>JALIZH010032992.1:4242500-4847500 GCA_030522465.1 Rhipicephalus appendiculatus | reverse complement strand
CGAATCGTGGGACCATTCTCACTGAGCTTTGCGCACGTTAAGGAACCGAAAAAGCCTGATGTCACCTAACAAAGGCTTGAACGGCACAGGGTTGAAACGCTGACGGTTTGTTTGCACGCACGGTAACAAAGGCACGCGGTTGAATGTTCCACACGCACTTGGCACATTCAGCCGTGTGCCACCGTCGCTCGGCGGAACAGAAGAAAAAAAAAATAAAGGGTCATGACGTTTTGGGGACGCGCACGTGAAGCTTTTCTTTAAAAAAACAGTGGCGCGCGTCCCGAGAAAGCAAGCTTCGCGGCAGCGGCGCCCGAAATGATGTCCTCGGCTACAAGTGTCGTCTCTCGGCGGCTGTCACGCGCTCACACGCGCTCCCGTTTCTTCTTCTTGCCAGTGTTCTTCGCTACGTTCTGGTAGCCCCGCCTTGCCTTCCTCATCATCCGCGAGTCTTGTTTATTTCCTTGTATTCGCTCGGTCGCCGGGCCCCCCCCCTTTCTGTAGCGAAGTGCGCGTGTCTGCGTGTATCCGTGCCACCGTCGCCGCCGCTGCTTTCTTGAGGTCGTCCCCGTGCCACGGCGGCTGTCACAGAGCGGGTGGCCGGAATGCGGCCGAATCGCCTGTTTCCGGCTGGGGGAGCTCAAGGAGCAGACAGAGACGTAGTTACGACCCGCGCGCCACACGTTCCCTCACCACCGTCACGGGCCCGGGCGGGAGTCTGTCCTGCGCCTTCCTCTTTCAGCACTGTCGCGGCTGTGCGATGCTATAAGGAGAGGGTGGGGGGAGTCACGGCTTTCGCTTTTCGTTTGCTGGGTGGCCAATGAGCTCTGTCTGGGCTCCTCCAGAGGATGAAGCGTTGATACACTGCTAAGAAGAGCACGGAAAGAATAAATGAAGCGAGGCGCACACACTCAGTGAGAGAGAGACGTAGCGAAGGGTGGCGCGCGTGCGTCTGGGGTCTCTTCGCATGGCTTCCGCCGTGGGTCTCGCTTTATCGCGTCGCTGTACTGGGCGAGACGGTGGCGATTCGGATTGCTCGTCCGTCGTCTTTCTCCAGTTGTGTGCGTGTGTGTGCGTGTGAGTGTGTGAGCGCCTCTATCTCTCTCGCGATATAACGCGCATTGACCCTTATGCACCACGCCTCTGTTCGCTGCTTCATTTTAGTCGCATTGCGAGTTCGAGCTATATATATATATATATATATATATATATATATATATATATATATATATATATATATATATATATATATATATATAAAGCATGCTACTTCTGCGTGTGCGCATTCCGCGTTGTGAAATTCCGCATGACATCTCCGATCGAAGAACCGACATCTAGGCCATAATATCCCCTATAGTGTGCCCGACTTGATCCGCTTCTGCTGGGTCTATGGGTATTCCGGAACTTTGTACGGGGAGGAGTCCCCACGGTGCTACATATAGCTATCTCGTGTGAGCTCATGGTGCTCGGATTGCATCGATACCGATCAATCTGTAACTTTCGGTACAACAGGCAAGAAGAGGAGGTAAAGGCGTCAGTGTAATATTTTCTAACTTCCTTGGTTCCGCCATAGTATACAACTGCGTATATGCGACTGCTGACCCGAAAGTCGCGGGTTCGATCATGGCCGCGGCGATTGCGTTTTGATGCAGGCGAAATGCTATAAGCCCTTGTACTGTGCGATGTCAATTCACGTTAAAGAACACCAGATGGTCGAAATTTTCGGAGCCCTCCACTACGGCGTGCCTTTATAATCGTTTCGTAGTTTTGGCGCGTAAAATCCCAGATATATATTATTATTATTACTACAAAACCACGTACAAACCTTCATGGCCTCGGGCCTGACTCGTCAAGTGTTTTTCGACCTTTTTCACCGTGAAGGCTCTCTTATGATGGTCGAAACGTCGCGCACTTGCCTGCTCAGCCCCAAAGCAACCTTCCTGTATTTTTCTGCGCGGGACATGTTTTTTTGCGCGCAGCTGTGTACCTTGGCTCGTGATGGTGTATACAGAGCGCAGCCTTTAGCCACTAATGACCGGGTTCGTTCTCCATTGCGTCCTTCGGCGGTCTCTCCGCCTGCAGCACGTTGCCAGCAAAGGTTTAGTTTGCACGGGTTAGCTAGGCTAACTCTTTACCTTCCCCGTATAATAAGCCTTGGCCGACAAGGTCGATTGGTGGCGGCAAACAATAGTGAATCACCCTGTCAGTGCCGCTGTTTGCGCAGCAGCATATCGAGTAACCATACGTCTAGCGTACGTATACCTTGTGAGGGTCTATATCGAATGTGTTAGGCCTTAGCGTCCTAAACGTCTGCGTCTGAAGTCTCCTCCAGGAATATAGCTGTGAATCAGCCGCAGTGTTGTTTAGCGTGAGTGCGTACGCCTGCAGCACAGATGCCGCTTTGACGCGTATGCCTTATCATAGACGTAAGGATAACGCTGGCGAACGTTGAAATGAATGGCACTACACTGCCGACTACATTATACAATTATATACGGGTGTAGAAAGAAAAGCTAAAAACCAAGTCACTCAGTGTGGCATGGTGCCAAGTTTACGGAAGCAAATCAAGGTATTATTCTGCTGCATCCATTTAATCGGCTTCAGATCGAGAACATCTGCGTTATGATGTAACCCTTGTACTCATCGCTGGCCACTTCGTATCTAGCTTTTTTCTTTTTCTTTTTTTTTTAAACTCCGCAAGCGGAAATGTCTTGCGTACTTAACAACACTACTATGATTCGTAAGCAAGCGAGGAGGAGGGTTCGTTTCCGGGTCGTGATTCCCGCTAAAAAAAAAAAAAAAAAAAAAAAAAAAAAAAAAAAAAAAAAAAAAACCCGCGAGCTTTCTGTTATACCTCGTCTTATTACCAATGCGTAGCTTTTGTGACATTAAGATCGATGAACCCGCACTGCTTATAGAGCAGCCAAAATGCGCAGTAGAGCAATCTACACGTGGCGGCAGATTGAGGCGTTGTTTGTCAAGGTCAGAAAACACGCGAGGGACGTCATTAGAGCTGTCAGGTAGTCTTCGAAGAAGAAAGAAAAAATAAATGAAAGAGCTGTAAGCGAAACCGCGGAGAGCAACCTTTTTGGGGGGTATTAAGTGTACGCGACAAGCCTTCTCCGGTGGACTGTCCTTTGGGGCTGCGCAGAAAGGAAAACCCTTTTCGCATCTGACCCGTGGGTGTTGACGCGTGCCCGTGTACGTCAAATGTGCACGATCGGTTGGCGTCGTCAGTGACGTCGGAGAGTGCGAAGCTGCGCGTTGCGAAAATAGAAAGGCCTTCAGGAGGACGTCTGGGAGAGCGGGTCTATGTATCGACGAAAGGCCTCGTGTGCGGGATTGATTGATTGATTAAAGCACTCCGGCAACACGTCAAGTACACCGGCAACAGACAGCAAAGCAGAAATGCTGAGACTTTTTTTAGAAAACTAAGGGCAATGCCGGCCGTTGACAAAACAATGAACGGCTGGCCTTCTTCTGTGTTGTGGGCATGTCCGTCAGACTTGAAAAGAAAAAAATAAAATAAAATAAAATAAAGACGCAGTTAGGCTCACTGTGTTTAGGTATGGGGATTCGATGTATAAACACACGTTTTAGAGGATAACGTCGATTTAATTCACACCAATTCTGAAAAAAAAAAAACAAGCAAAAGAGGCGGCGCAAATAGTCACACCTGTACTCTTTAATCTAATTACTCTAGCATTGGCTACGTCCACCACATGTCTGCAACGTTTTGCTTATCTTTAATCGATATTTATTTTCATCATTCAAACGTTTATCTTTACATTGTAGAGTCATCTTTCGCATGTATTGACTGTGGTTCTATATCGCTTGTGTATTTTTTTTTTCATCCATACTCTAAATATCTGTTACTTATTTCGGTTGATTGGTTAATTTGGCTTGATAAAGCAGCGTTCCTCGTAAGCAGTATTTCATTTGCACATCCTTCATAATTAACGCTGGAGATGTCTGCCTGCATGCATGGGCTCATGCTTTTCGTGCTATTCGAGGGCATGCGAAATGATGAATTTAATTACGCATACAAACAAGCATCATTTACAAGACCCATTTAAGACACGCCATTTCTACAGCCCAAGTTGGGATCATGGATCAGCGCCTATACTGAATGAACACGCGAGCACACGCATCTTTGGTTATGCAAACAAATGCTTGAAATCAAACACCCGGCATTACCATAGAGCACGATGACTAGAAGGCAACAGTTTGCTCAAAGTGTCAGTGAATAATCACGAAAGTACGCGGACACTTTGAGAAGAACAAGACTTCGCCTCTTATTGTCAATGCGTGCTCTGTGGTAATGTCGCGGTTTTGATCTCACAAACTTGTTTGCGTTACGAAGGTTCGGGCAAGTAAAAGGCACAAGCAAAATGCGCACAAGTTTGATCTAAGGAAAGCTGAACCAGGTTTACGCGCGGATGACATTCGTTTGTTCGGCGCACGCTCGTGTACATATAGCTTGTTTGAATGCTTCCCTGCTCCTGCGCCGCGGTGTTTTGCATATCCGCCACGACTGAGTGTGCTATAGAAGCACATGCGAGGTTGTTTCTCTGAGACGAACCCGTTCGGAAGAATGTGTGGTTTATAATTTGCTCTCTTTTTTTGCTTTTCGCAGGAACACTACTTAGCCAGCCGAGGTGTGGGCTGGAGTGCCGCGTTCAACAGCATGAGTTGCCTGCAGCTCTCCAACTCCATCCTCCAAATGACCGCCAGCTCGTGAGTATCCACTGCATCCTCAACTCTGCGCTTCTGTGTGAAAAATGAATATTGCAAGCTCTCGCGATAGACCATTTTCATAATCTGCGAGTGTGCTTTTTCTGCGCTGCATATTCGCCCAACTATTGGCGGCACCTGTCATCCTTCAAGTGGAGACGAGGTCCTATCGTTGCACGTGCTGGGGCTTGTCTATTATGCGCGTATAATAGGCAAGGCAAGAGAGCTGATCATACCTTTTTTTTTTTTTTTGATAGGTTATGGGTATTCAAGAGAGCTGATTGTAGGTTTCCCATGTCATAGGGCAATCAAACTGCGCTTGAACACGCTGTTTCCATTGAGTGACTAGCCGCCGTTAGTTAGGCCAGCCGCATCGCAGGAGAGCTAGCTTCACAATTATGAAAAGGGTCTATCTATGTAAAGGGTCGCGAATTTTCGCGTTTACAAAGCAGTATTGCTGATAATTATCAGTTTTTTGCTTTTTAATCGGAAAGCTCTTCGATGCAAGAAGGACGAAGTTTATAGGCAAATCAAGGTATACTACCAATAATTCTCGCATGCTTGCTCTAACAATGTCGGTCCGGGAAACTCCTCGCATCGAAGTATTCTTCGCGTTGTAAACAACGCCCGCCCGGGCAACACCGCCTTCTCCTTGGGGCCATCACTTCGACCCAGACGCGCGCACCGGCGAAGGGGAAAAATAAAAATAAAAATAAAAAATAAAGAGAAGCGTGACGCGTTGCGGTCACGAGCGAACGCCTCTCCTAAACTTTCGGAACGCGTCCGTCCGTACTTGCGCGCTACCGCCGCATTCTCGCGGAATCTCGTACAGGCTGGCACGGCGGCCGACCATTAAGGCCGGGAAAAATTCGGCACGCGTTTTTATGCGGCGCTTCGAAAAGCCACCACGTCGGCAGTCGTCATGCTTCCACCGAAACGCACCATCGCTCCTCCCGCGCTGCCTCTGTTTCGCCGGCGCAACCCGCGACGATGATGAACACCGGCCGGCGGGCGTGCAACGGTTGCCGCGGGTGAGAGAGCTAGGCGCGGGTACTGCTGGCAAAGATTATATGGTGCACGAGGTGGGAAACAAAACAAACTGGGGGATCTCGGCAGCGAAGCCGTGTCGAAAGGCGCGAGGACTTTTCATGCGCGCGCAATGCGCTCCTTTCCCTCTCCCCCTCGGTGTACCGGGGCGAACGCGAAGCGGGGCCGGACCTGCTGAACCTCCGGAGCGGTATTACACCGCGAAAAAGATAAATAAAATACCCGGTCGAGACCACGGCCGAGCGTCTCGGGTGCAGTCTGGCATTTCCTGTTGACGCGGCGGCGTTTTATTTTGCGCTCTCTGCCCCGCGGGCGCCTCCTCGGTCCTTTTGTGTCTCTGCCCGAGCGGCGGCGGCGGCGCTCCTCTTCTTTCCGAGGCCAAATGGCTCGTCGTCGTCGTCAGAGGAGGAGGAGGAGGAAGAGGCGACGGAGAAAGGGAATTCGATACGCGGCGAGAGCTCGGGCGGAGGAGGCGGCGACTGAGAAGCGCGGGAAAATGTAAAAGAAGGAAGAGGGGAGGGAGACGTCGAGATGGACTGAGCGTGAACGGCGTCGGGACGCGCGCACCACGCACGCACGCCTTCTGCTGGACGCTTCGACGGACGGTGTGGGCGTGTCTCTCGACTGTATGTTCGCAACAGCCGTGGCCGTCGATGGCCGTCGCTTCGTTATTCTGCGGCGCGATCTTTTCTTTTTCTTTTATTTTTTCGTTCTGTTCTGTTTCACTTTCTTTCTCTAATCGTCCGCGCAGTGCGAGTTCGTTGTCATTTGCGGTGGCACGAAGTTATGGTTTCCCCCTCCTCCTCATCTCCGGTCGGAAACGCGAACGCCCACCTCGCATCGGCGATGATGCGACCGCAGCGCAGCTTGTGTAGCAGCGGGTTATTCGGCCCCGTTTCGCTCTCCGCCGTCGATGCGCGGGCGGTTGTTTACACGTAGTGCGGGCGCCGAGCGTGCGTGGTGGTGTGCCGTATATGTTTGATGAAGCCGATAGCTTCGGACGGACATTCTGGAGAGATTTGCTCGATTCTTTGCGCGCGCTCAGCGCGATCAAGTGGGCGGTATTTGGCTCGTTTCGCGGCGATGGAAGCTATCCCACTCGGACGTGAAAGCGGAGGGATTTGTATTACGACAAGTACTTCATGCGGAGCGTGGTCAGGAACGGCGAAAAGCAACGCGTTCAGCATTTTCCCGTTGTATTACGTTGTTTACATCGGAGGTGGTTTAGCCGGATACCGTCGCTAGTGGGCCGCCGAGAGTGAATTGGTCAGCGGCAGCACTGGCGCCGGGAACAGGCAACGCTAAAATTAATTTAGAGCTGTGTGGAACCTGTATTGGATGCGCCAGAACTGCTAGCAGTCGTTTTGCTTGTTCAAGTAAATAAATAAATAAATAAATAAATCCTGTAAAAAAAAACATATAAAACAGTATTGCCTCAAGTGGCAGAAGGTGCTTCACCGCAAACTCGAAGGTCTTGTGGCAGAGCGGCTATGCGGAGCGAATGATCGGGTTTCAGACGGACGAGGGGTATACTGAGAGATAAGTCTCCATTTTCAGCAATTTGTTATTACCTGCAAGCAACATCATCGTGAAAGCTTGGCATTTAGTATGAACTACCAAGGCTAGGTGTACACTACGCACGGGTACTGAAAACCATATCCATGGTTAAGCCATGAGTTAAGCTTTTGTGTACACCAGCGATTTGTGCTTGGAAGCTCTGAAGACATCAATGATACTTTCATGAAGAAAAAAACGTTATTTTTTTTCTCAAACCACAATAGGGAGAAAAGGGTTAAGCATTTGCCACAAATATTACTAATGACAGCAAGTCTAAAGAGAAGAATGAGAAACTATTCATAGTATACTAACGCAACTGACTAGTCGATAGCTAAGAAAATAGAACTCGATTGTTCGATGGAGCGCTGCCGCGTGACTTGTACTCGAAATGCATTCCCCGTTACGGAGCCGCTCTTCTGCTGCATGCGTACGGGGCGGAATGGAAGTCTCGTAACTCGTACAGTCCACACTGTTGTACCACAAGTGATAAGTGACCGCAGAACCTGTTGTGAACTTTGTATACTTATATTTTATATGCAAACCACGCACATAGCCGTCCTTCCACGCCCCTCCCCACTCCCCTCCTATTTTTAAGGCCAAAGCCTTACATGCCTCTTCATACACGAATATTGACCTTTGGCGTCTTCGAGATTTGGCGAGACCTCACGATACTTGGCGAAACCGGTGTCGGCGTCAACACGAATGATGCAAAAAAAAAATAAAGTAATAAAAGTCGGTCGAAAGTCACGTGATACTCAGGTGCATGTGTGTGCAGTCGGCGTACCGAAAGTCACACGACCTCAGAGTAACATGCCGCCATCAATGACGTCACCATGTGACGCCGTTATGACATCACATATCGCCCGAGCTTGTGAGGTCACAAATGTACTGGGAGGATCAATGTACCGACTGAGAAGATAAAGAAGATGGCTTTCGCCTTCGAGTCGTGTTAGGCGATTGCGTAAAGAGCCCTGTGAGGTTTTTTTTTTTCTTTTTTTTTTTCCCCCTTTCCTTGGTGCATTTCTTTTTTAACTGTGAGCGCTTCAACAATGTCCGATTGCTAAACCCGGAAACGAGACAGAACGCCGGCGCTCCCGTCTGTCTGTCTATATAGGGTCGAGTTGACCCGGGAGACCCGAAGCGGGGCCCGAGATAAAAAAACCCTGCAGTATACTGTTCTGGAGCCCGCTCCAGTGCGCGCGCCGTCGAGTCCCATGCTATCGCCATCTCATGGCCCTGGCGTCCCGTCTGCGGTCTCTCTCCCCCCACTGTGTTGTGCGCGGGAGCCGGTCGCGTCGAGTTGGCCGTCCTTGGTGGGGTTACTGCGTCGCGCCGTCGCGGAAGCTTTTTCTTCTGCTCCCGGGCCGGCTGCAGCTCCGATTTAGACACCTGCTCCGCATGAGGTCCAAGGGCGTGCCACCGCCGAGTGTACAGCTAGGGCTGCTGCGGTGTCACTCCTCGCGGCTTTGTCTCCGCACTTTCCAGTGCCTCTGCTGTGAGGGGGGTCCCGAATGTGCGCATTTGTCCTGCATTCTTTTTGTTACGGCTGGACTTATTTAGAGTGCATCACGCGCTCTCCTTAAGGATATCATAGTTGAAATTAAGAAGAAGAAATGGATATGGGCCGGGCACGTAGCACGTCGACAGGATAACCGCTGGTCATTAAGGGTAACTGACTGGATTCCAAGAGATGGCAAACGCGTGAGGGGGGAGACAGAAAATTAGGTGGGTAGATGAGATTAAGAAGTTTGCAGGTATACCGTGGCAGCAGAAAGCACAGGACCGGGTTAATTGGCGAAACATGGGAGAGGCCTTTGCCCTGCAGTGGGCGTAGACAGGCTGATGATGATGATGATGATGACGCGCTCTCCCATTCCGCAGTCTTGTACAATAATCTGCAAGTAATCCGGAGCTTTTCTCTCTATCCTGCTGTAGAATGCTTACATGGTGGCGTGAGCCACTTCAATGAAGAGCGCGTGGACTTTCGCGCGTCGGAACCCGGCGTCGTCCGCTGAATAACTAGCGCCGGGGGGTACGCACTCCGTTGCGGCGTTATTGTAACTAAGCCGAGTGTATACCTGCGTGTAAACACGGAGGCGACAGTGTCGTGCCGGACGGCACACTTCTAGATCATCGCACTCCTATGGGGATCGAAGGGGGGTATCAACTTGTCTAAGGTATGTCGGGATGGGACGGTATGGGCCATGCCTTGGTGGATTAGCACGTCGCACGGGGGGCGGATTATGGAGAGATGAGCGCGGATCCCACTGGGCGTAATTGGCCGAAGCGGCATTGGGAGAGGTCGCTGATGAGGACGCAGCGTGTGGAGAGCAGTGAGGCGGCTGCTTGCTTTCCGCTGGGCACTCCCTCCGATTCCCCGTCGCTGGAAGATTGTTGAATGTTTAACCAATGAACCGCCTTAAACTAACAAAATAAACCGTGATTAATTGTACAGCCGCTGCTTCGATTTTCTATATATATGACTTCGCTCACCACATGCTTGTGCCCTGTAAACGTGCCGTTCTCTCGTGATGTGAAAAAAATCAATCAATCAATCAATCAATCGATCAAGCAATTGGCCACAGACACAGTATTTGCGCGTTTCTGGGCGAGCTTGAGCGGGATAGTGTCATCGCTTTTCATTTGTAATACTCATACACTTCAAGTGGTTTATGTATTTCGTTGTATTTCGTTGGCGTCGTCTTCATTTTCCCCCTCATTTTTTAATTTGTCTTGAATAATAAACTATATGTTGACCATTCTAATAAACTGCTTAGATTAATGACAGGGGACGCGTAACGAGACAACATCACTTTTTGGATGTTCTGAAGTAAAGAAAGGTCGTGCGCTATGGTAACTAAATAACTTTAGCGAATAGTGCAAGAAACTCGTGAGCGAGGAATCAACTGGTATCGGCAGTGCAGCACAGCTTAGCGGAGGCTTTTCATTAAACCTAGTAGGTTTACTGCCGAGATACGTAACTTTATACACACAGCCACTGGGAACGCGTCTAATCTGTAGGGTCGAAAATGTAGCTCTCATACTGCGCACTTGCCTTTTTACGCTAATGCGTTTTTTGTCCTTCGAGATTACAGCGCGATCATCCTATATTGGTAAATAATGTGACAGTAGTCACCGGAAGGAGGGTCTACACCCGATTTATTTGACTTCGGCGACCGCCTGAAGGTTTTTTTTTTTTCCTCATCTGTTTCGTGTATCAGTGTTCGTGTAATCCGGGACAGCGCGTTGGGTCGCTGCATTAACCGGTAATCCGTGGGCATCTAACTGCCGGCGCGACACAAAAATGTCACTGAGCAGGCTATATCGCTTCGATTTCTCTTGTACGCGATCGGAACACGGCTGTAGGGAGGTGAACACCAACCACCGATGGTTTATTTTTCTTCTCTGTATTTTTTTGGCGGTACCCCTACCTACACACTGAGACAGATAGCCGTGGAAAGTAAAAAAAAAAAAAAAGAGAGAGAAAAGAAAGGAAAGAAATGAAAAGACAGGCTCGTTATATGGAGAACTTGCTGAGGTAGGCGAAATCGGGAAACGCAAATCTCGGTGGTTAAACTTGTTCTGGTGATTCGGAGCAACTTGTCGAAGGCGCCGCTGCAGTTAGATTAATCAGGTCTGTTAACCTGAACGGTGTCGGTCTCGGCCTTTTTTTTTTTCTTTTGCTAAGTAATATTTTGCGACCGGCTTTTATATAGAGTCAGCGATATGCTGATGCTTTTTACGTTTGGTTTTGCTTGCATTAAGTGGAAGCAGTATCGATGAAACGTAAACGCAGCTGTCGTTAGAACATATCTAGCTAATCGCTATGCGCGCGCCTTCGTCAGCGCGCATGTATTCGTTCTTGTGAATTCATTTATCTAAAGCAGGCTGTCTTAGAGGCCCCGCTCGGCCTTGGTGGCTGGTTATTAGTGTGCGGAAAGAAAGAAAGAAAGATAGAGAGAGAAAGAAAAGAAAAGAAAAAGACTGGTGTAGCTTACCCTGGTTCTAATGAGTGCACAGTACGAGATGGCTGTGAGTGACCCAGATCTATTTAACCAACGTTGACCGCCGCTCTTGCGGAGGCGTCGGCATGCCCACACGCGTTTTTTTTTTTTTCTCTCTCTATAGTTCCGGCATTTTTCCTCGCAGAACGTTTACTCGTTCTGTCACGGCGTTAAACTGGCATTATTGCGTCTTTGAAACTATACAACCCTCGCTCATGCACTGTACTCTAAGAACAAATTGAGCAATTGAGTATTTCCGCCACACAGTTATCATCGTCGTCTATCTCGCGTACTTTCCTTGCGTTATCACCGCTGTCTCGGCACTTCCGGTAAGGAACGGCGTGCGCGCTATCAGCGTGGCGTAGCGTTCTTGATAGGAAAGTGGCTGGAGCCGGGTTTCAAAGAAAGGAAACGCGAGCAAGCCAGATACCGATTATAGCTGTTTAGCAGAAATACTCCCCAAATACTCTATTTTTCCTTAGAGTGACAACCATAGGCGTGCGCAGGGTTCCCCTTCAGGGGGGGGGGGGGGGCAGGGGGGGGCCAAGATTCATCGCAGCGCCGCCCCCCCTCCCTATTTAGTCAATGTATACGGGGCAGACTTTGCGCCCCCCCTTTCTTAGGTGACCTGGAGGGGGGGGGGGGGGGGGCGCCCCCCTCCACCCCCCCTCGTGCGCACGCCTATGGTGACAACGTCCAGGCGGTCTAGTCCTCACCTAATCGGAAGGGAGTGTTTTTTAAATAATTTTTTTTTCTCTGTGATATTATTCCGTACCGTATAATTTCAGAATGATTATTGTCAGCGAGAAGTTAGGATCGTGCAAATGTTAGTACGCGCCGACGCTCGCGTTGTTTACATACTTCGCTTGTCCCATTTGAAAGTCTTGCTTTGCCAGGCTAGCCTTCATAGTAATACTAAAACAGCATATCGCACTGCGGGTATCGCGCGGTCATGCCGAACAAAGCCTTTGCTATGTAAAACAGGAGCTTTACTCTCGGTTGATCATGGAGGAGAAATGGTAGAGGCCCGTGTACTGTGCGATGTCAGTGCACGTTAAAGAACACCAGATGGTCAAAATTTCCGGAGCCCTCCACTACGGCGTCTCATAATCATATCGTGGTTTTGGGACGTAAAACCCCAGATATTATTATTACTCTCGGTTGATCGTGGGCTTTCTTTCTTGCAGCAAAATTCGTCCATGCTAATGTGCGCATGAACTCCTAGCGTGTATGTGCCACAGAAATTGGTGAAGCCCCACTGCTCACCACTGGTCCACTAAAAACGAATGAGGGAACACACGGGAGGCAAACACCAATTATGATTTCTAAACAGGCGTAAGTAACTAATCACTGAGAAAGACTTTAGTGTGGACCACGAGGGATGCGAAGCGGGCTTGCTGGTAACGCATGTTCAGTGGGCTTTTCCGCGTAGCGCCAATAAAGGACAGGACAAATGCAGGCACATATGTACATACAGGGCGTTGTCGGGGTTAACTTAGTGATAAACACTGGGTCCGCTTGTTTCAGCCGAGCTGGTGAATGGTGAACCATCTGTACGGAGTGCTTGGGCGGTGATTTGTGCGTGTAGGCGAATGAGAACAATCTGAACACGATTCCATAGTTTCACGCCCTCGCGCAAATTTCGCGCGTCGCGGGATCCCCGACCACGATGCGTTTTACGCCGGACTCCGGCAGCCATCTGGCGGCTAGTTGAATCACTGCGGTCGCGGGGAATTCCGATGACAGGCGCGCGACGCCGAGGGCGCCGCGGTGCGACTTCCGAGAAGTGCTGCCATCTATCTCGAAAGGGACGCACCGGCGGGAACGTCGCGCGGCTTCGGCTGCTATGGACGCCGGCGCCCATTCAGTCTGCAGCCGTGTTCTCGCCAATTTGTAAGTGTCAAAATTCTCCTCGCTCTTTGCACGCTTTTCGTGGAGTTTATTCCTTAGGCGATCGGTTCGCAAGAGCGCCCTTTACCGACTCGCACCCTTAAATGCCCTAAAATACGCGTTAATACAGCGGACAACTCCTTGTTGTCATCCGCTTAGTTACCGAGCCGGTTGCTCCTCGGTGTCAAATGACTCGCGTATGAATGACGTTGATCGTTGCACGTGCATACGGAAAGTCTTGACGGCAAATACACCGCCGAATAGATCAATATTTGCCGCGATCCATACTGTAAATAATTCTTAGCATTACCGACGACCCTAAAACTGTGCTTCACAACACCGTTACGAAGCATATTTTCTACTTTTGTAAAGATTAACGCTGTCGCTCTGTTATACGGGGCTTCGTGATGGTAGTAACGTCGTTGAAGCTCTTTGGGGTGTAGCCGGACAAGAATGAAATCGTAATTGTCTGATCGAAGATTGGTATTTGAGCCGAAAATTTCTCACGGTGTGTGTGTCACGTATGCTGCTTTCGTGTTTTAGGCTGCGACCGAAAATGTCATTTGCTGCTCAGGGGCTTTGCGCGTGCGATCGTAAGGGATCGGAGGCGCTATCGCGTTTCGTTAGAGAAAGACATCGGTGCGCATATTCGCGACGTAATGTCGAGAAAAAGCAGATCAAGTGGCCTTTTCTCGTCTTTATTACCCGAGCAATATTTTTGGCGCTCCCTGCATTTGAATCATTCGTATCGCTTGAGGGTACTTTCAATGTTAGCTGCACTGGCGAAAGTACATTCGTGCAGGGAAGTTCTCTAAAGGCACCTGCTTTGGCTAACGAGCTGTGCCGAATAGGGCGTTTTGTGAGGTGCCGCTACCGTGGCGATTACCGTTAACTACAGGATTAGTGCCAGACGCAATGTGCATTCACATACGGCGTCAATAAAACGGCAGTGGGAACGGTAACTATCTAAAATATCGCTGCTCAAGGCCGCCTGCTGTTTCTTTCACCCGAAGTTGTTACATTCAACTTAATTTCACCAGTTCTGTAATAGTTCTCGGCGTATCCCCTTCCATCGCCGAAGGGGCAACACTGCGGTGTGCAGCGTATAGATGGCGTTGGTGTATCGGAAGCGGGCTGGTTTAAATATCTTTACGGGCGAACGGTTGCATTCTTTCAACGGGTAGTGGTGTGATCTTTGTACGATGGTTGTGGTTCACGCTACTTACTGACTGTTTTTATACCTTTGTATCAGAACTGGAAAGAGAGAGAGAGAGAGCGTTTTGCCGCCTTTTTCGTTTTGTGCGTCAGGCTCTTATCGGTCGCACGGTCACACGCGGTGTCTCCCCGTGCTATGACGGCACTAGATTTATGTGCTCCGCGGCGGATATTTGACAGGCGAGGCGAGGGCCAATCTAGCCGCCGTAAAGCGAAGGCTGTCTCGCTCGCTTGGTTGGGCGTGTGCGCGGTTTGTGTGCTGTTTCACGATTATGAGGGACCCGCAATCTAAGCGGCGTAAACGCGTTGAAAAAAGGAAAAGACCCCTTTGATCGCGCAAACTGCTGGCACTGTGCCGTTGCGCGAGGACGTTGCTTTCGGTGTCTCGGCAGTGTTTCTGCGAAACCGGGCCTCCTCGAACACGCTTTCGCTTGAGCGCTGTGTGGT
This sequence comes from Rhipicephalus appendiculatus, assembly GCA_030522465.1. Lineage (NCBI taxonomy): Eukaryota > Metazoa > Arthropoda > Arachnida > Ixodida > Ixodidae > Rhipicephalus > Rhipicephalus appendiculatus. The sequence continues at coordinate 4,832,609 of JALIZH010032992.1, read as the reverse complement.
AGAAGGCAATACTGAACGATGCCCAGGCTGCAGTGTGTCCAGCGCAGTGTGGTTTTGCCGCTAAGGACGTTCGAAGTAGACGTTTCAATTGCACCAGGAAGGGTCGTGTACTAAATTTGGCTCTCAACAAAGCACAGTGTGGTTGATTTTATTCCTTGTTTTAAAAATTAGGATGAAGCGCACCGAAGACGTGGGCAGGGCAGCGCTTACCTGTCCACTTCCACTGCCCGCGCCTTCGGTGAGCTTCATCCTAATTTTTAAAACATGAGCGTATACCAAGTCGCCCAACTCGCCATCTTGTAGATTTTATTCGCTCCCAGCATATATATATATATATATATATATATATATATATATATATATATATATATATATATATATATATATATATATATATATAGAATGTGTGTGTGCGCGCGCGCGCGCTTAACGTCGAGAAACACGCTGATAACAGTGGGTATGAACAGCAGAGTGAACGTATAATGTGCATATAAAAGTTGGAGTTGGACAGGCCTTGTAGTTCGTGTGCACGGCGGAAAACAGATGGTCTAATGGAGCTACAGAGCGGGTACCAATTAAAGGGTATTGCAGACGCAGTCGCCTTCCCGAGGCAAAAAAAAAAAAGCAAGCAAGCAAGCAAACGCCACCAACTGCAAGCTATTCGCTCGAACCTGTCGCGTTTTGTTCATTTTAGAAGTCCATAGCTCCGCAACGTCGGTTCGAATCGGGTCAAAGCGCAGCGCACGCGGTATATGGAGCAGTTGATGACGCGGCGTGAGCTTCGGCGCGGCCTCCACGTGATCCTCCTCGGGGAATCATCAGCTGTGCTGCGCGACCTGCACGGTGAACGAACGCACCGCAGCTGTCGCGCGCTCACCTCCTAATCCCATCTCCGCGGGATCAGCAGCTGCGATTTTGTCATTTCTGGCTGATGGATGGTATTGTGATTACCGTCGATAGGGCCGATTACGAAACTCAATTATTCGGTGTCAGTCCTATCTTTTTTGTTCGTTTGTTTGTTTGTTACCAAACCGCGAACTGATCGTGCTTGCGCGCACATCGAATGATTCGCTTTTCATATTTTATTAGTTCTGGTAAAGAGAGCCCATACAGTGTACACGCGAACCGATCTTCGTAGAATACCGGCCTACGTCACCCAGTGTATAATCAGGCGCACAATATTAGCGTAGTGTTATTATTATTATTATTATTATTATTATTATTATTATTATTATTATTATTATTATTATTATTATTATGTTTTCTCCCGATGCCTTAAAGGAGTCCTGACACAAAAATTTTCGCCCGGCGTTTTTTTGCTGCAATGTGTTGCTGGGGGGCCTGTTAGTCATAACACGGCACATCGTTTGCTGCAGCGCGCGACAGATAATTAATTACAAGCTCCTCATTACCGACACAGCCTCAGTTTCGGTTTGACAGAGCTCCAAAAACGACAAGCCGCCGGGTGCGACTATCACCACCTAGCGAGTGAAACGCTCGGTCACGGAGCACACAGAACAGTGACGCACTTCCGCGCGGTCTGCGTCGTCTGCTTGCATTCGCTTGTCACCCATGCTGCGTGATGTCGTCGCCGTTATCGTCCTCGCTGTCGTCGTCGGGCTCATCGTCGTCTGATGGCGACAATTTTCTTGCGACGGGGATGGAAGGAATTTACGACGGGGCGAATCACTTCAGGTTTGACCCGCTGGCGAGGAGTGCTTCGTCGGGAAGCGGCAACGATACCAGCGACGACGACCACGATGAACCTCGCGTCGGCAATGTACTATGGTAAGACCCGACACATTCGTGCACAAATGTTCTGCAGGGCAATTCATATAGCCAAAGTACGTTCGCTTTTTCTACGTTCAATATCCGATTGAATCACTTGATAACATTGTGATGCCCTTCAAGTTGTTCGTGCCGAAGAAAGCTAGGTAACACCAGAGCACCAGACGTGAGCGATGCACAGGGTGGAGTCTGAAGACCCATGTACGCCAAGTCCGGCGCCTGTGTGGTAAAGCAATGCGCCTCGAAATGGAGCCCGCAAACGCGACTGTTCTGCACGGGGGACCAGTCCTGATACTCCTGACGTCCACAAGCGCACACGAACTCGATCCACTTCTGCCGCCGAGGTTCGTCGCGGGGAAACGTATGCAGCGATACGCCTGATCCCGGCTTCGACGTGCAGAAGGAAACGGCGCAGAACGATTTCGGCATTGTGGCCTGTCACTGCAGCCCAGGCAGCACAGGGAAATCAAGAAGTCCTTGGGAGCAGGAAACGGGAAAGCTGTAGTGTCGCCAAACACAAAACTTTCAACGCGTGCGCCGCGGCAGCGCCTCCTCTTGGCCGCGGCCACACACTCACGAGCAGCCGCCGAGCAGTCACCAACAGCGCAGTGGCGAGGGCGCCAAAACAGAAATGGCGGCTACGACGTCATCATAACCTGTTGTACCGGGAAGTAGGGGGGGTCACCTCGGGTCACCTCCGAGGGTGTCAATGCCGCCAGGTGCAGCCTAGAATGCTGGATCGCGCACGCGAACTTCAAAATTCATATAAAATACCTTCCAAGCTTTATTCGCTGTCGATATTTTGCAGATGGTACACGCATGTACACGGGAAACGATCCAGCAGGCTATCTCGGCCGCGAAATTTTGTGTCAGTACCCCTTTAAGCGGCCATGTAGTCCGCCGCGGTAGCGGTCGCGGTGCTCAGTGGCTGACCCAAAGGTCGCTGGTTCGATCCCGGCGGCGGCGGTCGCATTTCGATGCAGACTAGACGCCTGTGTGCTGTGCGATGTCAGTGCACGTTACAGAACACTAGATAATCAAAATTTTCGGAGTCCCTCGACTACGGCGTGTCTCATGATCATACCCTGGTATTGGGACGTAAAACACCAGCTATTATTATTATTATTATTATTATTATTATTATTATTGAGTGGCCATGTAGACCTTGCGCTCTTGCATGTTACTCTATTCTGTCCGTATTGCAGTGTATACATGGCGTACGCGTCCGACCTGGAAAAAAGCAGGAATCGATGAATCTCGCTTTTCGGGCCGAGTCGGCGTATAGGGAGTGTTCAGTCAGCGCCACTAGCGGCCATGGCGCCAGATGCGGGACGTTATTTCAAGGGCACGCGTCCAACGTTGTTCGTGATCTCAAGAACAGGCAAATTGCCTATTATACGTAAATTTATCCCATATATCTTGAAGAAGCATAGCCGTGCGCGCATGGAGTGCCGTGTAATATCAAGTAACTTTAATGATATCTGGGGTTGTTCATTCCAAAACCGCGATTATGACTATGAGAGACGCCGCAGTGGCGTGCTCCGGAAATTTCGAGCGTGTGTTCTTTAACGCGCACTGAGATCGCACAGCACACGGGCCTCTAGCATTTCGCCTCCATCGAAATGCGACCGCCGCGGCCGGGATCGAACCAGCAACCTTCGGGTCAGTAGCCGAGCACCGTAACCACTGTTCCACTGAGGCGAAACTTTAGGTTTTTTCAAGGCGCACGTTAATGAGCTCCAGGTGGTCAAACTTAACAGGTAGTCCCCCCACTACACGGCGTGCCTCGCGTTATAGGGCCCGTAGTACCTTAACATTTACTTATTTTTTGTATTGTAATCTGCATGGCACAATTTTCACAATCGTACATGCTGATATCTGCGTTTCGATTACTTCATCTCGTAACGGTAGCCATCAGTGGCGTAGCCAAGGGGGGGGGTTCAAACCCCCCCCCCCCCCCCCCGAAAAAAATTTCTGGCTACGCTACTGGTAGCCATCAGTCGATATGCGAATTGGACAGCGAAAGACTACGGCAACGACTGTGCTCTTCTAACGGCTGTCTCGTGACCGTTGCTACGTACTATGGTGCGTCAGCAAGGTTTGCAACACCGGTTAATGCTTATCGATTGTTACCTGGGTCGAAATAAAGGCCTTCACATGCTGTTACTCGAAACGTTACGAGTTACGCGGCTCCTATCTGTACTTGTGTTTCAAGTATCATGAATCACCAACTCGCCCAATCAGCCATTTTTACTAGTCCTGTCTGTGTGAGCCGCATATTATGAAAGGCACGTGTCTCATTGCCCTTGCCGTCATCTGTGCAAAAAGTTATCTTTCGCGCTTTGATTTCTCAACGCGTAATGGGTTTCTATCGATTGGCAACGTTGTTGTCATGGAAACGAAAAAAACGGGGTGAAAGGGGGAGGGAGGGGAACTGCAGTAATAGAATCCGCGTCTTAACAAAACGCGCTTCAGCTTGACGTCGCCTCTTGGTAACAGCCAGTGTCTTACATTTTTCTGGAAGCCGAATGACATTTGATATTTTATACCTATTCCCTTCGCGCATGACTTCTACCTTTCTCATTTGTTACTTTGTTTTGTTTTGATATGTGCAGCAGAATATCAATTTTGACTTGTCGGCTGTCTCCCCTCTTTCCCCTATTCCTTGACGTTATTTGCGTGTACGGCTGTCTCACAGCGACGCGTTGGAGAAGTGGGTGATTAAAGAAGGGGTGTTGAGTGAGTGAGTGAGTCAGTGAAAGAGAGAAACAGTGTGCGTGTATGTGTTTGTGTACTCGCAAATGTACTGACTGTGTTTGGTGGGGCAAGCAAACTCCTACATGTATTTGTAGTGCACCCGCTAAAGTCAGTCGGCACCTGCAACCTTATCGTGAGATAAAATGAACTCTTTGAACGGTCAGTCCCAGCGTCTATGATCCGTCAGTTCAATCGTCTCTTTTTTTCTTTTTATTATTATTGAGGCGGGAAATGTGCGAATGTCATACTGAGCACCGATATGAACGAACACCGTGAAACCTCGCTTGGGAAAAAAAAAAAAAAGAGAGAAAAAAAACAAACAGGTGCGCAAGTATACATAGCAGATGGAGAGGGACTTGTCTAGCGTACAGCAAAAAGAGCGGAGGCTTCGCCAACTTGACGTGCGTCTAATACGAGAGGACGCTTTATGCGGGAAAGCGTGGGCACGCTTGTCACGGTGTGAACGGGAAAGTAAAATCATGCAGGACGAGATGGGGAAAGGGGGAAGAAACATCAGAAAGCGATCCCCCCGGCTCTTTTACGTAACCGCGGAGTGCGATAGAATATCGATTATATACGGCTGCGGCTGCTGCGAGCATCGCTCGCCGGCGAAGATGACAGTTCCTCCAACGAATCGAGGCACTGCGTGTGCGGCTTGACATTCAATGTGGGTCGATGCGAAAAAAAGATCCTTTCTTGTTCTCGGTGGGGCCCCGGTCATCTGCAATAGTTGGCTCGAGTGATCGGTGTTACAGTTTCGAAACTTCTCCGCGCGTGCACTATAGCGTTCTATTCGGAGATCAGCGGTATTCCGTTACGTCAGCTGCCACTGTCACTTTCGTCGTACTCCGCCTCCTCAGCTCTTTCTTTCGTATGTTTCGTACCAGAACTACCTGATTATACTTCAACTTATTCTATTTTCAATCAGTGCGCGGTCTTGTGCGCTATAGAAATCACTTGCCGTGTCTCCTTATTAATTCGGCGTGCTGAATGCCGACGTCGCGACTTCTCATTCCTAGCTCTATTCGTAAACGCATCCACAAAGAGAGCACGTGGGGGCAAACTACGTGAAAGTGAAACGGGACAACGCTCTTCTGATTTCGCTTTGATTATCTCTCTTTTTTCCTGGGCCAGCTAGGTGAGCGCTGCGATGCGATACTGACGGCCGTTTTTGCTGTCCCTTTTTTTATCTTTCATTATTTCTCACTCTCCGCGTACGCTCGCCTTTCTGGCGTCACAATTGCGGCGGCGATGGCGGCTGACGTTGCGCAGTCGTCGTTTTGCCGGGAGCATTGCCGCACTGATGCACGGCGACTCGCGCGAGAGCTAACCGGACGGCGGGAGTGCCCCGCTACTCAACCCCAATCTCCCCGTCGACACCGGTGGGTGGCTTTCCCGCAGCGCTTGGAAGACACGTGGCAAACGCGCTCCTTGCGTCACAAGACGGCAGCAGAACGCCTCGTGTCTGCCGGCCAGCCGAATGCGAAGCAGTGATACGCAACGATGTCGGTCTCTCTTTGACTTTCTTTCTTTCTTTCTTTCTTTCTTTCTTTCTTTCTTTCTTTCTTTCTTTCTTTCTTTCTTTCTTTCTTTCTTTCTTTCTTTCTTTCTTTCTTTCTTTCTTCCAACACGTAATTAGATGTCTGCGCGAGAGACTCCTACGCACGGTTGCTAGCGAATGACTCTTTGGGCGATGCACGTGGACGAGAAGCGAGAGAGAGAGAGAGAGAGAACAACTTTATTAAAAATAAACGAACGATGGAAAAGTTCTGCGAGTCGGAGGGAGAATACGGAGCAGCGGATTTCAGAAGCAGGGAAAAGTTCTTTGCTCGCTGGGCTTCTCTCTCCAAATTAGCGTGCGCAGTCCGCCCCCCGAGTGTGTAGTATGAAGCGCTCAAAAGAGTGGAAGAATGCGTCCCGTTCATTTCTTCAACCTCTCAAGACTCATTTTCTTTTGCCTTTTGCCAAAGGATGACAATTGTCCCGCTTATTTTCTTTTTTTTTTCTTTTTTTTTGCTTGTTCGGTAGTTTTATTTTATTTTATTTTTATTTAAAAATACCTTACAGGCCTCCGTTGAGGCATTGTGTAAGGGGGGGCAGTACAAAAAGTGATCTTCAGTGGTGCCACCAAATTACAATATGTGTGAACCGCATTCAAGTACAAAGTGACATAAGGAACACTGCAATACAATGTAAATAATTATTTACGGCAGTACTCGTAACAAAAAGAACTCCCAACACTGGCAAAGATGAAACATAGAATAAGGATTCAATCACAGGAGGTATTATTTATAAAGTAATGCAGTAAAGCAAAAATTGAAAATTTTATACAATAAAACAGTTCACAAAGGGGGGAAAAAAATAGGCCAAAAAAAAAAAGAGAGAAGGAAAAAAAAGAAAAAGCGCACTACGGTTCTACAACATCACGAATTCCAAAAAATAAAAAAAATAAAAAGGATGATTACAATTACACAGAGCGCACTGGTATAATGGCAGATATCTTTACGCTTCTTTGGCCAGATAACTGGTATATGCGTCACGGAAAGCAACAGTGTTTTCCAGACTTGCGATACTATCTGGCAGAGCATTCCAACATCGGACTGCACGTGGTAACGCCGAGCAGTTGAATGCGCGTGTTAATCCGTAAATGCGCGTATAGCTAAAATGATTATGAAGCCTGTGTGACGTAGAGTAGGGCCGTTTCAAACATGCCAGTGTTCGAGTGGAATGAGTGAATTTGTGAAACAGCGTCAGCAAGGCAATGTCACGGCGAGTACTCAAAGGTTGCAATGAAAGGTTAAGTTTGATTTCTGTGACGCTAGACAGATGGCTGTAATCGTTAGAAATGAAGCGGCTTGCCCTGTTCTGGACTCGTTCCAATATATCGGTCAGGTATTTCTGGTGAGGGGACCAAATAGGAGAAGCGTACTCGATTTGAGGGCGAACGAGAGTTAGGTATGCTAATTTCCTAATATTCGAAGGAGCATTTCTTAAATTTCGTCGCAAGTAACCCAAGGATTGGGAGGCTTTGGCAGAAATGGAGGTGATATGGTCTGACCAAGAAAGATTTGAAGTGAATATAATGCCTAGATACTTATATTGTGATGCGATTGCAAGAGTGTCTTTATTGATATTGTATGAATACAGTGAAGGTGTAGCCTTGCGAGTAAATGACATTACTTTACATTTTGAAGTGTTCAATGTCATTAACCATTTACTGCACCACTTACTAATCTGTTCTAGGTCATGTTGAAGAACCAGATGGTCGTCTGTGTTTTCTATTGGGCGATAGACAATGCAGTCGTCGGCAAATATTCTTATTGTAGAGGACACGTTATGTGGGAGATCGTTAATGAAGATGAGAAAAAGTAAAGGACCGAGGACGCTTCCTTGGGGTACACCAGATGATACTTCACTTAAGGAAGAAGAGAAGTTATTTGCAATGGTGAATTGGTGACGATTAGAAAGAAAGTTCCGGAGCCATGATAAGGTGAGACAGTCCAATTTAAGAGCTGAGAGTTTTGAGATAAGGCGACAGTGCGCGACGCGGTCAAACGCCTTCGAAAAGTCAAGAAAAAAGCAGTCAGTTTGTTGGTTGTTGTTCAAGTTTGTGTGTAAGTCTGTAGAAAATTCAAGCAACTGTGTCTCGCACGACAGGCCCTTTCTAAAACCATGCTGATTATGAAAAAAGAACTTGTTGGTCTCAAGGTGTCTGTAAATCTGCGAGGCGATAATGTGTTCGAGTAGCTTACAAGAAATACATGTCAAGGAGATCGGACGGTAACTTTCGCAGGATGATTTATTGCCATTTTTAAATACCGGTATGACTTTTGCCATTTTCCAGTCTGTAGGAAGGAGGCCTGTCGCGAGTGACTGTTTAAATATGTGAAGGAGAATTTCACTTGATACTGTGACTGTGTTTCGTAACATTTTTGAGTTTATACCATCGACGCCACATGAAGAAGACATCTTAAGGTTATTTATGAGTGATGATATTCCCTCCAATGTGATTTCTATAGGTTCCATGTATTGGTAGCTGAAATCAGAAACATAAGGTACGTTTGAAGTATCCTCCTTTGTAAAAACGGAACGGAAGAATGAATTAAGAGCTGATGAACACTCACTATCTCGGATGGGAACATTTCTGCTGTTGTGCAAGGAGATATCATTAGACTCGTGGTTTGGGTTTATTACTTTCCAAAACTTGGCAGGATTGTTCTTAAGTAGTTCAGGAAGGTCGTTAGAGAAATATTTGTCCTTGGCCTGGCCTAAAGCTGAGCAATACGTTTTAAGATAGCATTTATAATTCTGCCATGAAGATGATGTGCGAAGGTTCTTGGCGATATTATATAGTCGTTTCTTCCTGCTCCTCATGCGCTTCAGCTTTTTGGTGAACCAGGGGTTTAATTTATCATTCGTTATAGCAACTAGTGGAACATATTTTTCTACCAATGAGCAGAGAGTATTTTTAAACAACAACCAGTTATCTTCCACGGATCTATTGTAAAATGATGGCCACAATGTGTTTTCGAAAAATGTTCTTAGTTCTGTATTTATTGCAATAAAATTACCTTTATTGTAGTCACGAATTTGCTTTGTTATTACACCTGTCAAGGGTGGTCTAATGTTTATCGTCACTTGAAGCAGATCGTGATCGCTAAAACCATCCAGGTGTTCAATATTAGCTACGGTTTCAGGAGCGTTCGTGAGAAGAAGGTCGAGGACATGGCTACCTCGTGTAGGTTTAGAAACAGTTTGGAATAGGTTGAAATCTAAACACAAGCTGATGAATTCGGTTGATGTATGACAGGAAGATGCTAATTTCACCCAATCAATATGCGGATAATTAAAGTCACCAAGAAGATAAGTTAAATCAGCCTGAAAGAGTTCAGAGGCTTTGGTGATGCTGTCGCTCAGAGCATTTACGAATGAGCCGTTCGAATCCGGTGCACGATAGCAAATTCCTATCAATAACTTAGATGACGAAATCGTGCATGCCACCCAGATAATTTCCAGGTCAGAACTCGTGTTTATCAAAGATGACGTAATGGTCTTTCTAATGCCAATTAAGACACCGCCCCCCTCTTTTCAAAGAGCGGTCACATCTAGTTCAACTCGATACTGACACGAGTAATCATAAATCGTCACTAACGGTTCTTTCTCATTTCCACATCGCGCTTTCATGAAACGAACATCGCGTATGTAAATGTTTCACTTTTCCTGCGTTTGTGTTGCAGCTGTTTATCTCATCTATGCATCTACCTATCTACTGCGACGTGGTGCTTGGCCTTTGTAACGTTTCATAAGTTGTCAGGTTGCTCATTACCGGGCCATGTTTGGACACGTGGCACTCTGGCTGTAACGATCGACTCCCGATCTTTCAGACTTTTCTCGCTTTCTGCGCAATCTCGTATGCGTTGCCCGCATAGATTGTGCCACCAGCGCTCTCACCAACCACACCAGCATGCCTGGAACTGGATGCGTATTCACGGTTGGCAGTATAGCGGGACACAGCTGCCAGTTTATTGTTTTAACGTAACGCTTATTAGGATGACGTATCGTTTTTGGCTGGTGTTTCAGTTTCCTCGTTCTGTGTTTGCTGTGACCGAGTCGGAGGACGTTGACTCCGGCTACCGTATTGCGCTTGTTGCAGCTGTCGACTCTGGCCTCATATACTTATATATCTCGCGCTTTCCTTATTCAGTGGCAACGACAGGTGCATATTAGGCCTCGAACGTGCGTATTGTGGAAACAAGGGTTATACAGTTGCCCAGGTTCATTTTCCTGTTCGCTATTGCTGATTTTTTTCCCCTCTCTTTAACGGGTTGCTTTACAGCGACAGATGGTTGGCAAGGCAGCGCACATGCTCGCGCGACTGCGCTATAAGGAAAGAGATACACGAACCATTCGTCGTTTATCACAGAGTGCTTGCGCTGTGTTGGCGCAGTCGACACACTGTCTCAACCTGGCTTGTGGCGCAAGCGGCCTCATAACGGGCGTTCCTCGACTACCCGTGGTCTCTCGTCTTTCCTGCCTTTTTCCTCCTCCTCCTCTTGTCTCAAAGACTCCGCTCTGTTTGACGAAGTCGTCTCGCACAGGCGTTCGCCGCAGCACTGGTTAAGTCGTAAAGCGTTGGCCTTCAATTCGAGGTGTGGGGAAGGCACTGGGTATCGAACCCAGCACCACTGATTTCTTACCAGGAGAGAGAGGTGCGCCGATCAGGCACGCAGTTGTGTATGATTACTCATCTCGAAAGGTGCCTTTCTTTTCTTCTCTCTTTCGCTGACCTTCCCTCACTGACGCTTCGCCCTGGTCCCTTACGTGTTGCAGAAATTGACGTCTTTTCTGAACATCAAACCACTATCCCTCATTGAGAACGCAGCAGCTCAGCGGGAGATGGAAGGTTGAAGAGATGAAAAACTCGTGGACACAGGATGCCGCTGGAGCCGACGTTTAAACGAGCGGACATTTTTATTTTTTTTTTTTTTTCCCGAAGTCGCAGCCTTGAAAGATTGACAAGCTCGCCTGTCGAAACGTCGGCTCCGGCGACTCCCCTTGTTCACGAATTTATCTGTCGTTAAGATGGTAAGCGGAGCTAGTTGGTTAGTGTTTGGTGATGAACTTAGTGCAGCGCTCACGACTACAGGACAAATGACAAAATAATAAAAAAAAAACGAACACGACAGGCGCTGTCTCTCAGCTGAAATAAACTTGTTTTGAGAGTATAAGCGCTTGTTGTCGTATTTTTTTTCTTTTCTTTGCTTTGTCTCAATAGTGATCGCTGCACGAAATTCATCGTGAGCACTATCTCTCAGACGTCACAGCGCATCGGAGGTGGCGCGTATGGCGTCGCTTGCCGGGCGTGTCTCCTCCGTTCGTGCCTTCGTTCCTCCCGAGGTTCCAGGAACGGCGGCTTCGCTCGTGCGCCTGGTTGCCCCGAGTCCGTGCGCCGGCTAAGTAGGCAGCGACGACGACGACCTTGGGGGGGCCGCGCCGCTAAAACGGCACCGGTGTCGGGCGCGCGGGCACGGCGGCGCTCATTAATGCCGCGGAATGTCGTCGCGCACGTTTTCTAATTGCAGCCGTGTCTATGCGCTCAGCCAGCCGGCCTCTCTCTTCCATTGATTCACTCTCTTCTTTTATTACTCACCCGCGGGCCGCTTTCACATCCTTCCCTTCGCGCGCGCCGCCGACCCTCGGGCTCGGTCACGTGACGGATTTAACGAGGACCGAGAAAATGGATGAAGGAAACGAGAGAAAAGAAACAAAAGAAAGAGGCAAATGACGTCTACGGAGGAAAAAAGTGGGGAGTGCGACGCTAATGGTCCGACGTCTCAAGAGAGACTGCGGGAGTCTAACGGAACCTTGCGGTGATACACGCCCATGTTCGGCGGAGTCTCTTCTTATGATAGCTTGTTCGAATCGTGATGTCCGTGCCACGGCCACGCACGCGGAGTCGCCGTGTGGTTGTGAGCGGTTGCCGCCATGGCTGTTCGTGACAGCGGTATACACTCTCGCCTTCGATCACGCCCTTTATCACGCGTGTGTGCATTGATTGCGCATATGGAAAACATTCTACGAGGCCAACTTTAGAGCCATTGACGTCAGATACAGTGTTGACGTTTTGATTGCCGTTTAAAAGCTTAAACGGGCTCCGATCCGATAGGACTATCTTCCATTTCATTCTTACGCTTGGAATCGCAAGAAACCGGATTGCATAGTTTTCTAAGACGTCTGTTACAGGGACACATGCGTGCGCAAGGAGGCGGAAGGGGGGGGGGGGTGGCCGCTCCCCTAGTCACATAGAAGGGTGGGGGGCGCTGCGCTGCACTTTCGCCCCCCCCCCCCCCCCCCGAAGGGGAACCCTGTGCACGCCAGAGAGACAGCATTCCTAGCCTCACCCTCTTTATTAATGCGCTTACGCTTCGCTTCGTTAAACCAATCTTTTTCGCATTTACAAGACACCGATCGCAATATAATAATACAACTCGCAGAGGGATCGACGTCTTTTACATAACCAACGGCGCGAGACGTACCGAAGCGACTGCAGGTCTGCTAACGTCGATCGGCTTCTGTTGCTTGGTATCCGTTGGCGCGTTGCGTTACGTAACATTTAGCTCAGTGCGAGCTCCGGCGCGCATGACAGTCGCGACTGTCGAATGACGTCGCGTTTACACCTGGCTACCGAGCTTCCTGCGGCTCGTGATTGCGCGCATAATACTATACGGAGGCGTGAAGCAGCTGTGAACGTGAGAACGGGATTTTCCTGCTAGACAGACAACAGTTTCCACAGTTGTCTGGCATGCTTCCGCCCCGTACGTGTCACCTCCCTGGATCTTTCTATTATTCCCATCCGAGCTCTACATGTGAGCGAACCACCGGTGCATCCTCACCACCAACATAGACCGCCTGCCGCAGCATTTTTGGACTGTAAGACGATGCTATAGAATATGTATGCCGTCTCGAGCCTTTCACGACGTATAAAAGATTCCAGTCTACTCCTTTGCCCCTCCGGCATTCGTACAGACGTCACTGGCGCTCGCGCGCAGTGACTCGGAGGGAGTTGGGTAAGAGGTTGACACAGCTGAATAGAACAAGGAATGAAGCGAACGCTCGCGTGGAAAAAGGGCAAAAGCGCGGAGAAAAGAGTGCCCGCGGGTTGCGTGCAGCACGGGTATTGAAAGTGGGAGCACTGATAATACGGAAAGTGAATGGAGTCCTTGCACACGCGTCTAAAAGGTTGCTTAACTTATTTGATTGCTCAACTTTAGAAAATGTGCTCCGAGCGGCACGTGTGGGCATATGACTAGCTTAAATTCTGCTCCTCTGGGCTTTTCTTTCTTGCTTTCTTTCCTTTTTTTCGTTCTTTCCTGAAAGCTTTGATAGGATGGTTAAGTCAATATCTGAGACCTTCGCAATAAGCGCATGCACCTGCCACGCGTGTTGCAAACTGTACACCTATATACCCGAACGACGTTCGGCTGCGCGTGTCATTGGTGCACCTTCGCCCATTTTTTCGCTGCTCGGCGGTCGTGTTCAACTGGAGGTCTGCTTCGTTACCTGGAGACCACGTGAGGATTCGATTCGATATTCACGCTGCTTGTTGCGCGGAGGATACCTTAAACCCGATCGAGCGAAAGGTGCTGCCGATCACGCTCCTTCGACTGCAAGGGATGAGTACCCAAACTGTATAAACTTTTCTAGCCGTTATGCCCCCCGTCATCGAACGCCGGGTAGTTATAAGCACCGCCTCTCCCCATTAGAAATGGCGCCGTTTGTCCGGTGGCACTGGGAACCGAACCCTGTACCTCGAGAAAGTGACCTCCTTTCCGCTCTCCCATCTTTCACCCCCTCCACTGCAGCGGTGCACCGTTAGCTCTTATATGGTTTGCAGAAATAAGCGTCTTTCCCAGCTTCATAACAGCATCTATCTGTATTTCTTTTTACGTGACTTGTTTCGTTCCTCATCGAGTGTGCAGGCCCTCGCTTGACATTAATTTGAATGCCGTTTCGGCCGATTGGATATGTGATTAGCATCGATTGTGCGGCGCTTTCTTTTATATCTATCGAGCTTTCTCCGCTCGGTTGACCCATATGCCGATAGATAAGGCAGTCGACCGATTGATTCGCACGCGGTGCCGCGATCCTCTGCTTTTGGTGCGAATGGTCGGACGAATGGTATCTGCAAAAAGGTGTTGAGCAAAATTCGCGTGCGAATGGCGTTTTCTGCACGTACTACATGCAGGGCTCGGACGATTCGAGTGCTGCATGAATGTATACCCGTAGCGTAACCGACTGTGAACGGGTACCCTGCAAAGCGGCACGCACTATAGGCTGCAGAGAACCGCTTGAGGTGGTGGTCCATGTGCCGTGACGGAGGTCACGGGTCTGACTCCCGGGCAGCCGCGACCGCTGCTGCGCCTTCGCTATGACGGGAGTTTCAAGAGAGTGGAGGTCTTCAGAAAGCGCTGTTCGTTGCGTCTTCCGCACCGTTAGGTAAGGTTACGACGCACGCTGCAGCGTTCGTGACGCTTGCACTCGGAAATGGAAAATAAAGTGGAATACTGACGCGTGGCGGCACAGCCTCGGCTTCGCAGTCATGACGTTAGACATTAAAGCAGAATATGACTGCAAAGCCGTCGTGCTGGTCGCGCCTTTGTATGTCAGTATACTGCACCGTATATTTTTTTTTCGATTCGAAGCGTCGTGAACGCTACAGAAAGCGTTCGTCTTCATCGTTCACGTTACCTAATGATGCGGTCAACGAAACGTAAACACACTCTCTTCTTTCTTTTCAGCGAGGTTTTCGAACTCCCACTTCTGCTCGCAAAATGCGAAGCGCGACCTTTTGTCGTACTGCCTCCAAAGGTCAAAGTTAAGCGGCTCCTTACACAGCCATTGGGGCGATCAATAGTGCAGCTACTTGTATACCGTTGACCGTGAAGCGGTGGCTATTGAGGCGAAGTGGAAGTGCAATGAATCGGCCTGCATATTATCTTACGGATAGCGGCTCCTCTTCATACCGTTGCGAAACATTTAATGCGCGCAACGGAAAATGCGCGTAAATAAGCTTCTTACGGAACACCCGCAGCTCGTTACTCGTGGAGGAAGGTTGATGCGCTGGGACCGGCTCCCCTGCGCGTGTGCTATATGCGGTGCGTCCTTTTAGGCTCTTTAATTTCGCTGAATAGCGCGCGGCATGCGTTTCTCAGTTTTTCGCAGCGCCCGCCGAAAGATTAATGGCCTGGCGATCGCAGCTTTTGTTTCGGGTGATACGCATGCGCAATGGTACGCGCACTGCATGATATTTTTTCCTCTGTAAGTGGGGTCAGCGCACGCACATAGATTTTCGTTGCAAAATGCGTTTATGTCGTTTCTGACATCGTGAAAAGTTGGGTAAACTCTGACGGAATATTGGCTTGATTTCGAGCGCGAATGTGCAGAACGTGCGCGCGCGCGTTTGTGTGCGTGTGCGTGCGTGTGCGTGCGTGCGCGCTTGTGTGTGTGTGTGTTCTCCGCCGTGCGGTTGACTGTTAATGGGAATGCTGACCGCGCACGATTTTCCTTTCTCCTTCCGGCAAATGCGTACAACCATGGATTCCGACTAAACAAAAGGAAGTCAAATGCTCCAAACCCAAGTGCACTTGGCTTTGCAACACTTGTCCACTTGTTCCCTTTGACAGTGGTCGTCCCTATGCGCATGCAAAATACGTTGCACGCGCTGTACGTCTGCATTATTGATAGTTACCTGATTGGCTGACCGCACTTGAATGTCGATAAGGGAAATGTGGACGAGGTATAGTGGAACTGCATATGCGTGAAAATGTGAGTGTTTCGCCTTGCAGATGCGCCGTGCGCCGTTGGTATCGTACGTATGTATATAGTACACCAAGAGAGGCGTTCATCTGACATCGAAATCCCATACATTCTATACCCACAAACCTATACCTAAACATGTTCCGATTCACCTGTCTGCATTTGAGATGTGCCGTTCGTGTTGCCTCATAGTGAGGCGTTCGTACACACAAAACCTGGATTTGGATGTGGCACCCGCGGCGCGGTCGGCACTGATTTGACTTCGATGTTTCGCCGTCTGTGTGGCGCGATATTGCCGCGAAAGTTGACAGTTGAAATACGGATTCCGTTCTTCGCTTCTCATTTCCATGCGATTTCCATTTTGCGCGGATTTCCATATGCGAAACTCGGGCTCGGAACAGGCGCCTCGTGGATATCGCTACATAGCGTTCGCTTGCGCCTTCACAGAACGCGAACGGGTGGTGCAAATAACGGTTTCATATGTGGGCGCCGTGGTTCCTTGCAGCGAAATAAATGCAGCGCGTTTTAGGCTCGTCGTCTGTTCACATTATCGTTTGACAATAATATAACGTTTCACACGCGAGCTATATATTTGTGTTTACTTTTCACAGGGTGCACGTATTATACGATCATATACAGCACTCCGTCAGCGAATGTATGCAGCCCATGGCGTATGAAGGAACGCATCTTATTGAAAAACACGAAATATGAGGCGTCCAAATAAATGTGCATCACACAGATGAAGTCTGGGAAGAAGATGACATACTTCACTGTACGTAAGGAGCTCCACCGACATTTAGCAATGTGCACATTGTACGACAGAGAGGGAGAGAGAGGTTAGGATGTGTACGGCGAATTATTATCAGCATCTTCATTCTTCTCCTCCATTTCTTAGCAATTGAACACATTTTGTGTTACTGCCCGATATACGCAAACGAGAGGCTTCACCTCCGCACTGTTCTATATCAACTGGACGGAAGCGCTTTCACAGTCGAGAAGGTATTGGGACCATGGGGCTGCCCATCACAATTCCGAAAAGGAACGAAAGCGCTGTTGAGGTTTCTCAAGGACACCGGACTGATTCGTCGTTTGTGATTTCAAGCGTGGAACTGTTGCGTCGGTTCACTGACTTTTCTCTTCTCCTCTAACTCTTCGTCCCTCTCCCCCCCTTCCCCCCCGTGCAGGGTAGCCTACCGGGCTCAGCCCAGGTTAACCTCCCTGCCTTTCTTCTACTCTTATTCTCTCTCTCTCTTGGCAATAAATCAGTTCTTTCTTTTTCGTATTTTTAAGTTCTCTCGGTATACTGCAGATTACCAACGCGCATACGCTGCCTTGCGCAGCAGTAGCTAATGAACTCGTAGCATTAACATCAGCTGCCGATTCGCGGCCGCGCGCCCTCTAGGTTAGCCGTCATTTGACGCACTTTCTCCGCATAGATGGAAGTTCTTCCCGCATTGCCTTGCTCTTTCTGCTCCCATTATGTGCTGGTTGCGACACAGAATAAGACACGAGGCCCTTCAACAGCGGTTTCACCGTCGACGCTGCTGTGTTCTTGAAACCGGCGCACGTATCCCCCGCAATGCTCATTAGCTAATGGGTTAATAGTTTGCGTATCATCTCTTTTGCATTACTTGCGATGGCAAGCTGTGCTGCGAATATGTGTGTACAGTACGGTTCCCTGTTGAAGGAAACACTCGAATGAGCACCTTTCGTATTGCTGGCCTCCTAACTGCAAGTGAATGTGGAGACATTATTCGTGCACTATAATATAGTCTGTCAGAACGAGTCAGATCTGTAAACCACCAGTAGTGTTGTGCAAATCTACGCCACCATGCTTTTACAAGAGAGAAATTAAGACATGCCCTACGCGCGAGTGTTCCCTCTAAAAGTGGACCCGTCTGTACGCTACTTCGTGAAGACCTCTGAAACCTCGTCTGCGTCATGTGTGCCGCTGCGACTCGTAATGACGCTAAATTTTGACCGAAATGGCGAGTTGTTGTTCTTAATGGTTCGGGCGATCTTCTCTAGAGCTCCTTTGGTGCCATATATCTGATAAGAAAAAAATAAATTCGGAAGGGGAGTAGTTGTGTGACATCGGAATCTCGGAGGCAAAGCCCATCATTCGCTGAGTGCGTAATAGATGGCGCCATGATAGTGCGTCTTAGGAAGCGCCCTGCGCATGGACAGTGCAAGTTTGTTTATGTTCACGTTAGCAACGTCAACGACAGCATCTCATGGATGGACGAGAATGTGCTATCCCTGGTCTTCTCTGTCGCATATTCACATCTACTCTCTCTCTCTTCCCTAAAAGGGTGTCTTTTGAATCAACAAGAAAAAAAAAAAAAAAAAAAAAAAAAAAAAAAAAAAAAAAAAAAAAAAACGTTGTAAGTGTAATGCTTTACTGACGACCTACCCCGCATGAAGGGCCCTCGTTACTTCCAGCAGCTGCAGTGACCCGTACAGCTCTTGAAGTTTGATGAGCCATTGTTCTCCGTATACAAGCCGGTCTCTCAAATCCGCGGCCCCCCTCTTTTCTCTGTAAGCCTTGCTTTTCGAGCGTCTCGCTGGCTTTCCAGACCTTATTTTACTGTCCACTTCTCATTTAGTTGGGAGCCACCATCCCTTTCGTGCCCGCTCCGGTTCTTTTGAAGGGCGAAATCTTGCCTCGTGTGCCCATGTTTCGATCGTAGCTGTTGTGTGCGTCGTTGAATCTCCAGTACGTATTGCTGCACGTGTTTGGTCTTTATTTCTTTTATCGTGGAAATATGTCCTAACTTCCATTTGTTCGATCAAAGGTCGATATAAATAGCCGTTGTTACGCGTTTGCTACATACAAACGACACAACGTTACTAGAATAGAATCTAGTCTACTAAGTCACACCAAACATAACTAACCGACCAGACAGACATTGATCACTCGAGAATCGCCGACTCCGCCAGTATGTGGAAACAAAAAGTAAAAAAAAACAAAAACAAAAAACGGGATGGATATACGAGCCGAATGCAGACTGACGTCACTACGAGAATGTCTCCGAGCCGTGACAACTATAGCCTTGCACATATCTGGCAGAGCTCACCATCGGCCCGCCGCGCGTTCATGTCGTGCGACCGTGTCTGCATGATCCTTTTCCCTTTCATCGTGTTTCTATAGAGGGGGGGAGGGGGGTAGCATGCCCGGTTAAGCGTGTTCCATATCTGCAGCCGTCATCGCGAGTTTTAAATTTCAAATGAGAGCTCCAGATTGGGGGCGCTATTGCGACGTCTCGGCGGGCCGCGCGCGGTCGATCCAGTGCGCGTGGTTTGTCGCTCTCGTCCCCGACGGAGACGTGTTGCGCCTGTGATGTAATTGGATTCGCTTTTTTTCAAGGGTCGGCTGTAGCAACGAACTCGAAAACGATCGGCGCTCGATTCTTTTCTCGGCCTATCTGCCACGACATTTTATCGCTTATACTGTTTTTGAAGATATCGTTGTTTCTCTTTTCTACGAGACGCTAACTTTTAGCGGTTCTTTTAACTTCCTTTATTTATTTAAGTGTTACACGCTTGCGCACGATGGGGCGTCGTCCTTTCCGGCTCATCAATTTCTGAGGCCACTTTGTGGTTGCGGCAATCGCGCGATCGATTGCTCGGTCTGATATAACGACTATAGTAGCACGCGTCCGATGAGAAAGATGGCGCTAACGTCTATTTCTGTCCTCCTATTTGTCTTAATTTTCCAAGCTTCGCTTTATATCCCTTTAGGCTGCGGAAATTCAAGCTTTGGCTTATCGCGATGTGAGAGATTACTTTTCTATTGCAACGCCGGTTGATCGAAGAGTCCATTGTATGCCACACATAAAGGAGAAGAATTAAAATGCGCTTGACCGTTTTTTTTTTTTGTTTTGTTTTTTGTTTTTCAGCGTGCGTTTTTTTTTTTAAACCCAATTCTCTGGATATCTAATAATAATTGTTGGAGCTTTTGCGTCCCAAAATCACGATATGATTATGAGGGACGCCGTGGAGGGCTCCGGAAATTTCGACCACCTGGTGTTCTTTAACGTAAACCTGAATAACTAGGCGGGCCTCTAGCATTTCGTTTTCATCTAAATGCAGCCGCCGCGGCCGGGATTCATTCCCGCGACCTTCGGGTCAGCAGTGAAGCACCATAACCACTAGACCTACGCTGTATGTGCGCCGGATATCTGATCCTTTCGCGAACCGATGTAGTCTATAATATGCGTCAGAATCGTAGAAATATAGTGGTATCATAACTCTATTCGTTAACTGAATGTGTGCCGTCAAGGCATTGCGCCGCGACAAAAAGCGTTCGCGGAGTCGCGCCGCAGCCGGGAAACGCAGATCGTCTCAAAGGTTGCCCCTTCTTCTTGTGTCATGGCGGTGAAGCATCGCTCGCGCGCTTGCCTGCACGGAGCGCCGGCGAAAAGAAAGAACCAAACTGTCACACGGTGGGATGGGGGGGGTCGAGCCAGCGCAATCCTGGGGCAATGCCGTCTTTATTCCGAGATGTGTGCCGTGTCGCTGTTCTATATTCTCCCGACTCTCGCCCGGTTTCTGTGCTGACAGCGCGCTCTTCTGACTGGGTGTATATACAGGGCGTCTCATTTCTCGCACCCGTTTGCTGCCTGTTCTTTTTCTTGATTCATCAGTGTTAGAGCACGTGTGAGTGTGCAGGCGCTTTCTTTTCTTTTTCTCTCTCTCTCTCAAGTATTCGCTGTTCGTCAGTGCCGGACGAAAGCCCGCTGCTCTTCAGACTGAGCGCTGCCTCTTGGCGGTTTTTGTCCTCCCACTCGACAGGCTCCTTCTCCATTCGTGTCGAGTTTAGTGGCCGTATATACCGCACGGAATGCTGCGCTCTGCGTTTACTTAAAGGTCGCGCTCCTTTCGCCACCGTGCCCAAGAAGCTGAAGAGCCCGGTGACGTTGAACAGTCTTTGCAGACGCGGTCCTCTGACTCGTAAGCCCCTTCTTCACCCTTGTCGGCACTTGTCTAGCGGTCAGGATTGTCGCCGTGCTTGAGAGCTCACGACACGGCACTCTTTTTCGTTCTTTATTCCTTGCCCTCTTACATGTTTGCTTGCCTGTTTACTTGCTTGGAAGGTGGTGAAGTGTTCCTTTTTTATTTTATTTTTTTTCCTTGCAATCGGCCACCTCGCGGCCTTTTTCTTCAATACGGCGCGACCTTGCGTGAATTGTGAGCCCCACTTCGTCGCCTGCTCTCGCGATGACAATACAATTGCCGGAACAACTGTCGCCATTCAAACTATATCTACAGGGCGTGCTCGAATGTAGACGCGAAGCATTTTGAGGGCAAGGACGTAACCTTGAAAATGGTTACTGTTCCGCGCTGACATTTGTGTTTTTCTTTTCGGTTCTTCGTGCAATTGTACATTTATAGAGCACTGACCCCTATGACATAGAGGTCGTGTACATTGTTTGTTACTATAGGAACGTTGAGCGGCCTTCCACACACACGCGCACGCCAGTATGCGCATGCGCGCACATAAGCAACGCAAGCAAGCGGATCGATTGACCTTAGCGAGGTCATGAGTTCTCTCCCGCGACCTGCATACGCCGGAATTTGTTGACTATTAGTGCCCAGTAACTACTTTTACGAAAATGGAAGCAGAATAACAGGTTCTGTAGTAGAGACACGAATTAATACCTGATCCAGTTATTATGGCACACGGTATTTGAAGAATTAATAAATGTGAAGATCGGCGTGAATGGCTGGACAATTGGAACTAACGTTATTAAAATTCTGGGCACTCTTCTCTCTATAACTCTCCCCTTCCTTTTTTTTTCTTCATCCGTGCTTTTCTCTATGCTGGCTGTTCATAATCGAATTGATCCGGCTTCGGTCGCTGTCACCCTCCCGCATACCAATAACTTCAGGTATACACTCGCACAGGGATATTCGCATTTGCTCATGTACTCGCGATATAATATAAGCACTTGATATAGCTCATATAGCTGAGCTACACAGCTCCATTTATAGCTTATAGCTATACACCTTCATCTATAGCTTCGTATAGCGGTGCCGGGAGAATCCCGTTCGGCTCTGTCTATATGAGTCAGTATACTATAGGATAGACCTCAAGTATTAATTCTGTATTCTTGAGGAGACTTGAACCGAGCACATTTTCGGAGAAAAAAAAATGATAAAAGCATCAACAACAATAGAAAAAAAAGCGATGATGGCGTCTTTTTGTTGTAACAAAAGCGCGAAAAGCACTTCAGTGTGCTCTCGCGTGATGTCGAGCTGAAGAAAAAAAAAAGAAAAAGAAAAAAAAAGTAATGATATAGTTCTGCAAGGTCGAGCTTTAGCAAAACGAGCTCAGTCTTTGGGAACGTTGCTCTTCGTCACGCGAGACAGCGATTGGCCGTCGCCAAGCGTGACGTAACCTCTCCTCCGGATCTACTGCCGTGCCGTCGGAGAATGTCGCTCGTCAAAGAGTGTCTGCGTGCATGGCGAGGAGACACGACTCTGAAAGACCGAGGCGCCTTTTATTTCGCCACCAATCTGTGTCTTTCAGCTTAAGCCTGTGTACGCTTGTCAGAACGGCTGATTGGATGAGTTGGCGATTCATATGATACTTGAAATACGAGCACGTAACCTCACATGGACACGAGGAGACTTGTCCTTGTCTTCTTGTGTCCTTGTGTAGTTACGCGTTCGTATTTCTAGTACTATAAATACTACAAAGGCGTTCGTTAAGCATTCTTTGGCTGAGACGTACTACGTTTGGTCCCGGTTGCGTATATGTTACACGAGCCACCGCAACGTTATATGTAAGCGTCTGTATAATCAGTTCGTTCTCGTTCGTTTTCCTTTGCTTATGGTTTTCTATTCGGTCTTCTTCTTCTTTTTTTTTAAAGGTTTTTGCGGTCCTAGATCATATAAGATGAATAAAATATTTCGTTCAGCGATTCATTACTGCTGCGATTATGGGAGGAACGCGCGCAACAAGCGGAACCATACACGTAGCATACACGCGCATTGCTTTTATTTATTTTATCCCCGTAGCACCTCACCGCCTCTCTTATTTTCGAGTATCTGCCGCGAAAAATTCAAGCCCACGGTGCCAGATCGTGTTTTATTAAATGTCGCCTTTTCGATTTCGCGCGCAATGTTGTGTGAACTAAAATTAAAATACTTTATAATCTTTAACTATGCGAAACTGCACGTGCAGCGCACGTGCTTTGAAGGGCGCCGCATGTACAGTGTATAGATGGAAGGCTTCCGATTAATGACGCGCCACGTGTTCTCGGGATGAACCATGTACAGGATTTGCTAACCGAGCTGGTTACGCATCGCGAGGCTCCACGCACGTAACGAGCACCCCCCGCGTGTGTCATCTCGCGCGCTCGACGCGGTGGTATGTGTAGTTATAGTACAACGCCCGCGCGCGCATGACGCGCTATATTGCACGCCCCCACGCTGCAGGCGATACATACGATGCGAAGCCGCGGGATAATGACGTACACCCGTCCTGTACACGTCGTCTAGCCGAAGAAAGACGTCTGTCTCGTTCGTTCGCGCACCGGACCGCGTCCACTTATGGGGGGGGGCGTCCCCAGACCTTGGCGGAGATTCACTCCACTGACTGCGCTTCCCTCCCTACCCTACTCTCTCACCGCCCTCCTCCTACGCGCTTGCGTCACACCCACCACCGTACATGTATGTATGTATGTATGTATGTATGTATGTATGTATGTATGTATGTATGTATGTATGTATGTATGTATGTATGTATGTATGTATGTATACGAGGCTGTATGTATAGCCGGTCGTATATAAAAAAGCTCGGGCTCGGATGAAGGGCTGCAGATTCACGACCCATTCTTTTCGGTTGCTTCCTTTATTTAGTTTTTTTTTGTGTGTCGTTACTCCTTTGTGTCCATCTCTCGGCGACTTGTTGCTAGGTGGCTTTTCGCGTCCCGCTGGTGATGACACTCTGCCTGCTCTTGGATTGCTTTGTATAGGAGAGAGTTGCTCGCTGCGTGGAATCGCGGTACACACTGCTGCTTGCCTGTAAGTAGATTCGGCAGCTTACGTAAAAGGTTCTCGCGGCTATCAGAAGGTTTCTTTACAGTGCAATAGAAGAGGGGCCGGGGGGCGAGAGGGTGATAACGGAGGAGGAGGGGTTGTTTCTCAAGCTGACCTGTCTTTCGCGACGAAGGTGGCGTTTTATTCCACGTGGGATGAAGAACGCTCGAATGACGAAAGCAGAGACTATGTCAGAAGGAGCACCTTTCTTTCTTTCTTTCTTTCTTTCTTTCTTTCTTTCTTTCTTTCTTTCTTTCTTTCTTTCTTTCTTTCTTTCTTTCTTTCTTTCTTTCTTTCTTTCTTTCTTTCTTTCTTTCTTTCTTTCTTTCTTTCTTTCTTTCTTTCTTTATTTCTTTCTTCTTTCTTTCTTTCTTTCTTTCTTTCTTTCTTTCTTTCTTTCTTTCTTTCTTTCTTTCTTTCTTTCTTTCTTTCTTTCTTTCTTTCTTTCTTTCTTTCTTTCTTTCTTTCTTTCTTTCTTTCCTTCGCGAGCAGCAATTGTCGTATTCAGTAAACGAATATAAGTGTGCACGTGGGTGGCAACGCTGGTTTAAAATTGCCTATCTCCCTCCCCGTCTTCTCTTTTTCGCTCATCGTCTTCTATTCCCTGCACCGTCGTCGTCGTTGTCTGAAATAGGAGGAGCTGTACGGATCGCGAGCTATTATTGGGCGTTATTACATTGCTACCCAGAGCAGAGCCCAGCCGTTTGCTTCTTATTTCTTGTAATTATTCTTTCGATTTTCTCTCGAATTTCGATACGCGCGCGTGACTTCGTTCGTTACGTAATTATTAATTTGTGTGCAATAGCGGATTGACAGATATCCGATGGCATAGAGGAATAGAAATTGACAAAAAAAAAAAAAAGACGCAAAAGTGGATCGGACAGTCATTAGTTTAAGCTTGAAAAAAACAAGCGCCTTTGGGGAGGCTAGTGTGATCTGTTTCCTTGATTTTTTTTTTAGAAGTCTTGGTTATCTTTAGGATCACTTTGAAATAGAAGGTGTATGCTTTATTAGGGTTACTCCTTTGCCTTCTTAATGCTGCACGCATCCACGGGCTTGTGCGCTAATTGCTTCTGGCGCGCCGCGTTTGGCAAATTAAGAGAGCGCCCGGGCATCGCGCCATTCTTAATAGCTTTGGCCACGTACGCTCACGCGCTCACCTTTCGCAACCCCCGCGAAACCTTGCTCTGGATTGCCTCATTAGAACCGGAGGTGACCCCGTGAACTATATGCCTGCTCTCACGCGCACGACGACAAAACGCAGCTCGCCTTATTGAGTTAGTCGCGCGCCCCCTGGATTATATATTTATACCTGTACACAGTTCACTCGCGCGTATACCGGTAATTATGGCCTTCTGTTCTTTGTCTGTAGCTGCTAACGAATTCAGCCATGAAAGACGTACGCAGTAAAGCGAACGCAGGCTTTAATGATGCGCGTAATATTAACGTGTCAATATCGGGAGCCGCTTAATCGCAATTAAAACACTTCACGTCGTTATTACATAACGAAATGTACCCCCCCCTCCCCCCCACTCCCCACACACACTCACAAAAAAGGGGAAGTTCGAAACTTCCGCGACGGTCACCGGCGCTTATCAGAATTATTATAGGACGAGCAGTTACCATCGTTTCATTATTTACAACAATTAAGACACGCGTAATAAAGAGAAAGAAAGATGGGTGCCAAATAACTGCTTTCAGCTATAACTATTGAATTCGTATTGCAGAAATAAAGACAAAGAAAAGAAATCCGAGTCGCGTGTTCCTACACTCGCCCACGCCATGCAATCACTGCATCACTTACCAAGAGCTGCCGGCCGCGCTCGCCGTAGAAACATGAACTTGTGTGTTTATCGGACTGCGCAACTGATATGGCTGTATACGCGGTGCATGCCTTATTGCAGTGCTATAGCGTCTGCGAGTTGATGACGTTGAACAACCCAGATATAGCATCAAGCGGGTTTGGGAGCACGCTCCATTTCTCTTCTGCAATTTCTCGTTGTAATGCGTGTATGCGAACGAGGATTATATGGCGTTGTTAGCTGAGCACTGTTTGTCTGTTATCGCTGCTCCCCGGCGCGATATTCAAACACTGCCATGCCGGGCGGCGATCTCGCGCTACCAATTAATTACGCCTCGACGCAGCCGCGCGCTCTTGTTTACATTGGAACCCAGCCCCGCGCGCTTTGCGTTTGCCAGCCCCACAAAGGCTTCTTTTGTCCCCGGTAAAGCAAGCAGCTTATACCCTCCGTATGTTTGCGTGTCTATGTCTATCTGGATGAGCGCAATAGAAGAACTTGAGAATATAGGAACCAAGGACTTAAGTGAAAAAAAAAGGGGGTTAAACGCAACTGAATGAAACAAACGACATATCTTGTTTTCGACTTAAAATGACTTATTGAACGCCATTAACGAAAAAAGTAGTAGTCGCTGCCCCAGTCTCCTAGGGAGTAACATTGAAAAGGTGTGTTTCGCGTAACGCCGTGCCTAGATCTGTTTAAAAATCTCGCTATACCTGATAGTTGGACGCCTTGTTTTTGTGCATAGCGGCGGTCGCATTTCGATGGAGGCGAAATGGTAGAGGCCCGTGTACTGTGCGATGTCAATGCACGGTAAAGAACACCAGATGGTCCAAATTTCCGGAGCCCTCCACTACGGCGTCTCTCATAATTATATATTGGTTTTGGGACGTAAAACCCCAGAATATGTATATGCTTCCGCCTTCACGCATTTTCGTTTGCCGTGTTTATAAAGTCGCCGCGCATTTATCATTCGCATCGCTCCTTTCGCTTTCGTCCCTGCGAAATGAACGCCAATATGACGCCTCGCGCAATCTGTCATCGTCCTTCGCATTGCAGCTTCCCCCCTTCCCTTCCTGTTCTCTGTCGTCAGCACACGCTCACACAACTCTTTCATAACCCGCAACGCGCCGTGCTGTCGCGCCGTCGCCCGTTCACGTCAAAACGCGTTGAAATGACGAAGTGGGGTCTCTTGCAGTGTATAGTGCGCCAAACGCGTCAGCGTTGACGCGGAAAACAGCGCCACGCGGAAGCCGTCGCCCAGTGCGCTCGCGGCGTGGTCTGTAGGTATAAAGTCAATGAAAAAAAAAAAGATGATGATTTCAGTTCGTCAAGGTGGGTGACCAGTCCACCTGCCTCGGTAGAACAGTGGCTATGGTGCTCGGCTGCTGACCCGAAGGTCGCGAGTTCGATCGCGGCCGCGGCGGTCGCATATCAATGGAGGCGAAATGGTAGAGGCCCGTGTATTGTGCCAGCGGCCGTGACTGATGTCAGTGCACGTCAAAGAACACCATATGGTCAAAATTTCCGGAGCCCTTCACTACGGCGCCTCATAATCATATCGTGGATTTTGGGACGTAAAACCCCAGGATATTATTATTTATTAAGGTGGGTGAGCCAGCCGAGCTGACGGGTGCAAAATCTTCTTTGGTAGCTGTGTAGGGGGATGCGATATATATGAGCGTAGGGCTTTATTGTAAACTGCGGCCTTCCCTATGGGACGCTGTTTTCGCTTGGGATCGACATTTTGTCATCTTTCTGCGGCGAAACGTACGTTTGGCATGAAATTTTCGCTAACGCCAGAAGCTGGCGTCACGCTCGCGTGTTTGTGTGCGTGTGTGTGACGTTTATTCTTTTGGTTGTGAACTAGTCGGTCTGTCGGTCAAAATGGCCGTGACGTCGCTGTTGAAATACTACACGCATTTAAAGATCTTTCTTTCCCCTCGGTTACTCTACGTTTGGTTGTCCCGTATTATACTTAAAACGCTGCATAGAGTTAGGTATACGAAGCGCGTCGCATGCGATGTCGTGTTTTATACTTAATGCCCTCGTTAAACGTGGCTCTTTCGGGAAGACATCGCGTCGGCGCGTCGACCTTGAACTACTAGTGCGGTCCGATTGAACGCTCTGCTTTTCGATGCCTTGAGGATCGGCGGTTTTTTCTCTCGCTCTTTTTTTTTTTCGTAAACGCGCAGTTGTGAAAAAAGGAGGACGAAATAGAGACCGACTGACTGAACAACGACTGGAGCATGCGGCACTTCTATAATATAGACGTATACATTATTCGGGTGTATAGTATGTCCATTCGGATACAGCCAGTTCTGCTTCTGCCGCGGTGTTCGCTTGCCGAACATCGGTGGCACTTGCGTGCACACTTGCGAAAGGGGGAGCGGGCGCGTCGTCGCTCGCAAGGTGTAGTTTCGCCCTACTTTTCTCGCGAGCGTATTCGACGTCCGCTCAGTCGGCTTCGTGTTTCTTCCATCCGCTTCTTACTCTTTGTTTTCTCCGTTTCATCCTCCGTACTGTAAGTCGAGTCGCCGTGATCTCCATCGGAGCGAGTTGCTAGGCGCCGAGACAGCCCTCTCGCTGTTGTCATGGCGTCGGGATGCTGAGCCACTAGCTCGCTCGCTCATTCATTCATTCATTCATTCATTCATTCATTCATTCATTCATTCATTCATTCATTCATTCATTCATTGGCATTAAATGTCGAAAGAAGTTGGAGTCGATGTAATTGGGGCTGTAAGACCAGGGCTCCGCTTACCTTTGCTGCCCAGCATAGAATCAGTTGGATCAGTGCTATATTTGCTTGCTCTGCTGGGTCCGAGATGGCGAGTAGTTACCTCCCCCCCCCCCCCCCTGCTTATATTATGGAGTAGTAGTGTTTCAAGGATGAGCAGTCTTAAAGAGCAGTAGTGTTGTGTGTCATCCTCGACAGGTTTGTTAGGGCAATCCAGTTTCAAACAAAATGTTTCCTGAATCTTTGCGTTGCTGCATCGCCCGGTGCCGCAGTAGACGTTGTGGCACGCTGTAGATAGTGGGCGTCGGCTACTGGAATCAAATTTGACGAACTGGGCCTCTTTGTATACAGTTGTTGTATTCTGACTTTAGCTGTTGAAATGCGGCTCGCCTGAAGGCTTGGAGTCGAACCCGCGCCCTCGTACATATAAGCGCAATCCGCTATACCACAACGGGTTGCGGTACACGTTTCGCAAATATAATTATGCTGAGTGCGTGTGGTGCACGTGCTTCAGCGACAGACGCAATTGCATCGTAAATTTGAGAGACAGAGTGGTGTTTGTGGCTCAAAGGTTCTTTTTTTTAGTTTTTGCTGTGAAGTTGGTCCCGTGTAAAACGAACTAAAAGATGCACGTACACTTCGTGAAAATTTGCAGCGGCTTGTTAAACATTTATATTTTTTAAAGGCGGATTTCAGAAAGCTGGAACAGTCACGGCCAAGCGGACGTTATAAACTACATAAGGCAAGGCCGATTCGGGCTGGTTGGAACAAGTCAGTCATGATTGTATACTAAGCGCGTTCGCAACACAATAAACGAGAGAGTACAAAGACTCTGCGCTTATTACCGAAGGTGACTGGCCAGTAACAAAGATTCCTTAGAGATTCGCATATTTAAAAACTTCCGGTCTCCAATTTATAAGCGGTGGTCTTTTCACGAGGACTCCGCGGTCTGAGATTGCAACCGCCGACCCGCATGAGGGAGCTATGCGGCATCCGAAGAATCGCGGTTGGCAACAGAGGTACCTATATACCTATATATATATATATATATAAAATGCCTCCTCCAGCAGCGCGGGCTGGGCGGCTTCACGTATCGCTCTCGTATTACTCGCTCGTTTGAGCGTTTGACACTGCACTGCAGGTATATAGTGCACGCTATACACGTGAGCGCTCATTCACCCCCCTCTCGCTCACCGGCCGTGTGCAGGTGCGGCAAGACGAGCTCATCGGCGGCTGGCTCCGACGAAGCGTCCTCGGTGCGCCAGCTGCTGCTCAGCGGCGGTTCGTCCTCGTCCAGCCTCGGCTCCTCGTCGGCCCAGGACAGCGGCTATGGGCTGCCCTTCTGCATGGACGATGACCAGGCGACAGAGGCAGCCCCACCGCCAGAGGTCAGTGTACACGATTGGTCGGTTCGCTTGTATGCAGGCATCGCGATGGGCAATCGAACGGTCGATAGAACAAGGGTGTCAAGCTCACCTCGGCCGGAAACAGTGAAGAAGGTTGAACGAGCCGAGCCCCGTATTCGTGTGATGTTTCCTTGTCCGTGTTTATTAAATTAGCCGTGTGTTTTTATCGATGGATCCGTGCCAACGAGCTCTCATCCAAACACTTCTGAGGTTGAACGTAACAGGGTGAGGGGGGGGGGGGGGGTAACAAAATGTCAGCTAACGCTGCACTTTGAAAGAAGACCTTTTTCCATATCTCACATATGGGTCATTTCCGAGGGGGATTTGACGTCTGTTTCGAGAAACATATCGATTATTTCCAGAATGACTGAAATCTGGAAACCTGGACGCCGATTCTGAAATAATGAGTTCTTCTTCCACGGCTGTGTTTCAACAGATGGTGGCAGAATGGGGTGCCACACGGAAGAAATGCTTAGGACCATTCACCTCTGTGTAGCTCATTAACATGCTTATTAACAGAAAAAAAAATATGGGGCGAAGACAGTCGTGTGCGGGTCGGGCTGCTAGCGACCCAGAGAACTTAGTGACTCAACCGCAGTAATCAAGAGGTTCTTAGTTTAATTAAGTTGTTCCCGCCTATCTCTCAGCTAAACTGGTCGATGTTCTCGTTGAAGAGTTTTTATTCGCTTTTTTTTTAACGTGTGTAGTCACAAACACATTGCAGAATGATATAAACAGACTCGTGGCCCGTTTTATTGTCTTGTCTTAAGAATATTCCACTTGAAATTTAATGAACTTCTCCAACGGTTTCACTTCGTTATTAGTGTTCTTAAAAAAAAAGCTGCATCGGTCAAGAAGGCAATCTACAGAACGGAGATTGGGCGGGACAGAATTACGACACCGGCTTGATGTCGGTCGAAGCGATCGATTTATATGAGGAGCGGGTTGCGTAGCATTAGAAAAAAAAAATAATAATAATCGACATGTGTACTGTCAGGGAATCGAGTAATCGATCAAGTTTAGTGTAACGCAACGATAATGAAGTTTGATAGCACCATTTCGCCATATCCGTCTCGTTTTCCACATAACGAAGCACGCATTCGTGCGAAGCAGTTCTTTATTCGAGCTTCTGTGACGGACAATGCGCTGTAATCTAGATCCCCGCGGGATATATATACGCCACGATAACGCAAGTCGAGAGGGACGCGTGAAGCAATCCTCTGCAGTCGGCACTGCTGACGAACTGGTTAGCGTATGTAACACGACACTGCATGCCAGCCGTGTAATTACGTTCATTACCCAACTTTGCGACGCTCTCCGCACGGAGAGAGTCTCCACAATTCTGGCCCGCATGTCGCTCTATACGCGATTCTCCGAAATACAACGGCTTAGAGCAGGGGTCTCAAACACGCGGCCCGCGAGGCTCTCGTTTGCGGCCCGCGGGCGGACATGTCTGTTCTCGATCCAGATTTTTTTTTTATTTTCTTAATAAGTATGTTCGTGAGTACACAGGCGTGACTGGTCTGAAGGATTGTTTTCATGAAGCACCCTATGTGGTCACCATGTGTTGAAACAGATCCACGAAAAAAAAAAAAAACATATTGTAGAATCGGCGTCCACATTCTCGTCATTTTGGAAGTCAGTATTGACATGCTGTGGGAATCCTGGTACCAAATATCCTTCAGAAATGACCCATATATGAGATATTTGAAAGGTTTTCTTTCAAATGGCAAACGTTTGCCTGACGCTTTGTACAAACGACCCCCCCCCCCCCCCCCCCCCGTTTCTATTTTCTTCATTGTCCTGGCCCTTGCGGGACTTAACTGCGTCACTGCGGCCCGCTGGTCTGAGGCGAGTTTGCGACCCCTGGCTTAGAGCTAATATACGACGACAGAAAAAAGGCGTTACTTGGGGCTTACGCGCCCGATCTCTCCTGTTCTTAGGCATTTGTAGGGTTCTGCATTAGGGTAAAAAAAAAGGGGGGGGGGGGAAGGGGGGGGTGACGAATCACCACAGCCCCCCCTCCACCCGTTTGCCTTTTTTGCTCTTGTCCGAAATGAAGCAGTCTCGCATTGGATTCAATAAGCGAAAATTAAGCAACGACGTGTTTCTGATAGCAGCCCGTCTCACGGTCTTCGGCTTTCCGGAGGATTGGATTGGATAAACTTTTATTGGGTCCTCCAAAACTTCCGGAGGGTAAACATTTCTTCGATTGCAACACCCATGGTTCACGCCTGCTAATATCTTTTTTAAAAAAAAAGGTGGGGGGGAGGGAGGGGTTGCGCGGTTCCCACCCCCTCCTTTTCCTGTGCGCATGCCTATGCGCCCGTTACGCAACGTATGTACGTGTAAATGCGCGTATCTGAATACCTGTGACGTTATATGCGAGAATTGAAAAAAAAAATTGTGCGGGTGTCCGGCGCGTCAAGCGGCGCGCGTCTGATCGACTGCCCTTCACGAGCAGGTATAGAGGACGAGAATCGTGCCCTCTCGGTTAATGCTAATTAGTTTCGAATAAGAGGGGTGTTGCAAGAGACTTACTATAGCGTTCGGTTCCTTTTGCGGAACTTGGCTCAGGCGTGGGTCTCGAAAGCTTGTAGCCGCGAAGCAGTATCTCTGCCGCAGCTTTCTCGTCGGGAAGCTTTCGAGGCGGTCTTTTGAAAGATTGCGTTGCCGACGTGTCTCTCTTTCAGTCCTTCACACTTTTGCCGTTCTTGCTGCTGCTGTTCGTTTTCTCATCCTGTCTACGACGACGCTTTTTTTTTTCCTTTTCTTTTTCCTTCTCGTGGGCATGCTCCCACGAACGTCAACGTGCAGCTCAGTTCAGATTATATACGAGCCAGTTGCTTCCGCCACGCTCTAAATCTGAGCTTTTGAGTGCCGAACAGTTGTACTCGGGCTTATAACTGGTGTTTGTGTGTGTGTGCGTATGTGTGTTTGTGTGTATGTGTGTATGTGTGCGTATGTGTGTGTGTGTGTTGGTGTGTGTGTGTGCGTATGTGTGTTTGTGTGTGTGTGCGTATGTGTGTTTGTGTGTGTGCGTATGTGTGTGTGTGTGTTTGTGTGTGTGCGTATGTGTGTGTGTTTGTGTGTGCGTGCGTATGTGTGTTTGTGTGTGTGTGTTCGCGTAGTAGTTATACATGGTTTTCTGTCGTTGCGGCTGCGTACTAATTGGAAACGCGTCGCCCCGCGTGCGCGACGTGTTCGATTAATTGACCACCGAGTGAGCACTCGCAGTCGGTCTCTCCGCGCGATCGACGATTATCAAGCGCGGCGCTGATAAAAGGAGGGGGGGGGCATTGAAGACGATGAACGCCTCCTCCCACGCTTCTGTTTCGTGAATGTGTGCACACGTTTCGTTAGAGCAGACCGCGGCGCTATCAGGGTCTCGCGGCAGCAGCTGTCTTTTCGCAACGCGCCGCGACTCCCGATCTTCCGTTCGGGCCGCAGTCGGCGTGCCGCGGGGATTAGTATCGGCACCGCGCTCGAGCCGGGCTCAGGCGTGTGAGCGCTCGGAAAAATTACGCCCCAACACCTGCAGCCCGCCGAGGAGTCGCGCAGCTCTCGCTTTGTGCTTGCTGCTATGGTATACAGTATATATAACGGCTCCAGGTATATATCGGCCGCTTTCTTCGGTTACGTATATATAGCAAGCTGCGACGCGACGTGTTGCTACGCGCTGTATGGCGAAATAGCGGTTGCGAGAGAACCAATATCGAAATGTATACCTGAAAGGGTATTTCTGTACAGAGAGGCTTACGAACTTTAAACTTTAAGCATTGCCGAGAAATAGCTGGTATGTGTCAGTTGGAACTGACGCAGCTCCGATGCGGCGCGGTTGTGTGACTGCTATTCCTGGCGCTCGCTTGATAACCGTCGTCTCGGGTGAGACGGTTGAAATATTATACCCGTCAGAAAAATTGATTTTTCTTTCCGCTGATCTCGTGTTATTCTGCAGGGCGGGACGGGTGTTGCCTTGCCAGCTGATTATGGCAAATGTGCTCAGTGAACGATTTTATCTGTTCGCATCGTTTGTAAGTACGTGAAGTTTGTGAACGAAAAAAAAAAAGGGGGGGGGGGGCACAAATAATATATGGCGTCTAAAGCAGTGCATTTGGCCGGTGATTACATGCGTGGATCCCAAATTTTTCGTGAATAATATACATAACAAGTCCCTGATTGTTGACCGTCGTGAAAGCTTGTTTGATCTATTGAACTGTACCAAATTAGATCGCAGAAGTAGCTTGGTCACTTTAAAAAGAAGGCACTGAAATTTAATTCCTGGGGCATTTCAGTTTCTCGCCAACTTTAGATGTACTCCCGTCTAGTTTGCATACAAGAACTGCACTCCATATCGCAGTGACGTGGTATTGCAGTGGAAGCCACGCAACTGGCGTCAGCCAATCGGGAAGTACGTACATTGCGAACGCGCACGAACCCACGCATGCCCGCGCTCTGGCACGGTATCTTAACGCCGTATACTATACTTCTTTTAACTTTCCATCCACTGCCAAAAATACGATTGTGAAACGGAGTCACGGGTATACATGACTTTAATCTCGACAGATGAGCCGCATCTCTGCGTGGGAGCACGGAATGAATCCCTCCGTAGAAATTGCCAGCCGATGACTCATGCATCTCCTGCTCTGCTACCTGAATTCCCTCTGCACTCGTTGCTCGTCGTTCTCACTCTCTCGTTTAAGCTTACGTAAAGAGGCAAACTGTAGTTCTTCGATTCGACCCTATTAATTTTTGTTTTCAAGCTCTTCACGCTATGCGCACCTGCGCGTGAAGATATATCGCCAAGCGCTTTTAGGTTCCTCTCGGCGCATGCGCGAGACCTGTCGTCCACCGCGCGCTAAGCACCAGCGCTGCACTCCTGCAGGGATGCGTCGTCTTCGACGGGGCGTGGTGGACTGCGTCGTCTCCATGGCCACGCGCGGCGAGGCAGCCAACCAGCCGTGCGCGCGTTTTTAGTGCCGCGGTGTGCTTTTTCGCAACAGCGGGCAGTTTCTTTTCTTTTTTCTTCTTTTTTTTCCACATCGCGCAGTGCCCGCCCGCGGCACTTTTAGTGCACTGCCGAACATTTCGCGCAACGTCTCGTTGTTCGAGCTGCTCGTGTTTCTCGTTGCGAAATCTCGAGGCCACTCGCTCATCGCGCCATTATGGAGAGGGAGAGAGTGCCAGGAGGATGAAGGGGTGCTCTTGGCTGGATAATAGGCGCAGGTATATATACCGTAGTAATGACTTTGCGGGCACGAGTTTTGCAACACCGCAATGGCTCTGACGAACCCTCCCCGTCGAAAGCGCGTTTTTTTTTCTAAATAAAATAGCGAGCCCCTTTCATTCTTTTGTCCTTGCTTCCCACGCTTGGCTGGCTGCCGGATGGATGGATCCAGCCTACTGAGTAAAAATGAAAGGGGGGCCGCATTAGGGATTATCGCTCCTCTCCTTGTTCCATTATATTCTTCGTATACGTCGTGCAGTTTCGTTTTGCGCAACAGGTGATGGCACTGTGGCTTTTATGGAGCCGCGTCGTTTTTCGTCGACTCGCACTTGTCGCCGCATATAGCTCGCGCGAGTTGCGGCGGGGTGCATGTCTATAAACGCTGCAAAAGTGGTCGTACGTTGCCGCTCAGTGATCGTTGGCGTTATCGAGCATCTTTTTAATAGCGTGGGGGGGGGGGGGGGAGGGGGGGGGGGGGAGGGGAGGAGGAGGAGGAGGAGGGAGGGGGAGGGAAGGGGGGAGAGTGACTTACCCACGCGCGTCACGGGTAAGCACCGTTGGAATTATAGGAAGGGTCTTTCCTTGCTGATCAGGCGCGAATTCGGTCCTACTTTGAATTAGAGCAGCTTGCTACGTAGGCGACGTATACATAATTCCGGCGTATACAAAATCGGAAGCATACGCGATTCACCGGTTTACGTGAAGTGCCCCGAATACTGCGGGCCATGCTGGCCGTCTGGCGTGTACAGACACCACCGTTGCTAGCAGGCTTTCGGACACACCTTTCTGAAGGAGCGTCGTACAGGGGATGGCACACGCTCAGCGCTGAGACTGTCGAGGTGAATGGGCGAGCGGGATGGACAAGCCGCACGGGCGCGGCTTTCAGGCTTCCACCAGCGTATACTGTTGTGTTCTTGCTGGCCAACGTATGTATGCTATATATGCCGACTGAACCGTCATCATTTGTTAATGCCGCGCCAGCAGCGTCACACGTTCTGCCGCCTATAACAGCCCGCGAAACATGCCAACCCGCAGCCTCGTCGATGGAGCGTGCATTCATTCACTCATTCATGAAAGGTCGCCGAGGCTTGACCGCAATAAGAACCACGCGTACCCGAACAAGGAATATATATATACTATATATGTGCTCGCACGCTCCAGCTTCGTGCGGTTGGCCCCCCACTTATATTGATGAACTGTTTCGCCACTGCAGCGCCGGTGAGTCTCGCTGATATAAAAAGAGAACGAGACACGAAGGTCGAGCCTGTTTCCTCGCTCGCTGCTTTCGCAAGTTCCCCTTTGTTCCGCTGAACATTTTTGGTGTTCTTCGCGAGAGAACAACCCCTGCACTACAGCTCCAGTCAATCGGTTCGAATATCTCCCGTGAGGCAAAAGCCTGCTTGCAATGGGGCCGTATACACTTCTCGATGGAGGCTGTTTATCCACGATGCCACACTATATTGGGTAAGAACTATAGTTGCGGTACGAGTGCATGAAAGAACAAGAAAAAAAAAAAACACAATCTAAATTCAGCAGTAGTAGTCCAGCGAGCGCACGTGTTGCGGCAGCAACAGTTATGTAGCGGTTAGAAACGCCACTTGTTGAGCCTCTGGCGACCGAATTTCGCCACACTTGCGCCGCCGGGGGGCGCTGTCGAAACATACGCTGCGTGCAGGTACACGTGTATAGATATACGGTGAGAATCTTGCAGCGAGGCTTTCGAGTCAAACCAGGTGGGAATGATTTAGGAGTTAAGACGCGTTCTGAGAAAGGGAGGATGAAGGAACCTGTAGTTTTTCCTTGGCTGTGTGTGTGTGTGTACCGCGTGTGCAGGTGTGCGTCGTTATTGGGCAAGCGAAGAATCCCTGTAGTGCGCTCGCGCCTAACTTATTTACGTAACTTTTCACTTCGCGACGGTCGCGGCAGACAGCCCCTGCTTTCAGTCGCGCAGCTCCAAAGAGTGCATGCATTTTTGACGCTGCTGCACGGATTATATATAGGTCTATACTACATCTCTGCTCCTTCTCTTTAGGCTATATGGGTGGTATATAATGAGACGCCTCGAAGCGCATATGCGTATACAGTCCCGTATTGTGCATGCAAGAGTTGCGTCACGGGCATGCATGTAGCTCACACGCATCGGTCGTTGCCATGCGCGCCGTAGCCTTTGTACACGCTCCGCGCACGCGTTTGTTCTTGCGCGCTATTAGCATTTTTCCATTGTTCGGGGGGGTGTGGGGGGGGGGGGGGGATTTAGACGACCCGACGTGTGCAGCGGTCTATAACTATCTCCCTTCCCGTCGGACAAGGTCGTGGCAGTCGGGACCAAAATAAAGTAAAGTAAAATAAAATAAATAAATAAATAAGACAAAAAGACGTTCGCAATGACATGAAGGAAAGTGAAAAAACGCTGATCGTGCATGTGTCTCGCGAAGTTCAGTGCGTATAGCCGAGCGGATTCATTAAGATCGTCGCGCCAGCGCCGTTGAGAAATGAGCTTTCCGTACTTTTCTCTTTCATTCGGCGCTAATTATACGCGCTTCATTACGGCACTTGTGCTCTCGGACGCGGATTCGTGTACCGTGCATTGCGAGAGCGTGCACGCGCTCCTTCTGATGATGAAAAAAAAGCCAAAGCGACGGTGCGAAATGCGCACGCTTGCCAAACGAAGCCGCGTCATTATATAAGTTTTCTGGAAGCAAAGACGGTGTTGCATTACTATAGTGGCACCGTAGGGGGTCTCTCTCATTTTCGTCTATAATATGCGTGGGACTCGGATTAAGTTTCCACATTCAAAGGCGCCGTCGCTCGAAAGCAATCGGACTATGGGTTGGCGTCGCGTCCTTGTAATCCCTGGGAATACTAAGCTATATTAAGCTACATACAGTATAAGGCTATGCAGCATGGAGCTGCAGAGGAAGCGGTGCGTGCGCGCTTTGCGTATATGCGATTCCTTGTGACGCCAGCACTTTTGCAATAACTTTTAACTCACTGCGCCGTTACAGCGCATTCTCTCTAACGCTGTTGCGTAACTTATAATATCGAATATTAAAAAGTATGAAAAACGGAACCAGCTTGGGCCGCAGTATTCGCTGGCGCGGCTTTCGATTACTTCTTCGCCGTTTCACTTAAGATAATGGTATATGTATGCGCATGCGCTGATTAAAAGAGGAGCGGGACATAAAGCATTTTCGAAATGTTCATCGTAAAAGGAACGTATCAAACATTACACACAACTTTCACTCTCTCGCGTATGTGTATATAGTTAAGTTTACGGAACGCCCGCGCCTCTCCGATTTCGACAGATGAGTGTAATGTGCGTCGTGAATAAGAATCTAATGGAATCACTCGTTTCGCAAAACCTGAACGGTTCGTTTGATCGTGTTCGCACACACATATATCTAAGATTCGTGCTATGAAAGCGTCGTCAATTGCTTCGTCTTGCGCACTGTACGTCCCCCCAGAATTCGAATGATTCCTATATCATTTTTCTTCATTCTAATTTCTTTGTGGTTGTATATGTTTATATGTTTATATAGCATGCAGGTATTCCAATTATTTGCTCAAACAAGGGCTGTGGGTAACGTGTACACGCGAACAGTATCCAGCTGTTTTCATTTCAAAAGTTTCTTAAAGACGCGTGGCAGATAACACGGCTCTTCAATATACATTCGCGAATGAAAGCCTGAGAAGTCTGCAGCGCCGCTCGGTGTTGCAGCAAATTGAATCGCGGCGCCTTTATGTTTATTAATCATCAGTCTATCGCGTGTGCGGAGATACTTGGAACATTCGCTTTCTTCACTATTTCATGAAATCTCTTATGCGTGGATGCAATCGCATTGTGTTTGTATATAGTATATGCCCTCGAGAGCGCACGCGCGTGCTTCTTCAGCCATCTTCTCGGGTACGTCTTGGCTCAAGGTTGGAAAAAAAAAAAAAGCTTTAATGTACTCCGCAGTTTCTCGATGGGAACCATCTTGAGACGTTAGACAGCTTCCATTAATTTTTCTTTTTCACGTTACACAAAGGCACACTCCTAAGGAGTGGATTATCGCTGCGCGGCAGGCTTTGCGATTTTGAGAAGCGACCGCGGGGCGTGCGAAGTTTGCGAAAGTTTCTTCGAAGCTGTATTAAACCTCGAGTGCTTGGGGCTTGAAAGGGTTTGTCTCAAGAGCCCATATGTCCCGTGTACGGACTGTTTCGTTGTGATTCTGTATATGTTGTACATGCAGTATATATAGCGATGACGCGTGGACCATGAGGATTGCCCAACGTGCTTTCATTTTCCCTCCGAGCGTTATAAATGCGTCACACGTCGTGTTTTCCCATTCCTATTATACTCCGTCTCCTTTGTTGCCTCCGAAATCGAATGGACTTCAGTACCCCGTCGCTGTCCCCTCTTAAATATGGTAATGCTCGCTTGAAAAGATTCTTTCGGATCGAGTATTCTGGTGGCTGACGGATCTCGTGTTGCTATCGGCGAGCGCTCCCCCGTTTGTCGAACTCTTTCTTTCTCTCTCTCTCTCCCTCTCGGGCGCGCGCGCTTGCGTGTGTGAGAAAGTGGCACGCGCTCACACACGCTCACTCACTCACTACACTGTTGGAGATATGCGTTATAACCGCAACCGATCCCGTTGCAGCAGCAGCCGTATCTGCCTTTGTACACCCGTGCACTGTATAGTCCATCCAGAAATGGGGCTCGCCCTCTCTGCGGTGGAAGGGTCTCTTGCATAACTGCATTGCGAACTCGTGGCAAAACCACAGACAGCATGGTGACACTGGATACTTGCGTACGCCGTGGTGTGTGGACGGTTACAGTCCCCCCGCGTAATCCTGTACGAGCAATAGCGTGGGCACACGCGTGCTGCGTCGCGTTCGTCCAACGGTCACGTATATACACCTCCGTACCGAATTACTCTGCGCTTCTCGTCCGCACGCGCGCTGGATTCGTGGGATTGACGCTCACGTGATCGCGCTCGAAGCGTGTCCACCAGGTTTGTATGCTGCCGCAGGATCTCAGACTTCGTGCAGTGCAGTGTGTGCTATAGCGTTTGTGTGTGCCGATCAGTAACTTTAGGGCCGGCTGCAAGTTTTACGCGAGGACAGGTCGAATCGCCCATTGCGTGCCACTGTTCCTTTCGTGAAGCAACCCTTTGGTCGCTCATCGGCGATCAGGGACAGACAGTGGAGGAGGAGCTGCTGCCTCTGTTTCGCCAACGCGACCAAATAGCTTTCGCTGTACTGCACGTAATTGGGGAAGGGGGGGGACACGGAGCACAATTTCCACTCCGTCGTTAACAAAGAGCTCGTTTTGGCTAGAGCTACTGTATATGCTACCTTTCGGTAGCAGGGTTGCTCGTAGGTCTGGCTAGCGACCGCAGCTTTGCGCCGGAGCCGCACTCCGTTTTCGCGGGCGACATGCGTATACCGTTTCGCCGATCGACATGTTTGGCGTGTCGAAGACCGGAAATTTACTCGATTGTCGATGAATCGTCTCGATCCACTTCGCTGCAGAGGCGGCTTCGAGAAATGCAAAAGTTGGTCCAAGCGTCAGCTTCTCCGCAATGCATGGTTTCTAGCGGCGTGTGGAAGACAGACGCGCAACCGCTGCCTGAAGGTAGCACATACAGTAACTCTAGTTTTGCCCTACATACGCCTCCTGCCTGCAGGGCCTAAAATAAACCGCCTCTGGTCTTTCTTTCTTTCTTTCTTTCTTTCTTTCTTTCTTTCTTTCTTTCTTTCTTTCTTTCTTTCTTTCTTTCTTTCTTTCTTTCTTTCTTTCTTTCTTTCTTTCCAGAAAGTTATATAGCCTTACCATCCCAGCTTCGCACAGCGGACTAGAAAGAAAGAAAGAAAGAAAGAAAGAAAGAAAGAAAGAAAGAAAGAAAGAAAGAAAGAAAGAAAGAAAGAGCGCGACAGTGGCCGTATGTCACAGACAGTAAGGTATGCGGTTCGAGTCGAGTAATGAGACTGACTGCGCATTGAGGCTGCGCAGCGCGACACGCGATCTCCGGAGGAGAACCGGAAACCTCGACCGTACATCCCGGGCTCTGGACGTCCACTGGATCGAAGAGGCACCGCTGCTGCGCCCTGCCGAATGCCTTCGTCGCGCGACGTTACCTTACACGTTCGCCGCAGGTCGTCCGTTGCGCAAGAAGGCGCGGCTGACCGTTGGTTCTCCATCTCGATCGGCCGCGACGTCTTCTTCTCGGGTGTCGCGATGCCGTGAGCACCGAGAATAGCCGTCGTCGTCGTCGTCCTGGGAAGACGGGCGTACGCTTGCAGCAACTGCCGTGTGTCCTGAAATCTCGCGCCAGGGCGGATCGTTAATCGCTTGCGGGTATTAGGACGAGAGCCGTTTCATGCTTGAACCAAGTGTGTTATGGATTTTAGGCGTTTCTTTGTACCTGGAAAAAAAAAAAGAGGGATGGGAGGCAAATTAGTTTACCAATATGTTTTAATGGCTCATGGGCATCTTCGGCGAAAGAGCGCGTAACTATTGATAAATACAAGGACTGGAACTAAACACAATGGTTTGGTTAAGTACGGTTTAAAGTTTGGTTTATAGCGTGCTCTTTACGAACGTAAATACTTGTTAGACAAAGATGCAAATAATTTAGCTAATACATGAATGTCTCGGTTGAATATTTCAAGATTGTTAAAAAGGATAATATGATTTTGTTAATAGAGAGAGAGAAACAAGGATTTCTTAGCTGTCTTATGTTTGCGTAAATTGTCATTGCTTATTGTATTTCGGTGTCTGTATTATCCCTCGAGTTCTACTTGGCCCGGTGTTTCTGTAAACTCCCTTTCGTAAAAATTTCGCTCGCTCGTGCTCACTCCTCCCTTTCCAAAGTTGCTCACTGGCTTCAAAATCCGCGCAACCTAATATGATTATACATACACCTCGGAAAACTCCCCGCATGTACTTCGTCGTATTCTCAGTGCAAATGCGGATTTTCCCATTCGGTGAATTACAAGGTAAACAATTCGTTCCTCCACGCCCCGCGACAGAGCGTGTTGACAGAAACCTTTATTCTCAGCGCGTACATAGCGCTCCAATCTATAGATATATATAGGCTGCATGCTTCTCCCGAGGGCTCCACGCTGTTCCGACGCAAGAGTCTTGAGTAGCTGCGACACAAGCTGTGACATATCTTCCGCTCCCACGTTCCTTTGTACTCCCGCCTAATTCTGGTAGCGCGCGTGGGCGTCATTCTTGTGTAGAGCCTCCTCCTCTTTTGCTTTTTCTCACTGTTCCACTGTGACGTGTGTCCAGTTTCATTAATATTGTTGTTCCGGTTTCTATGGCGCCTGTTTCCTCGGTCGCCTAGCGTGAGTGGTTCGTGCTGGTAGCACGCAAAAAAAAAAAAAAAAAAGTATTGCTCATGAATTGTGATTCCCCTCTTCCCTCCTCCATCATCTACTTCTTCTCGCTGTCCCGCGCATTCCCGGAATCCATTTCTCTTCTTCGCCCGAGGGACCCAGCCCTAATTCCTTCCCCCTGTCTTGGGATTCGACCGACAATCTGCTGCCGCTAGTCTGTTTCCTCGCCAGGCGGCCAGCGCGAATTCAATTTGGACCGGGCGTCGGTTAGTCTATATATACGGTGACTGGCAGCGTTCGCACTATATTCCTCGCCGTGCATTGCATGCGATGGCGAACTTGCTTCAGTGCACCTCGTCTTGCGTGCCCAATTGCAGCTATCAACGCTAAAACGAAGATGGAACACTTCGCAAGCTCCTGTATTACGTGGTACTGTTCGCGTACGGTCGTATGTAAAGCGCGGCCTTTGCCTGATATCTCCTCTTCGCCACTTCGTGTGTGCGTGTTTCTCACTGAGCTAGCGGAACTGAAGCTATACGAGCGAAACTGAGCGCTATATACGGAAACGCTGTGTTTGCTGTAGTTGCTTTCGTACCGCGTGGACCTCTTAATTAGGTCGAGGAAGACTTTATCGATTGTTAATGCGGTTGAGTCGTGGTCTTTCTCTCGTTTTTTTTTCTTCTTTTTTTTTTTAAGCCTATGTACACGTAGCGCCCGTGTGCGTTGTCAAGGCGCCTTCGCGTCTAATCGCTCTGCGAACACTGCTTGGCAAATTTCGCTGTTTTTAGGGACGCACGTTCCAAGAAACTTCAACTCACCAGCGTAGTTTAACCCACATAGCAACTGCTAGTGCGCGCATCGAGGCACCCTAGCTTGTCGTGGCGCCATGTGGTTGCTAGGGGGAGAGCTATCCTGTCATCGTTGCTGTGACAAATGGTCTCACCGCCGCCATTAGTAAGTGTACGTTGGCCGTAAACTTCAATCGCACGTTGCCTGTAACTACAGTCCAGAATAGACACGTCTTTTTTTCTTTCTTAGTTTTAGTGCGGACTCTAGTGCCGTTTTCTGTTAGTTAACTGAAATGGTAAAGTTTCGCGTGGCGCGTGCGTTATAACTGTGCTAGGGAGCTCACTTTAAGACTTTTTAAATTAACCTTGACCTCCCCTTGAAGTTGAATAGCGTACAATGCTTCATTGTCATCGCTGTCTTTTATATATAAACGAAGCGGTCTGCCCATTTCATTCAATGCACGCAGTGCAAGCCATCTCATTTGAAATTTCGCGTCTTGCTGTCACCTCCTTTTGTATCGAGGGAATGGAGACTCGAAGGAGTTTAATTTGTATGTGCACGTGTGACGGGCTTTAGCGGGCATCACGCATTGTTCCGTACATGTTAATCTTCGTTTGCCTATTA
This sequence comes from Rhipicephalus appendiculatus, assembly GCA_030522465.1. NCBI lineage: Eukaryota > Metazoa > Arthropoda > Arachnida > Ixodida > Ixodidae > Rhipicephalus > Rhipicephalus appendiculatus. The sequence continues at coordinate 4,788,791 of JALIZH010032992.1, read as the reverse complement.
ATTTTGCAAAGAAGGCCCGAAAAGCGTCAAAATATTTCCCGCGCTCCTATTATACAAAAGCCATGAAGTTGCGTCGTCAGCTAATCAAGAGTGTCTTTCCATCGATGACGATCGAGTCCCCACTGAGATCACATTTATTCTCCCTGTATATCGCAGTAGCTCACGCGCTCTGACCGAATCAGAACACGCAAGTGTATATATAATACAGAATACATCCGCCAGCGAGCGAGTGCGCGGACGCGCGCGCACACTCTTCTTCATGCACTCCGCGGTTCGTTGCCTCGCTTTGTTATGCAAATTTTTGCGCAGATAAAGTCGAGCTTTGCGCTCGCTCGGCGCCCGAAATACGCAACCCGCAAGACCTTTGAGAGTCTGTTTCGTGCGCTCATCGGGGAGGGGAATTCCTGCGATCCAGAGGGAAAAAGCGCTGGGCCCTCACTTAGCATGCAAAATAAATGCGCCATGACTCCGAAGAAAAGCCCCGAAGCGGCAGATCTCTTAAGCCGCGCACGCGCAGAGCGTTGCCGCGAAGCTCGGGTCATTATAGTTACTAAGCGGTGCGGTTCGCCTGCCTGTCGGCGCAGCAATAATCGGATTAGCGGCATCGATATCTCATCGTCGTGGACGTGACCGCGCATAACGATCTTGACTCCGGAGCTTCAGTTTCTGTTTTTTTTTTCTTCTTTTTCTTTGCTTCTCTTTTCCAATGCCATTCTGCTGCTCCACCCTATCCTGATTTCGTTTCTTTCCCGATAATCTTTTTTTTTTCTTTTTATTTCAGTTCTCGTGTCATGAAGGGCGGCAATCGCACCACGTATGCGCTTCGAAAGTAATAGAAGGCGGAACGTGGTGACGGGCGTGGGATAATCGTCTCCTTAATTCGGAACTAATATCTTCGTTGAAAGTAAAACTCGGCATGTATACATATACATAGACACACGCTCATAAAAGGAAACGAGAAGGAAACATAGGCGGCCTCGTCTTGCATATGTATGGAAAGAATTCCGCCCTGCGTAAGCGTTTCGCCGCAGTGTCTGTGGGAAGCGATAATGAGAGAGATAAGTTCTGTGCTTCTAATGCGCAGTGTCGCGCCATGCCGCACTCATTAATTCATCGGCGTTCGCGACTGAAAGGAGAAGCGGGTGTTATCAAGTTTAGCGCGATATAGCGTTCTCCGATCTCGCAGTCCGGGGGTTGGGTTTCGTCATTCGGACTTCCCCAACGAGAGCTCGACTTTCGAAACCTTCGCTCTTTCTTTTACTCTGTTTCCATCTGCGGCTGAGTGATTGTCGGTTCTTTCCGCGTTCCGTTCTGTCGCGCGCGTGCGTTCTTGTGGTAGCATTCCTTTATCGCGTATCCTTGAGAAGTGAAGAGGAGAAAGTAATGAATGAAACAAATCTGACGCTGCTAAAGAATATAAACACCTCGAATTGCTGCATTCGTGTACGCAGCCAGCACTTCGTCTATAGGCCTTTCCTGCATGTAACCACGGAAGAAGAGACCGACCTTTGCTGGCATAGTCGAGTTTCCCGAGGGGACCGGCTCATCGATGCCTTCTCTTCGAAATCGCGGGAACTTCGCTCTTTGCCATTGTCGGATGTTCGGCGCGCTTAGGTCTCTCTCTCTTTCTCAAGCATAGTTTGAGATATTTTCTTTCAGAACTGGGTCTTCTTGCTCTTCCCTACAGGTAGTTCGGTCTTCCTCTTTTCGTAAAAGACCAAGATAGGCCCTACGGCATACGCATTGCTCCTTTAACTCGGGCGCATTCCGTTCCCCCTGGCAACAGTAATAGATAGGCACGCGGAATGGCCGTTGCTAACCCGCGGAAGGACTCTCTGTCTCCTCTCTGTTGCTGTGGGGTGAAGTGCCTCGTGCGTATAGTTTGCCTCGGGGGGCTCTTTATTTTTGGTTCTCGCTGCTGAACTCCGTTCGGGAATCGGCTTCCCGAACGCCCCCCGTTCCCGAGGGAACCTCCTTCTCAGCTGAGATCTTCTTCTTCTTGCCCTTTCTCTTTCTTCCTTGCGACATCTCGAACTTCCCTTTTCGTGTTTGTCTTGTTTATAGGTGCTTATTTTTAGGCTCCGCGTTCCCGCGTGCGCCAATTGGCCGAGATTATCCGAGCGTCAGAGTCTCTCTTCCGCGTCTTTTTCTTTCTCACATTTATCTCGAGAACTTCCGCCTTGCGATCGGGATTAGGAGGCAGCCAGTGTCGTCCGTCTTTTGGTTTGGATGCGTCTACCGCTGTACTGCGCCGTTTTGTTGGCAATTAATTATTCGTGAAGGCTTCGCCTTTACGCGATGTCTCCTCATTGAATTAATTGCCGCTGTTCCTATACGCTTTCGAGAGCGGCTAATCCGCAGTCCTGTAGGGCCGGTGACAGTTAGGGCCTGGTTAGGGCTAACGAAGCTCTTAGTTAGCGAGGATATTCGGGACCTGTCGGGGAATGCGTTGGTCTACTGTAACTCTGCAGACGTCGATGACAGTGCCGGTAACGCCATCGTGCGGCGCTTTCTTGGACAACACTGCGTTAGAAAAGTCCATGCGTTGTGTCCTTTCCTCCTGGTAAGAGGGGAGAGAGAGAAAAAAAAAAGGGGGGGGGGGGGGGTTATGTCATAACATAATGATGGTTGCGCCAACGCCTTTGCACTGGCAGATACATGTAGGGTTGACAGTCCTCGTAATTTATGGCCTCTGCGAGAGTGGCTGTCAGATGCATGGCGCTACCAACGTTGCTGCGCACGTCTGCGTTTGCGGTGTTCCGTAAACTGCAGTACGTTAATGGATGGGCAAAGAAAAAAAAAGACACTTCATATTGGTTTATTTCCTGCGCCCTTTGTCTCGGTTATAACTGAGACGTAGCTCATTTTGTATACGTGCTCGCTGGCGATTCTTTCTTTCTTTCTTTCTTTCTTTCTTTCTTTCTTTCTTTCTTTCTTTCTTTCTTTCTTTCTTTCTTTCTTTCTTTCTTTCTTTCTTTCTTTCTTTCTTTGAATCTCTTTATTCTCTCTCTGCCAGCTAAACGTGAGATATTTCACCAGACAATCTTTTTTTTCTCTTCCCCACTCACGCTCAAGATTGATCGGGGACCATGAATAAACCAACAGCTGCATTTCTAGCTGGAGACTGCATACGAAAAAATTGTAATTAGCGTCGGTGCAATGTGTACGCTCCTTTTCATTTCCCTATGTAAATGTAAAAGAAACCTTCAGACACTCATTTGCAATATTGCGCTTATATAATTGATAGCGGCGTTACACATGCTGGCAAGCGTGAAGCGAACGTCAACTATTTCAGGTTATCCTTACAGCTAAAGCTGGTCGGTATACTTGATTGATATTTCGCGCGTGTATCATCCTGCTTTTAAAAAGCCTAACCTGCACTTATGCTTTTGCTGGAAGGACGGGGACTGTGCTCGCATAATTACCTCTTCGTGGCATCTGCACGAAGCATGCCTCGGGAAAGTGGAAAAGTAATCAGCCGGATTCGGCGCTCTCTTTCGAAAATCTATTCCAGCCTTTACATGGTTGTGCAGGAACAGGTGACGAACAATTGCGAGACTGCAAGTTCTGCATGCTAGGCTCCCTGAGATGTCTCCTGCTTGACGACGGGTTTTTACATTTGCGTAGACCAGTAATTAGCTCCTCGTGATTGCCTCTAAGTGCAGGAGATGTAAGATGTCTTACATTGTCCCTTTTGGCATGCGCGCCTGCTGGTGGAATTTTCCTTGTAAGAATTGTCCGGGACGGGTCAGACTCCGGACTCGGTGAAGGTTTATTCAAGGGTCTTTATTTTACTACACGACCGCATACACAGAGCCCCAGGTCAGAACAGCTTGTCTCGCCGGCTGCTGGTGGTGGTGAAAAACATTTGGACTATGTACAAGTGAGAGATAGGGGATGGCCTTAAGGGCCGACCCTGTACAAACTTTAGGAGGTAGACTTCCAGTTGCTTCAATGACGCTCTCCCGCCTACACGATGATCACGTGAACCCGGCCGCTGCTTCGCAGACCCCAGCTCCCGGGGTCGAAGGTCGAAACACAGCGACGGTCGGTTCGAATGCAAGAGGCGCGATGACAGGCAAACACGTCTCGCTTTCCCGTAGCCATTCGAAGGGACAGCCGCGGTCTGTTCACCATCAGTTTAACGACCGACGCGGTGGCCTCCGGCTCGCGGGGTGCGAGGAAACGGTCGTGAAGGCATCCAGGGGCTGCGACGCCGATATATCTCGGACTGAGTCCGTGAATCTGCTGTCACGCAACGGGTACTCTTATTCTTTCTGTGAAACGTGACCTTTTAGACCATAGAAGTGCTCACGGAGACTTTTAATAGACAGGTTACCTGGTTATTTCATTATTATAATGTTTAAGCGCAATGCGCATGAATAACGTAGTAACGGGATATATGCATGATTAGTGTCTGGTACGAGAGCAGTAGCTATCTATTTGTCTGGCGCAGCGACATCGTGTGTCACGTAATGTTCAACTTCTGTCTGTTAGAAGCCTTTCCGTGCATGCTTTTCCAATATGAAGGGCCGGCCGTTAAATTTTCTTACATATATAATGGAAGGTATGCATACCGGCACACCTCCCGCTGACTAAATTTTTTAGCTCTGTTATCTTATCCGTTTATCTTTCTTTTCATAGATTTATTCATTTATGTTGCTTCCTTCAATTACAGCACGAACTCGCAGTGCTTATTTTCTTGCTTTCAATTTCACATGTCCACCTCGTTGATACAGTGTTTACGGTGATATGCTGCTGACCCGAAGGTTGCGGTTCGATCCCGGCCGCTGCGGAACCGCTGCGGTCGCATTTCGATGGATGCGAAATATGCAGGTCCGTGTACTATGCGATGTCAGTGCACGATAAGTTGAAATTTCCGGAGCCGTCTACAACGGCCTGCATCGTAATCATGTCGTGGTTTCGGCACGTAAAACTTCTGACGTTACTATTATTTTGATTTCACTTACTCATTTGGCTACGAGATTTCATTGGAGTGGACGCATTTTGCGTACTTCACCTGGTTCCTGGCAAATCCTCTCCATGGTTGACATGCGTCACAGTTTGCGGTTCGTCATATTTGTCAATGTCCGCTTCATTTTGTTTTATATTCATGAGAAGGAAAGACATATCGACAGCATCGATGCCCTCGCGCTCTTCTTCTTCTTGTTCCTTTATTGACCGATTTCCCGGCAATCTTCTGCGTGAGGAGGCCACGATGTGATCGATTCGCCAGTCTATACACCTGCCCCTGCATGACGCATTGCCTGCGGATATTCTCTGCGGACCTTGCTGCTTCGTCAGATAATAGACAAGATCAGTAACGCGAATAAAAGAAATTTAGATTGCATTTCCTCGGGGTGAGTAGAGTCTATTTCGTGTAAAGAGAAATGGCAGCGGCTTCAGAGAGAATGACAGTGTATGGTAGCGTGTTTCTGAGCTGCCGCGTTAACGGTTAGCACGGTTAGAACGTTTGTGACACTTTACTTTTTTTTTTACTCCGTTTGAAATGTGCGTGACCGGAGTGAATACCTGCAGATGATGTGGAGGCGGCTCGTTAAATATTATGAACACGTCGTTTTTATGGAAAACAATGCATATATATTTGTTTTTCACCGCGTACCTATTTATCCGCAATATATGTTTACTTTTGACTAACAATACCTTGACGAATCCAGGTTACATGAAAGGCGGCAAGCTGTATGTATGTTGTTTGGGAACGTTAAAGGTCTCAGTGTCCCTGTGTTCGACAACGTCAACTAATTGCACTTGTTAGTGCATGCATACTGTAAGTTCCTCTCGTGGACAGCGAATAGTTATCTGCGCGGGCTCAGCCTGATTTACCTCCTCATAACTTGTCACTTATCTTTCTCTATTTCCTCCCTACATGTCCCCATTTATTCTCTCTCTCTCTCTCTTGCTGCTGCTACTCATCGGCTGCCAAACTACAATTGGTGTATTAGGCTGCTACGTTCACCGTTACAAAAGGGCCAGCTGCGAGGCGCAGCATCTGGTCTCCCGAGGCGGGGGAGAGAGCATATATCTGCTACGCGGGCCTCCTTCCAAGTGTGGCGTTGCATAACCACCGCGAGGCACACCGGCGTCCAGCAGAATCATCGGCGCCGCGGGGCCAGCCATCGACCGACGCGGCGGTTGCCCCAAGTGAGCTGGCCTTGTGGTGCGTCAGCCGTTTTCCTCGACGCGGCGCAATCGCGTCATAGCCTCCGTATGCGCGCAGGCTTGCCTTGCCTTCGCGCGCGATGCCGCAAGGGCGCCGCGTGGGCGCGGTCCCTCCTTCGGCCGAGCGGCTTTCCTTGGTACCGCGGTGTTTCCCCTGACGTCACCATCATCCATCGATGAGTGTCACCTCACTTCCTGCTAGCCGCTTCTGAGCAGCCTCGTCTTTCCTGCTCTTCCATCTGTCTCCCAAGGCATGCGGCAAAGGCTTGCGCAGCAGCGCATGCCACTTGTGCACCGACGCGTGCGCTTGTACCGTGGTGCGGTGCCGACGACTCGCGGGAATGACGCAAGCTGCCGATTAACTTGCCCGTTGACGATAATTGGGCACTGTACACCTGGAGCCGTCTATTCTTGCCCTTCGTCATTGGCTGACTGGCGTACAGCTGTTCACTGTCGCCCATTATCGGCCGCGCGAGGGTGGAATGGAATAGAAGGAGAGGAAATAATCATTGCGTAATACGGTCCCCGAATCGCCTTAGATGAAGACCTTATCAGTGCTGATGCTGCGTCCAGCTTCGGGCTTTCGACGCGTGCCACTTCCCGACAGTAGACTTCCGGTCATTTGCGGTCACTAAAGGACGGTCTCTTTGTTCTTGGCTCGGACAAGAATAGCAGTTATCGGTGACTCTTTGTGTCTCGTTGCGCCTGCTTTCTTTCCGTTTCTTTCGGTTCACTTGCACAACGACTGTAGAATTTCCGGTTTGATATCAACTTTCTTCCTTTCTTTTTGTGTGCGGCTTCCTGGTTTTATATCTGCGTCCACTTCGATATGCTTCGCGCGTGGCAGCACGTTCCGACTTCAGAAGCAAGTACCCTCAAAACCAAGCCCGCTCTAGACGCCAATCTTACTCGCTTGTTCGGTTGCTCCCTTTGTATCTTGACACGTAGCCACTACGGGAGATTGGACCTCAAAGTCGGTGGTTAAACGAATGAGCAGTGATAAAACTCCAAAAAGTGTAAGGCAGGGTGTAGCGAGTACAGTATATTAAGTAAATTTAGAAATTTCTTAGGAAAGAAGATTGTGTTTCGAAAGGTTAGTAGAATTGGTGATAAATTGAATCATATATCGATTTGAAGATTTCGTCGCTGCTCGTATAGAGTTCTCTCGGGTCTCTCTCTCTCCTTTTTCTTTTTTCTTCATCGTCCTTGACTTTTGCTCTTCGCATCGGCCGTTCGTCGAAGGAAACTCGTTGAGCGTGAAAACGAGAAAGGTATTCAGCCGGCGCTCAGTACACTGCAGGCATTTCTGGCACGAGGACGACGCGTCCGCGCGGAGCCCATCCGTCTTTTTTGCCGTGGCAACTCGGTGGCACGGCGCCATCCGGGAAGGCGTGTAATAATAGCATAAGCAGGCCGAACCTAAGCGCGAGAACGAGGGTACCGGTGTATCCGGCATGCAGTGGCGCTCGTAACCCCTTGGCTTCCACCCTTCTCCGCCGGAGGGCGTAATTATTCCCTGTACGGCCGCTGTTCGTGCACGTGTCGGCCGGTAGCTTCTCCTCTGGCTCGCGAGCCAGTCGGAGAAACGCACCGTTGCGTAACTGAAGGGCAATTTCTCTTCTTCCTTTCTTTCTTTCTTCACTGCACCTCTGCCTCTAGCTCTCTTGCCTCCTGACTTTCTCTTTTCTTTTTGTAGCATACGAAGAACTGGGGTACGCTTGGCTTCCTCCATATCTTTCCTTTTTCCTCTTCTTCTTTTTCTTCCTTTTTTTTTTTTGAAGTTTCGGTGCTCTAGAGATTGTGCGAACCGCCCTTTTTTTTTTTCATGTTCTGTTATTGGTCCTTTTTTGTTCCTGCACTTGCCTGCGGCTTAAGTCGAGGGAAGAGAGGTTTCTCAGTAATTTCTTGTCTCGAGATGTTTCTGTTACAGCTGCGTTGGATTAGCTAGCTGGCATCGCTCTCCGAAAGACGAAGAAGCAAGAAAGGATGGATTATACTTCAGTGTTTGTTCGCCTCGTAAATAAGTGGCGAATTGTCCATACCTTATCTGCTATTTATTTTCGTAGTTTTCTTCGTCGTTTCTATTTCCGTTTCGCCAGTCGGCCAGCTGACGCGGTTCGGCGCTTTTCTCTTCGTATTGGCCTCGTCTGGCTCGTGTTGGCTTGGGAACGGCAGGCTCGCCAGCTGCCAGTCTTCATTCACGCGCCAATTTGACGGAACCTTGTGGCTTGTGTGCGTGTAGGTAGAGTAAGTAGGAAAAGGATGGGGTAGGTTTGGGGGGAGTGTTACACGATGCCGTCCAAGGTAGCAACAGTACAGGTATCAGCTATACGTGCCAATCAAGCAATAATGTCATTCGCGCACTGGAAGTGCTGCGGACCTATTGTTGTGTAACTTATCGAGTTCGCATAACGTAAACACCGAGACTCGTCACTATAGAGGTAAAGCAGGCGCGAGCATCCGCGTGTACCGCCAGTATGGAAACGCCGGCGTGGGAATTCTGAGTGCACGAATTTTTCTGATCTTTCTCTTTCTGGCTGTCACAGCGGCCTTACGGCTCGTTCAAGCAGCGGAGAGAGGGAGAGATATTTATTACTGTAGAAAAGCTGAGAGTTCGGCGGTAAGCAATGTTCTGACAGGTTCGAACTAACACCGTTGTGAGGTTAGCAATTACGAGTTACAAATTCAATAAAGTCAGAAGGTGTGTCCCTATATGCAAGGGTTATAACCATTAATGAACGTGTTTGGCTGTACTATACATACATATACAACGCTAGATTTTTTTCTTCTTTGGTGCCGTCAGTATCAAGCGTTCTGCATAGACCGGAAGACGTGTACTGAGCTACTGACATTTCTCATGTGCATTTGTGTGTGCTTGCGCGTTCAAGAAAGCGCTGCCAATCAGAAAAGAAAAGGGTGGGGGAGGGGGTTGTGCTTTTGACATTTCCTATCGATGCTGTGCACATTACAACAGAGCCGATTCTCGTGAGGGCACGCACGTACCGCAGACATCGAAAGGTAATGAAATCGAAAAAAGGCTCTTAGGGCATGCATACATACATGACTCTATATAGTGTCTCGCTTTGGACTACACGAGTTGCATACATGTGGTTGGCTATTTCCTCGGCGTCGTTTCTTTCTTGCCCTCGGCACTGTCTCCGTATTTTGTCTTCTTTACGCCAGCACAGCCACTTTCTCCTCTCGGGCTGTTCCCAGGAAGGAAGAGGAACGCGCGTGCAACAGAGATAAGACGCCGACGCCGCCTCTCCTTCGCGTATGTATATACCATATGTTTAGTGCGGCGGCCCACGGCTAAGAGCATTACGCATCTAGCAAGGAGCGGGCCGCGTGGATGGGCAATCCACTGGCGTCGCACCAGTGGATCCTGACGTCTCGGTGTCGCCACCGTGCTGCGCTTCTCGGAAAGGGAAAAAAAGAAAAAAAATGGCGGTAACCACGGCAACGCTATATAGCTGTGCCGAGAAATGAAAGGGCTCGCCTCCACAGCGAGAGGCGCGCGCGGGCGTTCATTTCGAAATACGCGCGCCAGTCTAATATTTCGGAGGCGGGCGCGCCAATTAGCTTTGCAACTCGGCTGTGGTTGTCCCCGTCTTGCGATTGCGAAGAGTCGCGGGTGGCCTTGCTGAAGCCGCCGCTCGTTCCGCTCGACTGGTCCGCAAGTTTTTTTCCGAGAGATTTGTCTCGACTGCGGCGGCAGCGTCATCTGGCGAGCCCGCGGTGCGTAAACGTGGCGTGGTATTGGGGCAAGCCGTGGGTGACATTGCAGCTGCGGCGCGTGTGTGTGCATAGCGCTATTCGCAACCCACGCATTAGCACCCGCTCCGTCTCCCACATTCGTCCTCTATAACTCATACCAACCATCTCCTTCGAGATTTCTGCTGGAGGGTATTCGTGATTCAGATTATGCGTCCATTTGGCGCTTCGTCGTCCCGCGCCGCATTTTAAACGAGTCAGACGCGCGGTTGCGACGGCCGCTTGTAACGTCAGACTCGGTATAACTTGCCGGCCTTCGCTGTAATCTTAATGTACATTCTCTGGCTGAGAAGAGATCTTGGCGTGGATAAGGGCAGATGGTTCTCTGAGGTGGTTTTTTTGCTATTGACATCGAAAGCGCTGTGTGGTATAATTAGCCAGCGATTTGTTTTACGTAGTACATTTTATTCGCCGCTCGTAACCGATTCGCTGTCTACTTTTGCTTCATTATTCTCTTTGCTCCGACTATCGCTTTCTGCGACTCGTTTAGCGCAAATTAGCTCTTCGCGTATGCCGTTAAAAAACATTAGCACCCTGTCTAATTTTATTCAACGAGCCACCTATTTTTTATTCGCACTTTTCCCTTTTCGTCTTCTTTTTTTTTTTCTTCTCCGAGTTCGTAACCTTCAATTATGCAACCTCGAGAACCAGACTTCTTTTTTTTTTTCTCATTTTGTCTTTCTTTCTTTTTCATTCATTTTTAAACAAACCGTTCCTTCTCTGTAAATTAGGATGTCGTATTGGCCCCAGTGGACAGCTGACACATATAAATATAAATACTGTTCATCCTGTTTGCAACGTCTTTCTCTCTCACTCTCTTTCTTTCTTTTAGAACATAAAGCCAAGACACGCTCCTCGCTTCGCCGATGCGAGACTTAAAGTCCCGACATCGGTCTCCGAGCGAGGCTGCATTTCGCCGATGTTATATACGTGTATCAGTCGTTTTGCGCCTCGAGTCGTTTGTTTCGTTCGCGCGCTGTCAATAAAATGCGCCGTCGATCGTTGCGTCACGGCTTTGCTGCCGCCTTTTTCTGCAGCTATGTACACTTTGTGTGTATAACTTCGACAGAAAACGTTCGCGGCGGGAATTGTCTCGTGTAAACAGCCCTTAGGGCGTCGTCGCTCAGGTGGAAGACAGGTTGAAGCTTTGCCCCCCCACGGGGGGCACGTACCCGCATGCCTGTATGTATACGCGTTGCTCCGCTGTCGCCGCGTTCCGATGTGCGCGCAATCCCTTCTCGCTGGAACAAAAGAGCTTTAAGAAATAAATTAAAAAGAAAGAGAAAAGTAAACTGTCTCCACAAACGCGACGACGAAGCGCGAAGTTGTTGTCACGGTTTTCACAATGCCGCGTCGACGCGATCTTTGAAAAAAAAAAGAAAAAAAAAAAAGAAAGAGCTCGAAACTAAAATCTCGCTGCTCCTTTGCTGGTTGCGTCATGGTGCGAGAGCGCGTTGTCTGCTTTGGCAGGAGTGCGGAGCAAAGTTGTGAAGAGGGTAACAATGCGTCCTGTATAGGGAAGACTAAAAAAATAAAAAACTAAAAAAAAAAGAAGAGGACGGGGTGGTGGGACGATGCGTTCTGTATAAAGAAAAATAAAATGAAGAGGGAGGGGGGGGGGGGGGGCGCAGGGGATATTGCTTTACGTGACGAGTCAAAGCTCGTCGAAGATCCATTTGTCACGACGGAGAACGTTTTACTGCGGTTGCGCAGTTCGCCCCCCCGACTCCGCTCGATTCGCAGGTGTACTGTTGCTGCCGAGGTCGGCGCCGACAGGATCGACGGTCACGTATCCCGTTAATGCAATGGAAGAAAGAAAGAAAGAAAGAAAGAAAGAACGAAAGAACGAAAGAAAGAAAGAAAGAAAGAAAGAAAGAAAGAAAGAAAGAAAGAAAGAAAGAGAGAATAAATGCGAAGAAAGAGAGCGTAATCCGATCGATAGCTTTCTGCATTTGGAGGACACGCGCTGTCGAGAAAAGACCTCTCCATTTGAGAACGACAGTATTAGGGAGGGACTACGCGGTATATGTACGGTTCGCCAGGACGGGGTATACGTACGGCTAATATGATGCTTTAAAAAGGACACTGCAATAAGGCTCGGGTTATCTGCCACGTCGATCAGAATGGAAAAAAAAAGAAAAAAGAAAAACTTGTTTCGGTATGATGGCGGGGAAATTGAAATCGAAGGTCGCCAACCTTTCCAGCTTATATGCGCGACCGTCGTCCCCCCCTTTTTTTTTCTTTCTTTCCTTTTTTTCTGTGCCAGGTGTACTGCAAAAGCTTTTATGGAATACTGGAGCAGATGACAAAAGAGAGAGAGAAAGAACGAGAAATGGCCGCATAAAATTTGAGAGGCCGCGTACAGAGTATTCCGTCACTCTTATCCATTGTAAAGCCCAGAAAAAAAGCTAAGAAAAAAAACAAACAAAGAAAGCTGAAGCGATAACAAAAGTCGAGCGAGCTGCGGTGCCTCGTCTATTCGTGCTAAAAGCGGGGACCGTGCTACATAATAACCCGAGCTTATAGCGACGGGTGAAGGGCGATATCATAAGGACGATAGGACGCGCATATTTTATTATTCTATTTCTCATAATTTTTTTTCATCGTTCTTTCTTCGCCTTTCTATCTAAATATCCCGAGAAGGCGGCTTCGAAAGAGTGTATCTCGCGCTATATACCTGGAAATTGCACAACGCCATACTTTCGCAAGGACCTCCGCGATGACACAGAGGGGCTTGTCGAATCTGCACGCGCTTAGCATTCATCTTGCCCATGCACGCTCTAACAATGCAGCCGCCGCTTCGCGTATGCGTGGACGCAATGGAGAAACCAGTGACCGCCTTTATACAGTCTTCTCTTAAGACCTGTCAGATCTTCTGAGTCGATATTAAGCGCCGTTACGATGACCTCCAGTTAAGGAGCCTCAATTTCTTCTTTTGTCCTTTCTTTCTTTTTTTTTTTTCTTTTTTTCTTTTGATCGGTCTATACGCCGAACGGAGTGAACGAAACAGGCTCAAACACTTTCCGTTCTCCTATATGATATTTTACTCGGGATTATATTCTGCGCTCTGCCTTATCAAATTGACCGTATCGCTGTCAATCGAGACGTAATATATTGACTTCAGATTTTTTTCCCCCTTTCTCTTTACTTGTCTTTCTTTCTTCGTTGACGCTGTGCGCTATGATATTTCTCGGTGGCTTTGACCTCTGTGCTACTGGTCGCGCTGTTCAGTTTGGCATTTCGCGCAGTACATTCAATGTGTACCGTGAAGAAACGCGAAATAAATCGTTTCTTCGTAGAAACAGGCTTATGTCTAAGCTAAGAAAAAAAAACGATGGAGGAGCAGCTTTTCTTTTATTATTATTATTGAATTACGTGCACGAGCGCAAGACAGCTTTCAAATTGATTTCTTTTTCTTTTCTTTTTTTCTGGCATGTTAGGTTTTTGCCGTGTAATTAAAGTTCTATCGTAAACATTGTTGCATAGGTTCAATGTGTGTTTCGCAAAAATAATAATTAAAAATGAAATGCTAATGCTGTGCTTATTACATTTAGCATTAAAGACGTAGATATAGGTGTACGCAAGATTACAGGAAACCTGTGCAGGAATTCGGCGTCACCGAACTCCGTCACGTATCTTTCGTTCGAAGTTTAATGTTCTTGCACCACGAGCGATGGCAAGGCTACAAGCGTTCATTCGCAATGCCAGGAGTGTGATTTATACCAGGGTTCTTCAGTACTTATTGAAGGAACCTGTATGTACTAACCTCGCATACGTAACTGAAACGCTTCGTTTTATTTTCTCGCTCCGCGGACGCTCAATCACCGACGCGCAGGAATTCCAGCATTGGGGAATTCAAACGCGGGAGAGGCCGCGGAATGCAAGATTCAACTCGTTCATTTAACGAGTTTTTAGAAATAGCTTGTTAAAGTGGTGCTTGGCTGCTCGGTATGCGTGGCCGAATTAAGGGGCTCCTGCTGTGGGTTGAGCACGCGAGAACCCGACCTCTACTTGGGCCTTGCCGATCGAGTAAGGGCCCAAGCGGCTTGCGTATGCTGAAGTCTGTCGCGTCCATTGCTCATGTGCATGTCAAAAGAAATAAGAATTCAGTTCCTTTCGAGTTATTTTGGCGTTGTTGAGGCTGAAGCCTTAGATGGCTCATAAAACGCGAAAAAAGTATGCAAAATAAAATCATGTGATGGCGTTACGGGTTGCCAAAGTATATGACGTCATCACGGCGTCACTATGGCGCCGAATAACCTGACGTCACTTGTGTACGTCATCACGTGACACCGTCGATCGGTCCAAAGGTGGGCTGATCCCGGAAGGAAGGAAGGAAGGAAGCAAACAAAGGGAGAAGGCAGGGAGGTTAACCAGAAAGACTTCCGGTTGGCTACCCTACACTGGGGGATTAGGGAAGGGGAATAGGAAAGATGAGAGAGAGGAGGGAAGAGAAGGAAAAGAGAGAGAGAGGCAGTGAATTTCAGTGCAGCGTGTGGAACTGCACCGCAAGTTATATGCGTTCACACAAGGCATTGCAAAACCGGTGGGGGGGCAGAAAGATGCCTCCGATTTAGGAGGCAGTGCAAAACGATGATGGGTGCCGAAGGCTTCCAGGTGAAAGGGGGGGGGAGGGGGGGGGGAGAGGGGACAATACCATTCACTGAGAAGAAAAAGATGGCTTTCGCCTTCGAGACGTCTTAGTCAAATGACTAGGGAACGTGTGACTTTTTTAGTATGGGCGGCCGACAGCGTATATTACACCTTTTGAGTCCGATATATGCAAAACTTTCTTTCTTGTTTTCATCTTTTAACGCGGGAACGGCGTTATGAACCGCGGAGTTTTTTTTCCCTCGGTCATTGTGCTTTGCTTCGTGCGCAGCAAATAGTGTTGCGGCTTTTCGGGGAGAGAAACTTTTCCGAGCTGCGATGTCGGCCATTGCCGAACATACGTGTCTTGAATGGAACAACGCGCATCCTCTGCAAAACCGTCCTCGAGGAAGCTGAGAACCACGCACGGCATTCGGGTCACATGTCGCGCGCGGGGTGAAGGGATATACCGCGGATGTGTGTATCCCTGGCGATACGGTTATGTCGTTCTGTGCGTTTATATGCTGCACGCTGTTTTGTGTTTGCCGTGCCGACGAGCTCGGCGTTTGCACAGACCTCTCGATCGCTGGTGCTGCTTCGGGCGCGAAAGGAGCAACGTAGTGCGCTTGCACTCTGTTGGGTCATGAAACCAATAAAAAAAAAGGAAAGAAAGAAAATAAAGCTGCACCGCTGTGGAGGGTGCCTATATAGCGCGTGTGCGCCCGATGTTGGCCCTGTGAGCGGCACTCTATCCGCTAACGTCAGCAAGGGCACTGGTGTTTGTCGCCAGGAATCGCATTTTTCATTCTTTTTTAGTGTCGTGTCTAGCCCAACACTCCGAAATATGATTCTGTACATAATTTATACATATCTACATCACGAGAGCTAAGCTCGTAAAAGTCGGTGTTCTTGATTCAAAAATACACATGCAAACTTGCATGTGTATTTTTGAATAAAAAATTATTATGCCTAAGGGCAGGCTTTCGAAAGAAAAAAAAAAAAAACCACACGTGCGCGCACACACGCACACATACTCTCTCTCTCTCTCTCTCTCATTTTTCCTCTTAGGTTTGCCTATTGTTAATCCACAGCGTTGATGACCCAGCGGGCACAACCGTATAGTCCAGGAGCGTAGCCAGAAATTTTTTTCGGGGGGGGTTCAACCATACTTTATATATGTTCGTGCGTGCGTTTGAATGTGTGCGTGTATATATACGCAAGCAAAATTGAAAAATTTCGGGGGGGGGGGGGGGTTTGAACCCCCCCCAATCCCCCCCCCCCCCCCCCTTGGCTACGCCACTGGTATAGTCTTGTGACTCATCTGCATGCAGGCGATCACGTCGACCGAACTAAACTCTTAAATTTGCGCATAACTTCGGAACCAGAGCACGAAACGGCTGAGTAAGTCCTTGCTACTTATCAGAATGACGCGTACTATTTGGCTGGCCGTGCGCTATCATAATTGCGTTCGCAATTCCGCCAAAGCCAAGCTACCGTAATTGCTGACGAAAATATTTCTGACCAACGTGTTTGTTTTGATGTGCAAAAGTAATCTCGTAATCAGATTTCATCGCGTGCATTAATGGT
This sequence comes from Rhipicephalus appendiculatus, assembly GCA_030522465.1. NCBI lineage: Eukaryota > Metazoa > Arthropoda > Arachnida > Ixodida > Ixodidae > Rhipicephalus > Rhipicephalus appendiculatus. The sequence continues at coordinate 4,772,660 of JALIZH010032992.1, read as the reverse complement.
ATCTCGCGTTATAAAATGGTATGGCCGCAATCATGAAACGAGCGCAATTAAATGACGTCCCAATCGCGGATTTATGAGCGATAAGCCGGGTTGTATAATGGCGCGACGAAGTTCTTCTGTTCATTGCGCTGTATAAGTAAGCCGAACACTCGCACTCACAATACGCGGTACGTCGTCATCGGACGAAATAAAGGTGTGCTCAAAAACCTCTTTGTGAGGCCTCTTCGGTGACCGCTATCTTTATCGATTTAAATATGCGCACGTGACGTAGTATAAGGACGACCTATGTTTAGGACAACGTTTGACGTCATTGGCTAAATTTATCTCCGGTTTGCGTAAGACGATGACTTTCTTTTTGCTAGGCTTGAAAAGGTCTCGTCCTTATGCAGCGTGTCGCCGACCTTATGACTGGAACAAAGAACTCAGCCTCAGTACAGCTGGGAACGTCTATTCCTTGTTTCTGACGGGGACGGTGAATTGGCTTTGCGTGTACGGGGGGACAACTTGAACGGTTTGATACATTTCAAGCATGTATGGATGCATGCGCTCACATGTATTGCACGCACAACACGAGCAGCCTCCTTATTCTGTAGGCTGTCCCTTCAATGTATGACTGACCGACCCGTGACTAGGTGCCACGCAAATCTGTGGAGAGCCCCATAATATCATTAAAAAAAGAGAGAGAAAAGAAAAAGAAAACGCGTTGAAAGGGCCTTGGGGGAAACAAACCTTCGCAATATGTATAGAAGGTGATAAAATATATGTACTTTTTTTCCCGTTTTTTGTTCCTTCATGCAACTCCGCAAGGTATATTTTAATGCTGATAGGCGGATACTGTGTCCTTGGTGCCTTAACCGCTCGTGTAGCTATTCTCCTCTGCGCGAACGCACACTTTCTCATCGGGGAGATCCTTTCGAGCTTGCGAAAACCTGGAGGCACGGAACGCACCGGGTAGCAGTAACAAAGGTAAGGAAAGTAAGCTGTACGAAATAATGAGTCAAGAAAATTAATAACAAACACTGAAAAAAAAAAAAAGGGGGGGGGGGGGGGTATAGTGACACGCCTTTGCTCACACAGTGAAAGTACTACAATAACGGAAAATTTCATGGTAAAGGCTGATGAGCATATGTTTTGCGCGGCGTTTGGCCTGTAGTGAGAGACACGTTTGAAGTTTAAATGGCCTTTGCCGCAGCCTGCACTCCCTGCTTTCCGGTTGAGGCTGCGCGGGCCAGCTAGCGATTGTTCCACACCATCGCGCGATGAACTAACGAAGCGTCGAAAAGAAATGCTTTCCGTGGCGCGATGGTCACCGTAATTCTCGTTGATGGCGCAGGAGCGAACGGAATGCGGCGTGGACAAAAAAGAAAAAAAAAAATCGAATTCCTGGGGGGAGGGGGGGGGGTGGTGGCGGAGTCGATGCGTGCCGCAAGGGCTCGCGTTGCCTGCGCTTAGCGCAGGAACAAAAGACGGTTGCAGAGGAGGAGGTCAGAAAAACTATTGCGGTTCCCCTTCTCGCCCCCCGTTACTCCACCCACAGCATCGTCGAGGATAGCAGCGGTGTTCCACCAGTGAGCTCGGGGATCTCCCCCGGAGTCTTGAATTATGTAACGGTGTCTCTCGGCGAGCCAGCGAGAGAGCAGTGCCTCCGAAGAGAGAAGGAGCGGAAAGGAGGACAGGCTGTCCACGGACAGCGAGAGGGGGGGAGCGCTTTCGCAATGAATATCCACCCCCTCTTCCCAACTCCTCTCGCACCGTCCCGCACTCCCCGGCGGCGGCGGCAGCAGATGCTCCGCGTCTTTTATGATCCACCCTTAGCGGCCGCACGCTCTCGTAACGCTTCTATACGGCGTGGGTTGCGATGCCGCTATAAATGGGAGCGGCTGCGATGAGGTTTCCCCGCTTCGGTAAACGCGCTCCGTGCGAGTCTGTCCTCGCCCTGCTAAATGCCTGTGGCGAGCGCTCTCATCATCCATCCTCTCTCCCGTTATTTTACTTTTTCTTCTTCTGTATCTTACACGTTTGCGCTCGAGTATCGCCGTGTGCAGACTGCGCATCTCCGCCACGCTTCTCTCACACATCATCTCTCCCTCTCCTTCCCTTACTTCTTCTTCTTCTTCTTCTTCTTGTGTCCTTTCGCATCGCGTGGGCGAATCGCAGGCTGCAGTCGCCCTGCACTTCTGACTGCATCCCTTTGGCTCCTCACGGTCTGCACTCAAGAGACTACGAGTGGGGTGGACATTTCGCCAAAGTGGCTTTTCTTTCTGCTTTCTCTTTAACCGTGTCTTGTCTTTCTCGACAAAGGGTGGAGGGGGAGGCGCGAACTTGGCTTCTTTACTCACGCAGTCGCGCATTCTTGCGTCTCCCCCCCCCCCCCCCTCCCCATTTCCCTCTCACTTATGGGCGTCACTCCGCAGGGGAGCTGCTGATTGCGAAACGAAGCACTTGCCGTCGCTGTAGCCCGGCGCGTCTTTTTGGAAACTTGCGCGACGATGAGCTAGGGGGAACAGAAAACAAAATTGTTGCGTGGCAAAGAAGATCGAAGAATCTCTTATCCATCTTTTCCCGCCTGTAAATGAAATTGCCTGTTGCCGCCGTCCTCGGAAGATTTCTGCGTTTTCTCGGCGACAGTAGAATCCGTAGTTACTGTGATTCTGTTTGTTTGTCGGCATTGAACTCCTCGCCTGCCTTCTCTTCAGTACTCGGTATACTTTCTTGTTACTTTTGTTTTGTTTCCTTTTCTTTCCTGGAGTGTTTAATTTTGTTCTTATATAGCGTGCCTTCGCGCCGAACTGAACTTCGGGCCTTGGCAAAGTCGAGTTGCCGCCAGGGTCACGGTTCCCGCTTTTTTTGCTTTCTTGCCGTCGACATTGGAAATCATTTATCTCCCTACCACGTTCCATATATCACTGCCTCGCGTCTTAACGACAGGCGCTTGTCCTGTGTGTGCATTAAGCCTTATATATCGTCGCTGAATCCGTATAACGTCTGTTGTATTGCCAGCGAAAAAAAAAAAAAAAAACTTTCTTCCGATATTGGATTTCCGCTGTTGGGATGCTGTCGACTTTTCTGCCGCACAAGCGCGCTGGCAGCGACTTTGGAAACAACCTTGAAAGAAAATTTTCTTTTGACACGTGCCGCGATATTGTGCGTGGGCGTCCGACTGAAGTCGATATGCATATCCCCGTTTCTATGCGTCGCTCCAAGCTTTTATTGCTTATAAATATGTGCAGTAATCTTGTAGTCTTTAGTACACCAGTAGGAGATCCGCAACAAAGGAAATAAGAGGGGGTGGGGGTGGATGAAAGGAACTCTCTCTCATTGTATAGCGCAAATAACTGCAACGTTTCTGCTTGACTGCTTCTCCTTTATCTCGGCATTCCTTCTCTCCCTTTCTCTCTCTCTCTCTCTCAGCGCTACCATCGATCTTGCAGTAAGTGGATTGCTCCTGATAGTGTCGCTATCTCGAGGCCACGTTTTACCTCGCTATATTCAACGAATACGTTGACTTCTATTCAGTATGGCCTGCATTACACCTTTGAAGCAATGGACAGCATTATATGATCTGGCTTTTCTTGCCAACGCCTTTGTTCCTTCGGAACGAATAGGTGTAGTATATAAGTGTGGGTGGGTATGCGCATATACAGGGTGTTTCAAGAAATGTGTCCACTATTTTTAAAAAAATCAGAAAAATGCGGTATTTCCTCGCTGTCTTCACAATTGCTTTTTCTGTAGCGGCAGACATCTTAATATGGTTGAAGACATGATTTGGGACAGTAATTAAGAAAGTTAAATTAATTAACTTTTTAATTAGTGGAGTTAGGTGGTTAGGTCCAATGGGAGAATTGAAGTTCTTCATGCAAAGAACCCATTTCAGCTTTGAAATTTCGTAAAAGCGGCCTCTAGGAGTAATTGCGAAGTAATGAAACTCTCCCTAATTCAGCGGCCAAACCGAAACCGAAACGCGGAAGAGCGCAACTGCCATATTCGTCTGAGACGTCCACAGTGAGTGAACGTCATTATATCAACCATCAACCGACTTCTTGGTGTGAGTGTGTGGGCTGCGCTTGCAGTAGTAGTACGCATGACGCATATACGTTAACGAACGGGGCGGAAATGCACCACTGCAACCATTGTCTTGAACAGTGACGTCATTCTAGTCGTCTGCTTGTTGCGCTCATCGGTGCTTGGGTTTCGGTTTCGCCATTGAATTTGCCTGAATTTCTTTACGCCACAATAATTAATACAGGCCGCTTTTTCGAAATCTCAAAGTTGAAATGGGTTCTTCGCATGAAGGACTTCAATTCTCCCATTGGACTTGACCTCCTAACTCCGCTAATTAAAAAGTTAATTAATTTAACTTTCTTAGTTACTGTCCCAAATCATGTCTTCAACTATCTTAAGATGCCTGCCGCTACAGAAAAAGCAATTGTGAAGACATCGAGCAAATACCGCATTTTGCTGATTTTTTAAAAATAGTGGACACATTTCTTGAAACACCCTGTATATGTATTGTTTCGTATAACAGTTGTAGACAGAACCAGCGCAGATCCCGGAAATGAAGGGATCGCCCATGCCCCAGCTTGCCCGTCGTAGACGCGCGACCTCCGGGCTTCGCCGCCCGGAGCTAGCAAACCCCGCATTGACTTTCAATTCGCCCTTTATACGTGCGTCTGTGCGTGCGTGAGAAAGATTGGGTTGCTATTTGGGATGAGGTGAGAGAGGAGAATTGGGATGTACTTTGATAACGGCGGGGTTGTTACCGAAGAAAAGTCACAGGGCAGGAGAGATTCATGTTCTTGTGGCTCGCTCGGCGCCGGTAAAAATAATAAACGGGCTTTGGCGGTACCGCCGACGTCAGTGCTGGCGCTGCTTTGGTCGATGAAAAACGACGTCCGGGATATATGTGCTGCCCCCGGTATACCTAAGCGGCGATCAGTCCTCCGCCTCGCACAAAGGTAGTAGCATTGAAAGACGCTGGTATAGTATTCGTTATGCTCTTTGCTGGTGGGGGCCCGCCTGCCACCGGATGCTTGCGCAACCATAACTTCCGGTATTCCCTCGGCGTTTTCTCGATACGATTCCCGTGGTGGCCATATTGTTCCCCGAATGAATCGAAGCCCTGTTTGTTCGGAACGTAGTATTCTGCGTAGATTATAGCATGGCACCCCGATGCATGCGAGCCCACGGGTCCTCGGGTCGTCCTTAAAGAAAAAGAAAATGCGCCATGCTATAGGGATATTGCAACAACACTACCTCTTCTTGGTGAACAGAAAATTGACGAGTAACTTATAATTTGACGATTAACTTATAATGAAAAAAAAAATCTAGCTTTAAGTTGAGGCGCTGTCGAACAGAAAAGCTTTTGCCCCTTACGTTCGCGAAGAACCGCATGTTGCTTGGCGACAGCGGCTCTCCGCGAAACAGTTCACGGAGGAGGCAAGCACCTTCTCCCATGACTGACACCTCTGAGTCACGCTACACGGCACATTCTCTCTCTGTCTCTCTCGCTAGAGTGACGCTGACGGCTTGGCCTTGCTCTGTGCTAATTGTTTTCCGGACTGCTCTAACAGCTCGCTTATAGTTTGCACTCTAGTTATTAGCACCATCGTGACAACGCGGTTCTACTACTCTGACAGCTCTTTCGCTTCACTTCGATGACATACTATTACGGGACCTCATTAATAGGTGTCGTGAGCGACGTTTGCGCGGAGAGCGTGTCCTATGTGTGCACTATATACCGCTCTCGGCGTTTTACCCATGGCCGTAGCTAACGAAGTCGTCCGCGCAGCGGTTGACTGATTAGCCTCGACAGCACGCTCATGACAGCCCCTTGCGCCGCGCCTGACGCATGGCTGTGTGGTTTCCCAATGGTTTAACCGTACGAAGTATAGTAATGTGCAGAAGTGCCTTTGGGTGAGTTGAGGAGGGAGTAGCGGTATGACGTATATATATATATATAGTTAGCGTATACGTGCGGTGATGTCAGCCCTGCGTCAGCGGGGCTGTCGTCGCGCTGTCACGAACAGCGCGATAAAGAAACGTGACAGCGCCGTAATGGGCTCGTCAGCGACGGTCTCCCGTCGGTGCTGTATACCTTTCGCTACCAGCCGCGCGCGAGTTTGTGCTGTATGTTCCGTTTATATGTACCGCTTGGGCGTGTACGCGCAACTGTGATGAAAACCACGCATGCAGCGAACGAAAGGCACACTCAAAAAGCAAGGACTGCATGCGGGACGATGGTGTGTGTATGTGTGCGCGTGTGTGCGCGCGCGCGTCCATGTGTGCGGCCCTTTCCGCGCGCGCTTTGTTACGTAAGCGTCGCTGCGTGCCATCGCTGCCGTCAAATCCCTCAGGCGCGCGTTGTTCGAGCGCGGAACTCGCCCAGTAAGAAAACAATAGAGCCTCGCGGGTGGTGCCTCTCGGTGGTGCGCTGCCGCTGCTGTGTATATACGCATTGCGCAAGCTCCGAGTCCTCCGTTAACCACCCGCTGCTCGTCCTCCCCACCCCTCTCCCTCGCTCTTTCGTCGTGTATGTTTTCTTGCGCATGCTCGCGTACGTGTGTTTGTGAAGCTCTCTTATGGCTCTGCGTGGCGCACGCAGAGCCGCCGGTCTTGCCTCGGAGGGCTTATGAGTGGGCGGCGTAGTGAGTCGAATAAATGGGGGTGGCAATATAACGGCGGACAAGGCATGTTTATCTGTGCGCGAGTGGCGATCTGAACGACTTTCGCGCACGACATTTACTTCTATTCCCTCTCTATTTCTTTCTCTTCTTTTCCTTCGTTATTCGTCCTCCTTGGTGTCCCTGACGGCTGCCTGGTCTTTTGTATGCGCTGCCGGACGATGTGTGGGTACATACGCACACACTTTGCCGGGCGGCTGCTCACACGACAACTCAAACGGTCTCGCGCGAAAGGCTTATATAGTTTCGTAATGGACCACGCGGTCAGGGGTATCGCTGCAGCAGTGCCGTCTCCCGCGGCAGGACACCAGCAGCTGCAGTATAAGGGATTTGCAGGAATGACCGTTACGCGGACGCAGTGCAGGCGCTCTGCCAATTTGCCGCGTTCGCTCTCCTTCTGAGATTGCGAGGCAGCTGTCCCCTTTGTTCGTCGTATGTACGCGAGCACGTCGTCATCGCCGCTCATTTCGTCTGCCTTCCTTTCTCTCCCGTCTATCTTCCCTTTAATTTACGACAACAGTGGAACCTTTCTTCTGCGTCGATTTGCATTCAGTCTCTTTCTTGCGGCATAGCGTGCCCCAGGACAATTTGCGCGCGGTCGCATCAGCGATGCGACTCTCGTTATACGCCGGGAGGTTTGTCATCGTATAATATAATCTCCGGTCGCTGTCGTCGGGTGCCTTACTGGCTCTGTGCTCCCTTTCTCCTCTCCCCCTCCCGCAGTCACTGGCACGAACAGGAATTATGTATGGCGGCAGGGGGGGGGGGGGGTGGAAGCGATCGTTTAAGATTGCTGCATGCAGTTGCGTGCTCTGTAGCTCGCCGCTGTGCATCGGTGGCTTCGCAGTGGGCGGTTATACGTGAGTCGGACACGATAGCCGTTTTTTTAACGGTAATAGTGATAAAGATCTTTCTTTCTTTCTTTTTTGGCTGTCATCTCAAGGACGCCGGGCGCGTTCGCAGCTTTTTCTTGAATCTCGTCGTATAGTATAAATACGGCGAATGTCTCCGAAGCGTGGTTCCGACTGCGTCTTAAGCCGGAAACTCTCTGTCACGAAACAGGAAAAAGGAAGAGAGAGAGAGAGGAAATTTATTGACAGAAAGGGAGAGAGGTTTTTATCGAACTAATTATATGCGACAGCTCTTCACGAAGGGGGGCGGGGGATCCTGACCTTGTCGTTAACTGTCGGCTTTATATGACTTCGTCAGGCCTCTTGATGTATTCCGGTTCTGTTGTCGATTCGTATCAGAGAGAAGAAAAAGAAAAACTACTTTCTTCAGCAAATTCAGAAAATTGTCGCCCTCGCTTTTTTTTTTTTAATTTTTGGACTCTTTGCATCACTCACGTGAGCTTCACTGCGCATTCGTCGAACCAATGGCGGCACCTGTCGTAGTGCAAATGTAGACAAAGCTGCAGCTTGCTAATGTGGAGGTTTGCATTTTCATGCATGCTCTCATCACGAGCGCTGAGTCAACGGTATAGCGCAAGCAAACTTCGCTTTTACGCGCTCTTTGCAGAAACCACTGCGCAGCCATTAGTTGAACAAACTGCGTTGCAGGAAAGCTAGCTTTACAGCCATGAAAACGGTCTGCCGTTTCGCCTTCCGTCGAGCTCTCTCGACTGTGTGCCTGCGATTAGTCCTCATGCTTTCCACTGCTCTTTCATCAGACTGCAAACCCTTTGACAATAAGACCTTCCCACCCCCTCCCTCTCTGTGCGTGCGTGCGTCCGCGCGCGCGTGTGTGTGTGTGTGTGTGTGTGTGTGTGTGTGTGTGTGTGTGTGTGTGTGTGTGTGTGTGTGTGTGTGTGTGTGCGTGCGTGCGTGCGTGCGTGCGTGCGTGCGTGCGTGTGCTGTAACTGCTCAGCTCTCCTCTTCCGGCTTCCCCCGATCCGCGCGTCTCGCATATCGAATAAATCTCGGCCACTTATATGCCTCCGTAACACGGGCAGCCTTCGTGACGTGTGCGATCGCGCAGCTATATTTCCTCTTTCGCACAATTAGCCGCGCTACAGCTTGCCTGAGCGCAGCGTGCGCCGGGTGGCGGGACACGTCGCGTTACTGCCTCGTCCGTTGCCAGGCGGCCGCGCGCACAGCTGCGACCCACGTCCGTTCGTGTACTCACTCACGCACACCCTTGAGGACCCGTATACGAAGAGAGCCGCTGCGTCTGCCTTCCGTTTGCGCCGCGTGAGTCTGCGCCTGTATCGCGTGAATAGAAAAACGAAAAAAGAAGTTCAGTAATGGGGGGGGGCCTCGGATCACGTTGCGTGCTGTCACGCGCGTCACGACCCGAAGCATGCATGCACTGCGTCTGTGGAAAAGAAAAAGAAAAAAAAGTGCCCGGCCTGCGCGCGTACTCAAACGGCGAGCAAGAAAGTTGGTACGTGTAGCGCCGAGCTCGAGCTCATGCAAGCCGATTCTTGGAATCGCTCAGTGCTTTGCCCGTCGTTGGGTGTCGGGCTCGTCGCTGCCAGTTCTTGTCGCTTCCTGCGCCCTCCCCCCTCTCCCCGTTTTCCTCCACATTCGAAGTGCTCCACCGCGTTTCACGCATGTCCGGCAAGCCTGTGAGCCGATTGCGTCACGTGGCCCGTTGCCCGTACGGATGTGCTCGTATAGCAACAGCTGTAGAACGCGCACCGGAGCTCGCCAGGAGAGCAAGTAAGCTCCGCAAAAAAAATACTTAAATAAATAAAAAGCCGTCTGGGGCGGCGGCGAAATAGAGTGAATAGATTAATTGGAACCTTTGTCGCGCTGTCAATTTCCGAGCGTGAACAGCCGCGCTTGTGGAGCGCAAAACTATTTTGTACAACACTTATTGTCCTGTTTCCGCTGGCTCGTCCGGCCTCTGTGTAGTAAGCGAAAAAAAAGAAGTTTCAATTCAGTTAATTAAAAAAAAAACGAAAGTAGAAGTGACGTTGCGTTTGTTCTAATTGTCCATCATTAAGATGGACACAAAGTGCGGCTGGTGTGTCTGATGAGGCTGACGCTCGTTCGTTGAAGTTATTCATTCGCGGTGGAAGAAAGCGTGGTATCGCGTGAAAGGTCGTAAATGTAAAAGGCTATAACGCCATCTTGAAATTCTTCCTGCGTTTATGATACGTCGTATAGATTGCGGAATTCCTTAGTCGAGATTACAGCATCTTCCTACTACTATACTACTACTACTACTGCTACTACTACTACTACTACTACTAGCGATAGGATGCATGGAATGCAAACACTATGTTATAAAATTGGCGAGCTCAACGCGGCAAGCTTCGTGACGCCAATTCTTTCCTACTCATTCAATAAATCATATTTTTTAAATCTCTCCGTTAAACAACACAGAGACGTGTCTCGATAAAGTAACATATAGACTATTTTACGGATGGGTTTCGGTGCCGCCATGGTTGGCTGTTAAACTTGCCGTTTTGTATCTTTAACAATTACACGAACAGTGCTACGGGGAACGTGTTAGCATGAAAACGGCTGGGCTGGTGCATTCCACGTTTCCTGACCTCATCAATTCACGTCGCGATGTACAAAAATAAGAAAACGTTCGTTTAGCAGCCCAAGGTGGCTGAGGCCCGATGTCTTACGTAAAATCGTCTATAGTTATACGATGGTCATGTTATAATGCTACACTCAATTCTCACCCCTGTGCCTGGCGGATACCGACATATCTCATCTTCCTGCCTGATACCCTGACTCTTTTCATCTTTCCCTGTCTCAATATACGTTTACTTTGCTAATTATTCGCGTTGTATTCTTAGCTGTCAGTTAAGGGAGTCCCTGACGCATGCGATACATGACTGAGAGGCTCAGGAATGACGCGTCGTGTACCACATATAGCATCGATTGCAGCCGGCGTCCATATGCTGTCGCTCGAGTGCCGACAAGCACCGCACGTCACTCATACACGAAGTGGGCGCCTGTGCCTCTCGACACAAGCTTGGTATGGTATAGCGTTGACGGCGTCCACCCCGTATATAGTCGTATACTCGATCGTTTGAGCAACCTTCAGGGAGAGACGAACGAGATAAGAAAGAGAAAAGCATCCTTATCATGAACGGTTCTTATAACTGGCCTCATATATGTCACCGGCGCAATAACTACTTTGCTCGCCGCCGAGATTAGATTTCTGCGGCCGTCGGATCGAAAGGGGGGGGGGGGGGGAGAGAGAGAGAGAGAGAGAGAGAAAGAGACAACATAAACTGAAGCCTGGCTTGCACGGAGGCTGATCTTTCCCGGTGAATTGCTCCATCCTGTCCGCGCGCGGTGGTATAGCTCCAGCCGGAAAGGTCGCGCTGTTGGGCAAAGTACCGCGCGAGCCTGCGAAGCGAACAGCGACACGTTGATAATGTGTACGAAGCAGAGAACGCAGAAGGAAAGAGAAAAAACGAATGGACGAGCGCGATTGTGAACGATTGGCGAACGACCCCCACCGCGCCGGTCGGTTTGGCCTGGGTCTTCCATCACGCTTATAGTGTGGAGTCTGCCTGCCCTGCGGCTATCCCGTCCCGTCCGCTGACCGTCCCCATTTGCCAGACAAGAGCGACGAAAAAGGGTTCTGAGATTTAAAAAAAAAAAAAAAAAAAAAAAAAAAAAAAAAAAAAAAAAAAAAAAAAAGAAGAAGAAGAAGAAGAAGCAAGCCCGAAGAGTCGGGACGACTGCGTGCTTCTTCGTTTCCCCTCCGTCCTTCGCAAAAGACGCGTTCTTTGTTGGAGTCATTTTTTTTCCCGATCTGTAGCTTTTGCCCGAGCCTTGCGGGACGAAGTTTGATCAATACGTTCGGCTCTGTACGAAGCTGCCGGTGGGATTTGTCGATTCTATAGCTGAAGAGAACTTGTTGCTGGGAGATGTGTTGTTGCGGCTTTATTATCTCTGCCGCTACGATCCTCTACGCAAGGACGTTGGCTTCTATCTATCTATCTATCTATCTATCTATCTATCTATCTATCTATCTATCTATCTATCTATCTATCTATCTATCTATCTATCTATCTATCTATCTATCTATCTATCTATCTATCTATCTATCTATCTATCTATCTATCTATCTATCTATCTATCTATGTGAGTGAGTTAGTTGTTAGTTATTTGTTTAGTTATTTGTTTAGTTGGTTAGTTAGTTGTTAGTTATTTGTTAGTTGTTAGTTAGTTATTAGTTGTTTAGTTGTTAGTTAGTTAGTTAGTTAGTTAGTTAGTTAGTTAGTTAGTTAGTTAGTTAGTTAGTTAGTTAGTTAGTTAGTTAGTTAGTTAGTTAGTTAGTTAGTTAGTTAGGAGTGAGTGAGTGAGTGAAATTGCTCGTAATATAGGCGCTCACCATATAAGTTCTCCCTCCAGGGGTGGGGAAGCTATAGTATACTGTTGGCAAACAAGGCTTTGCTGCGAACTGCGCCCTGTGTCCACGTCATATCGTACCTTGAGCTCGCCTACTATACTTTACCTAGAGAGATCTACAGCAAAGTAGTTCAGTCACCCTCTAACCGACGCGCTTGTGTAGTGACGAACGCCGATTCACGATCCGTACTTTATCCTGTATTGTTTTATTCGGAGAAAATTGTCGCACTGACGTCGAAGCTCGTTTCTATGAAGCACATGACTTGCGTCCATACGTATACGCACTGCACACGCGTGTACCGCGCAGTCATTGTTCGGCAGGGTTCGTTAAACAGTTATCATTTCGCAACGCACTATATTCCGGTGTGGAAGTATCATTGCTCCCCATTTCACACTTATCCCGCGCTCTTAATGTCTTCGAGAAGTATTTTCAGCCTCACGGACGCTCTCATTTAAAACCCGTAATTTTTTTTCTTTCAGCTTCTGGAATTTCACAGTGTTCCCGGTATCTGCAAATATACGGATGTAATAACTCGCTCTTTTCTTCTATTAATTGTACTCTTGTTCAAAGGACAGCCATAAAAGATGATGATAAGAAGTATAGTCCGGACTCTGCAATTAATAAGGTGAATATTCTTATTAATGTGGACAGTGCTTTATTTCTTTCACACACCCTATAATTGTTTACTAAATTAAGTGTAGTTAATGTTGTGCCGCATTATGAATCTAATTTTTTTCTCGATACAATAAGTTATGTTTAAAAAGCGCATACAACGCAATGTAAAACCTTATCGCCTATGACACTCGTAATACGAAAATATGGATGATAAGACGCTGTCGCTCGAATTACAAGATTGTCTACCTTCTTTGATTAAAGGGCTCCTGTGCCACTTCTCCAATTAATCATCGATTGACGTCAGTATCGGAGTTCGCATTGCCAGACGGAGAAACTATTATTCATCAAGCTATAGAGGAAGATGTCTGCGCTGGTTCTCTGAGGGTCCCTGCTATATCGGCTCCGTTATATAACCGCAACCTAGTTACAGGTGCATTGTGCGCCTGATATTCGGCGTTGTCTCTCCCTCCTGCGTTTGGCAGGTGAACCACGCGCCAAATGGGTGACCGTTAAAGTGAGAAAGGGAGGGAGAGAGAGAGAGTCAGACAGAGAGACGCACATAGCGCGTATGCCAGGGGCAGGTTCGCACAGTTCTCCGATTTCGCTTCCATCACTGCACACGCGGTGAACGCGAGCCAAATGCCGCCGCGGTGACACAGCGCTTGTCACCACGGTGGCAGGCCGCGGCGCGCCTGTCGCAACAGTTCAAAAGCCCCAACATGTTTCACGGCCGTGCGCGCCAGATGTCCCAGGACCTCACGTCGCTGGCGCACTCACTGATTAGCTCAGTACCTCCTTTGTTCCTTGACGAATTATATAAATAGTCTCGCTCTGCTGATGACGTATGTTCGTGAATGAACCGTCGTGACCGCTGCAGCACACGTTTGAACCTTCGCATTCGTTCAGATACGACGTTGAATTTGCCGCTAGACGTCGTGTACGCTTAATGTTCAGCGTTCGAATCTCTTGATTTCGCTGCCGTGGTAGTGCTGTGGCTAAAAGTCCTGCTGAAAAGCGGGTTCGACTCCCGACCGCGGAGGCCTCACTTTGATGGGGGTGAAATGAAGTAGAGTCCGTGTATGTACTTACATAGATTTACAAGTGCATGTTAAAGAACACTATCGGTGGTCAGGATTGGCCCGAATGGTATGATGCTTAAACCACGTGTATGATTAAGGCTGGATTTACTTAAAGGGTCGAATCATGCGCACAGTTGCGCTGATAACGCGCGACACACGCCCGAGCTAATTAACGAATCGCATCGCTACGTTTAAGCTCACCTACGTCGTTTCTAGTGTGACGTGCACGTTGGATGGCGCTAAGTTATGCGTCATGCGCATCCACTGACTGACTCAGCTATCAAGCCCCTCGTCTGAGTCACGCTTAAAATATGCACAATACATGAGAGTTGTTGGATTCTGCGCTCTTTCGTTCCTATATAATTTAACTGCTTTTTTTTTTCTTCCTTTTTTTTTTCTTTTTTTAATCCGCAGCCCTGCAATAAATGCGGCGTCCATCACGACCTGTAGTGTATGCTGCGAGTGTAGTTTCCACGACGCTAAGACCTGGTAATTAAACTTAACGTTTCGTCATACTTCGATTTTTCCTGCGAACAGTCGTATGCTAATGCATTACCTTACTGCCTTCCTACTGCTGGAGCGATTTTCCTGGTATTTTCTAGGCCGCGCGTTGAGGCACTTCTTCACGCCCAAACTGCAATGCGTGGCTGGTATTTCTCTGCAATATTTATTTGCATTCAAAACGACGATGGTATCGCATTTAAAAGAAAAGAAGAAAGAAGTAACGAAGGTCAATGTTCGCACGAGTGGAAGGCCGACGGACTGTGCCATGTTCAATAAATAAGCTATTGGTAACACGCTAGGATAGAGGTCTCTGGATTGTGGTTGGCTGACTGAAACTTTTTTCCAAGCGTGTATCGGAATCTCGTGACAATGCCAGCCTTTCTGTATTCCACACACCGGGAACGCTGCTTGAACTTCGCATTCAGTATACCGTAATCGCCGAGCCCCCGTCGCTGCTTACTGTATTAACGTCCTTGGTTCACGTGTCCACTGACACATAGTCAACGTGCAGTGCGCAAGACAGTAAGGCTTATTCTGTATTCCATTAGAGCCCGCTCATTAGCTATTGTATATATGAGATTGCATCATCATCACCTTCATTATCGCCCGCACACGCACGCAGACACGCACGCACGCACACACGCGCACACACGCACACGCACACACACACACGCACGCACGCGCACACACACACACACACACACACACACACACACACACACACACACACACACACACACACACACACACACACACACACACACACACACACACACACACACACACACACACACACACCAGTAAAAAACTGCGGCATTAAATTCATTTGTTGTACAAGCCAGAGCCGTGTTCTCAGCATCACATAAATTATATTTTCCATGACAGCGTGTGTGATGCTGAACTTGAGTGTCAGATGCGTCCGTATAATTGTCCTTGGCAGGTGATTCTCGCCTTTTCCAAAAATCGTGGTACTGCCCCACGCTTGCGAGCGCGTGTTTCGTACGTGTGTGTCACCGCACTTACTGCATCGCATGCGTGCGTCCTCGCGGTAAGCATTGCATCAGCGATCGTGCCCACGTCACAGTGGTTGCTTCACAAGCTCTGAGAGCGCGCGGCGGTCTGCTTTTTACGACCAGGGGTCCGCGTTTATTGCGGCCCGCTGTCCGGCGCGCTTTTGGATTGCCGCGGAACAAGGGTACAGTCCATTCTGACCCCCCCGCCCCTCCGTTTGTTATCTTTTTTGTGTTCACGCTCTCTTACATCGAGTAGTACGCCTCCTCTATGGGGATTTCCACTTGTTGGACCTTGTTATCGGATCGGCGGTGCGCCGAGATTTCTGCTTGATTGGATCGCTGCACGCTATATACGCGCTTACGTGCTGGCGCCGCACCATCAGGCTCTTACATGGAGGCCTGAGAAAGGGAGCCATAACACGGATATAACTGGCCTCTTTGATGACTTCGTTAACGCGTGCCCGTTGCGCTGTAGTAAAGAAAATAATTTAGTGAACCGAAGACGGGGATGAAAGTGCAAGCCCGAATCGGAATAGCTTATGCCGAGAAATGAACCCGCAGGAAGGATAGGATGCAAGAGGGACGCCGAGCACTTGACGAAGTGCAACGCAAGAATGTGATACCATGAATGGCACGCGCAGTCACATTGAGCGATAAGAGTAAACCCAAATTCTTTCCTCCTTCGTTTGCTTCCACCTTCCTTTTTACGGCATGATTCGCACTTTTTTTTTCTTTTTTTTTTTCACGCCTGTATCTCGTTAGCGACTCACCGTGTGTCGTCGTAAGCTCTGGGATTGTCAATTCGTGGGTCGCAGACCGGCTCGCAGGGTCCTTCAACTACGCAAACGATCGCCGTCTTCTTTTCTAACCTCACTAGGGAACCGTCTTCGAGATTGGATTTGTCGCTCGCTGACGTAAGCGAAGGACAAACAAGGAACGAAGGTCAGATAGGATGTCAAACAGGGGGGACGTATACAAAGATAAGAAGTGAATTGCCGCGCCCCGCTGGTACCGTTGTTTGACGTGAGAGCGGCCTGTTTTGCATATACGCACTGTCGCCGAGTAACTCTCTTCGACGGGCTTCGCCGCGGTGCACGGGAGTCACGTCGCGAAGCGAACTTACGCGAGTTCGGAGCAGGTCGGCGGCACCTGCACCGGGCGTTCGCGATCGATCGCTCGTCGTAAGCCGCAGAACGGCGTGCGGATTTCGCAAAGCAAAGTCGATAATGTGGTCGCGAAATCAGAAAACGCTTCGTTGCTCCGATCCCTCCCCGCTTCGGGCCTTTTCGCGCACGCGTGCACGGGTCACGCGCCTGCCCTCTTCTGCGGGTTGATCTTAATGAAACTTGACTCCTTTCCCAATCTTTCCCGCCAATCTCTCTCTCTCTCTCTCTCTCTCTCTCTCTCAATTTCTCTTGTGCGCTGACCCTCCCTCTATTCTCCCGTGTCGTACAACTTCGTCGTTCTCCGAGTGACACTTGTTTTTGCGACATCGTCGGCGGCGATCCAGTGCGTGAGTTTCAAATCGCTGCGTGCGTGTGTGTGTTTGTTTCTCTCGCGCCTTGTGGAACGCGACGCCCACAGGTCTATGTACCGAACTGCCAGTGCTCCTTCGTGCGTGAAACGGGTGGTCTTCCATCTCTGCCGTGACCTCACGCGCGCGCTGCGTCTTACAAGTATATATATATATATATATATATATATATATATATATATATATATATATATATATATATATATATATATACTTGCAATCGCTGAATTTCGTTTTCTTTCTACTATAGCTCCAACATTTCTTGTACGTATATATCCGGTCGGAACAGGGCGTCTTGTTTTTTTGACGAGGCTCTGTCGGCCATAAATGTTCTTTCTCTTTCGCGCTTTGGCCTTCCCGAATGCTACTACCCCCCATGC
This sequence comes from Rhipicephalus appendiculatus, assembly GCA_030522465.1. Taxonomy (NCBI): domain Eukaryota; kingdom Metazoa; phylum Arthropoda; class Arachnida; order Ixodida; family Ixodidae; genus Rhipicephalus; species Rhipicephalus appendiculatus. The sequence continues at coordinate 4,755,530 of JALIZH010032992.1, read as the reverse complement.
CACCACACTCTGCATGCAAAAAAGAAGAGTTGCCTCGCCGATCGTTTCTTGTGCTTTCACGTATCCCGGTTTCTTTTCTGTCTCTATAGTAGAAACTCGGTTATTACGAAATGAGGTATGCATGCAGCTCGTTGGTATAGAGGGCGCCTTTTCGTTCTCACGCACTGTTTAGTTTCGTAACTTTCTAGAGTTAGCCCACTTTGGGTGGGTGCGAGTTCGACAGCGTGTGCGTGGGAAGGTGGGGGGTGGAAAATTACGCTGGATTTTCGACGCACGGCGCGTTATTGAGCAAGCATTATTCTTTCGTTCTGTTCTTTTTTTTTTTTTCCCTTCGAAGACTCTCTCTTTCGTCGACTGTCCTGTATGGCGTTCTTTTTTTTTTTTTTTTTTTTTTTTTTTTTTTTTTTTTTTTTTTTTTTTTTAAGGTGGTGTTTCGATCAATCAGTGCTGCGAGTTTCTCCGAAGGTACTCCGTTCGTTCCTTGGGATTTCTTTTCTTTCTTTTTTTTTTTCGCGAAATCTCATCTAGATTTGCATTTCCCTTCGTGCGAAGAGGCACAATTACGTGATGAAGGGCACGCTACAAGTGCGGACACGTGACTTGATGAAGAAAGGACGTCTTCGCGGTGACTCGTGATCGATTAATGACACTATACTTGCTTCTGCCACAGCTTCTCCTTTCTTTCTTTCTTTCTTTCTTTCTTTCTTTCTTTCTTTCTTTCTTTCTTTCTTTCTTTCTTTCTTTCTTTTGTTTCTCTCTTCCGTCTCTTCTTCTTCTTTTTTTTTTTTTTTTTTTTGAGTACTCGCATGCCCTCCGTGTCCAGAACGTTTCTCCAGAAGTTCACTCGAGCGCCGTGCATTGTCTCCACTGACGTCACCGCCTTCTTGACGTCATCGACTTGGTTAACGTGCCGTGCGACTCGTGCTTTGTACGGCATTCGTGTATTCAGGCACGGACAATAATAGAAAAGGAAGCGGCGGAACAGGCGCTCCCCGCGATTATTGTCCCTGTCTGTATTGCTGCTGTTATCCAAGGTGAAGCTTAACCAACTCGTCCGGCTCCTGGTTCTGCGTTAAGCTCCATTTCTTTATGTACCGTATCTTTAGAGCTATAGCACGACCTGCGAGATGTTCGGGCCAGTGCCTGTCTTGGATGCCATCTGAGTTCGCCCATTACAAGAACAGTCTTTAGTTTTTTTTTTTTTTTTTCGCTGACAGGGAATAGCGATATTGACCCCTTTCGATCTCCTTTTGTCTATTATTAGCCTATCCAGCTTTGTTCGGTCGCATTGTTGATTGAGTGTATAGCCGCTCAAGTGCGTCGTGCTTCTCACTGACCTCCGGTGAAGGTCAGGTTGTAGAAAACTTCGTGCGATGGGCAAGGCTCACGCGGAGAGGAAACGAGGAACGTGGTAAGAAATAAAAAAAAAGGGGGGGGGGGAAGCGGCAAGGCCTAAGGGCTACGAGCGATGACGCGGCGTGGATTTATGACGCGCCCTGTGTTCTCGCGGCTCGCTTTATCAAGAGCGAGCGCAGTAAAAAGCCATTCCGTCCGGACCGACCACCCGCGATAAAGGGGTTACTGAGGACTACACTGCATTGGACGGTCGTAGCAAGATTCCACTGACCTCACGGGAGTAAGAAAGAGTTGTTTGTGCCAAGCTTGAGGGCACCCAGTGGAGTCAGTTTGTTATCTTTTCGAATGTCTTTGTCTTCTCCCCGCGTTCTTTTTTATTATTAGAGTTACGCCTTCATCAACGCATTACACTGAAAGCCTCGCTTTTGTACAAGACGACTGATCGATAGTGCGCTGCTTCGGTTTCAGCTCATCGCAGCCCATGGGCTTGTTAAATTGGCACATTCGCACGCTTCTTGAGTCCGATCATCAGTTCTTTTTGACATAATTGTAAAATTTTGACACAAAAAGTTAACGTTAGAACTTTTTATCAGTGCAAGTGCGTTCAACGCGCATATAGAGCCTTTCACGCTGTCCAGGGTTACTTCTAAAGCGTCTCGTAAAATATGAGAGAGAGGGAATGAATATAGAAAAGATAGGGAGGTTAACTAGACTATTTCCAGTTTGCTACCCTACACGTGGGGAGAGGGGAATAAGGGAGTAAGAGAGAGAAGCGTAAAATATATGGTCGTCGGTGAAAAGAATGCTCATAGCACATGTGCGCCAGTGGGCGACGTTTTCTTCTAAGAATGGTCGATAACCTTCAACAGCATTTAGAAAGAAGAAAAGATAGAACAAAGCGATGATGCTTTTTTTTCCCTGGAAAAATCGTCGCCAGTCGTTGTACCGAGGAGGTTACGTAGGTCCATGCATCGCCTGAATATTACATACAATACCTTCATCGGACCTCACGTCATCGAGAGGTCTTGGGGAACCCCTACGCGCATGCGCATTTAGATCTTTATACAGCGCGTGAAGTTCAAAGCCACTGCCCGCGGCATGCACGCCATATTGAGACGCTGCCTGTCGTCTCCCTACCGCGGGTGATGACAAGCGCGTCCGGTCGCGCTGTCCTGTTCCTTTGTTTCGCCGCTATATACTTGTGCTGCAGTATGTGCGGGGTGGCTGGCGTTGCGCAGGCCTCCCGCGCAGCCGCCTATAACTTGTTCCTGCGTGCGTCGTCGCAGTGACTAATGCCTGGCTCGATGCCGCGCAGCTGGTCGAGTCACGTGAACTTGGCTCGCGCTTTTCCACTGCTCCAAACCGATGAAATGGGGCGTGCGACTGATCGTTACAGGGTGCATGCGGTCACAGCGCTTCGATTGCTGTGTGAAGCAACACTATAGGCCCCTCCATTAAGGAGGGGGGACGGGGACGAAGTGGGTAAAGTTTTACCGCAGCGCCCCCCTCCCCCCTCGTGATATTATATACTCTGTGCGTTTATACAGCGCAAGTTATTCTGTCTTATACTTCTTTTAAGTTATGCATGCTCATTGAAGGCTTCCCTTTTTTTTTCTGTTCTTAAAGGATGATTTGCGTTGGCAGTTGTTTAGACAGTCTCTCTTTCTCTCTCTTCTAAGTTACGCATTTCCACATTGCTTCAGAATGTTTTCGGAAAAACTTCCGAATGAAGACGACTGATTTTGTGTGTGTGTGTGTGTGTGTGTGTGTGTGTGTGTGTGTGTGTGTGTGTGTGTGTGTGTGTGTGTGTGTGTGTGTGTGTGTGTGTGTGTGTGTGTGTGTGTGTGTGTGTGTGTGTGTGTGTGTGTGTGTGTGTGTGTGTGTGTGTGTGTGTGTGTGTGTGTGTGTGTGTGTGCGTGCGTGCGTGCGTGCGTGCGTGCGTGTGTGCGTGCGTGTGTGTGTGTGTGTGTGTGTGTTCTTCTTTCGAAAACAGCGGTTAATTAACCCTTCGCTCCCATAGCGGTGCTGCACCTGAGTTTCAAAAAGTTTGTTTCCAAGTTTCGCGAGGTGCGCGGCGACGAACGGATGAAGTCTCTCAAACTTGCCGCAACAGGAACGGTCTTGCGTAAAACCCGAAAACTTATTCGTATACGTTCGCGCGCCGCCGGCCGGTAACTCATCTCGCGCGCAGCGCGCGCTCGTTGTCACGAAAGAAAAAAAAAAATCAAAACGCAAATAAGCGTTTTCGCTGTCAAATCCAGGCTCGGCACTGTGCACGCGCTCTATATGCATATAGCCATGCCGCGCATCACGCCACTTACTGCATGGAGCAATCCATTCATCTCCAGCAGTGCCTGTAGCAAGATTAGCGCCGTCTCATCCATCTTTCCAAATACGGGTGGGTTGTCTCATTATTCCGCACCGCTTCGGTGTTCGCAGTCTCGCTCGAACTTAGCGCGTTATCCGCGTTTTAGCTTGCTTTTTTCCCGTTTCTCTGTGTTCGCACGTTTCGTATATTCTTTTCCTGGTGCTAGTCGTGGTCGCATATATGATGTACGCTTTCACTTCCGCGTAATCACAGTATATAATCCTCTTTCAGCCGTGCCTGCACGCCGCTCTCATTTCGCCAGGATTATAGTACGCGCCCACCCCCTAAGCGTGTATATATACAGAACATGCAGGTCTTTGATGGTACGGCTCCTATTAGTTCAACGCACGTAGGCGTATATCCTATACGCATTCACTGAGCCGCGCAAAACCTCTTTGAATCCGCAGCGAACACTATCCCTTCGCTTTACTATAATCCCCTTTTCGGTTCTTCCTTCTAGTTCGTTTCTCCGGTGTATGTTAGCAAACTAGAACATCCCTGTTAACTTGCCAGTTTTATTTTGTCTCTCCCTGACTCTCCAATTGAGGTGCGTTATGCGGCAGGAATTAGCATCTCATTATCCTGCACGGGTTGCTGTTCGTGCGCGAGCGGAGTTCGCTATCATAGATCGTGTTGGAGCGCGTGTAGCGTGTCGTGGCATGTACGTATGCACATTGTCGTATTCGCACCAAGGCTGATGCACAAAGGAAAAAAAAAAGATTTAAAATAACGTGGAACTTCCCAAATACTATATACTCACTAACTCTGGCGCTATAGCTCTGGTGCTCGCGGCAAAGAAAATGCGCAAGAATATGTATCGCAATACCTGTAAGAACGCTGACATCCGGTATCTGACAACAGTGGATTTCACAACTTTGCCGCGAAAGCACCGGAGAAACAGCTCACACACCAAACGCACATACACGTGCACACACAGACGCCACGTGCCCACGCACTCAGTGCGCTCACGAGCCCGCGTCCACACCCGCAAAGAAACCATGCTAACCAACACAAGTGTTGAAATACGCTAACCGCAACTGTTTGTCACTGTATGTGCTTGCATTAGCAACTCCTTATAACGCATTTCTTTCTTGCATCTGTAAGATTGTTGTAACGTAGGGAGGATGACTGGATGATGAAAGGGTGCGAAGCGACGCCGTAGAAACGCCCTCTTCCCTGTTCTATACTTGAGGCTTTCGTATATTGCTTTCTCTTTGTTTCTTCGTCCTGCACCGCCTGCATTCTTTGACTCGGTGCCAAACTGGAAAAGCGTGGTAAATCACTTCCCATGCAGTGTGCGCCGGTTGCGCTCACTTTGCTATTCAGGCTTTTCCTTGCGCTCTGCCACGTAAATCACCGCACGCACAGGCCCGTGTTCTGTTCGTTTCCTTTGTCTTCCCAGTGCGTCTGTGGCCGCGGAATTAATTAGTTCCTTCCCTGCGGGCGCTGCAGCTGTTCGCCGCTCGCTTCGATTCACTTCCTGCTCTGCAGCGGTATTCTGTGCTTGTGTATGCATGGAACTGCATGACTCTCGAAAGCCCGTGGGTTAACACTGAATATGTTAACACTGAATCGAGCGAGTGCTTACATGCGTGTGTCACGGTCTGTGGTTAATTCCCTAGATTGAGTTACCTGCTATGTACAGTTCAGTGTGCTCGGAAACCATGGGGAGATGCGTTTTTTTCTTTTTTTTTTTTTTGTTATTCGAAATCTCTTTGATCAAGACCAGTTACTGCGGTGGTTCGGTAATGTACTATAGTGAAAATAATGGTTACAGCTGTATTGGTAAGACTGAAGAAAAAAAAAAAAGATGGACGCCGCATTAAATTGTGGTAGTCGGGAAAAGTTACGAACGCCTAGCGAATGAATATTACTTTTCGTTCCCCACAAGTGAATCCAAGGTACTCTTGGAAGCACAGCTTCATTTCCAAAACATTACTGGGATGCTGCTTCAATTACACCTAACCTAACATAAACCTAACCGATATCCTAAAATGGCTTGGTCCATACCCTACTTTTCCCTTGTTGTACGCAAGACTCGCAAGACTTGAGACACGTACGTATAGGCAGCAGTGAATTGTGTTCGTCCAAACCCTCTGAATACTTTATGCTTTGAATAACAAAAAGGTCGCCGCGTCTCTACGAACACTTTCATATCAGGTGCGTGCGTGCAATGTGCAGAGAGGCTCCTTTTGGGAGGCATATACTGACTTATCTGAATGTATGCAAAGCTGTTGCTATATGTACGAGCCTTATAGTGAAATGCAAAGGAAGAAAAAAATCTATTGTGTTTGTCCAGCAACGGCCTTACCCATTCCGCGGCGCGACGTCTTATACAAATAACTCGGGAATTACGGAAAGTTGGCCACTACGAGCGAACAGTTGAGCGAGCAAGCGCGGCTTTCATTATCTGAATATTTAGCTTCCATCCGAGCGTATACCCAAGACCGTGCCCTTGATTCTTTCTTTCGCTGCTCGATCAAAGAGGAATTTCCCAATAATGTGACAGCACGTGTAAGGTTTTCGATTTCTCCTTTTTGTGCGCTGTGCTGAAACCAGGTGCGTGACAATGCTAACGCTTTCTTATACTTAACGATGTTCAACCCGGCCGTGTGCTTCGAGATATGGAAGATTTTCGCTCTTCTTATAACTATAGCCTGCTTGCGCGCGTACAATGTAATTCTATGTGAGGCTGATCAGGATATGACCAACATCAATGCTCCTAGCAACAAGTGTGGTCGAATGCATTGATGTAGCCATTAATGCTATAGTTTCACAGTATACGATATAAGTATACGATATAAGAATTGATTTCGCTGTAATGTATACGCATTCTTTTCATCCACCGTCCCGATGACACGCCGGTTCCGACGATTGCGTATGAAGTGTGCCGGTCTAACCTCCCCATAAAGAAACGCGAGATAGGAATAGCATCGGAATAGATTCGTCACATATGTCCTATTCCGTACAGTCGTAGCGACATCGTGCCGGCTAGTTTCTTTGTTTTGTTGCCCGGATCCTGTGAACGCTCCGCTTAGTTTTCTTGCAATCTGAGTGGCTTTCCGGCATTTTAGACAGGTCAAATTTCCTCGGATTTATTATCTCTTCAAATGTGCTCACACAATAAGGGCGAAGGAGGGGCATTTTATGCTTACAGTTCTGCTGAACGTTACCGTTAGTTGCGAGAACCCGTACTCAAGTCATTTCTCAGCGACTGCAATTGTTCGGTTTGTGTCCAAGTCGCGAGCCTCCTGTATTCTATGGCAGGTGTTGGCCGTACAAAGATCTTGCATGTCCAGTTCATGAGCATTTATCTCTCTGCGTTAACCACAAGGTCGACGTGCCTCGACCTCATGCCGTGTAGTACATGTCTTGCAAGTGCCCGCGTCCATTGTAGCGCGATTGCAGTCGTTGTCCCTCCGCTGTCATCGCTCGCGGGGAATATTCCCTGCGGAGCGCGCAGTGTCGTAATCTATTGTTAAATGCCGAGGCGCCGCTACCCTGGATCCGGATTGTCACTGGTCCGGTCGGTCATCGAGCCCCGGCAGTTGCGTTACGTTGCAGTGCATCCGCCTTTTCTTCTTATAACTGCACGGCTGCTGCGAGACCTCTGCATGCCTCCTGCCTTCCTACGAAAGCTGCGCATTTGTTGGTGCGCTGCCTTCCTACGTTTACGAGCGATCACCCGCGGCGGGGTAAGTGCGCGCGAGGCCAGGCTCTGCGCGTCATATGTCATTCGAGACATACAGATAGCCGTTATTTTTTATTGTTTTTTAATGCGATAGCAGTAATATACACACTCCAACGTATTTAGGCCGTCGGCGTCGCCGTGATGTTCCGTATAAAGTCGAAGATGCAATAACATCACCCCGAGCGTCGTATGTTTTGTGTGCGAGGGGCAGTTGACGATCGCAGCGTCGCGCGAAAGACCCGCGGTGAGGAGGAGGTCCTGGAGAGGGGGGGTGTGCTGCGTGGCTCTGGCAGTAGCTGCGTACTTTGACCGGCCGAGTGCGGTCACGCGCGTGTGATCTTGACAGGAATTGGCAAACGGCTCATTCTTTTATACGTGCTCAGTTCTCACCGCTGCTTGCGTGGAAGCGATGGACAGCACAAAGGTCGCCTCGATCGCTGCGGCGGCCGCATTACCTTATGCCGGCTTTGTTAAGTTACGCCTGCTCAGATGCTGTATAGAGTAGTTAGCTGGTAGCTTTACTTCGTCTAACATTCTGATTTGTTGCTATCGCAATAATTGCTTCCCATTGCGTCAAAACTGTGTTTTTCTTTTTGTTGGCTGTTCGTTCCAGTTAGCAGCTTGTGTGTTGCTGTCTGACACTTTATGCGACCTTGTGTAGGACCTTGACACGTGTATGCGCATATGTAAAATGTTCCGCCATCTCCGCTGGTGTTCTTGGTCAGGAAAACTTGGCAGATGTCTGAGTCGTTCATGGGCGGAGGGATCTGTATACGCTCGGATAACGCGTCGGATGTATGTCATACGAGAAAGCCCCCCATCCAGAAAAAAGGGGAGCTCATTTCATCTTTCGTTTACCTTCACATCGTTCCCAAAGCACGATCTTGTTGGACGAAGCGTGCAAGAAAAGGCTTCGAGCGCGCCCGGTGGTGCATCCTTCTCCCTCCCCCCTTGTTCTGCCGCGTCCGTATATTCTCTCTCTCCCTCTCCCTCAGGCGCACACGCTCAATAGCGCACTTGTGCGTGAGATGAGGCGGACGGGACCCTGTTGCTGTGCGCGCGGCCAACACAGCGGCAGAGCTGTGCGCGATCCCTTCACTGAGCCATGTGGCGCTCCGCGTTTTCACTTACAAAAATGGCCTTCTGGGAAGGCGCGCGCTAGTTCCGCGCCTGCCCTGGCTGCCTGCCCCCTGAATCGCGTCATTATTTTCGCGGGAGCGTTTTTCGAGGAACCATTCCCCGTTAAACGTATACGGCGGCGTGGCCGGTTCTTCTGCTGGATCCCTGGTCGACGCAAATATTTCCCGCTTTTTTCACCCTAGCCCACCGCGCGCGCCTCCTCCACTTTTTCGTTTTCTCTCCGGACCACGGTGTAAGCTCCGGACATAGCTCGCCGCTAATGCATGGGAGTGTGTTCCCGATGGCTTGCCGACTCTCTCTGGGGAGAGTCTCGCTTGCAGAGTGATCTCAACTGTTTTCTGTTTTTGCTTACGAAGCCTTCGCCCTCGCGTCCTTCTTCCTGCTTGCTTTCCCTCTTGTTTTCTTTTTTAATCCAGAGCAGCTGTTGTCGTTGCTGCTTTCTCTTTTCTCATTTTCTTTTACGTTGTACGCGTAGCCGGAGAGGCGTTCGCATTTGCCTGACACCGTGACACGATAAACTGTCCTGTAATCGGAACGTGACGGGCTCTAAACATTTCCAAGGACAGCGAATACGGGAAGTGCATTATTCTTTCAGCGAGGTTCTCAGTTTGCAGAATTGTACGCTCCGGTTCTTCCTTTCTTTCTTTTTCTTTCGTCTCGTATTTCCTCCTTTCTTTCTTTTTCTTTTGTCTCGTATCTCTTCGGTCTCTCTTCGCAGCTGCGCTTGTCTTTCTTTCTTTCTTTCTTTCTTTCTTTCTTTCTTTCTTTCTTTCTTTCTTTCTTTCTTTCTTTCTCTCTTTCTTTCTTTCTTCCAAGCTTCCACCGTGCTTTCTGTTTCTTTTTCTCCCTTTCTCCGAACTGGATCTAATAATAACCTGCGCACCTTTTTGTTGCGAGGGTCGGAAATTCATGCACATATACATGAACTATCGAACGCAACGCCTACCTGCATCGCAAATCTTAGCGCTGCATTTTTTAGGTGTATTGTGAACAAATTGAATGGTGCCTCTTTCCTCGGATTCGTTATCTTTTGTGTGCTTCTCCCGTTCTTCTCTTTATTTTTTACCTTTTTTCTCGCCCTCTGACTGGCCTTTCAACCAGCCGTTGGTTGCGAGAGGGTTGCCACGCGGCAAAAGTCCTCTTCTCCCTTTTCGTTCTCCCAACAAACGAATGCTAATCAAATCCACTTCTTCTCTTGTTCCCTATTCATTCATGCGCAAATTGCGCAGAGGGCGACGTCCTTTTTGTTCGCCCCTATTGTCCTGCGGGACGATGTACCCATTCCCTTTGTGTTTCTGCGCGCGTGTGTGATCGCCGCACTGAGTCACGCGTCTTGACCGCACGCCGTCCGAACGGCGCCGGCAGCAGACGGCCGATTGGTGGGCATTATATTTACATATACAATAGTCCACGGTCCACCGACACGAGCGCGCAAGGCTGTGATCGAACCTTGGAAGTCTCCATTTGCCCGCATTTTCTGCGTCATCCCTGTACCCGCATTCCTGTACACGTGCGTGATCGGACACATTGAATGCTGCAATTTATCGACTGGTGGCTCCTTCGTGTTCATCAGCCGGGGACGAATCCATAAACCTTCTCTTTAGTAAGTGCGTTTTCCCATTGGTCAGCCGGTTTCGTTAATGATATTTCCCGCATCGTGATTGGCTGAAATATTCTCTTACGAAAATTCTTGGCCTATGGCGCTTTCGTGAATGCGGGCCCAGCTCTTAAAAACAGAGGTCAATGAGCAAATGTTAAACGCTACTTGAAGTACGAGTGCGTCACTTAAACAGAGACTTAGGAAGACAAGGACAATCGCATCCTTGTCTTCCTAAGTCCCTGTTTAAGTCAAATAAAATATAATAGTAAAATGTTGCCACGAATAATAGCGTTGCGGCGTACAGGGGCGGTCAAAAGTTCGCTCGCCGATATCCCATGTAAACATATGGTGGAGCGGCCTGACCGCCCATCTACGTCCTCTCTTTTTGTCGACGTCAGTATTTTATGTTAAGTATTTCGCTCGCAACGTTAATTAAATCAGTTTTTTTTTTCTTTCGATAAACCTTTTCTGGCTTATGTGCCGAGTCTAATCTCGTACGGAGTGCACGAGAGCTGTCGCTTCGCTATCGCACAAGGGTAATTAGCTGTATATGGCACGTCTCAATAATATTTCCTTTAACATCAACCATCCGATCATGCTATAACTCATTCCCCAAAGCGGATCGCGTGCATTTCTGCTCGATTTGGCAACGACGCGCATCATTGTACACTGATATATTGTCCTGCAGTCGTGCCTGTTAGTCCGCAGTCGAATTGGTGCTGTTGTCCTCGATTCGTTTCATTTGACATTGCTGATTTAACGAAGCCGTGTGCCGCGTTATGTAATCGGAGGTCGTGATACGAGAAGCGGGTATCGGATGTTTAACAAAAAAGGAAAAGAAATGACGTGGCGCAAGCTTTGTTGACCCGATCAAGAGACGTCCAGCAGGTTCCGTGCGTGCTATATAGCAATAAATAGAGATAAGAGAAAATGCGGTGCAGCAGTGCTCTTAATTTTTTATATTCAGCTCGGCGAATGTGCTTGTGCAACGTCTGCGCCCGGAAGGTGTATCCGCTGCACATTTCTTGTTTTTCTAAGCCGCGTAGTGTTCAACTATAGTTCAGCCGATTGAGATGGCCTTGCCGTGCGCACTTCAAGGTATACACTGCCCGCAGAGACGTTACGTGTGTCAGAGGGCTTCGTGCTCCTGCAGTGAACAAACTTATCGAACCGCGTCCAGCCGGCTTCAGTCCACGCGTCGTGCGTGCGGCGTGTCGCGAAGCCCACACGACGATAAGCGCGCACACACGTATACAAACCGTTGTGGAGAATCGTGCGTGCTTCCAGCTGGCCTCCTTGCGTGCCGTGTATGTCTAAGTGGCAGCCAACGTTGGTGCCACCTCACAGGCATTTAATTTATTATATTTTTTTTTCAGCGATCAGTGAAGATTCTCTATGCTTATACTTGCGTCGTTTGCAATATACCGAGCTGGTGGTCATGGTTTGCTATTCGTAATCAGCATAACAGGGAATACAACACCGCGTCAGCAAAAAAAAAAAAATTTATATATATATATATATATATATATATATATATATATATATATATATATATATATATATATATATATATATATATATATATTTCGTGTTTTATACGCTTTCATTAGCGATTCTATTTAGTTCATTTGCGTTGAAAAAGGGTAATTGGGTCAACAATAGTGAACGTATGAGCAGATCTGACATTAACTATATGGACGACATTAAATTCAATTCCTTATATAGTTCTTGGATAACGCAAGCGTATGTTAAAACATGCTTTTGCCGATTTTAGTATTTACGTATGGGCTGCCCCTTTATGTAGAGCTTTTACTGACAACCTTTGTCCGTGCATATATTGTTCTGCGTTCGCACATCTGCACTGCTTTATGACCCCATTTTCGATTGCCCGTCTAATTCTGTAGTCGGTTCTATGCAAAGCGAGCCTTTTCTGCAGTATACAGGTGTCTGCATAGCCTTGTCAGGAGCTTTCATCCCGTTTATATTGTGACATAATCTATATACGGCTATCGCTATATAGTGTATAGTATAGTTATAATAGAGTCCCATTCCTCGATGTGTGAGCCAGCACCTGTTGCGTTAACACCACATACGTGTCAAGAATAGCTCGAATACGAGGAAGTTAGTGCTGCGAATTAAGACCTCGCTTGCCGCGATTACGCATCCCTGCGTCTCGTATATCCTCGCTTCAGACTTGCTGCCGCGTTGCATGTGTATACTTCCGGGGGTGGCAAATCGTGTGCGCAGTGTAGTATAACATGCTATGCGGCAGGGAGGGAGATATAAAAGGCCTCACGTTTAGATTGGAGACTTGCCAAACCGCGGGCTGCTCGACGCGTTCTATAACGTATAATAAACTCGGACGGCAGAAAGACGAGGAGGCTCGCTTGAATGCATGCAGAGCTTTCTTTTGCTTTACTTTTTTTTTTTTTTTGTGTGCAGATAGACTTCGAGATTACGCTCGCGCGTGCAAACACGCAGGAAAGGTGCAAGACACGGGAAACAACGCGGTAAAAGGCGTTTGCCCCGTGAATGAATGAAAGAGCTTTTTCTTTCTTATATGCATAGACCTGAGGGCGCTCTTTTCGCGCTTCTGTATGTGTGCTGTCATCCACGTGTATGGGAATTTCCTTTCCGATTGGCTTCACAAGATCTCTGTGAGCCTGGTTGAAGTGACGACTTTAGCCGTAATATAGTGCTGCTGCCCGTCGTTGACGTTAATGAATATCTGCGGGTCGTTTTTAAAGTCGCGGCGAATACGGCTTTCAAGAGTGGGACTATAATTTCGGTGACTTTTTTTTTTTCCTATCGTTGAAACGTGATGTTTTTACAGCAGTGTGTTCAGAAAGTACACGTCAGCTCCTTCGTAATGACAGAAAAAAAAAAAACAGTCCGTAAATGACGCAAGAAGTTTGGCTCGTCCTGCTGTTAAGACGACGGCTGCGGTGGATCCAGCTGTAAATTAGCGTCTGTCAGAGCCGACTGTTATTTCTTTTTTACCAACTTTCGAAAATGTGTACATAAATTATAGATTGAAGGTGTAAATTTTGTTCTCGTCTCGTTTCCGGGCCGCGACTTTCTCGTGGCACAATCTGCACGCGTTGGGGTGGTTGACGATGCCTAAAATCGAGCCGTACGTTCTCGCGACGTTTGTTCCCTACCGTTATAGCGTCATTATTGCCAGCCTCTTTCACGATTGGTTCAACGCCGTTGCTATCGTCCGACACGGCCCAATGGGAGCGTCCGAAGGGGGGGCACCCCCTTAACCAAAACCAGAAAGCGTAAAAAGGCGTGGTGGCATGAGCGAGAGAGAGAGAGAGAGAAAACCGAGAAATTGGTGGTTTACGACTCTCGGCCGGTTTGGCTCGCGGTTGGAACAGTCAAGGTTTTAAAAGTTCGCTCACTGTCAAACCAGTTGCGGGTGGGGTTAGGAGAGGAGCATCGTATGAGCGTCTAAGCGCGGAGTGAAAGGGGGAGAGAGCAAGCACAAAGGATTGACTGCGGCACCCTGCGTTGCCGCCTGGGATTGCAGTGCGCGGAGAGGGAAAATGCAATGCTCCGAACGCGCGCGCACGCTGCCTTGCAGCCAGCGACGCGCTAGCGTCACCTCCTCGAAATCTGCCGCCGGGCAGGTCACGTGCTCGCGCTGGACCAGTGGCGTCGCTCCCCTTTGTTGAAGCCAATGTCGTCTGCTAGCCAAGCATTTCAGCGATTGCGCTCTCTCGCACCTATCCTCGAACGAGCAGCGTGCGTGACCTACTCGAGCGTCGTTGAATTGTTCTCACATACCGAACAGATAGGCTTCTCTGCCGCGAGCGAGTGAGAGTCCTCGTGAAGAAATCATAAAAATAAAGGGTCCTGTCGAAGAATAGCCGGATGAGCCGAACGGGGTACGCGCTGGAACCGCGGCCGAAGCGCGCGGCGGTGGTGGCGCGATCCCGCCTCCTCCTCGCTCTCTTATTGGGCGAGGAGGGCAGGGGAAGGGGCGCCTCGGCAACAGCGCCGAAGGAGCAGCTAGCCGCGCTTCAGCCAACGGGGCGCCGTGGCTTGCTGCGCTCGCTCCTTCTCCTCCAGCGAAAGGGAGCGCGCTGCAGTAGCGAAGAAACGCGTGGGCGAGGGTAATGAGAAATAAAAAGAGAAATGGGAGCGGAGAAAGTTTCGTCGCGTTGCCGTTGTTGCCTTCGGAGAGGAGAGGAGAGTGACGGGAGGTGGGCGCGGCGTGAGCTGTGTGTGTGTCGCTTCGGTGTGGTGGTGGTGGCTGCTGCGGGAAGAGCAAGAGCAGCGGCAGCGGCGTATTCTTTACCTGCGGTGCGCTCGTGGCTGTGCGCAGGCGGCGCTGACGTTTCACCTGCCGGACGGGGGGCACCCAGCGCATGGTGGTTGAGGAGAACCTCCGCTGCATCGACCTGTGCCATCTGCTGACGCTCAAGCTGAACGTGGCCCGATCGCCCACCTGGACGCTCGTCGAGAGGATCGCGCAGCCGAGGATCGGTGAGCACTTGTTTCTCTATTGGCACCACCGAACATGCGTGCTGCTTCCTTCATTTCGTTCTTCCCCGTGTTCTTCTCCCGAATGTTTGTTCAGAGTTGTTCGCCTCTTGGGACAGCTCCGAGTGTTCCTCGCGACTCTTGTTGACATGGGCCTCGCACTAAAGATCTTTCTTTTTTGCGGGGGGGCTAGTGAACAGTGAGGTTGATATTTCAGTGACCGTTAGTACCGTACGGCGTTTCAGGACTCGCACTTTACATTTAAAGAGCATGTTTTATTTTCTTTTTTTTTACATATAAATGTATGTGTGTGTTTACTCAGATTCTCCGACCTTGATGTGTATAGGAGTTTGTTTCTTTGGCGTGCATCCTTGGGTGAAGATGCGCTTGTTCTGCATTGTCTGTCGGGGCTCTTTTATCCCGATTTTCCTGACTCCCATACTATATGAGTACACCACTTAACGACAGTATGTCCGTTTTCTTTTTTTTAAGACCTACAATTCCTAGATATATGCGCGAGTACAGAAAGATATAAGCGATCGCAGTCAGACAATGCCTCTTCTGTTCTCATATCCGCTGTCTCCACGGGCCTGCCTCTTCTTTCTTTCTTTCTTTCTTTCTTTCTTTCTTTCTTTCTTTCTTTCTTTCTTTCTTTCTTTCTTTCTTTCTTTCTTTCTTTCTTTTGTGTGCATGACGTTTCTCATATGCGTGACGGTGAAAAAAGGCGTGCGTTATATAGTCACTCGGTTTCGAAACGACAGCTCTCGTGAGGTCTTACTGCATGACGTGGTTGATGTGCGTAAATCTTGGTTTTAAAATATCTATAAATGTAAAGCGTTTGCCAGAAGCGCGTTCATCTGGCTTGCACAGCCACGTTAACTTATATATAGCTTGCCGGTTGGACAATAAAAATAGCTGATGGTACACACGTACGCGCATGTGAGACACTGGAAGTGGTTACGCAGTACACGCCTCAAGCAAGACACTCAGTGTAAAAGGAGAGCACTGCAAAATTGCGAAGAAAAATTACTCGGTTTGGCCTCTTGAAGAAATCCTCCGAAATGCGTCAAAATGCACACGTTTAACGAAGTATACCCATGTATTAGGTGCATTGAGAAAGCTAAAAAAAAAAAAAGACGAGTCTTTTTAGCTTTCCCGATGCTGGCGCGGAATGTGAGCGGTTTTGAAAGTATCTCTTTTCGAACAGAACACCGAAGCAAATTTTTACAGCGGTGACAGCCTCTTACACTTGTCGTCCCAATTCGCATTTGCTCGGCATGCACTTGCTAAACGAAATTTGTACTTATTAACGACTGTTACGTGGCATACGTGTTAAATGATATATACAGCTGTCATTCAGAAAGACGGTATGCCTGGCATGTAAATTCTTCCCTTTCTTTATCTACGCTGAATCACGCAATGAGTCGCATTCATTCATTCGCCGTAAAAGTTTTTATTCCCGTCGTTAAAATGTCTGGAACCTCAATGAGCGCAGCTGTTGCCCCGCACCGTCGTCCTCTCGGCAGCAGGGCTCCCGCTGGGAAAGAGCATTTCGCTTAGCAACAACTCGTAGCCAAGTAGGCAAAAGCATTAAAAAAAAAAAAAGATAAGACTTTTTTTTTTTATTTCCCCTCTCGTTCGTGGCGCGCTCGACGAAAATACTGTAGGTAAAACGTGAGCGGCGCAACCAACCGGTGATATTCGTCATTCTTGGCGCGCTGTATACCGCTCGGTTGTGAAACGTTCGTCCCTATCCTGTATGTACAGCGCCGTTTAGCCTTTCTTTTTTAAGAAAAAAAAAAAAGGGAAGTGTTTCGTTTTTTTTGCCCCCGACAGTCAGTCCGTTCTTTCCCGAAGCCTTTTTCCGTTTATGATCCGCTTGCCAAGGGAGGCGCCGGTCGCTTCGCTTCTTTCCAATAACAACACCGCACTGAGCAAACGCGCACCGAAAGGGGGGGGGGGGGGGGGGGGCGCTCTTCGAACAAACAGCTCCTCCCTCCAGTTCTTT
Source organism: Rhipicephalus appendiculatus (assembly GCA_030522465.1). Classification (NCBI taxonomy): domain Eukaryota; kingdom Metazoa; phylum Arthropoda; class Arachnida; order Ixodida; family Ixodidae; genus Rhipicephalus; species Rhipicephalus appendiculatus. The sequence continues at coordinate 4,738,879 of JALIZH010032992.1, read as the reverse complement.
CTTTCCGGAAGACACAAAATAGAGAAAAGAAAAAAAGAAAACCGCAGCGACTTCCTCAGACTTCCCGGTCGACGTCTACCGCAGCAAAGTCACATACCCAATCAGCAGCAGCAGCAGCAGCAGCAGCAGCAGCAGCAGCACTGCACGGTTCCGCTTTGCGGCTTCGCTGCTGCGCCGCTGCTTTCGCGAAGCTTATGCATCGTAAGCTTCTTTCGTGTCAGCTGGGAAGTATGAAGAAGTTTTGAAGGATCTCTTTTTTTCACGGCGGAAGGGGCGGCGTTGGGAAAACAGTTCGAAAGAGATTGGGAGGACAGGGGAAAAGGATTTGCTCGGTCGCTTCCGTGGAAGGATTGCTTCCTTCGTCCCCCCTGTTGAAGACTTTTCGGTGTACCGGGAAGAAAACGAAAGAAAGCAATTAGACTAGCTCTAGAAAGCGCCTTCGTTTTAGGCTCGCATTGAAAGTCGGGAGCGAGGATGGAAAAAAAAATCTTTCGTTGGTCGCTGATGGCGTTGCGACAACAGCACGAAGAGAGGTGTTTTTCTTTGTTGTTTCTTCTTCCTCCCGTGTGTTTTAAAGTGAAAGTTTTTTGCAAGGTCTAAAGGTTAATAACTTTCTCCGCAAACGGCATTTAAAATGTAAGAAAAAAAAAAGGATGAAAGAAAACGGCACCCATGAAATGAGAATATTGTGAGCGCGACAAGTGAATGGCTCTTTATTCTTTTTACATATCATCATCAGTGTGATCTAGCTCGAGCCTGGCTGAATAAAGCGGTTCCTCATAAGTGGTGGAGGTGCTGGGTACTTTGCCGCCATCGCTGAGGAGAACGCGAGGGGCTCCATGACGTAAAAAGATGTTGCGCAGAAAGAAATCGGCGACTTCAGTGGCAGTCCCAGATTTCAGAGAGGCCGTTTCTGCGTAGCGGGTAAGGTGGTCGACGGCCGTGACAATCCAACGATTCCCATTCGATGTTAGAGGAAGAGGGCCGTACAAGTCTATTCCGACGACTTCAAAAGGCAAGACGGGACAAGGAATATAGGTTGCATTAAGCCAGCAGGAGCAGTCGTGGGCCGCTTTCGCCGTTGGCAATATAAGTGATAAGCTGGGAGAGCGTAGTGAAATTTCGCTGATTAGTTCTTTACGCAGCTGTTGTAAGATTTCGTCGGAACGAACGGAAGGGTCTCGGAGCAGATGTGGTACGAAGTTCGCACGGAGGCTGTGTATATAGTACCTCGAACTTTACACGAGCCGGAGTGATTGACGCAGAATGTCATCTCTATACTCGACGGCGTTCACGAAGCCTTTCTCATGCGTGCTTTCTTTAAAGCTTTCTTGTCACAGGGTTCACGCGGTATTATTCGTGGATCCGTATTCGCATACAGGGTTTTGCCAGCTATCGAGCACCGGGGCGCGTATTCACAAAGAAGTCTTACGCTAAAAATTTTCGTAGGATAATATTTCAGCCAATCACGATGCGGAACATATCATTAGTGAAGCCGGACTGACCAATGAGGAAACGCGCTTACGAAAGAGAACTTTCGTGGATTCGGCCCCAGGACTTTCAAAAGGGGGAACTGCGTTACGCGAAGAAAACCTTTTGAATATTGTTCCCGGTACACTGCAGGAGCAGCGGCCAATAATTTTTTTATCGTTAACGACATTTATTTTAATTAGTTATGAAGTTATAATTTGTCAATTATTTCTGGCTATACCTCAAAGTGAGCGAGCCCGCTTGGGGCGCGCAGCTTCCATGTGCGCTTTGCAGTGCATGCAGTGACGTTGTATTTTCATATTTCGCGGGATTTCTTGATCAGTCGGGTGAAAAAAAATATAGCACGGAATCATAGCACATTGCTGAAAATAGCGCAGTTTCAGTTCACATAAGCATGCCTACCGAATTGGGGGACTACACTTCTCGAGCTATACGATCCATCATAATTAACTAATGAAATCTTATTAGCGAAAGAAAAAATGACTCGCGGCTACTCGAGTGTTACTAGGAACAATATATAATATATAGGTCTTCGCGTGACACTTCCTCCCCCCCTATCTCTCTTTTTTTTTTAAATATTTGTGCAGTAAAGGACATCCTGCATAAGGTACAGCTTTCGGATGCACTTTAGCTTGCCTTCTATATTCTCCCGTATTCTCTGTAAAGCTTGCGAATTAAGGCTCGTTCTACGACTCTTAAAATGTCCTGTCAAGCTATACACACGAAGAAAAAGAAGAAAAAAAAGCTGATTTTGCTTTTGTCAGTGCATGCACGTTTCTTGCTATCAGCAGAGAAAGTCCTTCTCGTTAATCGGCCGATCTCCTTTGCCACTTTTGTCGATGGCTCGCTGCAGTGAAATTCTGGCTGCTTGCGTTTACGCGGCCTCATTAAAACGTTTCGCGTATTTCTTCGCGCGTCTACGCGTTCATCGCTTAACTGTGATCGATGTGTTGTACACGGTTAGCGATGGCGCACCCGGGCAACGCACGTCGCATTCCTCGGCTGTTTAATGAAACGCCCGAGCATTGACTGCGCACACTATAGCTCATTGCTGACGGGAGTTGCGGTGTATATTTCGCGCATAGCATTCCGTTTCCCTGCGGAATAATTCATATAGTCCGCGCGTCACTGCGTGCGAGTCATGCCAGGAGAGGCGTGCCATGGACCCCGCGGGAGGCGCGCGCGGCCTTTTTTCTCTGTCTCTATAATTCCAACAATGGAAACGCGTTGCATGGGAAAACCTTCAGAACGAGAAACATAATAATTTGTGGAGTCTTCACGTGCCGAAAAACCACGACATTATTATGAGGCACGCCGTAGTGGTGAACACCAGCGGTTAATTCCTGAACGTGCACCTATCCTAGCAACATATCGAAGTGCATGGGTGTTACTGCATTTTGGCCGTCATCAAAATGCGGCCGCCGTGGCCGTAAATCGAACCCGCGACCTTTTAGGAAGAGAAACATGAAGGCATGCCTTAACCTACCCTGTGTATGTACGCTACAATGCGATCTCGCTTAGTAATTGACCAGTACAGCCCTGGTAATTTTAACATGCCCCAACGTTGCTGTGCGCTGCTGGGTTGTCATGCCTAATATCGGCTATCGTTGGCTGTTTAGAATGCTAGTGTTATATTCCTGGAAATATGCGTCGGATATAGTATTGTTGCCATGTGTTGGCAGATGTATTGGCAAATGTAGGGCGTATAGTGTTGGCTGATGATGGTGGTATATAACAGCAAAGTGACGGGTTATTGGGTGAGTTGTTATTCACCATGTCAACATAACTTGTCGCCAGAATATGCTAAAGTGGCTGTCAGGGGGTGTTAATTATACATGAAGAAAAATCCACGCACCTCCACGAAGTGAATCATGACGAGTGGGCGAAGCACTGGGATCTTGCCCGCTCGCGCATGTAAATGAGTGACAACGCGTGTGTACAGTATATGTAATGTGTTTTTGCCGTTGAGCCTGCCGCTTCCCGCGCCCTCAACTGCGGGGAAGCAGCTTGTTGTCGGCGTTGCTATTTTGCCGCATGCTTCCCGAGCTCTCGCCTCCGGGGTAGCTTGCTGTATGCGTAAACGTTGAGCCGCCGCATGCCGCGCTCTCGCCTCCGGAGTAGCAGCTTGTTGTCGGCGTTGCCGTCTTCATGTGTATACGTCCACGGTAGAACTCTTTGTTTAGTTGTTAAAAATACGAAACGGCAAGGTTAACAGCCCAATATGGCGGCCCCGTAACCGATCCGTGAAGTAGTTTGCACAGCTTGCGACATCTATTGAGAACTGCAAAGCGGTATATTACATAACGCAACTCGTGGCCGCACAACGCTCAAGTACAGCTATGACGCAAAGCAACCACTCACCAGGTAACGCTGTCGAGCGATGCTTTCGCACACGCACATGCTGACCACAACCTGAGTCGGGTTTGCCTGAAACGTGGTTTCTTTTTACGGTGGCGATAAACTCTCAGATGGTTCAATCACCGCGCATATACTACTTTCACGAAAGACATTGAATGTATAGCTTCTCGAATTTCGCTGCGTAGTTAGTTATGCACCGATGTAGTTCCGCGCGCATGTCTAGCGAAGCAACCGTGTCGGACTGTCAGCGGCGTATGCATGCAAGCGCTACGGGCGCTGGCGCACGTAATCTCGCATCTTTCTCGCGCGGAGGTCAAAGACGTGAGTCTTTCTTTGCCTGCAGGGTCAGCGCCGTCGAGATGCCTCTGCGGACGCTCTTGCAATTCTTTTCCGGCACCGCGCCAGCGATTACGTGGCTTTGACAGACAGGCGCGCCTTGTTCGCTATAGTTCTTTCTTTCTTTCTTTCTTTCTTTCTTTCTTTCTTTCTTTCTTTCTTGAAAAGCCGTCTACCGGTTTGTCGACGCTTGCGTTGAAGCTCTCCGATGCCTTCTTCCTTCCTTCTTTCTTTTCTTTTATTGTTTTCTTTTCGAGATCTTGCCCTTGAGACGTTTTCGACCTCTGTAGGCGGGCACACAATACTGCAGTTTCTTTGCGCGGAAATCAATCCGCGAAGCATGCACGCCTTCTTCTTTCGGATAGCGACGTAGTGGGTTCGATTCGCTACGCTATTGCATGCTGGGATTACCTATCTAGAGTGCATATGGGAACGAACGCGTATGTAATTTGACTTAATTGCTTATACCATTTTATTATATACGTTCTCTGGGACAAATAGAAAAGGTCTCTGACCACGCAGGCGCCACGGAAAATGCACGAATTCCTGCTCGTTTAATGCACGACTGTTTAATTTAATGTATATGACTTCGCAGGTCACAGAAACTATAGTGAAGGTCGATGTACATTTAATTTGAGGCTGCGTACATTCTCAGGCTATGCGAGAACACGCCCTTTTTTTTTTCGCATATCTCGTATATATTCCCTGCATTTCAAAATGTACATGCCTTCTTAATGACATCAAACCCGTATAACGTAAGCGCGCAAGTTGAACTGCTCGTTTAGACGTTCAGCTTACCCTCTATATAACGAAATACTTCATTTAACGTTTATTCGGTTTCTCTAAAATTCCACCCTCGACAGAGCCACGCAGAATGGCGAAGTGGAAGGACTCTCAACCACGCATGGCATGCGTACATAATGTGCCTCGGCAGATATCTTCTTTCTGGCGCTTTGCGGCTGCGAATTAAGCGTTGTAAATTATTCCCGCGGCGCAGTCAATTAAACGTCCGCGTAATGTATAACGGAAGCTTTTTTTTTTTTTTATGCTCTCGTTTCTCTTGGGGGCATCTGTGGCGACTATTTGACTTGCTGTTTTCTTTTTCTTGTTAACTTCACTCTTAACCTATCGCCTTTTATATGTCGTCTAAATCTCCCGTCTCCGATCTCATTTTCTCTATATCGCCCATATTTTCTCGTTAATCGAGAGAATTCGACGCTGCGGAGTCGCCGCGGCGGTGCTCATTCGTGCGTTTCGCGGAAGCTGCAGCGGACTGGAAAAAAAAAAAAATACAACCTCGCACGCGGTCGGGAGTCTGATTACAGGCTTCAGGCTTCATTGACTGCGCACGCGGTTACAGAAAATAAATCCTTGTCATTTAATACCGGCGCCTTAATTGTTTCATCTCATTCCTCTTTTTCTTCTTTTTTTTTTTCTTTAGCACGCACGGATATGTTGCGTTTTAACGCGACGCACAACCTTTTAAAACGAACTCATCCCATTAAGGGCGGCGAGGATAATTATTTTTAATTGCCCCCCCCCGCGTCGCATATATCGATTGACCGTGGGTCAGTGGCGAAGAGCAGCTGTTATCGGCACAAAAGGAGAGGCGTTGGTTAGGTTAACTATAACTCTGGATTCCCCCCCCCCCCCCTCACCTCCACAATAATGAATAAATGAACTAGTGGGTCTTTTCTTAAGCAGCACTGAAGGCCGTATCCTGGTTTTGTTTTTGAATAGATTGTTATCTTTGATTTATTAGTATTGATGAAAACAGATCACAAGTTTATTTTGAGTATATCTGTACTTGAGAGTGTCCGGTATAATGAGCATATTGTATTTAGTTAATTTTTTTCCGCTCCGATTGTCTTGTCACAAATACTATTGTCGCGAATACTAAAGCCCTTGTTGTAGGAAATCAGCTCAATCCCGGAATGTGTGGGAATGTTCGTGGAAACGAAAGAAAAGCTACTGTAATACACCCCTTTGTTCGTAGCACAAAGCTATACAGTGAAATCCATGCGTATAGCTTTAGAAGGAAAGCTTTGCTATAGTTAACGAAACATTGTGCGCATCCCGGAACAAGACGAATTTCTCGTCGATCGAGGAACTATCTTTCCAAGAAATCCTTATAGATTTCCCACTGTACCTTTGTGCTAGTGCGCGTGGGTGACAGTTTGCCGTTTTGAACTGTAAGCGCTATTATGTCCGGCGCGCGGTTGCAGTTTCGTTACGTTAGTTAAGCCCATCTGTTTCTTCGGGATTTCGTCAACAATGGCGCGGTCGCCCGTGCAGTCAGCGCAGCGTTCCCCGCGCGATTTATAGCAGCCCCGTATACGGCATTGTCGTTGGCTCACCGAATTCCTCGAAAACCCCGCAGGCGCACTGAACTTCGTCACAGAAAATCGAATGCGTAAGCGGTCTGTCTTTTTTAGTTCATCTGTTCTACCAGCTTTTTATAGCGTCCCCACCTGTGCGAATGCACGGGAGCATTTTCTTTTATACCAGTTCTTTTTTTTTTCCCCTTCAAATATGTCGAGTGCCTTGCTGAGACCTCTTTGGGAGTGTTATAGCCGTTCTTTTCTTTTTTTTTCTTTTTGCACGAATATTGCCGCGTACTAATATAGCGTACTTATAATGTACAGTCGTCAGCACGAACGCTCCGACGCGGGACCTGGACTATATAGTTTGACTGATGCCAGCTCTGCGGACGTAGCCTGCCAGCCATTTCCTATATGGCAGGCTGCGTCCACAAAGCTTGAGGCCCGTGCTTAGATTTTGGTGCACGGTAAAGAACTTCAGGTGGTCGAAATTAGCCGGAGCCTTCCACAACGGCGTCTCTCATAATCATATCGTGGTTTTTGGGACGTAAAACCACAACAATTATTATTTTATTATTATGCACTTACATTTTTCGTGTATGAAAGTCTCTTCTTTTACGCGTACCTTTTAACAAAATCGCGAGATCGTTATCTTCGCTAACGAGAAAATAGCGCTCGTGCGAACACACGCAACACTTGACAGCTTCTGAAGTGTCGCACAGCGCGGCCAGACGAGGACAGATAAAAAGGGGGAGTGTTCTCTGCTTTTTTATCTGCACTCGTCTGGACGCGTTGTTTCGCAAAAGCCATGCAACCGGCTCAATGTCACCGGGCCCATCATCATTTCTTTGCTTCTATATATAAATAAAGCCTCGCAGCAGTACTTGCCAGGGCTCTGCGCACCTCAACAAAACTTGTCAACTAACGACTCCCTTTTCCCAACGCGGTGATTAAAAAAACCGAAAGAACTAACTGTCTCGTGGACCCCTATTGTGACTGTACAGAAGAATGCACATGTATGCGGTTAGCGTGTTCTCACTCACGTATCCGTGCTATTGAGCGTCCTATGCGCTTACGTGAACTCTGAAAAGGCTTTCTTTCTCGTTTCTCTAATCTCCTCTTTTAATGACGACGTTCCATAGCAGCTCGAAATGCTGCACAGCGGTAGCACACATTTTACGGTCTAAGCAACAGTATAAACCATGGCGAGGAGTTGCTAAAGAACAGGCAAGCGGCGGCACTGTGCACACTTGCTGTGGTATGTGCAATGTATAGCTGTCCCACGCAGCGTCTAAATTTTGCACGTTGCGTCATTCTCTATACACACACATTATGCGTAGACATCACCACCGTGTACTCAGTCACCCAACCGCTCATTGCGGGCATTCCGTCACCGCGAGTGTGTCGACACATCCACCTTTTTGAAGTGGCGGGACACCCTCGGGGTGTTCAAAGGCGATACCGGTGCGTGTTGGCGACATGCAAATTAGGTCCCGAGTGCGCGCGACTCATTAAAAGTTTATCGCCGGCCTTCGTCAAGGGGTTCGCTGTTGACTCTCTCCGTCGCAATCGTCGGCAGCCTTGCCGAATATTTGCAACCGTTCACGGCAAGGCGGAGCTAGCGGAGCCCTCGATTGCCTTCTCGTGGTAACGCCTCTTTCTTTCTTTTGCGCGTGCGCCGGGAGGGGTTGCTCAGTCGTTTGAGTGCTGACTGAATCACGGGTTCGATTTCGGGCTTGCGGTGGCCGCGTTTCCTGCGGGAGGGGACTGTGTAAAAGTGACCTTGCATCGTCGTTTTGTGTTCGAGTGCGTATGATAAAGAATTCCAGGCTTCTCGAAATTATCTCTCTGACTCTTTATATATATATATATATATATATATATATATATATATATATATATATATATATATATATATATATATATATATATATATATATATATATATATATATATATAGGGATAGAGAGAAGTTGTGCTATGTGAAAAAGTCATGGCAAGCCCTCACCGTAGCTGATGTAATTCACCGCTCCCTTGCGAATAAGCCGCGCCGCCGCCTTTACTTGCCAAAGCCCAATCGCGTTCCTGAATGAATGAACACCTTGCCAGTTGCTCACCGGCCATCGCGCTCATTCACGTCAGCCTTCTTCCGCGCTCCTTTTTTCAAGTTGAGTTTTTGTTCTATTTAATCCTTCCGCCGGATCGTCCTAGTGTAGGGGGCACATCTGTTTAGTGTATTTATTCCGGCAATACTATACCATAAGGATATCGGTCGCGTTAAACGGAAGTTTAATTAACTCTCGGTGAGTATGCGGGCCTAATTCGGGCCAAATCCACGCTTCGGTGAACCCCCGTTAACTCCATCGTTATCCAAAATGAGTTTTCGTGAAGAGCAGGCGCTTAGCGGCCTTCATTAAACGTGTGCCGTTAAGCGTTAAGATCCCATAACTTAGGTGACTTCTTTTCACTTTTGCGACTGGTTGAAACTGTGCTAAACATATTGCACGCGAAGGTGCCGAAACACGCTTCTTTCTCCGCGTTCGCGTTGTAGCGGTCTGCACTCGTAAACACTGCATTTCAGGCGTCGCAACGGGGCATTTTTACGACGTCTTGGTACGCTCAGCGCCGCGGCCTTTTGTCGTCGTGACCTGTGGGGCTCGCGCCGGCGGTCGGCTGCTACGTGGCGCGCCTAGGGCTGCGAAACACACGTGCGCGATGTGGCAGGAGGATCGCGAGACGTAGAGGGCACGCCGGAGAGAGAGAAAGGGGAGGAGGGACGGAGCGGCTGTGGACGTGCCGTCGCGAGAACGGGGTCGGTAGCGCAAAGCTCATCGCGGCCTCGCAGACTGCGCGGCGTCGTAGTCGGCCGCGGCCGTTGCCGCCCTTCTGCTCGCTTTCGGAGGAGGAGGAGGCAGAGAGTAAAAAAGGAGTTTCTCTCGCATTACGTCAGCCGGGCGCCCTTTCCCCTCCCGCTCCCCTGGCGGAGCAGAGTATATAGCCATTTATCACGCGACAAATCTCGCGTGTCGCGCGCCGTGCAGAAGGGTACCACCTCTCATCCCGTCCCCTTCCCTCGGCGCTGTTCGGTCGCCAGGCGACAGCTGCACTTGCGGAGGAGGGAGAGCGCGCGTTGTACCTGCCTTGTCGTCGGTCGGGCCCGAAGCGCTCTTCTGCGCTGAGCGGCACAATTGCTTTGCCCTCCACCGTTATCGGATCGCCGGAGGTTCTTGTCGTGGTTTAGCCCAGTCAAGGGAGTGAGTAGGTTTACTTGATTTAGCGTGCTGCGGTGGGGTGGTGATGCCGGCGTATGTGTCAAGCGGGAGAATTTATGTGCATTTCGATGGCTTGCATCAGTTGATGCAATCGCTCCGCGGACAGTATAGGCGACACTTTGCGCAATACTTAGGCACTGTTGCGGAGGCCTTGTTGCGCTAAAAATGGAAAGCTTCCACTGCTTGCATGGAAATTTATAATATCTTTGTGCTCGTCTGTTTAACTGAGCACTTTTCGCATGATCTCATAATAGGTCTGATCCCCTCTCCCCTTTTGTATGTGTGCGCGTCAGGCCCGTAGCCAGGTGGGGGGGGGGGGGGGCTAGGGGACGACCCCCCCCCCCCCCGAAATTCGGATGGAGGGAGTGTTTTACCAAGGAAAAATAATAATAATAGGCGTTTTCACGGCCTTCAACAAGTGCCCCCCCTCCCCCATCCGAAAAAAAATTTCTGGCTACGGGCCTGGTGTGCATATGTGCGTGGTTAAATTTGGCTTGAAAATCAGAGACGGCAAAAATGACAATAAAATTATACTTCGTTTCTGCCAGCTTTAACTCATTTGAGGACCATGGCTTGAAAAATGTGCGAAATATAGGTGCAAGAGAGCGGGTGAAAATTTGAGAGTTAAAAAGAAAATAGTCATTGAAAAAGGTACCTCTTGCATTCTGCATTGATGCATAAGGGTCCAATTTGTGGCTGCATACGTAGCTGCATCTAACCTACTAAAGCAGGACGGCTTTGTAGATCCATGTGGTGATGCATTGGTCCGATGATGGTGTCACATAAGTATGGTCAACTTTGTTTCTGACAGGTTTGTTGTTTGGATGAATATTTTCTTTCTTAGCATTTTTTTATTGAGAAATATATTTATGTGCGCAAATTGTTTACTAGCACAGTGAGTGACACTAGCAATACCTAACATACCACGTTCTTTGTTTTACAGAACGCAGTCTCGAAGACCACGAAGAGGTTCTCCAAGTGTACGCATCCTGGGGAAAGAACAAGGAGCACAGTGGGAACAATTTCTACTTTCGTCAGGACTTCAGGAAATATGAGTTCTTCAATTCTCCCCTGGTGAGTTGGTCTCTCCCCTCCTCGCAGATGCTTTAGTTCTGCATGCATTGCACTGCATACTGAATGCACTTATGACCATGTTAATCTTTATCTTAATGCTGTATCAAGCACGGTTACTCTTTCAAAAAGGCTGCCTGGCATATTTGGCCCCAGCCGCAGTACTTGAATGCCTTTCAATCACACTTCTAACCTTTCTTGGTCTGCCACACTTCTGTGAACCCGACCTTTCTGTGCACCTGTGAAGTTTAGATATCCTCATTCTGTACTCGGCATGCACGCTGCGCTCCATTTGTCATTCTTTTTGCAACCTAGAATATTCCATTCTCCTTTGTGTCTACGATAATTATCGCAGCTCCAGCTGCATCTCCTACAGTGGGTGGTTTCCGAGATATGTATTGTAGGCATTGCTTCATCTCATTGTCTGACATTTCTTTCGTTTTTTTTTTTCCCTTCCTATTTCACCTCCCTTCCTACCCTCAGCAATTCTTCTCTCTGGACATGGTGGATCTAGGGCCTCAGCTGGACTGCCTGGCAGAGTCAACCGATCTTGCAAAATTGATAACCCTGCAGGTATGTGTGCTGGCAACGCTACCTTTAACATTTCACTTAAGAAAGTAATTGTATGAGCAGGGCTGGGCAAAGATACTTTGAAATTGTATCGCGATATGATACAAGATACTCGGGCAAGAAGTATTGGAGATACAGATACAAGATACTTCCGGAATGAATGTATCCGATACGATACTTCCCAAATGTATCTTAAGATACTTCGATACATTTGCAAATTTGCTATAATGACGCTGCAAATGCCTATGTACAGAAGTGTTTGGTTGAAAATGTCTTAACTGCGACAAATGTACTAAACGCGGGAATAAGCGTCGCAGGATATCACTGCTATTCACACTATTGCAACTTCTAGCTTTCTTAACTGCTTTTTTGTAACACACACACACACACACCCACAAAATGAAAGACTTTACAGGGACCTAAAAAAAAGGAAAGCGAATATACCTAAGTCAAATAGCAAGGCAGTTCCGCAATAAAAAATGACAGTGGATAGGTATACAGGGTGTTTCACATAAGTACAACCAGTTATTTAAAAAAAGCAAGCGTTTAACCGTGACTGAATGAAACCAATGGCGTATGGTTTACCGTCATGTGGCACTCGCTATGGTATTTTTACATTGCGCTTTGTTGGTTAATTAACTATGGTCAATTATGCGACATTTTTAATATTTACTTTTGAGCATAGTGCACTTCGTCACATCATAGAATGAATTTAAAAACGACCAAAGCAATTCTTTTTTGGCGACATACATGCTGCGTGGTGAATATTTTCGGGCTTTTAAAGCAAGTGCGCGAAATATCAAATAAAACCACGTGACTGCACTCATGCGCTATCATACTGCAGCGCTCTTAAACGTACTTCGAGCAAAACAACCGGCGCTTGAACCATCAGCCTGTCGCTTCTCAGGGACGATGGTGTTTCTTTGCTGTGTGTGCGGTCAGAAATGTTGAAGCTCTGTGGAGCCGATGCCTAAGCCGCGGCCGCTCATTTCGTCGTGGTCCACTTGCCGGTTGTTTCACTGGAAGCATTTCTGAGAGTGCTGCAGCCCAATAGAATAGGAGAGCAGCAATGTGGTCATGTTTCTCCGGCTTTCTTTAAACGGCGGAAAAATCCCTACGTAGCATGTACCTCTCCATTAAAAAAAAAAAAAAAAATCGAATCTGTCATTTTAGAATGCCCTCTAAAACGTAACGAAACGCACATGGCCCTAAAGTGAATAGCAGAATTCTTAAATCATTCATATTAGTTAAGAAATTAAGTGCAATATAAAATTACCCTAATGAGAGCAACATGGCGGTAAACCCAATCGTTGGTTTTATTAAGCGAGGTTAGGCACTTCTTAGCAAATATTTGGTTCCAGTTACGTGATACCCTTTAAAAACACGGTAAAGGTGACACCCCTAAAAGCTACGAATACAGATCATGATTTGTCGTCAACTTAGGTGTTAATGTCAGACAATAGAAAACTCAGTGCCCACGGAAAATACCCCTAAAGGTCTCCTGGGGATGCTCATGAGAAAACCGGGGTACTTGGTATTATGTTTCTCAAATCCCCTTCCTGACGTCTTTAAGATTTGTTATTATAATTACCATTGTTGTAACGTAAACTCAATTTCGCGGTTTTATTAAATAGTAAGCAGAATTTCTGTTCCTGTAAGCACTGGGCACGCTCAGAATATTTTACCTTTGCCCTTAACATCGCCTGAACAGTAAACTTACATGGAATGTAGATATGTAAATAGTAGCAATGACGCCGACATTTAAAAATAAGAATAAGTAAGAGAAGGACTAGAAAAAAAAGGAACAGAGGGGGGATGTAGCAAAATACATATTACAGTTAACAAACGGGAAAAAACTACACAAAGACCTATATAATGTGTGGGATGCAAATGGAAGACAGCAAAGAGAGCACTTGTGCTACAATCAAGCTATCATTAAAAAATCTTCTTGCATAATTGAGCGCAAAGAACAAAGATACAGTACGCCAAATATCATCTGTTACGTTAATGTTTGTTCTGTTGTATATATGGCATCGACACTGGTGGTGCGACGGTTGTTAGAATCTAATTTGCATATAAGTCAATCTCATAGTGTGCAAGTCAAGCTTACATCCACGAGATCTGTAAAATCTCAGTGTGAAAGCAGCGAGACGCAAAGCAACCTGATTCTTGCATTCTTGAGACTTTGCAACGAAGCACCACGCAAGACAAACTTCGATGATAACACTATAGCAACATCTGAATTTGAGCGAAAGACGCCACACGCATGGGACTGGGAGCACAGTACCGTGGCTACAAACAAGGTTCATGGCACCGACACAGCTAAAAAGAAAGAAAACCTCAAGAAACAAAAGGTGGGCTGCACGTAGACGTTCGCGCGCCTGTTTTTGTCGAGATGGCTCAAGCGCCATCTCGTGACTCTGTTCCACCAATACAGACGCATATAGCCCTATGCTCACTGGAACACTCTGGTGGAAAGACAAAGGAATGTCACTGTCGTCACCTTTATTGAGGTGGCTTAGTGGCAGCAGTGGCAGCGTGAGAAGCATAGTTCAGCGAACGTTTGTTGTTTCACAGGGGGGCGTTTCTAAAGCAGTATCTTGTATATTAAGATACACGATACATTATTGAATGTATCGGAAATACAGATACAGATACTCGTTTTGTGTGACGTATCGCGATACAGATACAAGATACCCAACGAGTATCTAAGATAGTATCTAAGATACATGTATCTTCGATACTGCCCAGCCCTGTGTATGAGTGACGGGACAATGCCGATGTTGCACGCACACACACACTCTCTCTCTTGTTCCTTTATTATTTGTGTTTCTGGTCATTTGCTTCAATTTAGCATGCTGTTCTTTCCCTTAAACATTAAATCTGAGGTTGTGGTTCGAACATTGCTACTAATTTCTGAAGGATCTTCACAGTTCTGTCAACTGTTATTAGTAACATTCCCAGCACAGGGTAGCCAGCCAGTCTGAGAACTGGCTAACCTCCCTGTCCTTCCTTTTCTCTCTCTTAAGTCACTTTTACTTCATGACTCCTTCTTTGTTGTTTTATATTGTCTTTATCAAGTTGTCTTACTTCTTCTCTGTCTTTGTTTTTCCCAGAACATCCTAAGCCAAGGCGAGCGTTGTCCTGTGGTGCACAGCCTGCTGTGGTACCGGGAGCCCGGGAAACAGTCCTGGAAGCAATCGTACTTCCGCGTCGAAGACGGAGAGCTCTCTGTTCTCCCATCGGGACACAAGGTGAGCCCCTGCATACTCATCACGGCACTCGGAAAATGCAATGCATCGTGTTTGCCTTATTCAAAGTAGTTCCCAAAAGCATCAATTAAAGTTTCATCTTGAGTGATTTATGACTGTGCCAGTCCCACAGTTCTCGGCTTGTTGACAGAAGCATTTGTTTGATAAGCATAATTATATTGACACTGGTTTAGACTTCCACACTGCCAAGAGGGCTTGGGTCAGCTGTTGCTCAAAGAGAGAGACACAATATCGCATCTTTGCTTGGTGTTGCGATGATGGTGCTTGCTTTCCCTGGGGCACTGCTTTGATGCTTGCCTTGCTTTACCAGGACGAAACGTGGCAGCTGGAACACTTTGCCAGCCTGAAGGACTGGAATATCTTTGTGCCATACGACAAGGGCCTAAGCGGACCAACAGCGTTCCAGTTCTGTCTGAAGGTTAGTCTCCCCAACTTGCATATGTATGTTGGACTCGCAGCATCGCCTAATAAAAGATATCTGTAAAAAACAGTTTTCTTACTTTAGTCTGCAGTAATGGCAACCGGTCTTTCTTTTGTTTAGCTGAGTCGTGCTCATATTTTCCTTTGCATATCTTGCAGCCCGTGAGATCCAACGCCACCGGAAGCAGCGATCTAATGTGGTTTTGCAGTGGCACAGAACAGCAGCGCCAGTGCTGGATCATTGCTCTCAGACTCGCAAAGGTAATTTCATTACCTTCTCTTTGGCTGACATTTGTAAAAATTTACCATGTAGTATCAAAATAACCCTTACGTCCCTAAACTGCCACATTCATACTGCAAGCTGTTGGAGTACTTGGGATTTTAGTGCTGTTTAAAGGGGCCCTGCAACACTTTTTGAGCATGCTCAGAAAACGCTGCCGATCGGTAGTCCAGGCTCTCGAGAACACGCGAGCCAAATATTATAGCGCAGCACGCGGCGCGGAATTCACAATAAATTCTCAAAGTCAGCCAGAAATTGCTTTCTCTTCTCTCGACAAATGACGTTGCGTACCCAAAAATCACTCGTCACCGACGAGAGATTTTTTTGTATCAGCCATTGGCTGATTTGAGCATGGCGCGCTCGGTAGTTACAGAGGCCGCCGCGGGAGGCCGCGACTTGTCCACGCGTGCGCGCGCGATCGCAATGAGAATTCGCGTATTCGAACAAAAAAAAGAAAGAGAAAAAGCGCTCAAGATCACGAGGCGCGCGTGACGTATTTTCTTTCCCCGTGCCATCCCTCCCTGCTTAGCTTCCAGCGCTTTCGACGGGACGAGAGAAGAGAGAATGCAATTGCAGCGTGCGAGAAATCTTTAACTCCACTCGTACTGGACGGATTCCAAAAATTTTTGCGGCAATGAATTCGTGAGGCAATAGGCTCCTTTAGTGAATCCATTCCATGGCTACTTGGAAAAGTGTTGCAGGGCCCTTTTAAGAGAGAAAATTCGACTTTATTTTACAATCAGGTGTGCATTCTCTTCGCGCTGTAGAGTGTAAAGAAATTAGATTTGGGGGGGGGGGGGGGGGGGGAAGGAAGGGGGGGCAGTGAATAAACCTCTTCATTAAGATTCAGTTTTTGGTCTCCTTGCTTCTTTGTTTGCTTTCCTTATCTCTTCGTAAGGTTATGGCTGTCACTTCAACTTGCAGTAAATCTCAGCACTAATAACATAGAAAGCATTGACAGTGGCCACCGTGCAGATTGTTGCAGTTGTATTCCCCCCCGCCCCCCCCTTTTTTCCTTTGCCTGTTTGTACAGTTTCTTGAAGGCACTGTCACCTTATGACCGGTGTTAAGATTGGAACCACATGAATTCATTCTGTTTGCAGTTTGGAAAGAAGCTACGCGAAAATTACAAAGAGCTACGATCTCGTTACTCCGAGCACGCATGGGCCCCAGAGCCCTGCCGGGACTCCATGAGTTCTCCCTGGGTTGCAATGGACTTTACGGGAAGCAAGGGGCGGGTCATCGAGGATCCCCAGGAAGCGGAAGCTGTAGCAGCGGCGGAGGCCCACGTCTGGAAGGTAATGCCTCCATTGTTGACCCATTCTCACTTTTGAGTCTCATAGCCACAGAAAAGCAGGACATATTTCGTGCCTTTGTGTTTGAAAACATGAACACCATCACACTTAACAAATAGCGCGGATAGCTTCACAGTGTCAAGACGACAGTACGGGTTATATCAGTGTTCAACCAAATAGTCCAAATAAGAACTCTTGCACAGAATGTGGACCTGACCTGCAGAATGTTTGGGAGATCGGCATCGTGTTCACTGGCATTGAAACTGCTTTGACTACTCATTTATCCACAACCAATAACAGATTAGAATTAATAACCGAAAAGGTTATAACTTGTGCACCTGAGGATGTTCACTTCATACTTGAGCTTTGGCCAATGAAAGCTATGTTCTCAAACTTCACAGCTTGCTATATTTTTAGCTGCATCCTGGCTAAGTGTATAGCTGCTTGTCATTCATATGTCGATGCAATGTACTTTCCCATAGCCTGCAGCTACATCCACATGCAGGATATATTTGCAGCATGTATGAAATTATTAGTATGTAAATCAATAAATAACTTGACACACGGAGTTGCTGGGTGCTTGAGCAGCTGGGGCTGCATGCCATGTTGTTTTAGTTGTTTTAACCCAGTCTTCGCTTTCTTGCAATACTTGCAGAGGAAGTTGCCCTGCTGCCGGTCAGGTCAGGCTTCACCAACGACAGTGCCACCGCCAAGCGGGCCTCCACCCCAATGGGCAGGTCCCCCGGCGACAGGCGAGTTGGGGCTGCAGCATATGCAGCCCTGGTTCTACAGTGGCATGTCACGTGAGGAAGCCACCCAGCTGCTGCTCAAGCACGGCACAGTCGATGGCGTTTTCCTCGTCCGGCAAAGCCTCACCAAGCCCGGCTCTTACGTACTCTGCTATGTGTACCGGGGGAAGGTCCACCACGTGCAGATCATCTCCGTGAGTTTCACCTCTGTTCTCAGTCCGACTGCGCTATAGTGACTGCATGGCCCATAGAATTGAGGAATAGAACATAAAAAAATGTTATAATTGTTAATGTCATCACATATTTGCTGTGTTTGAGGCGTGATTCACAAGAGGGGTGCGCAACCAGTCTTTCTACTGGTCCCCTCTTTTTGGGTGTATTAAAGAGACCACCACCACCACACATTCGAGCTCCCGAATGCAAGCATTTGCTATAGCAGTTTATTTCTTCTGCAGTCTGTTTTTGTCTGCAGTTATATTTGCAGAATTAGTACTAACCTAAGTGATCCTGGCAATACCTCAACACACTGCCTCACTATGTACTGGATCATTTTTCTCACAAACTCACTACAGCAGACTTCTAAGTGCTTCTAGTGGATTTTTAGCTCTTTAATGCCTGAATTATGAAACCGTTGAGCAAAATAAAAACTGTTTTCATTTTCCAGCTTTAAATACCAACATTTAATTGATTCTGCAATTAAATTATCTAAAATGCAACTTCAATACATACTTTTAGGTATGTCGGGAATTCGCGATATGCCACAGAAACGAGGATCTTGCAACAAAAAACGTACTTCAAACTATGTAACATGTTGTGTGCCACCTCTTGGGTGCGTATACACCAAATAAACAAAATTATTGAACATTGAAGTTACACAACTCAGGTGAGAAAGAACGAAGAAGTGAGAGCTGTCGCATGTGCTTCGCGCTCTCCGCCATCAGCTACAAAACAATTGGTTCTAGCATAGAATATCTTACACAAGACGGCGCAAGATTTTTTCATTCTGAAAGCTACATTCCTCGTGAGTACTTGATAGCCGGCATTAAAGGCGGCACGCGTTTCGTGACTTGTTGGCTCGGAATTTTTCGGTATGTCGCGAATTCGCGACACTCGGCAGTAAAGGGTTAAGTGCTGTTTTAGTAGAACTTCAACAACAACAAACTGTCAACATTTCCAACAAAGTGACCATGTTAACTACTGTCCTTCTGTCGGTGATCACAAACATCTGTCTCTATATTCTCTGTTGATCACTTTTGTGTGCACTTCCATTCTTGCACCTTTGATGTCTGGAATAGCATCTAACCGCAATTATGTGTGCAGTTCTGTCTGATAGCTTATCTAATGAGCGTACTCTGGAAGCGATATCTCTGAGAATAATCTACCTTGAACATAACCCTATGGTGTTGGTGGAGTCGGTCTCTTACCAAATTCACTTTTCTGCTTGTTGTCACTCTCAGGTGGAAGAGAAGGACCAGCTGTGCTACTCTCTCGACAATGGCCGCACCAAGTTCTACGACCTTCTGCAGCTGGTCGAGTTCTACCAGCTAAACCTGAGCTACCTTCCCACCAAGCTGACGCACTTCCTGGTGCACCAGCCCCGGCGCAAGTGCACACCACCCTCCTCCTCACCATCGGCATCCAGTCCCTTCAATTAATGAAGAGCCCAGTCACTAGAAAGCCCATCGTACGCCTCAACCCTGCCATCTTGAAACATGGACGACCTCCCCCAGCAGACAGTGTGGTGTGTTGTTAAGGGTTGGTGTGACTTACGCTTATGCGAGCTTCACAACCACGTGCTGTGCAGTGTGTTTTCTCAAGGCGGGAGAAGGAAACGCAAGTGTGGCCGAAGCTGCGCAGGAGCAGAGGCTTTTTGCACAGAACCCCCCGACCAAGTTTGTTCACGAGCGCCGCCATGGGACGCTGTAAACCATCGTACTTGTGTGCGCAGCAGGACAGTACAGAAGACGCTGTGACATGTTTCCTCTCTTTGTTTCTCGTTTTTTTTTTCCTCCACAGTTTTTAACCGGGGCCCCGTTATTGCCTCATCCTTGTTTTGTACTAGTTATTTATTTGTGTCTCAGCTGGCTGCATGGCTGGCTGGGGTCCCTGTCAATGACACCAGGGGTGGCTCTTGAGGTGGCTTAAATGATGCTTCCCCGCACCTCCCATTTTTTTTTTTGTTCACTCGTCATCTTGTTTCTGGTCATCCAGCACTGTTCTCCTCCTCCTCTGTTCAAGAGTGTGAGAACATTGTCCAAAGAAGTCACTGGGCTTGCACAAATGTCTGAGGTGTCTTGTACAGGTTGCTAAGCCACATGTATGTCCAGCCATGCTAATCAAGATGCTAAATGGGCACGCAATTACGATCCATATTGACCTGGAGAATAAGCCTGACCTGTCTCCTTTACTGGCCTGATGCAAGCCTTTATATGTTTATAACTAGTTGACAATAGAAAACCAAATGAAGCCTGAAATGATTTCCTTGCCAATTCTGTCACAACTGTGTCCAGTGTAATATTTTGTTCATTTTTTTTTTTATAATACTACATAGCAGGCAATGTATCAGTGAGAGCACATCTGTGAACAACACACAGCTCACATCCTTGTAGGGTGCTCATACTCCTTTATCCTACCTCCAACAATGCATGCTGTCACAATACTGCATAACGCTGTGCCCGATACTTATATATAATGACTTTCTTGTAGAAGAACCGCAAAAACCGTATTAAAAGACTTTATAGCACTTTGCATATCAACAGTTTAAAGGTTTCTCATTTGCATCTTAGTTGTACTGGCAGGGCAGAGTGAAACCTCGACAGAGCCTAACTTCTGTGCTGACAGATGTGCACCTGTAGATTGCTGTGCAAAACCAGTAAGACTGCTTTTTGGCAGGTGCAGGGAACAATTGCTTTTCACACAGGCTTTTTCTCATTGTACTGATTATTTGTTCTCTCAGGAATTGCCTAAAAAAACTGATGCGTGTGTGACATTGCATTAGAGAAAGCCCCTCGTCTAGGGTCTTGTCAGAGCAACATCTGCTACTGCTGCTGCTGCTGTAAGATGATGTCCATGTGTTAGTGGTGTTTAAAAACGCAGCAGCGTAACTGATACGTAAGTGGCTAGTTCACAGTGTACTACAGCAGTAGCAAACTTTAAAAAAATATTTTTAGAGTACCTTCTGGCTGAATTAGTAGAAGAAATTGTTCTTGTGGAAATTGGGCTTATTAAGTTTTTCCTTGCTAAAAGTGCAAAATATCAAACATGCAACTTTATTTTGCCTAAATAATTTTTTTTACCTCGAGCCCTGTTTGTCTTGCCCTTTCTTCAAATTAGATATTCCAACCTTTAATGAAGGTACTGCGACATTTCTTTTCGCCAAATACTTTGTCCAAGATGCCCCACCTTCTCAACTGCAAGTGCGTGCTAAGGAGCAGTGTTCACTATGCACAAAGATGTCTACGTTGTGTAAAAGGCGATCCTCAAGCTAGCCTCCATTTGTGACTCTTCGTTTCCTGGTGTCTTTGATGCTGCTTCTTTGGGTGTTCCTAACATGTGCATACACACTGGCATGTGAGTTTGTATATACACATTGTAAATTTGGTGCCCATATGTCACGTTTTACTGTGAAATATTTAACTAAACTAGATGCCAGAGAACATGTATGTATGTGTGCGTGTGGTGTGTGTGTGTACTTAAGTTATGATTTTTTCAGTGCACAGTTTAAATATGGTTTGCTTACATGTGCATTTCTATAACCCTCAGTAAAACTTTTTGCCATCTGAATGTCCCACGTGTTGGACAATACTTCCTGTGCAGCCACTGTTCTGGCTGCATTTGGATGTCTCCGATGTCTGCATGTAAATGGACATGTCTGTGTGTGGTTCCACGCTATTTCATGTGTACTCTTGTAAAAGGCTGCGAAGACTCGCATGATTAGAAATACATCCAGCTCACACAACATATTGTACGAATGGCAGTTTGTATATACCCTCATACATTTTTCTCATTTCCTTTAAATAGTTGTATTGATATTTGTTTGTCATATTTCTGTCCATTCGCTATGTGAAAACATAAGTTATTTCGATTCATTCACTTAAGTCAGGATATTTAAGAAATGTTCCTAACATATTGCAAAAAAATCGGTCTGTTTTGCAAAGTAACACGTATCATTAGCATTTTCAACAACTCACTGTGGCTAATTTTTATTGTAAAAATATACTGCTATTTGTCACCAACCTCCTGCAGGTTGAAAGCAAGCAGTACTTCTGATGTCTTCCCAACTCAAACTGAGCAATGATGGTAGCTGCAAGTGCCAGGATCTGCCTTGAATTTTTGAGTGGTAGATTTTTTTTTTTTTCACGTAATGGGTGGCATGCAAGGATGATAATTGAAACACATTATGTGATGTGTGTGTAGCTGGAGCGTTTTTTCACTGTCCAGCACTGCCTCAGTTTCCACAGTGAAACCTTGTCAGGTAGCGAACCATTCTTATGCACGTTTATTTATAAAGGCATTGCTTGATTGAATGATCTCACACTGCTGCCAGTCAAGCTCATTCTTTGTCATTCAAGTTGTGTGTTTAGAGAATGGAGGCAACATGTGCATAGTCACAACACTTCAAAGTATCATTTAACTTTGCCAGAATATTTGGTCGCAACAAGAAAAATGTTTCCTGAAAAGCATTTCCTTTTGCTTGGCCTGGTTAGCTGTGCATAGTATTGCATTATTTCTAGTTGCATATTTAGCTAGTAATGGCTATCCTGGGTGTAAAGAAACTGAAAAGTATCCAAGTCGAGAGGCCTTTCTTGTCACATTCTTTAGTACAGTTCCACTCGATTGACTCATGCCCTATCGTCTCGTACTGCCCACACTGCTCAAATGTGTTCCTGAATAAAAACCACACAAGCCCTAATTATTAGTGTGAAAGCATGATGCAGACAAATATTTTGCATCACTGCACTCATTTTCTCTTTTTAACCATTGAATGCTGTCTTGTAGCATACTACTATATATGTTGTATGTTTGCTGGAATGTGCATAGTTGACCATCATTCAGTGTGCTTGAATCTATTTGCATGAAGTGCGTTTTCACATGTGAGTCCCACGGTTCCTTTCCCGTCAAAAATGTGCACACTGTGTGTGCTTCACTCGCATATTGAGCAGCTCTAACGGAGACGGTGGCTTTGCTGTGGATTTTGATTGGGAACATGTTTGTAGCCATTTGTCCAGGTTGATGAGAGGCACTGGTGTGATACATGTACTAGTGGTCATTCAGCAAGCATTGAGGCTGGCCTCATTTGCTGTTTGCATCTGGTGTGAGCACTCCTGGCTGTGCGTGCCACACCCGTATTTCTCTAGAATTTCTTGACACATTTGCTCGTTGCCTTGGTTGTCTTATGCTTCGGGCGTCCACTGTCCTTACCACAGGCGAGGCCGCTTCGTATATTTGACTTCACTGCCTATGCGCTAGTGTATCCCTGATGCTAGGTCATCATGCCGGAGGGTAAATTTGTGGCAAAACTTATGTACGAGCAAGAATGTCATTTGCAGAATCGCTGCAGCCTAGATGCATCAAGCTAAATCTAATGGCTGTCTTCTTCCCAAAACTCCCAATTCTAAATTGTAGCATTTTGAAAGGATGTGTTCCACTTGAACATTGTTGTGCAGCTGTATTTCGTAGCAAGGCTTTCCATTTTCTATTAATTTTGTCTTTCATTGCCGATTGTCCTGCTTCCATGGCCCTGTCACCTACATGGTTTGGCCACTCTGCACGAAGGATGATAAGAAACGGGTGAAATTGGAGGAATAGAACGGATGCGAAATTTGGCTGTGGTACAGATTTTTTCTCTGCTTGCGCATGTCTTTGGTGCGCAGCTTGTGGCATTTAATCTATCAGTCATCTGTGATCTATGAATCTAATTCTTATGTCTTATAGATCAAGTGAAAATTCTGCTGGTGTAGCTTGACATTCAGAAGTCCAACTGGTTTTGCTGAGAAGGACGTGATTGAAATATTCTGGCCATAATATGTTTTTTGGATATTTCAGCTGCACATATGTGCAAATACATGGTGCGAGTATGATATACAACGCTAGTTAACACAAATGTTCTTACAGAAGTGTGCAGCTATGCCTTTCTTTTTCATCTGCCACAAATACAACCGCTGCAGCTTGATGCACTCATTCACCTACATGCCAAATGCATGCAGCTCAGTCTGGTCCATTTGTAGCTGTTAGGGAAGATGTGTGGCTAAGCCAGTTTGCTTAAATGCGCTAGAGCTAGCAGTGCATCCTATTTTAAGCTTGACTTCACCGTCTGCTGTTGTGGAACTCCAGCATCGGCAGCCTCTGAAAAAAAATAAAGTTTCCACGGAAAACCTGCACAATGAAAGTCTGAAGATATGCAGACTTATAGGAAAGCAGGACAATTGCATCCACTTGTGGACATAATAACAGGGTTTCAAAATGTGGCCAATAGCAACGAAATCCTCCGGCATGCTTAACCCAGAAGGAAACGCAGCTTGTCAGCATCTGCCACTCTCGCAACTTGCTACTATTTTGAGGAAGAAATGCTCTTTTTCTTTTTTTTTCTTAGCACAATCATGCCCACCCTTTTAATGAATAACTTTTTACAGGGAATGAGCAGGTAACGAACAGTTTGCTCTGCTTTGTGCTGGGGGGCGAATCTGGTCCCAAAGCGTTCTATTAGAGAGACAGGTAAATGATGTGTCTTTGCAAGAACAAGGCAAATATGCAAGTGTTGGGAGTCGTGTATGTGTCATTTTTCGGAATGTGCCCGCTGTCTCGAGTGTTTATTTATTGCGATTATCATGTTGTGTCGTTCGTACTACGTTTCGTGTCGCTATTTGATGAAAAAATACAGTAAACCAAAAAACGAAATGTGAGTCTATGCAATAAAAATTTGAGTATTCACAGCAATCCTTTCTGTCTAATTGTCATTTTCATGTGCTTGTGAGCACATGAAGAATTGTTCAACTGAGTGACTTGTTTTGGAAATCTACCTCATATTTACTCGTAACTGAAGCGAGTATGAAGGCATGCATCTGGAAATCAACAACGCAGCAATTGTAAATGTGGTTACATTTAGCAAATGGGATATGAAAGAGCACACGCCTGTGTGATCCAAAGACCACTTTCTATGAGAAGTTTGTTGTGTGAATAGACAGTTTTAGTTGGGTGTCTGCAGCAGCTCTGTGCACACAGGCTGCCAGCCATTTCCAATGGCAACCTGCTAGTGGTGCACATCTACCAACAAGCAAGAAGACGGAAATGGCACAAAATGCCAACCAACTTTTAGAGAAAGAGAGTGAAGTCTATTAAGAAGCCATACCAATACAGATGAGTTCAGAGGATTTCTAGGGCAACTTTGAAGACCTCATACAGAGCTTAAGCTTGGCACTTTAGGTATCAGCATTAAATGTCAAGCTTCTGCAAGTTGCTGTCATTACCACTCATCGACAGGATGTGTCAGTAGCTGTACCAAGCTATGCAAGGATATTGGTGAATTGGGAGAGCTGGAACTTAACCACTGTAAGCTTCCGAACAAGAAATGTTTCAAAATAGTGAATTGTTGGGCTAGTTGGTTCGACATTTGGCATATGAGAGCATATATTTGGCATATATTTTCTTCTGAGTGGTCTTTCTTTCATTCCAAGCCTTCGCTCTCATATGCCAAAACAAATGTTTCATTTTGCTTCCGAGGATGTTTAGTTTAAGAGAGAGCGATTGCCCCATATGTAATTGATGTGTCCTCGTTTTGCTGGGTGTGCTGCTATCATAGGTATGTATTTGTGGCTTGATCCAGCTGTACATAGTTTTCATTGACGTCACCATGGTCGCCATCTTAGGGTACCAGCTAGTTGAGATGCTGCGTAAACTCTTGCTAGAAAGCGCGGAGCAAGAAACGGTCACATCAGATTAGTGCCGGTGCACCCTCGCGTTCCTTTTTGTTCCCCCCTTGGCGTGGCTGGCGAACAGAAGAAAGCGGGGAGAGCACAAAAGATAAAAATGAGATAAAATGAGATAAAAAAGTCTCGGTGGCCGCCATCTTGAGATACCCAGCCCAGAGAACCTGTCTGTGACGTCACGTGAAAACTATAGGATTAACAATATTGCGGCCATCGCACAGGAACACCTTATAGTGACGAAGGAAACGCCCTGAGCAGTTCTGCTGCCCACTATTAACTACGTGCTTACGCGTATAGCGTCCTTGCTAAAATGCCCACGAACATTATTTTTCCGAACTTGTTGGGAAGTAATGGAGGGCACAAGGTCGCACTCTCGTCAAAGCTGGCTTCTCCACACTACTGGGCCTCGAAAGGAGAAGCCCACCTACCTCCGTGCCTTACTAATGTTTGCATTTCCTCAGGCATCGCATGCACGTGCCAATGATAAGTTGACAACAACGGCCACGACAGCCACCGGCATGTCCTTGCCGCGAGTGTACGCTTGCCATCAGCTTTTACATCATCCAACCCGAAGTCCCTCCACTGGCTGCGCCGACAGCTGATAACTCCACGTCGGCAAGGTGCTATATAGGCAAGCTTGCTCAAAACGTGGCTACGAGGGTACATGTATTCTGCCTGCCTCCATTAAAACATGTACGGGCTCGTTACCGCTAGCGCGTCAAGTTTTGAAGACGCTTGCGATAGCGTTATCGGGCCCTGTTCGCATCGCTTGCCATATAGGCCCATACATCGTTTTCGGGGGGCACCTCAACCATGGTGGGAGGGAATTCGGAACGCCTGTGCGCGTGACCTAGGTCGTTATAAACTCTCGCGCTTACTTTAAGTACGACGTGAAGCGCGCGCTCGGGCGCTGGAACTACGTACAATACGGACAGAAGCCAGGTGTCCACTACGCATCCTGCAACACGTACAGGCTGAGGAGGTCGCCATATTGCACTTGCGGCCTTTCACAGCAAATCCAGATGCATCATTACGGACTCGCGTCGAGCGTGTAGTAGTTACGTAGCAGGGTACATCTCACGCTTAGCCAACACAATACTGCGCAGTTGCATAAATTAAGGGACACGGACCCTCATCCGAAACGTCCGGCCACCAGGGATTTCGGGGAAATGGGGCTGCAGATGCGGCTGCCCGAGCGCTCGTTTCCGGGTTACCTCCGTCAATTCCGATGGACACGGACGGGGTGGGTGGCGGCGCAGCCAGGAGGTTGCACACCGGGCCCTTTCTCTTCTCTTTCGTATTCTCTCTGTGCTACGCGTTGCTCTCTCCCCTCCTTCTTTTCCTCCTCACCATCACATCTATCCTCCTCACGCTAACTTCTTTTTCCCACCCCTTGCTACACTATACTATAATATACAAGGCTCTGCTATACTTGGCGTGCCTGGATAGCCGAGTGGTTAGGACGCTCGCCTTCGGATCGAGAGCACGCGGGTTCGAGTCCCGCCTCTTAAAAAAATTTTTTTCGGCAAACATTTTTTTTTCTCTTTATATCTTTTTTTCCGTCTTTCCTTCCTTCTCTCTTTCTCTGTACGTTCTCAGGGTTATTACAGGCATCGCCGTGGAGATGAGTAGTGGGATTTGCCCAAATTCTGTGGCACATACCCATTCATGATGATGATAGTTTCCGCGTACAGTCACACACACTGCGCCGAGCTCACTGGCCGAGCTAGAACACCTTCGCTGTTAAATTAAAATCCAGCATTGCACAAGTGGCGCCAAGCCTCAACGAACAGCGGAGCTGGGCGGAATTCCTTGTTTCTGTATATTTTCTCATTTCTGCCTCTCTTTCTTTCTACGTCATATAATACGCCTGTCCACAGGCGTGCATAGGGTTTCCCTTCGGGAGGGGGGGGGGGGGGGGGGGGCGAAGGTTCATCGCAGCGCCTCCCCTCCCTATTAAGCTAATGTATGGGACAGACTGCGCCCCCCCCCCCCCCCCCCCCACCTTAGGTGACTAGGGGGGGGCAGCCGCGCCCCCTGCCCCCCCGTCGTGCGCATGCCTATGTGCCCGTCATATGTACAAACAGCCAATAAATGTTCCCCTGATCATAGGCGTGCGCAGGGTTCCCCTTCAGGGGGGGGGGGCAGGGGGGGGGGGCGAAGGTTCATCGCAGCGCCCCCCCCCCTCCCTATTAAGTCAATGTATGGGGCAGAATTTCCGCCCCCCCCTCTCTTAGGTGACAAGCGGGGGGCGGCCGCCCCCTCTGCCCCCCCCTCGTGCGCACGCCTATGCCCCTGATGCACTAGATTCACAGCAATAGATGTCGAAAAGCAGTGGAAAAAGTTGATGCCCTTATCACCTACGATAAGGCTCAACTTTTGACTGACGTCACATCTTGTAACGATGTACCTACACTGTGGGTATTAAGAGCCTTCCGAACCAAATGTTTCCCTGATGCGCTAGCTTCACAGCAATAGATGTCGAAAAGCAGTCGAAAAAGTTGAGGCCCTTATCAGCCACGATAAGGCTCAACTTTTGTCTGACGTCACATCTTGTAACGATAATGTTTCCCTGATGCATGGGCGTCGGCAGGGGGGGGTGCAAAAGGGGCACTTGCCGCCCTCAAGCCACTCAAGCACTTCCCACACCCAAGCTATGCCAGTGCTCTCCTTCTCTCCCAGTCGCGATGCAACAATGGTTTTCACCCCCCCAAGAGAAAATTCTGCCGACGACCATGCCCTGATGCGCTAGCTTCACAGCAATAGATGTCGAAAAGCAGTCGAAAAAGTTGAGGCCCTTATAACCCACGATAAGGCTCAACTTTTGTCTGACGTCACATCTTGCAACGATGTAGCTGCTATGCGTATTTTTAGTTCCACAGGTGTCAGAAGCGGTCCAAAATATTTTCCCACGTTCTGTGTTGTTGGGAAGCCAACTTCCTGCCGCGACTGGGGGAGAAGGTGTCACAGTTTCTGCTAATGCCCCACTCTCTCCATAATTTAGCGAGATATATCCGTTCTGGCTACGGATAGTGCGTAGCAGCAGCTCTCACAAAACGTCTATTGCGGTGAAGCAAACGCAGCAGGGGAACATTTGGTTCGGAAGGCTCTTACCCCCCGTATTCAAGAACGTCCCTTCACTCGGCGCTCCACCTTGACTTGAGAATGTCGATGGCAGATCCACCTTGAGGCAAAAATGTTCACTGCATATGAGCGATAGCCGGCGTCATTTCGTGATAACCGCTGAGTCGTTTTCTGTCAAGCGGCGGCGCTGTGCTCAGCTCGGTCAAGTGAAGGCTGGAATTCGAGTCGAGGCTTGTTTATGCTTGATTAAAAGTATTGTGCTCATTATCACGTACATTCGTTATGTCGAGAACATTCAAGGATTCTGGTATAAATGGAATAAACACAATGGTCTATTATGTAGTTTCTTTTAAGTGCGGAGCACTTTAGGGGGCCAGGCTGCGTAACGATCCATGTGTAGCATATTGAGCGCGCGCTCACGCCGAGGAGAATTCTTCCTCTTTTTCTAAGAGCGCCATGATGATGATAAGTGAGCGGGCGCTCGCGCCAAGGAGAATTCTTCCTCTTGCTCTTCGAGCGCGCCTTGATGATCACTTATCATCATCAGCAAAAAACAACTAGTGCCTTTGGCGTAACGCAGGCAAAACCACGTATAAAAATAGAAAAAAAGAGGAAGCAAGCGCGATACAGAGAGAGAAAGGGAAAAATAGGAAGCAAAATAGAAAGAGCAAGAGAAAGAAATAGATAAAGAGAGAGGAAGAAGTAAGTAGAATAAAGGGAGAAAATAAGACAGAAGAAAACGGAAAAGGAGAAACAGAAAGAAAGAGAGGAGGAAAGAAAAATAAAACCGGAGAGACGGCTGCCCAGCTCCGCACTTCCTTCAGGCTTGGCACCCCTAGGGCGAAGCTGCCTTAATTTTTGTTTTTCCAAGCTGAATTGTGAAGCTTTTAAAACGCGTAAGCGTTTATATGCTAACTCAACATGAAGACTGTGTCTGTCCATCCGTCCTTTTGTAACATAAGACGAAATGCTGTAAAAATAAATAAAAAGAAAACTTTATTGGCGACATCGGGTTTCGAACCTAGGACCTCATGCACCGAAGGCGAGTGGCTTACCCATTGGGCTAAATAACGCCTGTAGAGTGCTAATATAGCTGAACCATATGAATCTTCAAGCGATATAAAAAAAAAGTAAAAAGAGAACACGAACCATTGCAAGACGCTGTGAGACGCCGAACGTCAGTTTGAGGTGGCCGCCGGAGTGGGCGAACTCTGTATTTTTCTGGTAAGATTGACCAAGCGGGCCCACCATACCAGAAATACCAAGAAAGGAGATATGGATAGATTTTCTTCATAAAGGAAATGCTCATGTGCACGTACGTTATCACATAGATTCGTTACGCTGAGGATATTCAGGTAAGGCTTGTCGTTTTACATGCGCTGTTTAGAACATGAGCAACTAGACTATTTTGGAGGTAGTTTCAAAAATATTCGTATGCCGACCCAACGCGAAGACTTTGTCTGTCCGTCCTTCCATCTGTCATGTAGGACGGAATGCTGTAAAGGAATAAAAAGAAAGCTATCTGGGCGGCGTTCAGTTTCGAAAAGGCGAGTGGCTCACCCACTGGGCCTAACAACAACGTTCGAAAAGCGCGATCCCCTCCAGGCGCGAATTATGATGCACTGTCCGGAAATCTTTAAATTTCGCTCAACACAATTCACTCGTTATTACATTCCAAGAAAGAAAATTAAGAAATACGTAGTTTTTTTTGCCAGCGTTGCTAATTAATCTTAATTAGCGTAAATTTAAGTATTTAATTATTCTGCAGCCAGTCATGTTCGATTTTTGCACAAAAAGAAGGAAATCTTAGGCTCGAAATGCACACTCAGTTCGTTTTTGGCTGTGTTCATTTTGAGCAAAGAAAAATAATATAGTTATGAAGTTGGTCCTGGAACGCGGCACGTCGAGTGACCCGTCGAACATCTTAGTGCCTTCATGAAAGTGATCGGCTGCAGTCATATGCAGCACATTGGGGTTAAGTCAAGACGCGTTGACTATGCAAAAGGTTCACTTGATCATATGCGCAATGTATCTTGCCCTTTCTTTTCCACTGGTCCGAGGAACTGGCAAAAACAAGTTGCGTCCACATATGTACGCTGCGTCTCAAGGGGATATATAAAGAACACTTCCTATGAAGGCTTTGTGGAATGATTTTGTGATGGTAGAATAATCCTCTCTAGGTCAACGCGTGAAGCCGACATAGAGCATACTACATATTAGGACAATTCCGACTTTGCGAAAATGTAATGCCAAACACCAGTAGCGTAGCCAGAAATTTTTTTCGGGGGGGGGTTCAACCATATTTTATGTATGTTTGTGCGTGCGTTTGTATGTGTGCGTGCATATATACGCAAGCAAAACTGAAAAATTTCGGGAACACGCGTTTCGGTGATCGTGGGATGCCCCTTTCATCGGGCCGTTTCAGACGCTGGCGAACGCTGAAAGGATAAAAGACGCCATGCCTATGCCACCGGACAACAAGGTTTCAGAGCTAGAAGGCCGCAATCATTCGTACCACTCCCAAAGGAGATTATGCGTGGTGTTCTATATGCGTTAATATTTCTACGCCTGCATGATCCATGCTAGCCGCCAGCAAACCAATTCAAATTTTGCGCATAAGTGATGACATAAAAAAACAAGAGCAAAGCAAAAGAAAACCCTAAGCAAGAAAAAAAAATACATTGTTTCCTTTATCTTAGCGTACAACTATTTCATTTCCCGAATTATAAATATTTGTACTTTGTTTGATGCGATGTCCGCTCGCTACGAAGAAAAAAATGGTCATTCTGCCACATGCTATCATCATCATGCCACTCAAATGTCAACAAACACGATGGTTTGAGTTTCAACAGGAGCGCGCTACTTTCGCGGCGATTGTCAGGAGCGCTTGTTCAATACCCTGAAGCTGCTTAAATCTATATCGTCGGTTATATCGGTTCCCAATATGCACTGTCCGCACGACTGTTCGCACGGTTCAGCGGCGCCATCGGTTCACCAAACATTGGAAGAACTAGATTTCAGCAGGGGTCTGCTCGGTGCAGGTAGGTATAATATCCCCTTAAACACCAAACTCAGTTTGCTACTTCATATATTATTTTGTTTTTAGCCTCTAATGGGGACTACAAGAAGGTCGAGTCACTTCTTCAAAAAGGCGGTGATCCTGATCAGGTGGACGGTTACGGCTACAGCGCACTTGTAAGTTACACTTAAGCAGTGATCTTGTGCTAAATTTCGCATTTTGTTTCTGCCTCCTTCGCCCTCATCAAAACTGGATATACAAGTTACGCAGCTGGGCTCATGTTCTTTCCTGCCAATTCTTAGAAATTTTAGGAGCTCCGACTAGTCGCCCTTCCTAGACAAGAACTGCGACTTAGTTTATCAAAACTGGATATACAAGTTACGCAGCTGGGCTCATGTTCTTTCCTGCCAATTCTTAGAAATTTTAGGAGCTCCGACTAGTCGCCCTTCCTAGACAAGAACTGCGACTTAGTTTTTGCTCCTGTAATGTTGTTGCCGTCTCCATTGAAGGTTTCCCCGTCATACGGCTTGTTGACATCGGATCTCTAGTCTGCCTCTAATTATTGAAGAATCTTTCCGTGCACTCCGAAAAGTTGTTACGCTTCTTCTAGAGTTTGTAGTGGGCACTGCAGGATGCAACAAATACGACCTTTCGCAGTATGAACAGCATGTGTACTATAGTTGGTGACTGCTTGTTGTGAAACAAGGAAAAAGAAAGCACGTTGCAAAAGTTGGACAAGAGGTTAAGGACATGGGGCAGAGCGCTGTGTATCACTTGATGATTCTTTTTTGTTGTTGTTGCAAATGCAGCGTAACGAGCGTCATCTTCAATTTATAAAGCATCTTAACACTAAAGTGCAGTAAGTGCATCGGTAAGCAAGGTAATCATGCTTTTGAGCAATAGTTCTCGGATTTGGTTCACGAGTTCATCAATATAAATATTAAGATATTTGATGGCATCTTTGAGCAAATGGCACACGACTAAAAGATGGCTTGCTAATGATTTCACATCGAAATGTAATTGTTTGTTCATTTTAAAAATGCTAGCGTCTTGTCCGCCAACTTTCCAGTTTACGTGTGTTGTACAAGAAAAATGTGCTGGACTTTTGTGCAACATTTCTTGTTGGAAATAAACTGCCATCATTCACACGTGTGTTGCGTGCGTCATCACTTTTACAGATCTATGCCTGCAGGCATGGACATTCCAACATAGTTGAACTGCTGCTCAATCACGGTGCTCGACCAAATGTGCAGACCAATGGAGGTGCCACAGCCCTCCACCGTGCGTCTTACCAAGGGCACCTGAAATGTGTGCGTTTACTTCTCAGCAAAGGTGCAGACTGCACGCTAGTAGACAGTGATGGCAAAACAGCCCTGCACAAGGTGATGAAATGCTTGCTGTACAGTCTAAAGCATATAAGCTCATATTGTAGGTGTATCCCATGTTCCAGAGGCAGTGTGTGTGACAGTGCACTGCTTGCCATTTGAATGCAGCACCTTGAAGACAGTAACTATGCAGCCAGTCGCGAATCATATCTATCTGTCCAGGCGACTACACTTGACATGTACCATTTCACCTGTGTAGCATCCAATATCCATTTAGTTTCTGTGATCGCATGAGAGATATGGTCTATGGCATTAATATTCGAAGTTATTCAACCAAGCTGGCCAACTGCAGTAATCTAATTTAGGATAAAGTAATGTCCTAGCGAAACTGATTCATCTTATATCAGCTCAAAGAGAGGTCATGCACAAGGATTGCAAGATTTATATGTTAGTCGGAAAAAAAAACATAGAAATTCCCCTACTGTAAAATCTTAGGGCTGCGCCAGTAGTGGAAATATCAAACTGAACTGAATTTGAGCATCTAAGAAAAATTACCTATATAAATTGAGTTGATTACAACTGTTCCTCAAGAAGGTGAAATTCAAGTTTCCTTGCAAAAGCCTTATTCACACTCATTAGATATGTGCGTCCAATATGCAGTTTGAAGTTGGAAATCAGTTAACAGAGGCAAGTCTACGGTTAACAGCAGCACTTACCTTGTCTCCGGTTCCTTTTTCCTTGTTATATGTCAAGTGGATTGAAGAAAACAGCGTATTCATTTTTTATTGATGGCAAACCGGTCTACCAGACCATTTGCACAAAAAAATGATCCCGTTAGATTATATGCGAAAATCTGGGAAATGAGGTGCCTTGCAAAGTAGCTGAACAACCTGGTGTTCTTGTCTACCGACTACATTTCTGCTTCTATTTTGTGCTTCTCTTCAACAGATAGAGTTGTAGAGCTATATATTTGTATGACTGTATATCGAATGACAGGGCATTTCGTAGCACACATTTGATTCAGTCTGCCAAAGGAAATGCAACAGCTGCACTTCAGCAATTTTTATTCTCTGTGCTTCTGAACAAAATTTCTTCAAATGAAACTTTATTCCGATTACCTGAGCGAGTGAAATTATAAAATTCAACAAGGTTGAATGTAATCTTGACCTTTTTACATACTATGCCCGGCATACACAACACTTCCCAGTGTAATTACGAGCACTAATTTTTCCAAGCGAGCTGCAAACTTAAGATTGTAATCTCTAGCGTTTTGATAATATATCCAAAGCTGGTTATCAAGCAGTACTTGTAGTTCATCTTCAACATGCTTTTGTGTGATTGCCTGTACGTTGGTTGTTGTCATTAAGTGGCTGGCTCTGGCAGGTGGGTTTCACAATTTTAAAAATGTAGGTAACGGTTTATGGCTATCCTACAGGCAGCAGAGAATGGGCATGAGGAAGTCTGCAGGATGCTTCTGCAAAAGTCTCCAGGTCTACTTGTGGTGAAGGACAGTCGTGGGAGAACAGCATTGGAATGTGCACTGCCAAAGCATTCACACCTCTCTGATGTGCTTCGGTGACCGCAAAAAATGTGAACAACGATAGCAGATCAAAACACTTTGCCTGACTCAAACTTGTGTTTTGCTTCACTTGTGCGTTCCATGGTAGTACATGCTACTTCCTGCAGGCGGCCCTGTCACACCCCCCCTTGGCATTCTTCACTAACGTACACTTATTCAACTGTGTGTGTACAGTTGCCGTGCAGTAATTAATATGAAATTGACTAAGCAGAACTAATGTGATCAAGGGAAACCAACTGATTCTTGGATGAATGTGTTAAAGTGTGGCACTGACCTAACAGGGACCCCTTATCCCATGTCTCACTGCCAGTTCAAAGTGCTTTCTTAGCGCCATACAGGGCGTCCCAATATGAATAGGAACACCTAATGTATTCGGGCAATTATTTAACCAAATCTGAGAGTTTAAATTTCTGCTGGTTTGCAACTGTTGAGCTATCCTTGAGTTGAAGGGTGTGCCCAATTCCACCCTCTGGGCTCAATTAAAAAAAAAATCTCGCATTTCCACGAAGTGAATCACGACGAGTGGACGAAGCACTGGGGATCGTTCTTACTGTAAATCACCCGTGACATTGCCCACTCACGCATGTAAATGAGTGACAATGCGTGTGTACAGTATATACAATGTGTTTTTGCCGTTGAGCTGCCGCTTCCCGCGTCCCCAGCCCCGGGGTAGCAGCTTGTCGGCATTGCCATTTTGCCGCTGCTTCCCGAGCTCTCGCCTTCGGGGTAGCTTGCTGTCTGCGTAGACGTGGAGCCGCCGCATGCCGCGCTCTCGCCTCCGGAGTAGCAGCTTGTTGTCGGCGTTGCCGCTTTGCCTTTCGCAGGCGAGAGCGCGTTCACAATCGTTTTCGTCCATGGCAGAAAGAGAATGTGTGGTCTGGAACGCGCTTATTCTTCATCGTCATCAGCGTCATCGTTATGACGTACAGTGGGTACATTCCATGTGCTGTGCCGTGATGGCAGAGAGAGAATGTGTGGTCTGGAACGTGCTTATGCTTCATCGTCATCAGCGTCGTCATCGCACTAGCATTGCTATGGCGGACAATGGGGAGACGGAGGGACAGGCCTCGTTCATAAGATGCTTCGCATCTAAAAAAAAAAAAGAGTAGTAACTGGCAATGTTCAATGCAAGTCAGATGTTCCCTTTGTTACTGATTCCTTTTGTGCATACACCCAAGCGAAATTCTGCTCACAAGTCACTTATCTGTGGCATCAAACCAAGTAACAACAACAATGATCTGTTATTCTTGCTTTTATTGTCTGGAATGTACGTTCAGTCATTTACAGAAGTTTGTGATTACTTGACGTTACCACACCCTCCACGCTGGAATGTGCTGCAGAGATGTTCGTCGCAGTATATTTTGTACAGTGGAAATATTGGCTGCCGCAAGTGGAGAGCACACAGGCTCTCTGCTGCCTTCTATGTTCACAACTCTGAGAAGTACATGTCAAAAACGAAATAAAAAAAGAAAATAAAAAAAAAGAGCAGCTTGGCTGCGAATTTTTGATTTTTCACACTGTCAAGAAGAGAGTTGCAGCTTGCCTGCAACAAATTCTTACACCGCCAACAATCACAAAAATGTCATGAGTGGAGTTGGGTCTTACATAAGAGATAAATAAAATGTCATCACGTTTTCATACAAAAAAAAAAAATAATATCGACAGGCTGTCAGGTCAAGAATGACTGCCTTTCCAAGGCATCAATGTAAAGTGAATGAGGAGGAAGATAAAAAAAAAAAAAGAACCCTGCATACTGTAAGGTGTGTGTAAGTGGTGAAAACCGAAGTTCATCTTCACATGTGCCGCTGCCTTGTGTAGACTTTCATTAACAGTACTGGACCGTCGAGGGGAAAGGAGAAAGACGGTGCACTTCCCACTCAGTCTTATGCATATATTGACAAGTAAACACTAACATACTCGCATCGCTTGCTTAAAGGTGACGAACTGAGCCATGCTCAGCAACACCTGCCTGGACGGACATCGCACTTAGCGGCCTCTTGGAGTGAAACGCTGTTTTGACAGAGCTAACAGCAGGCACAAGGCAATAAAAGATGCGCAAACTGCCGTCAAGTTTTGCATGAGTGAAAACCCTGACCCTCTGTTAAACTGTTGTCGTGCATGCTGGCATTTCGATGCGCACACGTATAAAAAATGCAGAATGATATTCCCATGGCAGCTTATGAACAGCTTGGCGACAAAAGCTGCTATTACATTGAAAGGCGGCGTGCCAGCTTGCATTTCACTGCTTCACTCGCAGAGTCCTTTGTTTGTTCATGTTTGTTAGTAGCAGGCTAATGTATGAAGTCAGCAAGTCATCCATTTTGTAGCCCTGCAAAAAGAAAAAAAGAAAAGATTGAATTAGCATACAATGTGAACCAAAAGCATACTCAAGTGAAGAAATGAAATGAGCAGAAAATCGTAAAGATAAACATCTTCAAACAGAAATCTGTCTGGCTCAGTAAAACAATTTAAACAGTAAAAGGCTACTCTCCAGCTAGAATTTGTTTGGAAGAAAAACTAACTCAACATTTCAAAGCCAATTCAGTCTCTCCTTCAGGGGTGAAGGTTCCAAAAGACAGTGTTATTAAGCAGAAGAGTCGCCCCTGAAGAAGCCTCTAAATTTTGGGCTAGCTTTTCTTTAAAATAAACCTTGGCTGGAGCGATGTCTTTTATGATACAAAAAATATCATGTGATCATGTAAATTGTGCCAATTTGTGCTATTTGTCATGCCTGCAAACCCTTTAAAGCAAGATTTAATTGATCCTTAGCTGAACAAAAGACAGAAGGCACTGCATGACTAAAAACTTAAACAGGTAGACACTCAAAGCACAGATTTCCACTTCCTTCAGCAGAACTCGAGTTTTACACACATGCACAAAGCTAGTGCAGAACTTGGGGATAGTTTTATCTTTCAACAGTTGCCACGTGTTCCTTAAAGAGCCAGTAAACAACCCTGCAGTACAAACTGCGTGATGAGGTGATAACTGCGCACTTGTACGATGTGAACATGCTGCTGCAAGAAGTTTGTGAATAAGTGCTGTAATAAGTAAGTTACAGGGCATCGAACAACCCACTTCGGCTGGTTTCGGTTTCTCACTTGGCTTTCACACCCTTCTCAGCAGCGAAAAGGGTTGGGCGTAGCCCGTCTTGTGACTACGCCCACTTCTGCAACGTAACACGATGCCAGCAGCCAATGACTGAGCGAGGCTGCCTTCACGTGTCGCTCATGTCAGAGCAGCACTAGGGTCACCCTAGTGGCGTGGTGAAGAAGCGTGGTGCATATGCACGGCCAAAACCGCATCACCGCAGGGCCAAGGCGCTGTTTCGTAGTGCAGAGGACCAATTGATGAAGTCGGTGCAATGTAAAGTTGCCCATGGGCAAGATTACACCATTGCGTGTACGAGGAGGATTGGACAGGCGCTGGAGAGGGGCGCGGGAATTGTTTTTCGAAATGGAGAGTCTGCACGGCACGCAGCACTGTGATATTCATAAAGTGTGATTAGCTGGCCTTCGCTACGGTGACACAAGTTATGACCGCTGGATACATGGCAACGCATTCCACAAGACACTACTTCACTTCATACACAACACTGGCCTAACGGTGTATTTAATACACATATACACACAAAATATTATGCCTTAAGGGCAAGTCTATGTCGCAATAATAATAATAATAATAATAATAATAATAATAATAATAATAATAATAATAATAATAATAATAAAAAAAGATTATTGCGGCTTTTTGCACGAATTGACGAGCTTGTTCGGGAGATGAAAAAACAAAAAGTGGGAGCCTGTTTACTGTGGAAAATTTATGTGAATAATTTTGATTAGGCAGTAAAGCATGAATCTTCCACTTTGTCACCAGTGGGAGAGTAAAATGGCAAAATTTTGGCAATGACTAGCAAGTTTTGTTAACAGCGAGCGGTCCTTAAATGCGATGAAAATACTACACCAGGATAATGGAAGTCTCAAGTTCTGATACGTACATTACTGCCCGCTCAGCAATTGAAACTGACTACTGTACTGTCTAGTGAGCCACATAAGGGACACAACAAAATCAATCAAATGGATCAAACAAAAAGTATGTATTACAACGATGCACAACTTTGGCGCACTACTTTGTATCAACACAGTTTTTTCTGACACCCCTACTGTATGATTACTCGTATGTGCACATAAGCACAGTGACACTGTAACACTTCATTCCTCAAAATAAGCGTAAAGTTGAGCACCATGTGACCTTAGCCATGAAGAAACCGTGCCATGTAACAAACAGAAGTTGCAAGCTATAATTTGAAAAGACACTTTACACTGTCATAGTCACATAATAAATTGTGACAATAATGTCTCACTTTTTTGAACATCATAACTTCATTTTCTGTGTGTGATAATTTATTCCTTATATGACACTTTTCTGTTATTTATAATTTCTACATGCATATAAAAAAGCTTCATACTGTTAGCCATTTCTTGAAAGGACAGTGTGCACATGGCATTCGTCAATGCTCTTACACTGCAGTGACAGTGTCAAAACTACATTAAGGGGAGATGCTACTCGAAAACAATTTTTTTTTTTATCTGTAGCCTAAGGCGATAAAATATTTGCTGTTTACATACGTTTTTATGCTGATTTCACATATGTAATCAGTTTTATAGTAAGATGCATAGTTTTTGTTTCGTACCATGACAATGGGTAAAATATAGCCCTTGTTGGACACTTTTTCTGCCACTAAACGTTTATGGTTATGAGCTATTAATGGCTCATATTGCTCCACATTAACAGTAGAATGCAAAGAACTAACAAGAAAGTGTGTATAAGACATTTTAATCAACAAGAAAAATTTTAATGTGAGAAGTCTACGTATTTTAAACATAAAAATGAAAGCTCATCTATGTGGCGAAGACATGCTTTTTAAAATGATTTCTTTCATCATGAGAGCTTGGGAATCATGGTTATTTTGAGCATCTGCCTTCGGTGAACTCCTCATGTGAAATGCCATGGCAAGCAGCCAGGTGACAATTTCCAGGGGACTCTACACAATAAGCTCTTTTTAGTTTTTAATAGCCGCCTTGTGCTCTTTAAAAACAACCTTGATTCTTTTTGTCATGAAAGGAGAGAAACTAAACTTTCGAAAGCAAGTCAAAACAAAAAATATGCAATTTTGGAAAAACGTGCATTTTTTAGTAGCCTTAAGGGGAGATGCGATTCGGAAAAAAAGTTCCGTTAATCTGTAGCCTAGGGCAATGAAATTTTTGCTGTATATGTAGGCTTTTTTTGTTGATTTCAAATGTGTAATTAGTTTTATAGTAAGTTATACAGTTTTCGTTTTGTGCCATGACAATGTGTAAAGTATAGTTCGTTTTGGACAAACTTTTTATGCTGCTACTAAACTTTTATGGTTCTGAGCCATTAATGGCTCATGTTGCTCCACATTAACTGTAGAATGCAAATAACTATCAAGAAAGCGCGTATAAAACATTTTGATGGTAAAAAAAAATTGTAATGCGAGAATTCTTAGAATCCTCAGCCCATACGATCGCTTACTTTAAGTTTGTAATAATTATACAGGCGATATCAAGTTTTAAAGGAGATACTTGCACCCTTCACATGGTCAGGAATATGTGGGCAAAATTTCATCCCGATCAGGCTATCGGACGTACCAAAAACATGATGTCCAAGCTGAATAAGTTGCCCAAAAATAGATCTTGAGAAAAACGCATTTTAAAGGTATAAGTGAAAGCTCATCCATGCGGAAAAGATTTGTCATTTAAGATGACTTATTCCGTCATGAGAGCTTGGCAATCATGGTTATTTTGAGCATGTGGCTTTAGTGAATCCCTCATGCGAAATGCAATGGCAAGCAGCCAGGTGACAATTTCCAGGGGACTCTAGACAATGAGCAATTTTTAGTTTTTTAGTAGCCACCTTGTGCTCTTTAAAAGCGATTTTAACCTACTTCGAGTTTAATTACAATCTTGAGTTTTTTTGTCATGAAAGTAGAGAAACTGAACTTCTGAAAGCAAAAAAAAACAAAACAACAAATATGTAATTTTGGAAAAAAAAAACGCGTTTTTCGACTCACATGTCATCCCCTTAAAGAATCTCACTCTTTACTGGGCGATACAATGATAGCGGTGAGTGAGGCCGTCAGTCGTCAAATGTGATCTCATGGGTCAAGTGCTTCCGCTATTTATGCATTTATTACGGTACATTCGAGAGTTATCGCTCATGTTCACTTACACATAAGAGTACGCAAGAGTGTTCACGTTACATAAATATGGTCAGATGAAGTTCTCTCACTACGAAATTCATGGCAACATGAAAATTTTTGTAACTGTAGGTACACCCAGGGACATATTGACAACCGACAATTCGTTGAATGATAGGTCTTCATCATAGAGAAAAACAAAGTACTTGATGTAGGATTACTAATTGCAATGTGGTAAGATAACGCGATGCTCCAATGGCTTGCTTGTCAGGATGGGTAGATTAGTAATGGTGGCACATTATGTCCGAGTATTGGAGCATCAGAAGATGAAAGTAATTTAGGAGATGATTTATTTTCCGCAGCAATTTTATTTAATAGTTAACTAAAACCTTCATGATAACCTTTGTACACAGCTAAGCCACTTCTCAAGGCACACATGTTATCGCAAACACTGAAAACAGATGAAGAGGGAGTACTCACAAGGGGTGTCTCGCATAGCAGCTTGTTGCCACGCACCAGGTTGCCAATGGTCATGTGGAAGTAAGTGTTCCCGCTGCTCCAATTGGAGATGCGCGTGAATGGGTGGGTGACTAGGATATCCTGTTGCAAAGAGAACGAGAGCATTCACATGCACGCTCACTGAAAGATATGCACATTATGCGATGCAGAAAGCTTTTTCACAAATGCTTGTCACATAAACACTACAAACAAGTTCAGCTGTATGAGAAGTTCTTGCTGGCATGTCTCAGCTAGCACATTCAATACACAGTGACTTACCTTGGAAACTGGATGAATCAAACTCACTCCCTGCTTGTTAATGGCAATCAACAGCTGCTCTGGGTATGTTGGCTCCGTAGTTTGCTGAAAGATAGAGCACACTCTCAATAAAAACTTCTTTGCTCAACTTTAGTAAAGCTTTAAAAGTTCTTTTTTCAACTCAGTTAGTATGCTTCAGGATTTCTTGTTTGTTTGCATTACAGCACTCAGACATTTAGATGTTAACTAAGATAAGGCCTCGGCAACTAAGTAGTGTTGAAGTTTATGCTTTCAGAATTACTATGCTTATTTTTTTCTACACATTCATGGGTACTCAATAGCTCTACTTGTTCATTCTACCTATTCTACGATCAATTAGCAAGGAGGTGTTGCATGTAGGGAAGGAAAGTGCCATCATCAGGCCATAATGCATACAAGAGAAGCCTAAATTCTGTATTAACATCGATTCTATTTTTATTTAGTATGGCACAAACCAACACAAAAGTCTCAGCTTCATACGGCTGAACACAAATGTATCACTAAGTGATATTTTTTGATGAAAAATGCTCATCAGCAGCACATAATCCACATACGAAACTCCAATGAGCACGGGTTTAAGCAGCAATTTTAAAGGGGCCCTGCAACATTTTTTGAGCATGGTCAGAAAACGCTGCCGATCGGTAGTCGAGGCTCCCGAGAACACGCGAGCCAAATATTATAGCGCAGCACGCGGCCTGGAATTTACAATAAATTTTAAAAGTCAGCTAAAAATCGCTTTGTCTTCTCTCAACAAATGATGCTACATACTCAAAAATCACTGCGTCACAGGCCCAAATACATGCCATTGGCTGATTTGAG
Source organism: Rhipicephalus appendiculatus (assembly GCA_030522465.1). Taxonomy (NCBI): domain Eukaryota; kingdom Metazoa; phylum Arthropoda; class Arachnida; order Ixodida; family Ixodidae; genus Rhipicephalus; species Rhipicephalus appendiculatus. The sequence continues at coordinate 4,696,681 of JALIZH010032992.1, read as the reverse complement.
CATGGCGCGCTCGAAGGGAGTCACTGGGGCCGCCGTGGGAGGCCGCAACTTGTCCAAGCGTGAGCGTGCGATCGGACTGAAAGCCGCGCGTTCGAAGAAAAAAAAAAAAAGAGAAAAAGTGCTCAAGGTCACGAGGCGCGCATAACGTACCTTCTTCTCCCCCGTGCCATCCCTCCCTGCTTAGCTTCCAGCGCTTTCGTCGGGATGAGAGAAGAGAGAAAGCAATTGCAGCGTGCGACGAATCTTTGCAACTCCGCTCGTATTGGACGGATTCTAAAAATTTTTGCGGAAGTCAATTTGTGAGGCAATAAGCTCCTTTAGTGAATCCATTCCATGACTACTTGGAAAAGTGTTGCAGGGCCCCTTTAAAATGTAGGTGACTAGTGCAGCTACACTGAATGTGTGCTCTGAAATGAACATGGGACCTGCTTCAGTTCAAGTTGCCATAGTTGCCATAGGTTTACTTAGGGCAGTGAAGCGTAGCAGAATGAGGTAATCTGTCATGGTGGGTGCACATTCTATCAATGTAGGCATGTCTTTGTACAGACAGTCTGTGCACAGAGACCTCATGTACTATATATACAGCCAGTAATGAAGTTAATGTTAATGCCCATTACCTATGTAAAAATAAGAAAAAAAAAAATATATATATATATATTAATTCATCGCTTACCTTGACCTCAAAGAATGCCGAGCCAAATGTTGGCCATTTATAGATGATTTTCAAGAACATGATCTTGGCGTCTTCTTGCGACGTTCCTGCATCCTGGTTATAAGCAGCTACGATAGCCTGGGGAATAGAAACAGTGATATCGTGAAATGCATGAACAGTTAAAGCATAAGCAGATAGAAAACATTTGCAATTGGTGTTTGCATACCCTCTTCCAGTCATTGGCACTCTGTGCCTTGATCATGTCTGCGGGAACAAGCTCTCTGAGCATGGACCTGTGGGGCAATAAATTGGAAAAAAAAAAAGAGAAACAGAAATAAGATAAAGAATAGAGAATTTTGAAGATTTCTTTCAATACTTATCATGTATTTGAATGCCCAAAATATCTCAAATGAGATTATCGTGCTCAATTTAAAAAGGAAAATCTACAGTTATGATTAAATTAAGAGCAATAGTAGAAATGTCATTGAAAAAAAAAGGTAACACAAAAATTGGTTATGATCTACCCAAAATGAAAGTTTCTTTACAGTTCATAATTATGGTAAGGCAGCGCTAGACAACGAATACACAAATAAAGAAAAGAAGACTATGCATGAGCTGCCAAACCAACCTGCGCACCTATCCACTGCTCTACAACGGACTTCTTGTCAGTGTTTGTATTGCCTTTTGTTTTTTATTTGATGCAGCTTACGCTACCATATTTTAACATTTATCTGCATGCATTGCAGAGCTGAGTGGGAGGAAAGACATGAGGATCTCCTTTGGTCTCTATGCATTAAACTGAACGAGAAATGTTGGCCTCAAACTAAAAAAAGAAAGAAAAGACCTTGAAGCAGTTGCAAATAACTGACTGCAAACAGGTGACTCACGGGACAGCCTGCAGTTCCACCTTGCTCTCCCCAAATCGAACCCTGTATATAAGGGCAGCAAGTTTGGCTGCCTCTTCCTTGGTGCACTTGTGGTAGCCGCGAAGCAACTTGGGCAGTTCCTGCGACACGGAGAAAATGGCATGCACAGCATTATTAAGTGCGGAATCTTACTGCATAACAAAGGAATGTCAACGGATACACGTATCAATATAAAAAAGAACTAAGCTGAGTAATTGTTCAGCACTGCCACCTCTTATTGAATTTTATGCATACGGAATACGCACACTTCTTGTGCATAAACCAAATGAATATGGCAAGATGAGAAAAAAGAGCTAAGAGTTTGAGAGAACATGGCTACCTGGTGGAAGTGGAAGATGATGTCTGCATTCTTGTCCTTCCCAGGTATGGTGTTCGTCCAGAGCTTCTTCATGAAGAACACTTGGTATGTGAACTGAGGTATAGATCCTGTAGCCAGAATGAGACTAGTTTAGAGCACACTTTACTTATGTCAGTATTTTAATACCGAGGATATTAAGCAGCTGTGTAAAACCTAATCAAAAGAGCAGTTATACTGAACCAACAGCACAAACTTGAAAAAAATGATAGCAATTCATCTTATATGGAAACACATTACAATTACAAGTCAAGGTTCAAAGAATAACACTGGATAACGAATTTTACCCAAGTGTTGTCCACAAGAAAGACAAAGGGCACACAGAAATATGGAGACTCGAAACCACGGATAACTCTGTTTCAACTTTCCGATAACGGGGCTTGTCTCCATCAAGGCCTAAACAAAAAAAAAAGTTCTCCGTAAAACTCTTCACTACAGCTGAAAGCATGCCATGTTCGTCCATCACATTTGGTCTCATGACCTTGTCCATAATAAGTAATGTGTTTCCAATAAATGCAGATATGGTCATCACAGCGAAACAGGAATATTGTTAAATCAACAGCAAAAATGTGGTAGTACGTAATAAACAATTAAGGAGCACACAAGGGACAATTATTATGCCTCATAGCACCGCATGCTACATGTCCTTTCTGTACAGTAATGTCTCGTTTTTCCCAAGCATTTGTGAGCAGTAGTACAGGAACACCCGCAGCTTGCCTTTTCAGTGCATTCACTCTCATTTAACCACGAAAATGAGCCAGATCAAGAGTTTACCCGAAGAATTCCAGAACTGAGAAAATCACCGCCCGACCACCACCAAGCACCAACACCTCTCAGGCAGCCACACCCACATCCGTGCTCATGATAACAAGAAGGGAAAGCAATCCATCTCGTCTGCAAAATGGTTTTCTTAGTTCCATGGATACGTCATGAAAGGAACCTTGCAAGATCCCATAAGCTAGATGTAGGACGTGTCTAACATCGAAAGGGTATTACAGTTCAAATTAAAATAAATGAATTTTGTTGAATTTGCTTCGTGCAAGCTGAATTCTCGAATGATGTCCCTGCCACAAGTCAGCCCTCTTATTCAGCTCTCTCCTTTATGTCATTCCCACTGCACTTCATATTGTGCCACTTTGCCATCATGCAGCATATGCCAGATTGCTCTGCACATCATCAGAGCGAGCTCTGATTGCCGGCATGGCTGCTGTGATCAGTGTGCCTTATTGCCCGATCATAAAAAGTCAATGGCGTCGTTCATCACCATTGGATATGTTGCTGTGGTTTTATCAATTACCGATCATGAGATTGCTTTATTGTAGGTCCCACAAGAGGCACTGCTTTAACATAAAATCTTAAAAGAGAGCGAGAGAGAGAGAGAGAGAGATTATCGATAGCTGTTATGCTTACCGGTGTTTCACAGTTTCACAGCAGGCACAAAAAGTGGTGGGGAAATTCAAGAAGCGGAAGGAAAGAGCTGGTGGCCTTTTCAGGGACCTTGCAGGCCAGAACAGTATCTGGCTCGAGAGTTCATATGCGCACTGTCTAATGATTAGGCATGTTGATTTATGGCATCAAAGAAAAGTGTTGCAGGGTCCCTTCAAATGTGATGTTTTTTTTTTTCATCTACAGCGGTGCCAGCTCATGGCTAACACGTTCACCGATGGAAGCTAGTGAGTTTTCAATGAGGTGCATTTCTCACTTTTCGATTGGTGGTGCTCGGTGGTTCCACCATGCCCCTGGATGATGCTCGACATTCGCAAGCATGCCTGAAAGCACACTGTGTTGCAACTTTGAATAAAAAATGGGTGTCTGAGGAAGGTGCAAGAAACATGGCACTCTGCATGCATCTCCATGAGATTCATGTGAAGTCTATAACCTTCAGTGCTATAACCTTCAGAATATTAAAAAAGGTCACTTGGTTTGTATCATTCTCTCACTTGGTTTGTATCTTCACTGTTGATATCTTTGACAGTCCAGAAGTCAGTGCTGTTCATAAGAGCTTGGGCATGTGTACATGTAGTTTTACTCTTCACTATTAAACATTTGCTGTCATTAATCTTATCTTGAATGTGCCATCTGTCATTTACACAGATACTCCCAGAAACCACCAGAACAGTTCAGATTATGCCAAGATGGCTTGAGAAAGTTCATGCTACAGAGAAATCTCTCCCTGCTAGCTAATGGTGCATCTGCTAAAACTAACATGACTCTTCTAAAGCACTTTCTGTGCAATGCAACTTTAATTGTCGCCCCACAAAAATATGAGGTGCTAACGAGACATTACTGTACATAAGCCAGACAAGCCGATTGGGTGGTACAACCATGGCGAATCGTATGTAATGACCTACCATCTCTCGTTGGCCTGGCCTTGCGAATCCAGTCAGTAAGATGCCGCACGAAGTCGAAAAAGAAGTCTCCTTCTGGTACACTGATGACTGGAGGAAGATTGAACACAGTACATGTACTAGATTAACCAAAAAATGATTCAACAGAAATGTTTTGCCGTTACCATCATTATCAGCAAACAAACATTAAAAGAGGCAAAAAGAGAGAGCAACTTTAGTGGCAGTGTGAATAGCAATTTTGCGCAAAAAGGGACACAAGAAAACGAAAGGAAGAACCCACAAGACTAGCGCAGATCTGCGCTAGTCTTGTGGGTTCTTCCTTTCGTTTTCGTGTGTCCCTTTTTGCGCAAAATTGCTATTCACAATGCATTACCAACTCGCCCAACGCTCCGTTCTTCTTAGTGGCAGATAGGCGCAGAGGTCAGCCTCAGTGTATCTAACACCATATCTACGAAAGAAGGGGAATTTAAGGGCTTGTTTTTCTTTATTAGGCACAACATTAATTAGAACTAACAGAAAAGACAGCCAAGGAAAGTATAGGGGATGTTAATTGTAGTTAATATAATGTAAATCTAAAGAAATTAAAGAGGGCGAAAAGACAACTTGTTGCTGGTAGGGCCCGAACCTGCGACTTTTGAATAACGCGTCCGATGCTCTACCAACTGAGCTACAGCGGCGGTCGTCCCCCCGTCCACCTTTACGAGGTATATACGTGCATTTAAACCAGAGAGTGCTAGTCAGTGCCGCTAGTAGCCATGACAGCGAGTGTTGTAGCCATGACGGCCATGACGTGGCTGCTAGCGGCACTGACTAACACTCCCAGGTTCAAATACACATATATACCTAATAAAAGTGGACGGGGGGGATGACCATTGCTGTAGCTTAGTTGGTAGAGCATCGGAAGCGTTATTTGAAGGTCGCAGGTTCAGTACCTGCCAGCGACAAGTAATCGTTTCGTCCACTTTACTTTCTTTACATTTACATTATATTTAGTACTACAATTAAAATCCCCTATACTTTCCTTGGCTTTTCTTGTCTGTTAGTTCTAATTAACGTGGTGCCTAACACCGCATGTGAAATTTGTAACTGGAGCCCATCTACCTGTATGTTCCAAGATGCTCCTGCTTTCCTATAGCTTGCAAAGGAATAAAAAAAATGGATTGTGAGGAGTAAAAGTGCGACAAATTGCGACCTCTTCAAAAGTGATCAACACAAACAACTCTCTAAGACAGTTCTTAATACATAATTTCTTAAAACCTTAATATATTTTTGTCAGTATGCAAATGAAGAGATTCAGTAATTGGCATTTATGCTCAGGAGGCTTTGAGAAGTCATTAGCATTGGTACTGTGAGTTAGTGACTACCTCGAATTCTTGCACGAGCTGAAACGAGCTACTTGGAATGGAAAGCCTGACTTTACTTAAAACGACAGAATTTTATTTTGCATGGCAGCTGCAAAATAGAGAGCAATGGGGTGTTCTGATACGATAGGCATTTGTCTTCAATGGTTGAGGAGGGAACACCTGGAAAGCAGCACACAGCAAGCCTTAGAGTGAGCTGATATAATGTGTACTAGAGTGTATTGTTGCTTTTGCATGAAGTGGAATGAGCTGGACGCGCTTTAGCTCATACTGTGAAACAGTTACGTGATCTCAGCTCATACAAGGATGCTGAGAAACTATTGTGCAGTCTTTCGCTGCAGCAGTAATTTCAGGAAGCCTAACCTCTTGATTATGCAAACATGCAATGTGCAGCAGATCACTGGTGCCAAATGTACACCTAGCATACAGCGAGGCGCATTCACCCAACAGCCATGGCGGCAAAACGAACAGCTCATATGGTGGCACACTAGATAAAATGGTCTATCAACAAAGTGCATAAGGTATGAACAAGCTGTGCTTTCATTCACATGAGCATTACTCACATATGCCCACGCAACTATATTGTCACAGAGGGATGCATACATACCCTTGTCAGCGATTTTTACAAATAAGCTGAATCCCTCGGCAGTCCGCAAGTTTAGCCGTTGGCTGATGTTTAGACAGAAATCCTTGGCCCGTGTGCCAGAGTCCACTTCAAATGCCTTTAAGTAAGAATACAACACATGAGTTAGTGCTGCACTGCACAAGAGACAGAGATTACTTATATACTCGCGGACAACTTTTCTTGGCAATGAAGGGAAAGCTACAGGGGCGGAGCTTCTGCACATGTACTACTACGCGAAGTAGTCCGGTATGGCGTGCGTTCCGCACCGCTGTGGAAAGTGATAGCTGCGCGCGATCAGCGTTTCATATCGACGAAGACGCAGCTTGGCGTTCGAGGTACACACAAAAGGCGGGGCTTTCTCACGCGTGCAAAAACGCGAAGTGACAACGTATAAATTAAAACAAATACGGATATCTTACTGGTGTGAGCTGTGTCCTGTCTCAAAGAGCTACATGCAAGAAATGAAGGCAGTATTTTTCATATTTCACACAGAAAATAAGTACACAATTGTGGGACTACATTCATTAGCGGTAGGATACGCGCGATTTGGCTGTGTAGCCTTCGCTGCATTGCCAAGAAAAAAGTTGTCCGCGAGTATAGCAGCGTCACACAAAAGAATTTAATAGCAGCACTTGTCAAATGCCTTCACTCTGAAGGCAATTTATTCCCATTGCGGTGAAACAAATAAATTGAGTGACATTTAAATCTTAAAGACAACAGCAACGTTGGCATGCTACTGATTACACACTGTTGATCGTCGTTCTACCACTCAGCAACATGTTCTGATGACTGAATATGTAAAAAATCATGATGATTTCTTCAATGTACTTTTCACATATTGTAAACCATAAAGGTTGTTATATAATTTGCACTATAACAACTTTGAAAACGCAGGCAGCATTTTGTTTTAGCCAGTTTGGTTACAATTTAAACGAGGATTGACAAGCATGCTAAAACAAATATTCTGTCGAGCAAGTGCCCATTAACACCAAGGATGCATGTGGGTTTATCAGAACAGCATAATTCATGTTTTTTGCCACATTAGACAAGGATGAAAGTGCTGTGTTTGTGTCATTTTTTTCTGTTGTTCTTGTACGATGTTATTGATGGGAAACAGAACTCAGTTCTCAGTGTCACTGTTCACACTTTGAATCTATAAATAGCAGTGCTTCTTTAAGGGTGTGACTCCAGATTAGCTTACAGCATGAAATGCACACATTGTCCCCTAGTGTTTAATGGCTCGCACTCATGACACTGACTCCGAAGAAATAGGAAAAGGCTGGAAATTACACTGCTCACAAAAAGACCAGCAGTGATGAGGACATAAGATTAAAGCAAAAAAAAAAAGATTACACCATCTCCCGCTAAAGGGAACCATGTGTAGATGCGAAGCAGCGGGCGCTAACGCTTACACTGGCGGCGGCGTTGACGCTGGCGCTCATCGCAGCGTTGCGCAGGTGAGAAACCTGGGGAGGCGCAAAGCACGCAGTGATGGACCGGTGTTTCCTACTGGAAGGGGGGGGGGACGCGCATGCGCAGTGGGGGGTGTGGACGCCACGGAGAGGGATGCCTAGAGGAGAGAGGGGGGGAGCGTAGGAGAGGAGAGAGAGGGGGGGGACGCGCATGCGCAGTGGAGGTGTGGACGCTGCGGAGAGGGATGCCTAGAGGATAGAGGGGGGAGCGTAGGAGGGTAGAGAGAATGGGGACGCGCATGCGCAGTGACGGTGTGGTTGCCGCGGGGAGGGATGCCCCTCCCAAGAGGAGAGAGAGGGGGGAGAGAAGGTTTTTTATTTTTATTTTTTTTGAAAGGGTTTGCGCATGCGCAGTAAGGGTCGTCACGCCGCACACTACCACCACCACCACCACCGGATTAAACCCCGCTCTAAGATGTTTCACATCTAAAAACAATGCTAATGATAATTGTCATGGTGACACTAATATATAGGAGCATGTTTACCTCATCAGTGTCATCAGGGAAGTAAACCTTGTGGAAAATCTGGGTTGTCTTGTGCTGGATGGCTTCAACCTCCACTAAGTGGGGTGGGTACTTTCGCTGACCAGTCCTGCATGAATGACCAAATTTAACATGCTCTGTCATTACTACAACTATTTGTAAAATACACCATGGTTCCCAAGTAGTTGAGTGGTTGCAGCAAACATTGGATGCACAAAAAGAGCAGCAGTGTCCACGTGCTTCTTTCTTCCCGTGCATCTAGTGTTTGCTGCAACCATTCAACATGCAAGATCACCAACTAGCCTTGATGCATGCCATTCCCAAGTAGTGTTAGGGCAGCCAGTGATTGCATATTTTCTAGCCTTAAACGAGTCACTGTTTAGTCGTTTCGTCAAGTGGTCATGGCAGTGAAATCACTGATTCAGTCTTATCAATGAGGTGGACCCCAGCAAATCAAATTCTGCTACACCAGAGTCAAGCGCTCACACATGTCAGGTGGTTTCGCTTAGTTCGCAATAATAAACTAAAGCACCAGTGTTATCACTGAACTTGGAATTCAGAAACAAATTGTTGTTATGTTACATTGATTTAATTCTATTTATGATGATCAACATCCAACAGGGGTTACGAGAGACACTAAAGTTTAGGGATCAGAATTAGTAACCCATTCAGCGTCAATGATGTACCTGTACGTCCTCCGCGAACACCTTCAAGATGGTCAATGATGTACATGTACATCATCACTTGTATGTTTAAAATGCACTCCTTTTTCGATCATTTTTCTTGCTATGCATGTGCTGCCACATTGCGCGCATAAATGAAATTTTTTTTCATCCAGCAATGTCTCACCTTTTTTTTTTTATGCTTTACTACAGCGGTGCGCCGGCTATCGCTTGCACATCTGGTCGCGCATGGCGGCTAGTTTCAGTTTCATCCTTTAGGTGGCTCCCACTTCTTGAACCCGCAATACTGATGGCTATCTGGTTTAGAATGTCTCAAAGGGCGACTGCTTTGTTACTTTCTCGTTCATTGCTCCCCGGGCCTGATTACGCCCGTTTCCGTGCAAGCGCTGACTTACACAAACGGTGCTACTGTGGTTGTGTTTCCTGTTTTGGGGACTCACAAAAACCGCTCCCGTCTCGGCAATAAGATGAAGGATTAGTATAGGTTTCTCACTTGTTTCTGCTTTCCAGATGCACACACAACCATACAGTTTTCTACAGTGTGCTCATTCGCGCAATTCACTTGCGCTATGGAAGTGCGCGTTGGTTGCTCTGCTGCAAGCGAGTCTAAAAGCAATTCTTTCGAATCGCCGCTCGACCGCGTAATCAGAATCTGATTCATTGGATGTCAGCCCGTCAAACGAGGAGTTACTTTTGAGTGAAGACTCAGATGTTGATGAACGAGCGGCATCTCAAACGTGTCTGTTGCGAGACGATGCTGACTGGATCAAGGGTAACTTTTCTCTGTCCATGTTTCCTTGGCACTTCGTGCCCTTATTTTTGTACGTCTGTGAGCAATGTTTATTGCAATGCGTAATTTTTCAAGTCATATAAGCTTTTCTTTTTTAGAACACATCTTGCTGTTACTTATGAATAAACCATGTGTATGTACCAACACAAATGATTGTTTGTCACTTTATGGTCACCCTAAAAAAATTACGACAATCTTTTTCTGAAATAGATTTGTGTGAAGAATTTAAGCCAGCAATAAAAGAAATGGACCCTGGAAAGTTCACATTTGGCTAAAAAATTTGACCCTCAAAGGATTCATTGTGATGACCCAGAGTATTTTTAATATGCACACACAAATATGTGTTGCATTACATCATCAATAGAATTCAATATGTCATGGTTAGCAGAACGCCACAGCCAAAAAAGTATTAGTTTTTCCAAAAATCCAATAACTGGTAAAGATAACAAAGTACTATACAACTACACCTAATAAGTTTTAGTATAATGACACGATGGCATACCAGTCTCCTGGGAACTGAAAGAAGTATAGCGAATTATTTAAGATGCTCCGATACTTGGCAGTATTTTTTTTTTAGAGTTTAGAGTGCTTAGAACTTTGTTCAATACCACAGAATAACAAGTTGAAAATGACACGTAAGTGTTACAGACCATGCAAGAATCCGAGGAAGCATGGTGTACCTACCGTAGTGTCTTCTGAAGCCGCTGCAGCGAGTCTAGTGAGATGGGATGCGCCCTTGTCCTGAGAAACTGCGTCAGCTCCTTCAAGAGCGATTGGCTAGGTGCAAACAGTCCTGTGGCCAGCCACATCAGTTCCCAGCCCCGCTCCTCACTGAGCCTTACATGAAAGGCAAAGAGACACATTGTGACCTGTTTCTATTCTTATGTATAAGTGCTTTCCATTCTTGTGGTGCAACGATGAACATTTCTGTAACAACACCTGACGGCAAAGTGAAATTTGAAAGCGTAATTTGTTTGGCTCTCATCTTCAGGACACTACTTAAAGAAAACAAATGCAGTGGATGTGCTATGAGCTGATAGCTATTGAGAGAAGTGTGGAAATTTCAACTTAACAGAAGGCCCACATTCCACATTATAGTAATGTGTAAAAGTTCATTAGGCTACTGAAAACTATAGAGAAATTGGTATAGGTATGTAACTAGTCTACGCAGTCATCACTTCATGTTATGTTGTAATTTATGAATACACAACACTGTTTATAAACAGCTAAGACGACCTACAAAAGCCATTTTATGTAGTGCACCATGATATTTCGGGGGTTGTTGGCATCGCAGTTATCATATAAATGCTGCTTTTAATCTCCATTTTGACATGAATTAACATGCATGCTGAACCCCTCACCTGTTCTTGTTGTCAGTCAGCTGTTTCATTATTTGGCAGTAGATCTCATCCCTCAGTATTTCCTGCAGATCCAAAATAACTACATTACCGCAGGCACCACTGGTATGACACACAAAAACTGATTCCCTTTTAATACAAAAGTAATTTACTGGAGTTAATGCAAAAGTGACAGTTCAGTTATGCATATTCTCCATACCAGTGCCAGTCTACGTACGTCCCTTTCATAAGTTTGTTGCAGAGAGAACATTCATGCACATGTGAGTAAACTTATACACTTGGCCGAAAAACTTGCCAGAAACCATGGCCACTTACATGCTTCAGGGGACCCTCAAAAAGCTGGTCTGTGAGTTCATTGCCCGATCTTGTTCGTCGGGATGGCAGGTCACCCATATACTTCAGGATAGGTAAGCCAGAGTCAAGGACAAAGGATCAAGACAAGACTTTATGGTGAACCCCTTGAGAGATTTAACATAGCGGAGAGATAAAGAGATACTGCTAAAAAATGCGTGGCACATCACGGATAGGACACAAGAAAAATATACAGCTAAGCCGTTGCATTTATCTTTTAATGTGGTAATATTTGGCCAATACTATTTTGATTCCCCTCTATGTATCAAAGTTTGGTTTGAGCCCCCCTACAAACACGAGCACAAGAACATTTACACCATACAGCTTTGGATGTTTTTGAAGCACAGGCATTACCGTAACAAAAGACTGAGTCAACCAATTACACCCACTCCAATGTTCAGTGACCAAGATCAGAGACTTTCAATCAGGCATCTTAATTATAATGTAGGCACAGCTAAGGCCGATGTTTACGAGAATATTTACGAACGAAACATTTAGTGATATAGAATTAGTATGGTGCTGTGCAACGAACCATTTCACGTGCATTTATCATCACAGCTGCAGGGTCTGTCCGTAAAGTATTAATACTGGGTCAGGTAAAACGAATTTATTGACCTGATCGGTAAATATTATTTAAATTCTTCCACACAGTTTCCTTGGCCGTCAATACACCAAATACAACACCATTCCCATGCTGCAAAGGCTCTCTGAAAGTCAGTTGCCGCGATCTCACTCACTGTCCTATGACTTTTTTGCTCAGCGCAACTAGTATATTAGAATGTCGTACCAACTAGCCTAAGTTGAAGTTTTGCTCACATAAGGCTTGATGCAGTCCTGATACCTGACACAGCACTGATGTGAGCCCAGCAGACCTCTTTCTGTTCCCAGTTCTCAAGAGAAGCCTGAAAGGTCACTGTTTTGACAGTGTTCTCGCCATCCAACGGGCTGTCACCGAGTCTCCGAGAGAGGCCACGGCAGCTGACTTTCAGGGAGCCTTTGCAGCATGGAAATCGTGTTACACTCTGTGTATTGATGCCAAATAAAACTACTTCAAAGAATTTTAAATAAAAAAGTCACAGTTTCACCACAAGGCGAAGCAGTGAATGCGATAGCAACAAATAGGAATGTCAAGCGACGAATGGCAAGCAGGTGGAAACGAGTAGCGCGCTGCTCATGCACACATGACGCACGAAAACAACACGCACAGGACGACGGAGAACTAACAACGTTCACAGCTCGACACCTAACCCGCTGCTCAAACAAAAACGACGCACGAAACGAATTCACAGGTACAGACGAGCGTGAACTAACAAGTGTCACAGTTGTCACTTCGCTGTGTTTGAAAAGCGTGTTCTTTTCGCAAATGGGGGGGGGACTGCCGTGAGCGAAGTAACCTTCGTGCGCTCGGTAACTACAACGCAATCGTTCCGGCGAAACCCAATTCTCCCCCACCGCGAGATAAGCGCACACGCGAACGGGCGTCTACCTCCCACAGGCCAAAGTGCACGAGCGCATGAGCGCGGGCGTCGCAACGAGTGGGGCGTCGAGCCAGAGAACATCTATACCAGCCGAGCTATGGCCCCGCCGAGCGCGCCCTTTGCCCCATCTCGCTGGTAATGCTGAAAACACGCTGAAAACTCGCTTTATATAAATAGCTCGCCGTTTGAACGTTGAAGGACGTGCGCTTTCGTGGCTCAGCGGTTGTGCCGCGCGCTGCAGAGCGAGAGGTCCCTGGTTCGATGTGGCGCGTCGGAAACATTTTTTTCTGAATTATTTTTCTTTGAAGCTTTTATAAATATATAGATACATATACATATACGGGACATGACGGCGACGGCGAAAACCAGCCGAGACTGTCCATATAATTGCTATCGCAATAATATGTACTGATCGGATCACTAAATTCCCTTTACAGACAGACTCTGTATAGTACTACTATGAACACAACATAGGATATCATTGAAGGCAAAGCAGGCCTCCTGGCTCAGCTCTTCCTTGTTGAGGAGCTTCTTGAGCAATGGCTGCTTGAGAGGTTCTCGCGAGTGGCGCCAGAGTTGTTCCCCGTCTCGCCGCCTTGCAGAAGACAATGTCAGTGTGCGCTGAAGACTCTTCTTGGGAAGTGGCCTACACGACAGGATGGCAATAGATCATTCTCAGGTGCTTAGAACTGGTAATACAATGACAACAGGAAAGTTCATTGACTGACAGACTTGTTAATCAGTCAAAAACTAATCCCACAGATGGTTGCAAAGTACCGTCCTTCCAACTTTCCAAGCTCTTCGCACTTGTGCAACCTTTTATTTTATTCTGTGGGGAACTGTTCACATTACGTCACATAAAACATCATCACAATGACATTTTAAGATGGTCCTCCGTAAGGATTTTACAAGAACCCAAAGATCAATAAAATGTGATATCGAAAATGTACACAGTGGACAATGCGAGCTACATTTCGAAGCTATGCCAACCAAAAGTACACTGCATAGCTTGCTGTCAGTATTCCAGATAATATGCCACAAAGGAAAATGACATCTAAAGAGCCCACATTCAAAAGCCAACCTTATTTTTATCTCTTATTTTTTAACAGTTTTGTGCCCTTAACGTGCTTAATAAACAAACTGGGCCATTCAGTATTCAGAAATTAACCACCTTACAATTATCTTTTGCCCTTCTTACTACTTTTGTGCCCTTAACACCTGTTAAGGTCACAAAAATGATAAAGTAAGCAAGAGATAAATGCGAGGTTGGTTCGTAAAAGCAGGTATCTATATGCCTTTTATCACCAGTGGTTTAAATGGCCAGAAGGTTTACCTGAAGAAGTCCAGTGCGTATTCTTCTAAAGTGTGTGGATGCTCCCGAGATTCGACCCCATTAGTCTGCGTGTGCTGGAACAGCTTCTTGCCATTCTCTGCACCGTCTTGAGTGAACAGCGCCAGGATATTGTTTGGTGGCTTCGACAATGCAGGCAGCACATACACATAGTCCGAGGCGAAGTCGCCCTTCTCGCCCGTTCGTTCATTGCGACCTGAGAAAGAAGTAAAAAGAAAGCCTTTCTTTTTCTATTTTCGTAATAAAATGCACGTTTCAAAGACTACCGGTATTTATAATCGAAGTGAAAGGGCAGGGCACTGTACTGTGACATTCTTGGGCACTCTTCAGAAAAACAGATTAAGTTATCAGAAACGTCAGCATGTGGGTGCAAAGGCTTCATGCTTTCTTTGTCATTTTAAGCCGCATTTCTGCAAAAAGAAGACTAGAATTGCTCTAGTGCCCATACTGTTTAAGAATTCCTTTCATTATGCACATATTGTCACTGGTATTGGCAACTCATTTTGATGGATAAGAATGAATCAGAATCGAAGGAAAAGAATAATCATATTTACAGCCCTAGATCACAATTTCTTTATTTGGAATAAAATGTAATATTTGCTCTTATCAACTACTTATGGCCATGGTTGCTTCCACTATCTGTGACTTAATATTGCTTTGAGAAAATATTATTTGTATCAAACTCATTTGCTTTTATTTTCTTATTTTCAGGTGTTTATATCTTTACTCACTAAAGTATACATGACGTGGCAATTGGTACAGTAGATCGTGTGCCTTATTTGTCTCACTGTTCACAAATACAGTCAGTTGCGTGCTAGTTGAAAGTTAACTTTGGTGGCCAGAGTGCAAACAATCGTGATGGCATATTTACTCATATTTTCTCGCGTATAACCCGCACTCTCAACAACAATTCAAGGAAAATTCCCTAAAAATGATCCCGGCGTATTGCCACGAAGATAGCTTCATTGCATAGCTATGAAGCACTGCCGTGAAGCCACCTTTGCAAACCAGCATTTGCGTCCTTTGTCACGACATTTTTTGTGCGAGTTATACACAAAAAATACGGTATAATACCCAAAAGTTAAAAGGCACCGTGGTGGTATAAGCTTACCTGTGCACCAGTTGTTGTTAAGCACGTGTTCCCCACACATGTTGTCTTCCAGCAGTATGAGGTCACCCTGTTCGAAGCTTAAGTAGTTTGCTGCGTCCCCTGAAGATGGGAAAGGATGTGTAGGGCAAAGCAAAGACGGAGAACAGAGTAGTTTGCAAAAGATGCACAAAAGAAGCATCTAGGTTTTGGTTGCACTAAACCTAAATGCTTTGCACGATTAAAGAGACCCTGCAAACATATTTTTGAAGCAGCGAATTGATCTCTCGAAAGTGCTGCTGCTGTCATAGCACCAAAGCTGGAGAACTACCATACCTACAGGCATAGGTCGGCAAACTCACTCATGAGTCGACTCACTCAGGCTCACTCAGACTCAGATCGAGCCGTGAGTCTGAGTCTGAGGGAGCCGGGTGAATAATGTTTTGGCGAGTCTGAGTCCGAGTGAGTCCGGTTGAGGTAAATTTTGATGAATCTGAGTTCGAGTGAGCCCTAAGCCCAAAATGCTTTTCTTGAGTGAGTCTGAGTGTGCTCCATAGGCGTGCGCATGAGGGGGGGCAGGGGGGGGGGCGGCCGCCCCCGTAGTCACCTAAGAAGGGGGGGGCGCAAAGTCTGCCCCATACATTGACTTAATAGGGAAGGGGGGGGCGCTGCGACGAGCCGTCGCCCCCCTGAAGGAGAACCCTGCGCACGCCTATGGTACAGTGTACTAGAACAACTCAGTGCAATGAGCGGAGCGGGCGCCGCCTTGCTTCGCGTGTCACAGTGAATGGCACCCGAAGCGGTGGCGCTGTCGTCGGCCACTCTTGAAAGCTACCGATTTGTGCGCGCACGTGTGTACGTGCGGCCGTCTCATTTCAGTGGTGTTAGCGCGACGCGAGGGCCAAAGGACTGGGCTGGGATCATCCAGGCAGTGGCAAGGCAAAATGCAGCCAGATAAAAAAAAAAATATACGTTTAATTTAAAAAGAGGACAACGTATATATAAAAAAAAACATTTGGACGAGGAAGCAGCCCTCGACGCTAGATGCGCCGCCCTTTTATAACCCCCGTATTCAGAAACGCTCCTTGACTTGATTTCGAACGCTCTGTCTTTAGGTGGTGCCAAGGCAGCGCAAACACGTTTCAAACGCGCTGCCTTGAGGCGGTGGCAAGCCAAGTTAAACTGAAGGAGCGTTTCTGAATACGGGGGTAAGCGCCGAAACGCAAGGAGGAGGAGGGTGCAGCTCCGCGGTTCGGACGCGTCCAGTGTCTCTGTAGGACGCGCCTTGTGTCTCGGTGAAAGCAATTTTTAGCTGACTTTGAGAATTTATTGTGCATTCCACGCCGCGTGCTGCGCTATAATATTTGGCTCGCGTGTTCTCGAGAGCCTGGACTACCGATGGGCAGCGTTTTCTGAGCATGCTCAAAAAGTGTTGCAGGGCCCCTTTAAAAATTATAGTGCCTGAGTTTTGTGCACGTGCCGCTTACAGTTGACATTGCATACGTCTTTCATTATCACGAATATCACGCGGATATTTGGTTTCATGAATAACAATTGCTTCGCAAAATTTAATACTCGCGCAATAGCCACATTGCATGAATGCAGCACTACGGGCAAAAAAAAAAAAAATACAGAGCATCGACTAGCCTTCGACTGCTACCAGCTTTTCTTGTTGAGAGGCCCGAAATCATACTTACAGCTTAACTCACCAATGCGGTTATAAAATACGCGGAGAATAATTGAAAAACCAGCCACAATAGCGTTAAAACAGCGGCGGCGCGTAACCCAACGCCTGTTACATTCTCGTACGCACGTACGCTGCAAAGGAGAGCCAGGGCGAGCTTTCCAAGAGTGGTCGATGGCAGCGCCGCCGCTGCAGCTGCCACCGCGTGCGTCAGGCAGCGCGGCGCGGACGCGCCACTGGAAAGTATTCTAGTTCACTGTACCTATGGTGAGCTCTACACTTTTTTGCCGATCTATGGTTCTACTTACCCAATTTCAGGATTACTGTCAGCCTTACGTAGGCTCACGTTCATACTCAGGCCGACTCACGCATACTTCGAAGCACCAGCGTTCATACGCCAGCTCAGTATTTATTGATCAGAGGCGTGAGTTACGGAGGAGGGGGGGGTGCCGTGACCTCCCTCCCACCCCCCATAAGCTGTTTCCCAGGAATTTTTGATAAAACATTTTATGTGAATCATGTCATTCAATAAAAACGTGCTTGAGTGGATTGCAACCACTGATATCTCATATTTGAAGGTACGAGATCAAATGGCGCCAAGGAGAGCACCGATTACGCGAGATATTGGTATTAAGGAGCATTGACACCAAGTTCAAAGAAGCCAATTGTACGCTAACGGACTCATGAGTCGGCTCACTCAGACTCAGATAGAGTCGCGAGTCTGAGTCTGAGTGAGTCCGGCTGGAAAAAGTTTGCACGAGTCTGAGTCCGAGTGAGTCCGGCTGGGAAAAATTTTAGTGAGTCTGAGTCCGAGTGAGTCCGGTTGAGGAAAGGTTTGATGAATCTGAGTCCGAGTGAGTCCCAAAGGCAAAATATATTTCATGAGTGAGTCTGAGTGAGCTCCAGATGTTTTGCCGACCTATGCCTACAGGTACCAGCATGCAGTTTCATTCGAGAGGTTGCTTGCTTTTTCCTTCAACCTTTGAGAATCCTGGTCATTTTTCATGTATATTTCTAAGTGCTTATAAACACAATGACCATTGATTGGACCATTGATTGGACCATTGATTGGACCATTGATTGGATAGCAAGACCAAAACTACCCTAGTAAGAGCCTGTAAATAAATAAATAAAAAGTCACAGTTTCACCACAAGGGTGAAGCAATGAATGCGATAGCAACAAATTGTAATGCTATACGAAGTGAGGCTGGCAGCTAACTCTTTTGGATCCGATCTCACGCAACTCTACAAAACGCTGGTTTAAGAGAATACGGCCGCTCCAGGGACACTCTTTGCACATTCTCTTCGCGTTGAGAGCGCAGCAGGTGGAAGCCGCTTGCTGACTGCTTCCGAAATAGCGAGATAAAGTGCGCGCCAGCGACGACCGTGCTCGTAAAATGAAAGGTTCAGTGGCTGCTTGAGGGATCCCCCCCTCTAGCCCCCCCCCTGTCCTTTCACGCTCGCAAAAGACGGGCAGGGCATTTCCTCTCTGCTTGAGCATTCGACGGCCGGTCTAACAGGCGGGGGGGATCTTATCGCATGCGCCTCGGAGCGACGGAGATGGGCCGGCTCGTTTGATCTTCGCTTCAGCCGCATTCATCGTCCCCGCTCGCGCGCTATTACCCGCGGGTACAACGTAAGATGCGCTGGGGGATCTTATCAATTTGGACTTTATACGCGACATGACGGCGAAGGCGACGGCAATGGCAACGGCAAAAACCCGCCGAGACTGTCCATATAATTGCTATCGCAATAATAAATAAATAAACAAATAAATAAATAAATAAATAAATAAAAATCAGCACTTATGAGGCCATTGTGCACTGCGGTATTGGGAAACAACGCCACTGCAGTGGTATTACAGGCCTCCAAGAGCCGGTGGCATGACAGATTTCAACCAATCTCAAGGCCATAGGGACATTAAGGCTCAGTGCTTTAATGGATGTAGCATAGCAGGCATTATGTAGTCACGGCAGCAGGCACATTAAGAGCAATGAATTCAAAGGCATAGCCATGAAGGACTGGGCAGTTAACCCCTTCCCCTGCCTGACAGTTTTAAAGTTTGCATGTGTGCGCATGAACACACATATACAAAAACCGAAACACTGTGAAATATAATCATGGCTATGCCCGTCAATGAGTTGAAGGGGACGGCCACAAAGGTGTGGCAGGAGCAGTGTTTGATTGTTTGTAACTGGTTATATGACCTGCCTTCAGAGAACTTATTGTTCTTGAAAAATATCTGTGTGGACATGCCACTTAGTACCAAATACATTCAACATCCCTCGTAAGAAGTGTTGCAGATTTCCCTTAATTAAAAAAAAAAAAAAAAGAAAGAAAAGAAGAAGAAATTCTCATGCCACTGACAACAGCTATGGTACTACAGTCTATGCTTTGGAACAAGATTACACTTCACTTTCACACACCTTTGTATTCCTGTAGAGAAATGACAAACTTGGAGCGCTTCTTGAGACCTTCCAGGAAGAAATCAACCAAGTCCCGCACATCCTCCGAGTTCGGAGACTGGAAAGTGAATTCCTCCCCACGCACAGTGCTAAGTGTGAAGCTCTGCAAGAAGGGACGATTTCCCCTGCGCACAAAAACAAGTTATGTTAATAACTGTGCGATATGATTGATTAATGGCACCTAAGCCACCAAGGACATACAGGGGCTATAAGAGGTGATAGATATGCATGTTTGAATTGTTCACAATCATACGAGGTACATGCCAGGAGATCTTCTGATGATATAGGCTGCTTTCTCATACTGACAGTTGTTGCTTCAAATGATACAAAACAATGTAGGCTGTTGCTTTCTTGAGTCAGATCCAGGCATTCTATTGCAAGAGTGTTGCGGTTTGCGATTGCTTGCCTGAAGTGCACATTTAGGCAAATAGCTGCGTAAAAGAACACAACTGTCACATTCATCCAAATACATCAGCCTTTCAAGCCTTGTATTTCTGGCACTTTGTAAGGCTATGCACATTGTAAGGCTGCACACTGTAAGCCTACGCACAAGACAGATAAGGTTATGCACAAAGTACATAAAGCAGGTGCTTTACATGTCAACGCCAACCGACTCACTTGTGGCTGGCAACTGAGGTGATCTCTGGGAAGGAGAGCTCGAGCAACACTTGCTCCTGCTCGTCAACAACGTAGACGCCTGTCCAGTTTATGGCAATGATGACATCATTCTTTGGCAAGTGAGGACCCGAGGCGCGCAGGGCCTCATAGAAACGGGAGAAGAGCAGTGGCCACTTGAGCTTGGCGTACTCCACCACATCCTCTTTCACACGCAGAGGGGGCACTCTCTCTCGGAAAAAGTAGCTCTGCAAAATGCATGCAGTTGAGAATTTGCATTGAAATGTATCTGATGTGAATTCAAACTTGAAATCAGTCATTAAAATAGCTTTTACAGCTGAAATGAGTTTAATGTTAAGATAGAGGAGATAAGAATTACGGTACGAGGCAAATTGGAATAACTTTGTAACTGCAAAAAAAAGATGCAGACAGAGAAAAATAATAATGATATCAGTCCACATATCACCTCTCATCAATAATTTTACCTGCGTAACGTCACTGATAAGTGAAACAACACTAGGGCAGCATAAACAGAGAAGTTCAGATTTGTTACTGAGCTATTTTGCACAAACATCAGCAGAATAACACTGGAGTATACAAAATTTGCTGCTTTCGTCACCCAGCCTTTTGTAGTTGTTGAGTTGACTGAAGTATCTGTCTACCCTGCACCCTTAGCACAACTTTCATTCTGCACATATTTCATCTGGCAGTAATAACCATGCAGTGCAAAACCATCATTGCCAGATTTGAAGAATTTATCAGCACAATGTTAGGTAAAATGTGGTCTCTATGTGAAGAAATCCTGATTCACTGAGCTGAGAAAATTCGTCACAAGCCAATGTGGAGATGCTGGCTTACACAGTTTATGTGAACTCAGTTATTTCGAAATCCTGCTTAATTCGAAGGATTTCTGTGGTCCCGTATTTTACAATGTAAATTTGAGTGGATAGTTTGAAGTGGCAGTCAGCACCAGCCTAGTTAATTCAAAAACTTTGGGTGCCATGTGCCAATTTCCGTTCCTGATTTCGCCGCAAATCTGCGGAAACGACGGCCCTTAAGAGCCACAAGGCAATGAATGTAGCGATACTAGTGAGTGACAGCTGAAGCACTCCAGCCTCACTGCTGCCAGCAAAAAAAAAAAAGTAAAAGCGGTCTCGTGGTCAGCTGAAATGTGCAACTGCGGAAAAGAAGACAGGCTTCACTGTACAACAGTGATGACACGCAGGCAGCATGTCGCATGCGTTGCGCAATGTTAGTTCGTCATGATTTACCCATTCTTTCTGGGGAAAAAGAAGAACAAATAATAAAGGACGGTCTGACGGAAATCGCGATGTATGCGAACCTCTGATTGGCGGTTGCTTCGGCAATCTGCGCACTTGCACTGCTGGCAGTGTTCTTGCCTGCAATGCCTACTTCGAAAACTCCAATAATCATGTTTCCCAGCCAGAACAAATTGCGAATTCCATCACACTGGCCTCTTTCTGGCAAAATAAATTCTTCATTTCACCAGAAAGAATGGGCGAATGGTCGCATCATGACGCGCTGACGCTGCGAAGAGCAGGTGACACACTGCTCGCGTGTCACCATTGTGTTGCAGTGAAGTATGTCTTCTTTGTCGCAGGCACGCATTTCAGCTGACCACGAGACCATCTTTTTTTTAGATGTGAAGCATCTTATGGCGGAGCTTAATCCGGTGTGCGGCGTGACATCCCTTAGCGCATGCGCAAACCCTTTAAAAAAAAAATAAATAAAAAACCTCCTTTCCCCCTCTCTCTCCTCTAGGCATCCCTGCCCGCAGCGTCCACACTCCCACTGCGCATGCACGTCCCCCCCTCTCTCTCCTCTCCTACGCTTCCCCCCTCTCTCCTCTAGGCATCCCTGCCCGCGGCGTCCACACTCCCACTGCGCATGCGCGCGTCCCCTCCTCTCTCTCCTCTGCTACGCTCCCCCCTCTCTCACCTCGCGACGCCGCGCAGGCAGCGTCTGCTAGCGAGTTTCTTGGTTGAAAAAACCGACTGCTCGCGCTGCACAACCGTTCACTGGCCTCCATATATATGGCAATGGATTTCGACCTGCAAGGTGGTGCCGGTGGGAGATTTCTCCTGTGCGTTGTTGAACAATAAAAATTCGCAGTGTGCGCGTTAACTTCGCGGACTACTGGGTCTCTGTGTCCAGTCGGAGTCTTCTGTCTCTCATTGCTCATTAGCAGCGACTGACATGTTCCAGTAGGAAACACCAGCTCCATCACCGCTCCGGGTCTCTGTGTCCAGTCGGAGTCTTCTGTCTCTCATTGCCCATTAGCGACTGACATGTTCCAGTAGGAAACACCGCTCCATCACTGCGTGCTTTGCGCCTCCCCAGTTTTCTCTCCTGCGCAACGCTGCGATGCGCCAGCGTCAACGCCGCCGCCAGTGTAAGCGTTAGCCCACTGCTTCACATCTACACATGGTTCCCTTTAGCGGGAGATGGATGTAATTTTTTTTTTTTTTTTGCACTGGCAGCAGCGAGGCTTGCTGTTTCCACGGGTTCGCAGCAAAATTGGGACCGGGTATTGCTGGATAACATAACCCTTGGCGCCGCAAACTAGCAGGCACATCAAATGACCACCTATGATTACTTTCAGTAATTCAGAGTTCCTTGCAGCCCAGTTTTTGTATGTTTCGTCAATTCGAAAACCCGCTTAATTCGAAGATTTTTCACAGTCCCAGTGACTTTGAATTCGCAAGATTTTACTGTATCTGCTATATTACACCAAATTAGTATGCATTGCTGTAATGTTTTCCAGCTTAGTTGCACTGACAATGCTGCATTATGCAATTTTACCTAACCTGTTCTGCATGCAGAATGAGTCACGAACCACAATATATACACACAATGCACTCTGCCCACACAGAATTAACTACAGTAGACTCTCAGTCAATGGAAATCTCTTAAACGAAACTGCTGCTTAAATGGAACAAATGCTTCTTATATGATTGGTTTTGCACTTGTATTCTGCACTCGTGTCCATCTCTCAGTAAACGAAACTCCTATTAAATGGAACATATTTTCCTGGTCCCTTCAGGTTCCGTTTAACGAGAGTCTACTGTACTGTAAAGTAAACAATGACCTTTGCTGCCCAATTATCACGCCAAGCAGCAAGACATGGGGGGGAAAAAATTTCTTAGGTATTACTAAATGTAAGACAAACCTTGTTCAATGCCTGCACAACAAGGCCAGCCCACCTCTCCAGAGCCTTGTCACTGGCCTGAAGGCAGTTATCAGGAATGTACGTTGGCAACAAGGCCAAGAGGGTCTCCATGTTCAGCTCTGTGCCATGGTCAACATAATACTGCTGAGCTGCTATCATGGCCAAATCTTCCTCCTGTTGGAAGAGAGGCCACACAACTTTCAAGACACGTTCGAGTAGGTAAATAATCTAACTGTTATGAAATAGGTTCACACTGGGTACCTTGTCGCACTTGTACTCTCCAAATTTGATGCCACGAACGACTTGTTGGAAGATCAAGTTGGTAGCTTCGGGATCCTGAGTGGGGTCATGCCATGGGGCAAAAATCTCCTTTCGGAAGAATAGCCGCCAAGGGGCATTGCGTTCCTGTGCCCCTTGTTCTTTTGTGTACTGTTCGCACTGCGAGATGGCGTCCATCACATGCTCTCCCCCGCTCCCAAGTGACGACACCTGCAAGGCAAAAGGCACCAATTCACTGAGGAGCAGTTTCATTCAAATGTTGCACATACGAGCCATCAGAGCTCTTGCTAATCTGTACGCAGAATCCCCGAGGAACACCTAAAGAAACCAAAGGTTCGATGGTTTCCTCACTCTCTTGATGTTCAGAGCATCAGACGTGTCGCATATCTCTGCCATAGGACATAGTGACAACTCTTCTCACTTGCAGAGTAGCTTTAAAACTTTCGATGAAGGCTCTACACGTGAGGAGTTACTACAGTATTCATTGCACACATTCATATCTTGCGCATCGTTTAAAGGATGGTTAAATGATTAACATGTAGAAACTAAGCGAAAGAAAAATGTCATCGACAAAGAACATGAGGCAATCTGAATTTCAGAGGAATTGGATCAACAATCCAAAATTTAGTGGCCTCACATCAAGAGTGTGCAGAGTACACGTTTCTTCCGATGCACCAAGCTGTCACATACATTCATATGTTATGTTCCGACTTTATACATTTCAGAGCTTATGAAACATAACTTTCATACATTTCCTTTCTGTACAGTATACAAAAACTATAGCATCCTTAAGATGTGCAAATTTAAATCGTGGGCAGCAATCATGAACTTCTAACCTTGTCGAAGAGAGCTATGTAGAGGGAGAATCCGAACTGGTCCCGCAGTCCAATCTTGGCAGACAGCTGTGCACAGAGTTCACGGGCAGTAGTGGCTGAGTCAGCCAACAGGGTTCGGGTGTTGCCATCCATGAAGGTGATGGGCAGCATGAGAGGCTTCTTAGACTTTGTGGCCTGCAGCTCCAGCCATGACGGTGGCTGGCCCCTTGTGCCATTCATAAAGGTGCGCCGTAGCCGCTCCTCACAGTATGGTGCATATCCTGGTGGGCCCTCCCTGATCAGGTTGAGTAGGTACTTGACAAACTGTGGTGAGACAAGTCCTTCAGTTAGGTTGAGCGGCTACACTTTTGGAATTATCAATAAAATGCTCACAGATAACACTTGCGAAGCTTCAGGTAATGTAGAGCACAGGTTATTTTAAAATGCAGAGCCTGTAAAAGTCCAAACATTGCAACAAAAGCAGCTTTTTTTGTTTGGCCTGTAAGTGATTGCGCATCACAATTTAATTTTAATTGCCTTGAGATCTTTAATGTGTACCTAACTCTAAGTATTCCAGTGTTTTTGCATTCTGCCTTCATGAGCATACAACCACTGTGGCTGGGAATCGAACTGAAAACAGCGTGAACAGCTGCTTTAGAGATCAAATAAACACAATGGTGTGTATCTGAAATAAGATTACTCTTTTACTAAAATATGCTTGAATTACATTTTGTACACCTACCAGAGACTTGGCTCTTACCTTGTCAGAGGGAGCAAAACAACCCAACACAGAGTGACAGCAGGATCCAGCCCCTAGGCATGGGAATTCTTCTCTGGGTTGTTCGTCAAGCTGCTTGCAGATCTGACAGTAAATTTCATCCCTGTGGAAACAGAAGAGCCACAATTAATTGCCCATTCTAACCCGTCTGTGGTTTGTCTGGCAAGTCCCAACTTCAAAGGTTCCTTTACTACAGGGAAGTCTGTACATTTGCACTGTTTTAATGAGTTGTTTTAGTTTTGGTAGGCAAGAACTTCTTTGTTTTGAAAACTATTACATGCAGTTGCAACAAAGCAAGCTACCAGTGCAACCACAAATGCATTCGTAAGATGGTATTACAGTTTACAAAGCCACCTAAAAAGGGACATAGTCACTCCATTTCTGCAAATACAGTCAGTTATGACCATCGTGTACCTTCACTCTATAAAAAGTCTACAAACGTAAGAATGAACATGTACTTTGTTTACTCGGGAGATGGCGTAATCACGTTACACTATGAGTGCCAAATACATCTCAGAGAGGATTCACAAATGCCTCAATTTTGATACAGTGAGAGCTGCGGCATGCAAATGATGCTCCTGATCAAAAAATAAAAAATATATTCCTGTTATGCAATAATTTACCTTAAGCACAATTCTAATTATTAACGAGATTTCACAACCTAAATTCACACTGATGTGTGAATTTAGGTTACGATGTAAGATGATGTAAATGTTATGATGTAAGACTAAATTAATTTTTAATATCCAGGGTTTCTTTAAAGGGACACTAAAGGGCAAAACGATTTTTCGCGTATTAGTTAAGGTACAATTTCACAATCCCGAAAACACCACTCTTACTGCGACACGACGCTTGGTAAGCGAGAAAACATGCGAAAAGAAAATGCGGGTGGAGACGCCACCTTGAGATTCCCGCACCAAACACTGTGACGTCATAGATTTTGAAGGCGTCTACTGAGTCCTACGTAGCTTCTAATCGATAAAAATGAGGTGCATTGTCATCTGTGGGTGCCATAGACCTAGCATACGAAAGTTTCAGAAAATTTCATCAAGCCAATGTTGCGAAAATACGAAAAATACATTTGGAATTTCTGACGTCACGCGCGCAGATATCAGCGCCAAATTTAAAAATCAAACTTCAACCTTGATTTTCTCCACTAATAATGAACTTATGATAGTGAAACATATGGCATTAGAGTTCTCAGAGTGCAGTTTGTCAATCTAAACCAAGTCATTGTTTCGCTTTAGTGTCCCTTTAAGATGCACTAAGACCTTAGTTGCATAGAAGAATTGGCATGTCAACTGTCACTGGCATCAACTAGAATATGACCACCTTGTCAAGCTCATGTTTCAGAGAAACACTTGTACAAATAAAACAGTGTAAGCAAATCATTGTTATACAAGTGTAACACCGAACCTGAGCTCCTCTCGCAGAATGCCATGGCCGATGATGAAGTGCAGCTTCTCCAGATTGGAGGTGGGCCGGCTTTCAAGCCAGTGGCTGTAGTTGTCAGCTGCCAGCTCTTCGTCCTGAAGGTGGCGCCTCACGTCTTCCGTGATCTTGTTCTTGCGCTTGAGGGTCAGGGACACCAGCTTGTTGCGGATGCTACGAGACTTCTGCTTGGTATACGAGTCCTTTAAGGAAAACAGAACCAACAAGAATTTTCTGATAAGGTTCTCCATGTTGCTGATCTCAAGATTTCACTCTCCTTCACGTCATTGTCTTCTTTTTTTTCTCACTCAACCACTTCAACGTCAATGACTCCCTTTTCTAAACAGACCACCTGCTCACCTAGTGCTGCATATGCTGTCATTTTCACCTGCACCGTATAGTTGCAATTAGTAGGCTTGTGAGAATATTCGAATGCTTCGAATGTTCGAACGAATATTGCAGTATTCGAATTCGCATCGATTCGAACTTAAATTATGAAAATTTCGAAGTATTCGAAATGAACGAATAGGTGTATATTAGTCCGCATGTAACCCCTGTAAAGGCTGTTTCACTGTAGTGGACGGTTGGTAAGCCGTGAAAGCACCTCTTCAAGTGTATATTAGTCCGCATATAACCTTCTGTAAAGATGGTTTCACTGCAGTGCAGAAGTGCTAAGCCGTGAAAACACCCATCCAGGGAAAAATTCGCACTGCCGCGAAGCCCCATTTCAAGGTTAAATGAACATATTACCCTCACATCAATTCATCATGCCCATTTCATCAGTTTAAAAGCTTGTTATGCCGGCTTATATGCTCTAAGTATAGTAAATTTTACTACATAACATATTTTACAGGTTATCACTTGCATTCTACCGAAAGTCAAATCCTGCTACTATTCAAAGTTGTTTTCACTTCCTTTGAGCCAAAAAGAATGGCATTAGCACAGGCCGTGTTTCAATTTTTAAAATATATTTTGCAGGTTAGTTGGGTAATGACAAATATGCCCATTTTTCTTTATAATATGTGATATATACGATTTGAATTCGATTCAAAATTATTCTAACCAAATCACTATTCGCTTCGAACCTAGAATTCACTATTTGCACAAGCCTAGATATTAGACTTAACCTCAAAATGCATGCCATGGTTCTTGCAACTTTGCCTTACTCAGGAATGCTATACAATATACTAGCACTAAAGATAGTACTTAAGGGGAGATGCGAGTCGAAAAACGCAAGTTTTTTCCAGAATTAGATATTTTTTGTTATCATTTGCTTTCACAAGCTTAGTTTCTCTACTTTCACGACAAAAAAATTGAAGTTTGTAATTAAACTCAAAGTAGGTTAAAATCGCTTTTAAAGAGCACAAGGTGGCTATGAAAAACTAAAAAGAGCTCATTGTCTAGAGTCCCCTGGAAATTGTCACCTGGCTGCTTGCCGTTGCATTTCGCATGAGCAGTTCACCAAAGCCACATGCTCAAAATAACCATGATTCCCAAACTCTCATGATGGAAGAAATTATTTTAAAAGGCATATCTTTGCCGCATAGATAACCTTTCACTTGTACCTTTAAAATGCGTTTTTCTCAAGATACCATTAGGGCAACGTCTTCAGTTTTGACGTCATGTTTTTGGTACTTCTAAAAGCCAGATCTGGATGAAATTTTGCCCACGTATTCTTTAACACGTGAAGAGTGCAAGTATCTCCTTTAAAACTTGATACCACCTATATAATTATTACGAACCTAAAATAAGCAATTAGTATGGTCTGAGCATTCTAAGACTTCTCACATTACAATTTTTCTTGTCCATTAAAATGTCCTATACGCACTTTCTTCTTAGTTATTTACATTCTACAGTTAATGTGGACCAATGTGAGGCATTAATGGCTCAGAATCATCAATACTTAGTGGCGAAAAAAGTGTCTACAAAAATAACTATATTTTACACATTGTCATGGAACAAAATGAAAACTAGGCAACTTATTATAAAACTTATTACATATTTGAAATGAACATAAAAGCCTCTGTAAACAGCAAAAATTTCACTTACCTAGGCTACTGATTACAGAAACTTTTTTTTCAAGTAGCATCTCCCCTTAAAAGAGACTGTATGTCTGTAGCAGAAATGGAGAAGCACTGAATCCCCATAATTCTGATGGTGGCTGTACGCTTACAATGAAACCTTGCTATGATGAAGCTGAAGAGGCAGCTGAAACTACTTCATTTTAACCACTGTCCGCTAATATTGGTGGACATTACCCACTGGACAGGTAGGAAGTTGAAGTAAGCTACCACTGGGTCAATCGAAACTGATGGAAATAAGCAAAAGCCAGCAGTGCACAGCTGAACAGCTGAACAAAAGTAAGACCGTTTTTTCTTGTAAATGTTTTGGAAACATGAATGCTGTCTCTCTAAAAAATTTCCCTAATGAACGCATAGTGCAGTGGGGTCGTGCGGGGAGACCCTGGGACGTACGTGCCCGAACCCCTTGGTCGAATAAAGTTTTACATCCTCCTCCATCAGAGAGGTACATCAGAGAGTTTATGCTCTCAACCAACATGGTCATGATTAGAGACGGGATTTAAGGAAAATGCCTATTTTGTTCCTTGCTTTCCTATCACCCGATTTTGGTATATGAGCATGAATTAGAGGGTAAGAAGGGCGTTTATAATGTTTTTATTATGCCTATAAATGCCTATTTCCAGACCTATATGAACACTAACCTCAAATTTTGCTTTCGAGTGCAGTTCGAGATCGTTATTCATGTTAACGGGCAACAGTGACTGTTCTGAAATCAATGGGGTTCAACCTAGTCCTCTAGTTCAACTAACTTCCGGAAAACAACCCATAGCAGCAGTGAAATGGGATGTACTGGCCACCAAATGTTGCCATGCTGGCATGATGCGAGCAGTTGGCAAATGCAAAACTGTGGAGAGCCATTCAGGCTAAAGGCGAGTGAAGAGAAAAAGAAAAATGTGATGTGCACATGGATTTTGTTTTGTTTGTAATTTACTTCCTAAGGTGTTCACTGACAGGACAGAAATCGATCCAACGCGATTAGACTCAGCCAATACGAGGCATCACTCCCTTCTGGTCTTTTAACAGTCTGGCTATCTGCTCCTGTGCTGCCCTTCTCAGCCATGCCTAAAAGAAAGAGACCCGGGGGTGTGTTGATTCAACAGTGGACACTTGACTCACCATGCTACAGAATAAAAGGAGAGACCGTAAAAGGAGAGACCGTAGTCTGTGAACCGTGTGGGAAAAAGGACGACTGCATGACTACGTTGAACTGTTGGTGCCTTTTTGCCATCATAAACAATGACATTTTTTGCTTTCCCGTCGTAGATACAGGTCGCGCACTTCTTTGTTATTGCGATAGCAATTATATGGACAATCTCAGCCGATTTTTGCTGTTGCCGTCGCCGTCATGCCCCGTATATGTATATATATATGTATATATATAAAAAAAAAGCACGAAGAAAAATAAAGCAGAAGAAAAAAAATTCCGAGGCAACCGGCCAAGGATTCGAACCAGCGACCCCCTCGCTCCGCAGCACACTGCGTCAAACCACTCAACCAAGCGCCATGCATGCGGTGACAATAAAAACTGTGGGCTATTTATGTACACCATTTAGCGCTGGCGGTACGCAGATCTCGGAGGAGCTTGAGCGTGTTTTCTATCATGCAACCCTCCTACATTTTTCTTTCAATTTGAAAACTGCCCTTGAGACACGCACGATAAAGGTGCCCCTTTCTGTACCCACTCGTGATGTGGGAGAAAAAAAAAAAAAACACACCGCGCAAACCTTGTGTCACACACCACCGCGTGGGCAGGAGACGCAGAGGGGTCATTTCATGTGCCGCATTTTAAAAGAAAAAGAAATATCTGAGAGTGTCGGGTTCTGCGTTGTCGACACTTGCAGTGCGTTGCTCAAACACAAAGGCGTAACAACTGTGATAGTTGTTAGTTCATGCTTGTCCTGTGTATACCTGCACATTCTTTTCGAGAGTCTTTCTTTGTGCCTCAGCGGGAAGCTGCAAGTAACGAGCTGTTTGTCGTTCTTCGTGTGACATTCCAATTTTTTGCTATCGCATTCATTGCTTCACGCTTGTGGCAAAACTGTGACTTTTTTTTTGAAATTATTTGCATTTATGTAAAATTTATTGTGCCTACATTTACAACGTTGGAGGCTTAAAACGTGTTTTGCCTGCTTATTTTTGGTGCCTAAGACGCACTTGTTTTAAGGTCTACAAATCTGGCTTTTAGTCATGATACAATGCTGGGAAACTGAAGATTCGCTGAGAACATGAGTAAAGGTTGTATTTGTAATGGATTTCATCTTTCATTCCTATTGCAGATTCCAACCCAAATGTACGAAAAAATCTGCAAATCTTCGTTATGAATTAGAAAGAAAGTTTGCTACATAAATAAGCGGAAAAATCTTGCTTCGTTTAATAAAGGTCATAAGTGCATGGGCTTCTATGAAAATCTCAAGAAGAATTATGATTAGCTCCCTATATCCATTACTTTGTAGTAACTGATTTCATTACGATGAGCTATCACAGATTTTCTATTAGGTACCTCTCGGGATCAATGTATGCATAACGCAACTTTCTGAGGATACAACACAGGCACAAAAATCAAAGTACTATAGTTCATGCTTAAAAAACTGGTGCTAATTGTAGGAAAGAAGTTGGAAATTTAAGGGCTCGTTTTTTCTTTGTTAGACACAATATTAATGAGAACTAACAGACAATAATGCCAAGGAAAGTGCCAAGGAGGTGCTAATTGTAGGCTTTTGTATATCAATAAAGGAAACTGTGACACTGTAGTGCTCGCTTCTAGCTGGAAGAAAAAAAGAAAGCGTTCTTACAGTGTCAACACCCATCATCTGCGCTTCACGGAAGTCCTTGGTCTTGATGAAGTTGCGACCCAAGGTGGCGGTAACCTTGCTCATAACAGATGAGTTGTCCTGCATCGAACAGCACAAGCTCTTGGCTATGAATAATTGCCACAAAAAGAGCAAGAAAATGCAGGTGCACCAACATTGAATATGGCAAGTTGCATACCCTGTCCATGGTGTGGAACTTGGGCTCTGGCAAGTCGCCCATGAATCGCAAAATTGTGATCCACAGTGCCAAGGCAGCCTGAAAAGAGAATTGAAAAGCGTCGTCGAAATTGAGCAAAAAGAGAGAGAGAGAGGTGCAAGAACTTTTGGACGCAGAGTTCAAGATAAACAATATTCTGCAGCATATACAGCTGCAAGCTTATTTTCGACAGAAATAAAACTCACAGATTTTAGTTACTAGCCTTCTTTAGCAATTTATTACCCCACATATTTTAGGGCTTTAGACTTTTGATGCGAGAAAGCGGTGATAGCTGCTTCTGGCAACAGTAATATAGGCAATGACATGCTAAACAACTGCATAAGCTGCATATGCTTATCGATAACAACACTCTTCATGTGTGAGCAGAGTCTAGTTTTCTGAAATATCCCATGCCATTACCCTTACTCAATCAAATTAAGCTAACCTGAAATGCAGTGCTGTCACAATAGTGACAATCCTTAAGCACTAGATTTATCTGACTTTATAAACCTCACCATTGAGCCTACCATGCAAGTGTGCTACTGCAAGCCGTCAAACACACCAAGTGTTTCTCCAACTCATTCATCACTCTGAATGTGAGAACAAAGCAAAACATTTCACTTCAATCTAACTTATCCAAGGTTAGTTTTTAGTTGCACATAAGTTCAAATAACTTCACACTATCTTTAATTTCCTTCCAGCTTCGTTTGTCAGCCGGCAGATGGCCAGTGTGACAGTGGTAATTGCGCAACTGTCCTACTCTAATGCAACTCGAGAGGTTTCTGTAGGCAATGAAAACAGAATGTGAGGTTATGCTCACCATGGTGTCGCCTTGTGTCTGCAAGGGAAGTAGAGAGTTCTTGAGAGGCTTTCGCTGGTACTGGTGGCTGGCACTTCCTTGGAAGTAGGTGGCCGCAAACTTCTGAAACTTGTACTCGCTGAGGTCATCCTTGTCCTCGGGGCACCGCTGGAATTGAGCCCTCCACCTCGCCCCCCATTGATGGCATTCTCCCGAGAAGCCTCCAGATCCTGCAAAGATAGTGCACGTATGGCGGTCATAAAGTTCTGCCAAGAACATGTGCTTCCTGACTGTGCATCTAAAGGGACAGCAAAAAACCACTCGAACTGTCAAGTGGCTCAAGATAGGCAATACTCAAAACCCTGTTTTCATTAATTCCGTGGCAAGAGGTTGATCACTTTGAAAATAATGTAACTCTAAACCTTGCACATTTGAATTTCGCACGAAAACAAGAGAGGTGGTGCATCGGTATAATGTTGGAGACTTAAAACTGCATTCTTGCACAGAAACAGTGGGACAATTATGAAAGGATGTTTCAGTTTTTGTCTATGTTTGTGAACAAAAGGACATGCACTGATCAAGCTAGAGACAGCCATTGGACTCTTCCGTGTTCCTTCACTTGACGTGGATCACTCGCCTATCTGTGCTTGGCTAGGATGTGTGCGTGTTCATGCTCACTGGAGGAAGGTTCACTCGACCAGTTGGATAAACTGCATCATGCATCAGCTGCACTGAACAAGCTTCTTAACACTCGGAGGAATGGTTAGTTAGTGTACGAATAGAAGTAAATAAAGTACTGAACTACTGCATCTGAGGTAGTCAGTAAGGCGAACTTGTTTGAACAGAAAAGAGCAAAATATGGGGAAAAGGCTGCGCATGTGCATGATGATTCTCTCGTCTGGTTTCTGGCATTGCTCCGTTCATCGATAAATGAAGTGTACAATAAAAATAAAGGTTCTTCGCACGGGAAAACACACTAAGCACAAGAGAAAAAGAATGCTAAGCTGCGGACGCAATACTAAAGGTGCAAAGTACAGTCCCCTCAACATTTCTGGCAGGTCTCTGGCTCAGTCAATCATCATTCAAGCCTCATCACTGCCTGCCAGTGCTTCAAAACAAAGTCGAACTTGCGACACAAAACTCACCAGTGTGCTGAGTGCCTTGGGACCACCGCAACGAGTCCCACAAGTAGACCTTCTCACCAACCCACACTTCGCCTCCACATTTGCACTTTTGCACACACAGTCGCCTCACTTGCAGCAGGCGTTCGGCATACGTGCCACCAGCGTTGACGCACATATACGAGTACAGTGCGAATCCCGCTGTGCTGGCCATGAGGCAAGATTGTTGCGCCACCGACTGTGGCACACAGTAAACAATGAGGAAGCACCAACCTCGTGTGCCTGAAGCGGCTATGCAACAGTGAGCAAACATTCCTTTTCCCTCGCCAGACCCCATTCCACGCTTGGCTGCCTCCACATCCTCTAATTGACGCATCTCTTGTCACGGACGAGCTTCTGTCAATGCTTCCCGCTTTAGACGCTAGATCGGGCAAAGTGAGGTTGCTCTTTTATCAGCACTACAGGCAGCTGGTTCATATGCAATGTGTTAACTGAAAACGGCACCGTACATAACAATGTGGCACAATAACCTTATGCAGTATGACGTGAACAAAAGCAGAGTTATGACAAATAGGTGAACATACAGGTGAATAGTGTACAAGAAAAAGAAGACCCGGAAACACGGAAGGCCAAGTACAAGCACTACTTTCCAACTGACCTTTATTGCAGGACCAGCTGTGTCTAACTAATGCCTTCAGTGCTTCTTTTTCTAGCTCAAAAAATTCAGCAATAAAAAAAGCAAATAGCCTAATTTGTCACACCATTACATGAAATAAAAAAAAGGCTGGTTTGACTTAAGAAATACAACATATAAAAATAAAAATCAAGGTACAGAAATTGGTTCTGAAGTCTATTTAAACAGCATATGTTAATATCAAATGCAAAGAGGTTCAAGTTATCTTGTTGTTTGCCCCTAGCCACAATGATTGCTTCAAACTTCAATACTTCAAGGACTAGTTAATAATTTGGGGAAACACAAAATAGTTTAGAGAAACACAAAAGCAAAACATAAACAAAGCCTTATTAGCAGATAACCTATTTGAAACTGCAAGGAAAAAGTGCGGCCGCCACTTACTCCGCTGACACTCAACCAACCTCTCTCAAAGAAATGCGAATGTATTGTTTCCACAGAGAACAGCACATAAACTCCACGGTTTTCTACGGCTTCCACTATGGATAGACGGACGATGGCATAACTGTGTACTAAAAAAAATGCAAGTAGGAGGTTGATTTGAGAGCATTTGCTAATAATTTTAACTATGGTTATATATACGTACAACACGAAAAACGAAAAATAAACATAGAGTAATGTCGCATGTCAGAAGAAATCTGAGTGCAAGTGACAAAAAGAATACATAGAAGTAAGGACTGCTGTTACCTTGAATGCTGATGGGCCCACCTGCTCGTTGACGGACTCCGACCGAGGCAAAAAGTCAAATATGACATCAACCTTGAAGGAAAGAAAGAGGATTGCTTTAGTCGTGCTATATTTGTGAAGAGATGCTTTGTTAGTACAGTTTTTGCGAGCATGACATTAATTTTACAATCAAAGCTATTGTCACTATAGATCTGACAGTTATTACTTTGAGGTAGTTGAATATAAAATGTATAAGACAGGCAATGTTAGGGTGCCCAGCTTCAATGAACAAAAGTAGCATCACTGTTAAACTTCTTAAGTTTTTTCAATTTAGTACGCCACTCATTAGACTCTTTACTGGCGGGAAGAGACCCTGGCATCTTTGCAGTGATAGCATTAAACAACACATAAGGTTAGTTAATCTCTGCAAGAGGATGACCAGGTCATCCAAGCCATTTCAAGAAATTCAGGCCTCCTTTGACCAGAATTTGAACAGTCAAGTATGTAACGTCACTTGCAAGCACCAAAATAGGACAGGTTATAATGCAGTGATACAGAATAAGTGGGAGAATGAAAAAGGCACTGCTTTACAAGCACAGCATCAATATTGACATCAATGCAAGCCATCTATGTGTGCAGTGTGCTTCTAGGCAAGTCCGCGTTCAGATGTTTCATAACGAGAGTTCCTGAAGCAAAACGAGGACTAACCAGCTTAGAGTCGTCGAGAGGCTCATCTTGCCGACTCGCAGCATCCTTGATGACGGCCATCTTCTGTTCCAAGCTGCGTCGGACCAAAACATCTTCCTCCTGCTGCCTGATGTGCAGTTCTTGGAGACGCTCCTGGAGGGTGGTAAAGGGCACAAAGTGTGACAATAAGAAAAATTAACGAGCACATGCAATTGGAAGAGGGTTTGATACAGCAGTCGAGAGTGCAAACATGGTATTGCTATAGGACTCTTTGTCAACCAAGAAGCCCAAAGAAGTGTGCCAGTCAAATGTTCGTTTTCCTTCTTTGATCAAAATAAAGAAAGTTACTAATTTTTTAGTGTTTCTTTTTTTGTGGCTACACTTTAGCTTATGCTTTGATCGACAGTGCATAAGTTATCCACTTATCTGACTGTAGTAAACATTTAACTTTCCAATTTTCGACCTGAATCCATCTTTCCTCGAAAAAGATGGACATGAAGTTTACAAAAGGAATTCGACTTCACTACATCTTCGAAGTCTGATACTATCTATTAAGCATACCTCAATACACTTATAACTGAAGACATCGCAGAGATAACATGTAACAACGAACTTCTTTAGGGCATAGTACTTTCACTTTCAAGTACACTATTCAGAATGATGGCTCCAGTAATGCACTTCAGTAAAGCACTCCAGTAATGATAGAAAGAACACTTATTTATTTATTACATACCTGCATTGCCCCAGTGGGATTTCATTGAATTCAGTGAAGTGATAGTTGAGTACATGGCATTTCCCAATAGTACTTACCCTGAACTTTTGCTCGGCAATCTCGCGAGCCTTTTTCGGGTTCATCTGCTTCTTCAGCATGGCCTCCTCCTGCTCCCTGAGTCGCATGGCTTCCAGAATGTGCTGATGCTGATTGCATGCAAACAAATGGCCCAGCTTGTAAGCAACTACTATTTCTTTACAGGCATTACAAGTAGGCACTGCATGTACAAACATATGCATCATATTTACATGAAAATTCATTAATCAGTTATCACTTTTATGACATGTCTTCAAGCTCATGTACAATGCACTTAGCAAGCGGAGCTTGATATTTTGAACTTCATCCCTGCCACACCCTTTCCCTGCAGACCATTCTTTTTTTGTCCAATAGGACAAACCAGCTTAGAAGAAATCTTTGCTGTCTATATTGTTTTCATAGCAGCGGCTAAGTTTACCACGGCTGGTATAAACCACAGCTGATACAGTAAAAGCTTGTTAATTCGAACTCGAAGGGGACTAACAAAATTGTTCAAATTAAGCGGAGTTCGAATTAGCGGACTGGCGCTAGAATGAACAGGACGTCACACCACACTGCACAGGCAGAACCCAACGAAGCCACCTCTGGACTTGTAATCGCGAACTGCTCGCTACTACACGTTTTTGGCAGGTGATTTCGTAAATTAATTTCATGGAGCTCTAACAGCGAACAGAATTAAGTGTTCAATCAGTGATACGCCAGAAAAAGTATTGACATGCATCAACGTCTCCTCTATTTTTTACAATGCCAGTGCAAACGCTCGCTCCTCAAAGGGAGCCGTCGGTCCGCTTTAGTTCAGGAAGTGGTCGTGATGCGACGCTGCATAATGGGTAGGGCTGCTTGCGTCACACGTGGGTCCGAGTGCTTTCCCACGGAGTTGCGATAGACGCGTTTTCCCTCTCCAATATCATGCGTCTGTAAGATTTGTTCCTTCGTGCTCCTTCTTTGTAGCTCGAAGCAATGCCACCGCCGCCTCAGAGCGCTCGTGTGGCACCTCTTAAAGACAGTGCATGCACTGCAGCATCGCAGTGACGCGTCCCCATTGGTTGCCCGCATAGCGCCACGAACGGGCACGCGCTATCTCAAAACACTGTGTCCCTTACAGAGCCAGCGTGACCACCAACATAGTGAACACGAGGGATGTTAGACGCCGCCTCATGGATCTGTACACAACTGAACAAAAAAATTACTTCATATGATTTCCGTCGTGAGGCACCACATTTAGGGTGCTCTCCCCCCATGACCGCAAAGCACACGCGAAGGCTAGGCGATGGGCGAGAGTAGGAAAGAGCTAGAGGAGAGGGCGGTGAACGGCTGGAACGGTCGCATTTGGCTGGCATTGATAAAATAGAGGAGGCGTTACATGCATTCATGTGAGCAGTGAGCCTTAATGTGAAATATGTGACGCTATTTATGCTCCAAAACACATTTGTTTACATGGCAGAGTTAACGCAATCAAAATCAATGTAACCAGTAATTTGCATTTGCTTCCGTTTCTTCTGTCGCGAATCCATGAGCATCGTCTGTAGCTTGCCCGAGAGCCGCAGCACAGCGTGCGAATTCCCATCTGCTGTGAAATGCTGCTCTTTCATTTTTTTGTAGCTCTAGTAAATTTGGTTTGGCTTGGTTTTGCAACACATTGTGATCACTTTTGGCCAACTTCTGCAAGGAGTAATGAAAACCAGGGGCTCCCAGTTCGAATTAACTGTAAGTTCGTATTAACCGAGTTCGAATTAACGAGCTTTTACTGTATAAGCAAAAAATACAATGTGATCATGAAAAAAGTGTGACCACATTTTGTCCTCGAAACAATGGCCCTCTCAGAATAAACGAAGACTACAAGACCTAACATCAGAAGGAGGAACAAAATAAGCATGGGCATTATACTGTGTCAGATCATGGCTTAATCATAGTAAAATAACAGGCAAGGAAGTGATACGCAAGTGTCCCATTTTTATTAATTACATCCGACATCATATCTACATGATAAAGATCCTTCAAGATAAGTACAGTCGCCGACCGATTTTCCGAACCTGGCGGGGACCGCAAAATAGTCCCAAAAAATTGAACAGTCCGAAAAAGTTGTTGAAACATGAGGGAAGTTTATTTTGATTAGACATGAGAGAAGTTTATTTTGATTAGAGCAGCCTAAAAAAAATCTCCAATAATGTCCCGATTCATGCTACGCTTGGGGACGAGCAGATTTAGTGGTATTCGGGC
The DNA here is from genome assembly GCA_030522465.1 of Rhipicephalus appendiculatus. NCBI lineage: Eukaryota > Metazoa > Arthropoda > Arachnida > Ixodida > Ixodidae > Rhipicephalus > Rhipicephalus appendiculatus. The sequence continues at coordinate 4,658,026 of JALIZH010032992.1, read as the reverse complement.
TACAGTAATGCCGTTAGTGCGTTGGTGATCACTGTTGCCGATCGTTGCGGGCGGCACAGTTGGTGGCTCCATGGCACCAAGCAAACATAATTTGACAAAAAGATGCAAGCAACATCTCGTCTGGTTGGTAGCATTTAACGACACGGTCGGCGGTTCTTTAACCTTCACTGACATCACACAGTACGCGAGCTTCCAGCATATCGCCTCTATCGAAACACGACCACTGAGATTGAACCCGTGTGTTTCAGCTCAGTAACCGAGCACCGTAACCACTGAGCAACTGCAATGGCAGAGAACATGTGACGCATACAAAGGCTCAAAAACACTTGACACACCACCTACACGACCATTCGTGGAATGACAACAACAAAAAAACGCACGCACACGCACGCATGCGCAAACACACACACACACAACACACACACACACACAAAACCCCACCGGCGTATTAATGATGACAATAAGGCTGACTAAAAAAGAAAAGTTGCATTCCCTAGAGTGTTTTGCCAGCCAAGGAAGAGTGGGAATGACCTTCAAAACTGGCAGATTGTTCACGCTCCCAATCTTGGAGGCAGAACAACTGGCCACTGGAAGCCAAATTTGACCAAGCCAGTTGAAAATCTAACATGGCAGCTTTCAAAATTAAGCGGCATGGCTCAGAGTGTGCGCTTTAGTCTAAAAAACTTTAGGGCATAAGTTCGTCCGAAAAATTGGTCATGAAAATGTATTAGTGCAATGGGAACCTTGACGGTGCTTTTATGAAGTCCGAAATATCCATCAAGTCCGAATTTTCGGAGTCTGAAAAATTTGTCGGCGAATGTAATGGTGTTACGCAGCTGCTGCAGTATAGTGCAATGTAATCTCAAAGGTCATGCTTTCAATATACCACAATGTCTGTTCTTGCCCTGACACAAACTGAATGTGCCATTCACTTATTTAATATGCACTGGAAAGGCCACGTTTTTTTACAGCGCAGTAAGCTTCCAGAGTCGAAGCCAGCAATGTTCAAGACCCAAGTGCAGAACACCTTTCGTTTTCAGTTTACCAGAGCAACAGCAAGAGACTGTGACTTCTGCAAAGAATTTAAGATGGAATGTCCACTCCATCTGGAACACCAATGGCAGTTACTGTTTGCCAAAAGTTACTGCTTCCCATGGTGTCATCGGCTCAGCCTCAAGCACAATCTTGAGCACAGCATCAAGTGCCACGCCTTTACTGAACAGGCCAGTGTCACGTTATTGTGAAGCGGTGTGCATAGATCAACAACGTTGCTAGCGCATTGTCCGTTATTAACCTGAGTTTATAGCCGTAAATGTCCTGCACTCTCTTACCTCTATCTTCATCCTCTGGTAGTTCTTCTGAGCAATTGACCCTGCGGACAAATGCCTGGATCTTGATCACAGCAGCGTGCTTCTTCTGGTAATCTCGACGCGCCACAAAGCCTCTGCAGAGAGCCTGTTTAGCAGGGGCAAAATACAGATGTTAGATGTGAGTAATTAAGGAAGCATGAGATGAACTAACTGGAAGCTATGAAAGATGTCCTGCATGTTATTACCTAAAGTAAAGGTCTCCCACTCCCAGCTTTAACACATGGGAGAAGTTTTAGCATGTGAGACTGTAAATGAAGTCTAGTGTTTTCCTCTTCTATTTTGAGATTAACACGTGAGCCGTAAATGATAGTCAAATAAAGTAGAAAAGCTTCCATTATAACTTCTGTAGAAATAGAGAAACAGAAAAGAAATAAATAAATGATACAGAAATGTGCTGTTTAGAAGCTTCGCAGTGATCATAGTGAACGTGTAAGATGGCATTAAAATGCACTAGCAATGCCTTTTCTTTTCCCACATTAATACCCCGGTCACACTGGCAAATTTAGTGTCACTTTGAACTAGTGCACTTACGCCCCCAGAGTGTCACTTTGGCGACGCGCTGCTACACGAGAAAGGGATGTGTACTGTGGTAATGGTGGCAATGGTGATGGGTACATAAGTAGCACAACAGATATTTGCTTTTCAGGCAACGTCTCTTGAGTAATAATGTATTACAGCTATAAGCAGCCCTTAAAATAAACTTTACGTACAAATGCGGCAGCTGCGGCCATTGCAAGGCTTGCGCTGGGCATGCCCCTGGCGGTCATGGCTGTAAACTGCCTGATAGCGAGAATAGCAGTGCAGTTTTTTGCGGTGTAGTATGTTTTAATGCATAAGAATATTCCTAATAACAAAAACGATAGTAAAAAAAAAAATGCTATGAACTCAGCTTTGGATAATAACGAATTTATTCTCGCTCCACTGCTACCGAGGCTTGACACTCCGTCGCAGTGAAGCGAGTTTGGCGAACGCACTCGCCCGCAAGTGCGCTTTGCAGCGAGTGACACTAAACGTTCCCGTGTGACAGCGTGTGAATGACACTAGCGGTGAAGTGCACTCCCTCAAAGTGCACTTAAGTTGCCCCGTGTGACAGGGGTATTAGTCTTAAAAAAGCAACACATAAATTGAAGCGGAAATACACTTGAACATAGCTATTATAAGCTCAAATCTAACATCATTATATTCAATATTCATTATAAGCATATATTCGTTATATGCTAATATTCCTAAAAAATATATATATTTTTTTCATATATCTAATAATACATCATGCAGAGGTTTTACTGCACTGTAAATATCACAGGCATCACAGCTAAAGCAATGATTTTTCGTACTGTTTACTGCTTCCTTTTAAAAATATTATTGTAGACTCACTACAATCCGAAATAAGCAGTTTTTTCATTCCACGTAGAAAGTCATAAACATTATTGTTCCAAAAGTCAATTTCATTGTATTTCACTGCACACAGAAGAGAAAAGTTGCTCATGTTACCTGGAGGGTCACAATGTGTCCCCGCAGATGCTTGAAGCGGTGCGAGAGGACACGAGACCGGATCAAGGCTTGTAGCCGCTGGTAGCCGGTCCTCATCTGCAATGGCAATAATTGGTGCGAATTATAGTTATTCAACTTTATTAATGGGCCATTAGAAGTGAATACAAAAGCACTGTAAAAAGTGCACCTGGTTTTGCACTAAGTGAAACTCGCATGCTAAAGTAGTAATCAGAATAATGATAGACTACATTTACATGATTTCAGAACAGTTATAAGTAATGGTGAAAGGTTTAGTCATTACATAGGGTGATCTAATCATTCTCGCTTGTCACATTGCCAGTTTTTGTCCAATCAGTAAATTTTAATAATTACCCAGAATTCCCCACAGGTTCACCTTGGGAATGCTTCCTCTAACTCCAAGCTAGAGTGGGCTCTGTGTCATTGAAATATGAGTCAGAGTAAGGTAGGAACTTTTCCTACATAGCTCTAGAGTAATGGAAGAAACCTCAGTAAATTCTGTCAGCTTGATGCAGATATTTTATGTACAAGGGTGCCTTTTAGCTGCTTCAATGCTAAAGGATTGTTTACTTGGCAAAAATGTGTCTGGCATACATTGACTGTTTTACACTTCAAATACTCATTGACTAAAGAGGGGCGTTTACAATTTACGTTGGTGAAAATGTGAGAAGACCATCAGTTTTTACAAGTCTTGAAAAATTTTTTGTGCCATGAGTACCTGGATAGCGAGTGGCAAGGGGTATTTTTGAGCAAAGATCACACGTTTACTCAAACGAAAAGATCACAGCATTAGACGCAAAGGGAAGGAGCTACAAGAGTGCTTCTTTTTAGCAACAATAAATCATGACTGGGCAAAAACCAAATTGAAAGTAGAATGTCACATATAAATAAGCGTCTTAAGCACAGAGAAGTTCGCCCAAGTGTTCACTAAATCTTTTGTTGTGGCATCTGGTCAAAAAAGCAATGTAAAATGAGAGCTACAAAGAACAAAGGGGGTGAATGGAAGACAGGAATGATACTGCGTGACAGAGTTAGAAGTCAGCTGCCTCATGCGTACCGCAAGGAAACGCTTTCGCTGCAGGTAGGCCCTGAAGCACCGCTGAATAGTGAGCGTGCTCTTGCGCATCTTGAGGAAGCGACGTCGGTAGTACCAGCCCCGAATGGCCTTTTGCAGAATCAAGATCTTGCGGGTCAGCACCCGGTCCCTCTCCTGCTCCAGAAACAGGTCGTGCGCATCCTGCAAGTGAAGTGGTTTAGAAGATTATTTCTACGGCAGGGCAACATAGGACAGAAGACAGAGTGTATGACAAGCATCCTTGTTTGTGGTCCATTCTGCCTCAAGCATCGGATATTCTTCTTAACTACCTCCATGAATGTACTAATGTCACTGTAAGCTACATACCGTACGTACTTCTGCAAGGCCCACGCTTTTTGATATTCTTTTACAGAGCGAAGCATCAAACTGCACTCGGACTGCTATGAAGAATAATGCTCCCGCTGGTAACCAACTATGAAAATTGTCATTCAGTCATCATCACTGCTTCCACATTTTTTGTTGTTTGACAAACTTGCCTCTTTAGCATCCTCTCAAAGTGTGTCATCTTTCATGCCTTCCATACTTCCCATCACCTTGGATCTCTTGACAGTCTCAAATTTGAAAGCACAGAGAAAGCATTCAATATCCATGCTTTCTGCAGCACCCAAAAGCATGATGTAGCTTAACAGTGACCCACAACGTAATCGACATTGCAATGTGATGAATCAAAGCCCAACGATCCTGAGATATGGTGATGATGAAGATGATGTCATCCTGATGGAAATGTAACTACTAATGCCATGTACTAGTAGCAGCTAGAAGAAATTTAACACAGCGTGAGTTTGCATGTCCTCTCACATGTGACATTTCAGATCTTCCCGCTTCCCCCCATTTCCAAACATCCACACCCCAATGTGGCGGCGTGGGCCTTACACCAATAACTACGGTATATGCATACATATTACCTACAGCTGTGCAGATGCACACACTTGCAAATAAATGCAAACATTTGAAAAGATTTCACTGCTTGTGCTATTTTAACACAAGAAAAACCTGATTTTTCACCGCTGCATCACATGAACCTCATGTCAAATAACAAACTACAATAATAAAGAAAAAGAAAGCACACAGAACACTTCTAAACATCAAGCATAACTGATACCACAACAAGTCCACAACTAATCTGCAGAACAGTGCATACCAAAAAGCAAACTACTACTATAACATGCAGAGGCTACGTACACTTTTGCCAGGACAGCCAACCAATTTTTTGTTATGCACTATTAACAGTTCCGCTGCTTTAAGACAAGACCCAGTACTACTGCAACAAACTTCTTTCCCAGCAAATAACACTAGCCTCGAACGTAAAGCCATGCTCTCTCCAATCTCTTACCTGTCTTACCAGGTAGTAGGATGAGAGCGCCATACCTTGAGAAATCAATCAAACTTGCATACTGCACATGACATCTCACGGCTTTCCGCTCACTTTCTTTTTCTGTTTGAGATGACTACAGGTGCGCGTTGCTACTTTTGTACCACTTTATCTTCGTGAGTCGCTCAAATCAGTGGGCAGTAACTTTACTGCCGTTCATGCAACTTGTGCAACATAGTTTATGAAAATTATGATGCTACACATGCTAATAAAACAAGGCATAATACTAAGAAATATGAAAAAAATGCAACAGCTTGAGCTGGTTTCTGTTCAAAAATATAAGTATGACCAGAGGGCAATTCAGTAAAGTGATAATGCCCTGAAACATAAATCAAATGAATTCAACATGTTTTCTTATGCTTGTAAACATGTCTGAAAGTATAGAGTACTTAACAGCGCAAACGACAGGAGGGGATAGACGAGAAAAGACAGAGCGCTGTCATACCAACATGCCCAATCCTACTGTCTCTTAAGTCTGAAAGTATGTTCTCATGAAGCAAACATGGTGGTCTATATTGGCCAATATCATAGTGCAACTGGGCCATGCAGGTGTACCGCAGCACAAAAAGACCAATAAGCTACAAGAACCATGCATGACGCATTCAGTTATTGCACTACTGGCTACTAGGCAGTGCTTTATAGCGTAGCACTTTGTACCCATGCTTCACACGCAAAAAAGCTCACTTGATTGGGGTGAGATGAGAATTTCTCAGGCTAGTTTCCTGTAAAATAATTTAACACCAATATGACCAATTTGCAATGAACTTTGCAGGTGCATGGCATCAGCAAAGTTCATCACAAATATAAACAAGCATCACAGCGAGAACCTAGCTCTGTGTCAATAAAGTGTTCAAACATGATGCAATAACAATTAGTGTTGATGTCAACAGTAAATGCAGTATGTAGAGATAAAAAGATGGATTTCTTTGGAACTGTTCGTTAAACAAATGACATATTTGAGTAGACTAGCACATGTGAATCAGCCTTGCTGTGCCTGATAACTGCAAGAAGAAAATCTACTTTTACTTTGGACAGTAACACAATCTATGTTTATGTTCTTGAGTAAGGTTCTGTTAACATAAAATCATGATCATTAAAAGTAATTAAAATAGTCCTCCTCGACCACACCTACCTGCCCCCCTCACACCACCCCTTCAGATCAAGATGGTGTCCCTCCCAACACCTCCCCCTCCCCCCTCCCCCTCCCCCCCCCCCCCCAAAAAAAAAAACATTTCTTCCTACGCTCCTGCTCTGTACCCATAAGAATGAAGTGCAGAGGCAGAAATGTGCAAACACTATTTATGAAGCTCTGGAACCTATTGATAATAACAAAGTCAATCTATATTATCTATACATAATTTTTTGTTTTAGAGACATGTGATTACCTATACATCCTTTTCTTTTCTTTTTTTTTTCAGAAACAGAGGAAAGGGGGTTGCAGAAATCTAGTTTCAAACATTCTCCAGTTTTACTAAAGTAAAATTTCAGTCAGAAAACTGCAGAGGTAGTTCAATAAGCTTTATAAATGGCAGAAGCTGACCTTGAGGAACACTTTGGTCTTTCCCATCTGGTAGTCAGCCTTGCCAAGAACCGCGGCCGTGATCCGAGCTGTGGCCGCACGGCAGTCAACCTTGTGCACGGGGCCGACACCAGGGATGAGAAAGCGGTAGCGCTCGACAAACTCTCGAAACGTGTGCCGGATTGGATAGCCTGCCCGTCGAATGCGGATGGTCTCCATCATGCCCGAGTAACGCAGCTGTTTGCAGCACAGCTCCCGGTCGAACATCTATGCAGAAAAAGATTTCCATTGGCACTGACAGTTTCAAAGCAGCAATGTCTAACGACTCATCAAAAACAAGTGGACACGGAGGTAATCTTCTAACATTATTCCAAAATGGCGCATCACTCTATGCTTTCTTTGGCTCACTCTGTTTGTATACATGCTTGCTTTTTCTATGTTGTATGCAAAACCGTTGCTTGAACCAGGTGTTGCAGTTAATGAAAAGGAAGCACTGAAGGTGTAGAGATAAATTGCTGCAAGGCATGGTCTGCATTACTTCTCCTCCTAATTGTAATATATGTTAAACAAAAGCTGTAACTACCAAAATTTCTTAAATTTCTGGAATGCTGAAGGGTTGATAACAACAACAAACCTTTGGCATTGGCGCTGACTTCAGAGGATGCATGGCATAACTTGCACACATGCATGCAGAGTGCACCCTCCAATTACTGGCCTCACTTACAGGTTGTGCAAACAAGCACAGACAATTGGGCCAAATGGCATAGTATATTTCAGCTGTTGGAGCATGATCACCGAGGCAAAGAACGCAGACAACAATAACATGCACACTGTGCCGCTTCACAAGGCCCAACATGCATGTTTACAAATTTCTATGCACTCTGTTTAAGGGTTGGCCCTCCAGTATTTGAATTGGGCAACAAGGAGAATGATGAAACTGGGAATACCATCCAAGGAAGATGATTTTTTGGAGCACATAGATATTTTTTTTTCAGTAACTGTGTTATCTACTATGCTGACTATAAGCATTTGCAGACTCAGACATTTTCAGTAACTGTGTTATCTACTGTGCTGACTATAAGCATTTGCAGACTCAGGACATTCTCACACTCAACGTAGTGTGCGCAAGAATGAAAATTCCAAAGAACTCGGCAAGAAGTCACGGATACAATGTGAGTGAATGATGCACCGCTGCGCATGGATACTGCGTGCATAATGTGGTGAGCTGACTGCAGATGCAGCTGCACAGTGCAGCACAACTCAAGAGAAAATGAAACTTTAAGATATGTCACTCACCATAGGTTTCTTGTTCTCATTAGGCTTGATGCACCTGATGAAGAACGGGTGGCACTGACTTAACGCCTTCATCAAAGAGTCGAGGGACCTCTTGAACTGGGCACTCAGCGTTGGCGTCTTCTTACGAGTGTCTGTCCCCTGCATACACCAATTCAACAAAAAAATCAAGAATACAGTAGACTCAGTAAACGGAAATCTCTTAAATGGAACTGCTGCTTAAACGGAACAACTGCATCTGATATAATTGGTTTCGTACTTAGATTCTTCGCACCCCTGTTCATCTCTCAGTAAATGGAACCCCTGTTAAATGGAACACATTTTCCTGGTCCCTTCAGGTTCCATTTAAACGAGAGTCTACTGTATTAGAACCCACATCTACAAACAAGCCTCAAGTACATATCAATTATGCAAAGCCACTTTGACCTGGAATGTCTCTACACTACCTTTTGCATGTTCACTGGCCAGAATAGCCAACAATTAGAATCAAATAGACTCCAAGAATTTCTTGTGGTCAAATTGTTTAAGCGAACAAAATGGGGAAAAAATAAGAAATAATTCTACGTCGTAACTTACAAACTTGTCATGGCTTCTTTTGAATTACAAAGCTTAGACAATCAGAAAACGATAGGACTAGGGAGAATAGTAAGCGGAGCAAGTGGGTACTGATTCATGTTTGAAGGGTAGCACATGCATGCATGACAACAGAGAAACACAGGACGAGTTTTGTGGTAGAGCATACACCTGGTATGCGGAGGGTAGTGGGTTTGAATCTAGTTAGTGCTGAAAATCCATTGCTTTTTCTAATTGGTGGAGATGTATCCGACCCTGTGCTGGGCTACTTGTGGGTGTTCTCATCCCGAAAGAAGGGCCTTACAGAGATTTCTGGGCATGTTGTAAGGCCGAACAATGTCCAACAGCAGACAGCATTCTGGTAGAGCATCCACCACTGCTGCAGAGGTAGACTAGAGTTGCAAGATTGCACCTAATGGTAAGTTAGATACAAAACAGGGGCGTAGCCAGAAATTTTTTTCGGGGGGGGGGGGGGCACCTCCTTGATTTCGGGGGTGGCAACCTCCTTGAAATGGTCATTTTTCGCTCTGTATGCCATGGCAAAAAAGAATTTCGAGGGGGGGGGGGGGGGCACGAGCCCGGTGTGCCACCCCTGGCTACGCCACTGATACAAAACACTTTCCAGCAGGGTGCTTGGTCATTTAAGGACCACAATACTTGTAAAATGGTGTTTCTTTTAAACCTTTGAGCATCCCCCCCTTACTAGATGGTTCAGGATGCCACACGAGAAATGGTCATAGCGGAAGTAGCCCAGATACCCCGATCAAAAGACAGACAAGTTCCATTTCTTTCTTCTATCCACTACATGTATTCGCAATACCCTTCAACCATGAATACAATGCTACGAAGCTATTAACTTATAACTTACTCCAATACACAGATATTTGGCACTGAAGCAGTATGTGTCTGCATACCATGCCGATGTCGTTGACGAAGAGGTTCTGAAGAAACTTGTTGTTGCTGACTTGTATTAACTGGATGAGGTCGGCGCTGAATGTGTCCCGATTCTTCTCCAGGAAGTTTCGGGCATCGTAAAAGACCACCCCTGCAAAATGGCTCAATCCAAAAGCTGTGTTGATGTCAGACTTTGGCTTCAGGTAGTTCTTGTTAGTCCCGTGTGTCTTGTGCAGCTTGTTTAGCAATGTCTGGTCGGTGCCCTGCATTCCATCACGGAACAGGATCAGTAAAGCGTCACACAAAACAAACGACAAAGTGCATGACACAAGACTCGGGAGCACACTGCGCAAATGGAAAAAAAGTTCGAAGCTGGCCATAAGAACTATATTGTTAGGCTTAAATATTTGCTGCAAGTTATCTCCAGTAACCAGGAGCTTTTTTAGCATTTCATTTTGAGTGAAACGTGTTGCCCATCTCAATGTAAATATATCTTGCAAAACACTGTGCGCCACTATTTAGTGTGATTGGATAGCAGCAAAATTTCAGCATTTGTGGCTACCAATCTAACGCATGTACTGCTGAAGACATCCGCTACAGAAAGATAACTAGAGATTCTAATGAAAAAGATTTTTAGCTCAACTGTAAGTCGAAAATTGAAGTATTATTCAAATATACACGAGGGAACATGCTTTATGCCTCTATAAGTGTATGTATTATAGACCACGATTAAAGTGAACACCTTTCTGGTTATAAAATCAGTATAACTAAAATACTAGTCCCATTTTAATTAGGGTGAAAAATTGCTGTTATGACGCGTTCGGCTAGATTATATGAATTAAATGTTAGACTGCATGCCTTTATGCCATATATCAGCTGCAGTTAGTAGCCAAACACCAATTGAGCATTCCTATTAACAGAGCACCTTACTGCACACGGGTACATGTTATCACATCAAAAACTGTTCTGATTAAGCAGTGAGACGTCTTCTACTTCCTGACCTTGGGGAACTTGCTTTCCTCATCAATCAGTGCCATGATGTTCATGGGCTTGACTGCGATGAGGTCCAGGCAGTCTTGGTTGTCTACAAACTCAATGTGCTGCCAGTTGATGCACTCGAGATTGTACTCCTCCTGCTCCAGCTTGAAGATATGCCGCACAAAAAACTGCTGCAGGTTCTCGTTGGCATAGTTGATGCAGAACTGCTCAAAGCTGGGAAGAAAAGGCACAAGGACAGAGCAGGGGTTCAACATTGCGAGAAACAATGCTGGCCATGTTGCTACTTGTATTTATATAAGGCCAGTACTTTTCCCAATAAGAAACGGCATCAGATATCATAAAGGTGGACAGCTTAACACGCCCCACTCTTATAATTTTCAACACGAATGTACAGTTAAAAGCAGGCTAAAGGCAACTAGCCAAATGACGACATCAATCTCATTTAAGCATAGATAAGCATTGATAAGACATTTTTGCGGGCCAAACAGTGTTGATATGTCGTTCCTATGTTTCCACAACATGTCAATTGCTACGTTTTTATTGATGCATATGTAGGAATAATTTTCAGTTACTTGAACTTGGCTAAAGCTTCAATTATTGTAAGCACCTTTCTTGTACTTGATTATTTGTTTAAGTTTGTGTATTCAGATGTGTGTCATTGTTATGTTGCCATAATGTATTAATTACTATATTATGAAATAACTAAGAGGAGGTCCTCGTCCATCTGAAAGTATAACTCTGGAACTTCCTTTTGCACCAATGATGAATAAAGATCATTTATGAGTTATGAAAAGGTATACATTAGCACATTATAAGAATCACACCTTCATAACAAACCACGAGCACGGTGGCTAAGAAAACTGAAGATATTATTCCTTTCAAAATGAAGCTTAGTGAAAAAAATAGGTTCTTGTGCAACACTGAAGCACGTACAAGTAACCATTGTTTCAAGAAAAGAGCACAACACAGGCTTTTGTAATTTGACACCATTACACTCTTCGGCTCACCTGTTGACAGCAAAGTTCTCAAAGCCAAAGATGTCGAGCACACCTATGGATGTTCGGTAATGACCCGCAGCTGACTTTGGCTTGTGAATTGCCGAGTTTATCTTATTCACAATCCAAATGAACATGCGGCCGTATATTCCCTTGACAAATGCATCACGTACATCCTTGGACTGGTCCATACTCATCGTTGAGACTACAGTGTCTCCATGCGCGAATATAGTACGAGTTGTCAGGGCATCCATTAGGTGCTGCTGATTGACCTATTTGAGAAAGAATGACAAAAATCATTTTTACTTAGCTTTACTGAGAAATAAATTAGTTTATTGTCTTTTCAAGGCTAGGCTAAGCTTTTTAAGAGACATTCTAGCTTTTTCGCCACTGTATACCTAATAATGTTTAAGAGGATACTAGCGTATATTGTAAATAAAAGGGCTCACACATAAAAAGGTTTGAGCAGAAAGAGCGTATGGGCATACTTGCAGAGGCAGCTTATGCTAGAGTTTTTGAGTACATAATGACTTTAATAGCTGAAGCAGTAAATAACAGGCACTCAAAGTTCTTAAATGACTGTTGAACTTCATTGGGCAGTTCATAAGAATAAACGCTTGTAACATTCAAATAAAGTGACATGAAAGCAAATGTTCTTCATTACTTTGTGAACTACATTGAAAAATAAAGATAAGGCTTAGGTATACGTTGGCACACCAGAAAAAATGCTTACCTCGAGCAGTTTTGCAGCACTCTGGACACTCCCAGCGCCAATTATCTCCACCGCATCAAGGTTGTCAATTAGGCGGGCTGGAAAGGATCAAATTATCACAACTGGTGGATACCTTCATCATATTTTGAATATTTTTGCACAGTGTTGGCATCACTCATTATATATATTACTCCTATTGTTTCTCTCATTCAGTGAGGATGTATTTGACTGTGCACTTACGTTTATATTTGATGTTGCCAAGATGTAGCACAATGCCCAATATCTTGAGAATGTCCCAAATTTCATGGTCTGAAAACATTAGCACCTTCATGGCTGACCGAATGTCAGCAAATTCAGCTGCATCATCCCGGCCTTCACAAGTGATGCTTCCTCCCTGTTCAAGACAAAGAATCAGAAGTGAGGTTACACGAAAGTTTGAAATTTCTGAAATCATCATGCGTCACTGTATCATTCTTATGTACATGGTTAAAACTATAAAGGTACTCATCATTAAAGTAAAGCAAATGTCATTTATTAGGGCTCTAAGCTAAAATGCCGATGTCCAGCAGAAGAAAGAAAAAATCTTACCTGAGTCAAATAATGGTATTTTGAGGCATCTTGAAGCTCGAGTTTTGCCTTGTCTTCTTTACTCAACCCTGACAGCATGCAGTAGAATATGTGGTAATTTCTTTCATACTGTGCCTGGAAGTGACAAAAATACAGAAAAAAATCAATAAGAGTGTTGCTAGAATATCCAGCTGTATGGGTCACAAACCTACTACCTTGCAGCTTAGTAAGATACTTACAAATTCTGATCATCAAATATTAAAGGGACTGACAACAGATTTTTCTCGACTCAGTTTTTTACAGCGCATGAAAGCTCACCCTTCGTAGTGTTTGTAGCTGCAGTGGTTTATCCTAAAAGCACATGGTTATTTTATAAGCAGTATTTTTCTATCTGAAAAGTGGATGAAGGTGTCCTCCAGCAACGCTGCAAAGTGATAGTGGTGTCGATAGCCCTCCTCGCATAACGCTCAATGTTCTGCTTTCACAGTAGTGAGTGAAACTGTGGTTAACCACCTTCATATTGAAATTTTCAACCATTTTTGAATATAAAAAGCAGGTACAATAAGTTTTATGGACACCCGTCGTCACGTGAGGTTCCTCTACTGCCTCGTGAGCCAGGTCAGGTGCTTGTGGCCTCCGCGATTTGCTCCAGCATCACGCTGCCAGAGCTAATCGCGGAGGCTGCTATGTGCTCTTCGTACTTCTCTAACTCGTCGGCAGGTGCCGCTAGGCCCTCAGCTTAAAACATTCGTGCTGCCGCCCATAAGCATTGGATAATACGTCAAGCGAAGGCGGCGCCACTGTTCCGCTCAGTACAAATGAAGGCATAGTTGCATGTTTTCAGTTAGAAAAGATTATAATAAAAAGTGTGCTGCATTTCAACGCTAGTATAGAGACAATTAAGAGCGTCAAAAGTAAGAGGTCACGTGATCGCCAACAAGTGCATCTTCACTTTTTTGCTGTGAGAGGCGCGAAAAGTAATTTTGAATGAAGAAATAAAAATATAAGTTCACCTTTAACGTGGAAAACATGGTTCATTTTAAACAATACAATAGACAACCTTTCCATTAGTGGGGTTATCGCAATTCGTGTTCTGAGCAGTTTGCCTGTCCCTTTAACATGCTATGATCAAAGTTACTAAAGGGACAATGACGATAAACAAAAATACAGATAGTATGTGCACCAGTGCAGTATCTCATCACATCATTAAAGTGTAGACACCAAAATCTTTTATGAACGTGCCAGAAACTCCCACTAAGATGTAGAAAAGCTCAGTGTGACAAGATAATTTAGTTTCATGTGAGAGCAACATCACGTGGAGTACCAAAGCAGTGAAGTTAGAAAACCGATGTGCCCTCTGCTACATTTAGTGCGTGCCTCTTTGCAGCACCAGTTAAACCAAACACGCAGCTACGCCTAGCAGAAGCGAGACCATGATGTCGTTGCTATCGACATAGGGGAGTCTGACCACGAGCAAGTGGAGGTGGAAAACCATTTCATTGGCGATCCGTTTGCATAAGACGCTGACATGTTTCCATACAACACATGGTCGCAGTCATCATAATCGCCTTACACATCCCAAAACCACAGCTTTTGCACCTGTATTGTGACGTTTTCACTAATGGTTATCGCAATAAGTCTGGAAGAGCAATGTTTTGTTTCTACACTACAAAATTCAACTAAATTAGCTTTAAGTCGTCTGTTCTCTGTCAAAATTCGTCACAGGATTCCTTGCAAGTGCGCAAAGTTCACGCTGTAGTCAGTTTTCGTGTCAGGTTACCGTCCACTTTTGGTGTCTGCACCCCTAAGTACTAAACACCGCAGCAGTGAAGGAACGCCAAAGTCAAGCAAGGAGACTTACTTGGCTCACAATCCGAGACTTTTCAAGCAGGTACTGTTCGATTTTGGCACCTTCAATAATACCCTGCTTGTTGAAGTGAATATCAATGTATTTTCCAAACCTACTGGAGTTATCATTCCGGATAGTCTTCGCATTCCCAAATGCTGAAATAAAAAGCAACGCAGGCAATCTAGAGCATCTCTCAACTCCCAGGTACCTCTTATTGCTCCTAGTAGCTCACACAAAAAGTGCAAGTCACCAGTTTTACTACCTCATGTTTCTAATGAACTTGAATCACTTTCGGCTTATGCTGTATGAACTCGACAGCGATAGAGAAAGACAGGAGAGGAAAGGATGAGGATAAGCCGGAAGAAATGCCAGGTGGCTCTCCTGCACAAGAAAAGGAACGGTTGATGGGATTGAGAGATATTAAGAATGGGTTGAGTGTTGAAAGATTGAAAGAAGAAAAAAGTAGGCGATGAAAACAATGAGGAATATGTACTATAATAAGAAATGTTACAGATGAAGCACAAATGGTAGTCTTGTACAGTAGAAGCTCGTTAATTCAAATTCCATTAATTCGAACTCACAGTTAATTCGAACTGACGCGTCACTGGTCCTGGCACAGCCCTGTGTATTTCTATGGGGGGAATGCTCCCGATAATAAAAACGCATCAGTATTCACAATGGTTAATTCGAACTTGAACTGGTACAGCGCATAACGGTAAAGAAGAAACGGCTGAGCCGGCCAACACAAAAGGACAGAGGGCTTCAAATGTAATTCGAACTGGAAGCCCCTGGTTTTCATTGCTCCTCACAGAAGTCGGCCCAAAGTGATAGCAATGTGTTGCAAAAAATAAACCAAAGCAAATTTTCGAGAGATGTAAAACGAGGAAACAGCCGCATTTCTCCATAGATGAGAATTCGGACACTGCGCTGGAGCTCTTGGGCAAGCTGCAAACTAGGCTCATAGCGTCGCGACAGAAGAAATGCAAGCAAATGCAAATTACTGATTACTTTTAATTTGGATTTCATTAACTCTGCCACGTAAATAAACGTGTTTTGGAGCATAATTAGCGTCATATTTTTCACATTAAGGCTCACTGCTCACATGAATGCATGTCGGTGCTTGTTTCTGGCGTATCAGTGACTTGTCAATTAATTCTGTTCGCTGTTAGAGCTCCATGAACTTAATTTAGAAAATCACCTGCCACAAACGTGTAGTAGTGCCTAGTTCGCGATAACGAGTCCAGGGGTGGCTTCTTTGGGTTTTGCCTGACAAGTGTGGTGCGATGTCCATTCATTCTAGCGCCCATCCACTAATTCGAACAAATTTATAGTCCCCTTCGAGTTTGAATTCACGAGCTTTTATTGTATTAACAACGCCGAACTACAAGATTATAATCTCCAGTCACATTTTTAAGGAATTATTACCTCATTTACATATAAGGAATTCTTTGAGGCACTACATGAATTCACACAAGCACAAAGCCACTTGACATTTACTATAGCTAAATGTATGCCCCCAATTCCTTCAAACAGCAATAAATGATGATAGTTATCTGCCCCTGATGGCTCTGGCATAATTTAACAGGACCTAACTTCCTTCTAAAGGTGATACTTCAACTATTCAATTTTTTCCTGGACAATATTATTAAGGGAGTGGTATGATTCTTAGCCAGAAGCTATATGCATAATCTTAAATGATGATATTCACACTCTGTGTATTTGAATTTGGATATCAACTTGTTTTTTCAGTCAGAGTTCTTTAATCATACGAGTTACGGAACTCCCCATAGGCCGCATGTATCAAAATCCGAACTCGCCATCGGCCGACATTGCGGGGGTTTGCCGATTGTTGCGTTATCTGTTGACAAAAAAATAAACTAATAAACGCATATGACAATGCCGGTGCTGCATTGAGCAGCTTATGTGGAACGCACACAGAAGCGGTGTCGCAGCAATAGAGTGTTTTGGTATTGCTGCTCCCAGATGGTGCAACAATCTGCAGGTTCCCGAAGAATCGGCCATGGGCATGTCCAGGTTTCGGGACACACTTTCACAACTGATATGATTGAAGAACTGTTTTCAGTTACATTCTACCCTGTCATAATGCCTGCAAATGCAATGCAGATACCAAGTAAATAATGCTTTCCACATTGATAACAAAGCATATTTAGTTGCTATAGGTTTTAACATATTAAGAGGTTGTAATGTGTTAAAAGATATATTATTCTTAAGAAAGTCAGAAATGTGATATACCCATATGCAACCTATAATTTCTGCAGCACGGATTTTCATCAAAAGTGAAGGAAGCAGCAGTGAGAGAGAACTCACCTTCCAAGATTGGATTAGCTTCTAGGATTTGCTGCTCTATCCATGAGTGCTGGCCGCTAATAGCTGCCAAGTACTGGAGAATCAACTTTGTGCTTTCCGTCTTGCCTGCTCCACTCTCACCACTGAAGAAAAGTAAATTAATGAACTAATGAATTAATGTGTACAACACACATCAACTACACTGCCATTAAATCAGATTGGGATGTGCATGCCATATGCCATACCCAGGTGCATATGGAAAGTTGTATCTGCTGGATGATTCAACTTTAATGCTAGAGCACTAGACTTAGGTCTAAGGGGACACAAATGGGACAAGACAGGCGTGGAAAAAAAAAAAAATTACCTGCCTAAATTGAGGCAAACTGAGATAAAGATGCTCAACAGTGAGGTACATTCACAGATTAACTAGAAATCATTGAGGAATTAAGCAGCTCCATGCATTCAATCGGTAAATGGTGCCTCAGCGTGCATCATTTGCGGCTCTTGAACAGCTAAATCATTCATAACAGTGGTCCCGGTACAAAAAACAAGCGCAGCTTGCAATAAGTCGCGCAAGGCTGTGTTACAGTAGACCTGGTGGGCACGATTCACCTTCTCTTGTTAACCGTTTGTACAGAATGCTTGGGTGGTCATCGAGTGCGTGCCGGTTCATGATGATGATCATTTTCTATCCAAGACACACGTCAAGCTTCAACTATTAACAGCTCTGTTGTAAAATTTCTATAGCGCGTATGTGCCACAGAAATTGGGCAAATCCCACTACGTTTCACCTTCCCTTGTTCACCATTTGTACAGAATGCTTGGGCGGTCATTGAGCACGTGCCAGATCATGACGATGATGATAATATTCAATCTACAACACATGGCAAACCTTGACTATTAACAGCTCTGCTGTAATATGTGCTGCTGTTCCTTTCATCAGAAAATTTTAAGAATAATTATTTAATCAAATAGTGCGGGATAATTTACTTATATGTATAATTACCAACATTTGTCAGCATCACTAATATCACAAAGCAAAACTGTAATATAACATTGAAGAAAAAGAAGCAAATAGCGATCTATTTCTTTCCTTATGAACACACCTGATGATGACACACTGGTTGACATGAAACCTCTTCATGTTTGTGTAGGCATTGTCGCCAATGGCAAAGATGTGGGGCGGCAGCTCTCCAATCTTCTTGTCCTTGTATAGCTTGATCTGCTCTGCCGTGTAGATGGGCAGAATCTGGTAGGGATTTACAGCTACTAAGATGGATCCCGTGTAAGTCTGCACAAAGAAAATGGAAGAGAACGAATAAAATGTGATAAGTTATGCTGGCAGCACAAAAACAGTGCATATGTACCATTTCTCTACGTAAAAGTAACATCATGGAAACCAAAAAATAAAAATGCGCCCGCCCGCCCGCCCGCCCGCCCGCACGCACGCACGCACACACACACACACACGCACACATACGCACGCACGCACGCGCGCACACACACACACACACACACACACACACACACACACACACGCGCCGCCACGCAGACGGTCTGGGTTTGATTCTCACTCGAACCGGAGATTTTAATTATTTATTTTATTTGCATCTTTCTCGATTCTTCGCTCATGAACGCTGTGTTTTGTGTGTGTGTGAGAGAGAGCCTATGCATTTTGAGCGCACTCTAACCTAAAACTAATTTGAAATCGCTGCATCTAAGCCCCTCCCACCTACAGTGGCCGCTCTTTAGGCATGGCTTGTATTACGTCATGTATGACGTTAAAGGGCCCGTCAACAACCCCGAGGTCCAAAAATTGTTATAGAGAGAAATATGTGCACTTTTGCTATGTGAACCTGCTGCCGCAAGAATTTTGCGAATACGCGCAATAATAAGGAAGTTACAGGGGTTAGAACATCCGTTTCAGCTGGTTTCAAATTTTCGCGCGGCCTCGCCCCCCCTTCTCCGCTGTAGAAATGGGGAGGCGTAGCCCGTCGTCGTGACTCCGCCCACTTCGGCAACGTGACACGACGTCAGTGATACGTCATCGGCGCGCAGCCAACGACGGAGCAGGGCTTCCCCCCCATGAGCACGTGTCAGCGGCGCAGGGAGGAAGCGCGATGCGAAGAGACGACCCTTTCCCTTGCGGTAATGCAGCGAGACGCCTCTTTATCTCGGAGGCTTTCGTTCTGGCAATACCGCTTCTCCCGGTAGTCTCGGGCTCTACAAAACGGCAGAGGGCAGCACAGGAAAATGAAAATGCGTACTGCGCGGCCGAAACTGCATCACCGTAGGGCCAAGGCGCTGTTTCGTAGGGCAAAGGACCAATCGACGAGCTCAGTGCTACGTCAAGTCGGCGATCGCCGACTTGACGTCACTGCACGTACGAGGAGGATTGGTCAGGCGAAGGAAAGCGGCGCGGGAATTGTTTTTCGAAATGGAGGGTCTGCGCGGCGCGCAGCGCTGTAATATTCGGGAAACGTGATCGCCGCGGTCTACTGTACGAGTTAGCGAGCTTGTTTGGGGGGGTGTTAAAAAAAAGTAGGAGCCTGTTGACGGGCCCTTTAAGAAGTGCAGCTGCCGCTGTGGCGGCTGCTACGCAACATTCCGAAACTATATGTGGAGGCTGTGACTGCCGGTGGCCGTGACTGACCGCCCCACATGCTCTGGTGCCCAGAGAGCGTCCATGCAAAAAGCACTTTGCTACCCGTCAATGTTGCCAGACGGAAGTGTGTATTGAGCGATACTTATATAAATTACCATACACCAAATGCGTTCCAATTCTGGCATTATATTTCTCCAAATGTCTTTTTTGGTCTGAATGTCTGGCCGGCCACGCTTCTGTAGTCATCAGTTTTCAGCGCTAAGGTACAGCTGATGCGACTTGCAAATGGAAACGCACTTCATAGTTCCTAACTGAAGTCGAGGTTTCGATGAAAGCCCATCTGGTCGGGAAGTAACATGATAGAATAAAACAAGGACATTGACCATTAAAAAAGTACGAAATAGTACGAAAAAGTACGAATTTTTTTCATACTTTTTTTTAATGGTCGGTGTGCTTGTTTTATTCTATCATAGTTCTTAACTGCTACGGAAAATAAGAAAGGGGAGGGGTAGCGAGAACCAATAAAAACCGCAGACCTAGACTGCTGCATTTTCTTTCTCTTCTGCGCAATCCCTCAAGACCGCACGGAAGGAGAAACGCAGGCCGCTCAAACAGCATGCAAATGAACAAAACTGGACTCGCGCAAGCGTATCGAGACACGCGCAGAGTAGTTTTCCGCGCGTGTCGGCGGTTTAGCACGTTTGTTGTGTTTACGCTGTTGGTTTTCGCGCGCGAACAGTCACTGCGTGCGGCCGAGACGGCGTTGGCACAACTCCCAAGGTCGCGCGAGATAGCGGCTCGATCATTCGCGCGTCCATTCTGCATATCCGCATCGCCAACTTACGCGAGATGCGGTCGTGCGCGGCGTGTTAAAAAGAAAAAAAAACAAATCGTTTCAAGGTGCTTTCAGTAATCTGCCGCGAAATCGGCGACGGCTTACTCATAGCCCTAATTGATAAAATGGCGGAGGTGGGAAAGCTTTTAGCAGCGTTTCCTGCGCGGAAAAACGCGCAATTTACGCCGCCGAATCATTAACGAGACGGTGTTCTTAGGTGCCCGCCAACGATTTTGTCGCACCTCGGATGCGGGCGCGGTGAAGGTAAACGGAAACTCCGTTTTGTCGTCGTCATTCATGCAGCTACCGTTTCCGCGACGAAAGTCCCGGTTCTCGTTAGGCTTAGCGGCAACCAAGCTTGCAGCCTCGTAGGGGCTGAGGAGCGAGCAGAACTCGCTTGAATTTGTTTAGTTTGAGCGGGTGAAGGCCACACTGCATGCCTGAAGGTTAGAACGCGAACAGCTGCTGGTCAATCGACGAAAGATTCGACGGATTGATTCAATGGAACGATGAGGTGCAGGGGCGTAGCCAGAAATTTTTTTTCGGGGGGGGGGGCACCGCCTTGATTTCGGGAGGGGCACCTCCTTGAAATGGTCATTTTCGCTCTGTATGCCATGGCGAAAAAAAATTTCGGGGGGGGGCACGTGCCCGGTGTGCCACCCCTGGCTACGCCCCTGATGAGGTGACCTAACAAAAAGCGATGCTTGCCATTAAACGCTGCGCACGTGCCAACGTTGGCACGTGCTTATTGATTCCTACGAGAACCGGGTAGCAAGCACATCACTGCATGTATTGCTGGCGGTTTTACACAACTTTTACTTGCAACACACATACATAGATCCAGGCCCGTAGCCAGAAATTTTTTTCGGGGGGAGGGGGGGGGGGGCACACTGGTTGAAAACCTTGAAAACCCCCCTATTTTTATTATTTTTTCTTGGTAAAACACCCCCCTGAATCCGAATTCCGGGGGGAGAGCCCTAGCCCCCCCCCCCCCCCTTTTCCCCCTGGCTACGGGCCTGCATAGATCGTAGCTTTTCAAAGATTGGCGATGAAATGCTTGACAAACGCGAATTTTCTCTTTTGTCGAAATTTCTCATAAAAACTGAGTAAATGTAAGTTTCGTCCAAATGTGGAGACAATTGACATTTACAGGAAAAAACAAATAAAACAATTCAGCCATCTGCACATAGTGCTATGCACCTCGGGTGCATGCAATTTGAGTTGCGGAATCGTCGAACAGACGCGTTAGCTTGTATGGCTTCGTTCCTGGGGCATAGCCAGATTTTTTTTTTTTTTTTCAGGAAAGAAGGGGGGGAGGGAGGGTCAACCACCCTATTTGCATGTTCGTGCGTGCGTTCGCAAGTTAGCGTGAATTTAAACACACGTGAAATTGAAAATTTTTGGGGAGGGTGTGGATAACTCTCGACATCACGAGAGTTGTCCACACCCTCCCACAGTTTGGATCGTTGGCGACTAAGTACAGGCGTACAGGCCGGTACAGGCCCGCCATACGGTCCGCAATCATTTCTAGAATCGACGCGATAAGCGTGGCCCACAGGTTATCTAACACGCACAGCCATGCGACTCGCAAGCGGGATCTGCATGTGACTATATTATACTCACGTAGATGAGGTTCTCGTTGTAGCGAATGAGCAGGTTCCTGAGGATGCCCGCCTCGTGCAGGTCCCCCCAGGGAGATCATGTCCTCCACGCCCTGGATGGACGTCGGGTGCATCGCCTTGATGCGCCTCTCCGGTGTCAGCCATTGTTCCTGAACAGAAAGGAAACATTGGTCAGCGTTATATTATGCAGCATATCGAAACCCGACGCGCTTACCTTGCCGTCGTCGTCGATAACCTGTATCCTTCTGCCTTCGGCCGAAGCGACTCTGGCTCCGATGGCGACGTCAAACTCCCGCTTCGCCTGCGGCTCTATCCAGATGTAGTCGCCCTGAAAGATTCATGTACATGCGAATTATTGAAAAAGATGGACGGCTCAATACATGCGCGGCAGTGGTCCTCACTTAGTAACAGAGGAAGTATAGGATCTCAGCAACAATCCAAACGTTTTAATACTGATAATCTCTAAAACATTTTTTTTTTCACACGGATTTCAGCAGGCACACCTATCTCGACACTGTCTATTACTTCTTTATCTATCGTTTGGGCAACTTACGCGAGTTGCTATACTTACGTGGCCACTTAGTAATTGCCATTGATGCATCAGAATTAGCATAATGTAGTTTGAGGAATCTCGCCGAGGCAGTATAGGAAATGTCCGCATACGCTTTAAAAGCAGACGCACGCGTGCACACACAGGTAAAAAATACACAACATGCGCTAACTTTAACGAGACAAGCAGTGCGAAGAATTAAGTGCATCGACATACGAAATAAATCGACGTAACCCAAACCATCTTCGCTCTGTTTATCCGACACAATGTAACTATACCAACCCGCTTAACCTTGAGGATTCGAACCAGTCAAAAGACGTAGCACAAATGAGATACATGGTACACGCAAAAGTCGTTCTGAGTGCCACTTCTCTGCTCTGTGTTTCGTTTTTTTTTTTTTTTGGTTGGCTCACATCCTCAAGATTATGTACTATCTGACCCCAGGGTCCAGAAATTTTTTTTCGGGGGGGGGGGGGGGGGGGGTGGCACGTGCCCGGTGTGTCACCCCCTGGTTACGCCACTGTCTGACCCAGATGGCAACTCTAATCCAAGCCGTTAACTTGCCGTTTTTTTTTTTTTTCCTCTCTCTGTCTTCTCCGTCTAAAAGTTGCTCTACCTCTCAGCATCGCTGCTGTGCTCTCTGTGAGTCACACGTCTCAGGCAAGTCACGCGAAATCTGTGGCCTGAATCTTGCGTTCCCTTTCAATACTCACTTGCGTATATCGACAGCGATCAAGGCTGTACAATCCCACAGAACGAGGAGCAACTATAATACTCGTAGGCACTCGTGCGTATTAAATGCAACTTGCAAGGTCACTGCCATCTATTCATGAATAAAAGGAAATCGCAAACACGATCACTGCTTAAGCTCTAAGCACAAATTTCGGTGACGCAGAACTCTCGCACAAACCGGGTTGTTGAGAGGACTACGGATCGGCTTAGTTCATAGTAAGTAGCCCGAACAATCGAAAAAAAAAAGAGAAAAAAGGAACTGGATTATGTTATGTTATTTCATTATTTTTTTTTTCGCGTCTATGAACTAGAAATATACGTTTCGAATCTAGTACACGAACCGAATACATAGATTTTTTTTTCCGTCGTTCTGTAACGGCTCCCAGTGGAGGATTAATTTGAATGAATGAGTTAATTTCAGACGGTTTCGTCAGGTGATTAAGATATGGAAGCTCGTGTGCGGAGCACAATTCAAAGTATTTCGCACGTTTAAATTTGCGTGTTGGCCTAATGAAACTACAGGATAAAAACCAAAGCTATATGATAAATAATTGGGGCTTATACTTAATTAAGCTTCAATTAAGAGCGCTAATTATACTGCCAATTTTAGCTTGTACGTATACATCTTTACGTTACCGTGTTACCGGATACCGGAAGGAATCTGCGCATGCGCGTTTCTTTAGGGAACGTAAACTACTCGCCGGATAGGCTTTACGTTTTCGGCCCTATCTCACAAATCCACCTTCGTTCGTGGCTACTCGCGATATCCGCTTTGAGGAGACTCCAGCCGCCGATGCCGAGTCAAAATAAGCCGGAGTGCGAGCGATCACCTTGTTTCAGCAGGATTGCCGAAGCTAGTGACCTAGCAAGCCGAAGCAGTGAACGTAAACGTGAGAGGCCTAAAAACCTTGACATGCCCGACATGCTGGATGGGTGGCGCCATCTAGCGGGGCTAATATGAACCAGGCAAGCACAGAATTGGTATTGCAGAAACACCGTGCATTCTGCTTCTGATGTGAATGCCTTGCAGTGTCATAACTACGAATGAGTTGCCTTTTTAATAATTTCTTTCCTCAAAAACACTCGGCGAGAACAAACGTGTCCATGACTGTGGTTGCAGAAATCGTCACAAGATGTCGACACCATCGTCCGGTAACCTGGTATTTTATACGTTTTATACTCCTTCGCGTACTTTGGGATACCTTACTCGCTAAAAAACCTTTTTTATGATTTTGCCGCAGTAGTGATTCAATCTTATCTAAATTAAATATAGTTTAAATGCAGTTATCATCGCAATTTGGTGGTTTGCGCAAACGTAAAGGTATACGTTTACGTAAGTACGTAAACGTTTACGTATGGGGAGCTAAAACTTTTCTAAAACATGCGTTCCGGTAACACGGTAAACGCAATCCGGTATTCCGGTAACACGGTAACGTTAAAAGTATACGTACAAGCTAAAAGCCCCTATTGATTTCGAATACGTACGCCCACCTTCAGTACATCAACAAAACTGGGCATCAAGTGAAAGAGACGCATCGCACGGCTGTTAATATTATCTGGGGTTTTACGTCCCAAAACCACGATATGATTATGAGGGACGCCGTAGTGAAGGGCTCCGGAAATTTCGACCATCTGGCGTTCTTTAACGGGCACTGACAACGCCAAGTACACGGGCCTCTATAGTATTTCGCCTCCATCGAAATGCGACCGCCGCGGCAGGGACCGAACCCGCGACCTTCGGGTCAGCTAGCAGCCGAGCACCGTAACCACTGTTCCACCGAGGCGGATGCACGGCTGTTGATGTTCGGGGTTCCAGAAGCCGAATTTCAATGGGGGGCGAAACGCAGGAACACCGGCGCATTTTGATTTAGGTGCACGCTGAAGAACCCCGAGTAAACAAAATTATTCCGCACTCCCCCCACTACAGCGCACCTCGTCATCACAACGTGGTTTTGTCGCGTCCGATAAAAGAGAGCATGTTGTGTTTCAAGAGCAGACATTTGCATATTCAATTGTATTTTATTTATATTTACTGTTGACAGAGCAATAACTGCGAAAATTTGTACAAGCGCTTATGTGCTTTTATGACCGTATAAAACTTCGCTGTTGACCGCTGTATGCCGCGCAGTGCGAACTCGATGAAGGACGTTGTTGCGACCCAGATACATGCAAGCTCTCGCCGTCGACCGTATCCGTCAAGGGTGTTGTATATTTCTGAACTATAGACGCATCAAAGTGCCAAACAAACAAACAAACAAACAGACAGACAAACAAACAAACAAACAATAGCGAGAAATTCGGCACGTGAAAGGCTGATATGCATATTTCAATAAGCGTTGTGAGAGGTAAGTGTCGAAAGGGACAACGTATGAAGAAAGATAATAATAATAATAATAATAATAATAATAATAATAATAATAATAATAATAATAATAATAATAATAATAATAAAGCTGAGGTTTTACGCCCCAAAACCGCGATATAATTGTGATAGACGCCGTAGTCGAGGGCTTCGGTAATTTCGATCACCAGGGTTTTTTTTTGACGTTTAGAGAAAGATAAATTGAGATGCTATAAAATGAATTACTGTTCTACAATACCGAAAAAGTCACTCCTCCCACGAGAAAAGATCCTCATATATAATGCACAAATGATGCAACAATGAAATACAAGAGGCGATGTCGCCTTGTAGTTTCCGTGTATACCTGATCGCGGAGACGCCATGGATTCAATGTGAGCGAAACTTCATACGCGCCTCTTGAGATAAAACTTTAGTTGCCCAAAAAGCCGCCCAGATACTGATTGGTTGGTTGGTTGGTTGGTTGGATCCTAGAGGAATGGCTCAACCCACCACGGGGGGATCGGCCATGAATCGTGCGGCAGTGGGGTTTCGGAAAGAGAGAGAGAGAAAAAAAGAAACCCTAAAGAGACAGTGGTTTTAGATAAATGAAAAGATTAGTTTTGTTTACGGTATTTTATGGATTGGTAAAGAACAAATATATATATATATATATATATATATATATATATATATATATATATATGTATATATATATATATATATAAAATGATTAAAAGGGGAAAAATTTGAGTAAAAATACCTGATATAAATTACTGAAGAAATTAAGTGAGTCCACATGCGCCGCTGTACAGGCTGTTTTCTTTTCTTTTTTTTTAGACAATACAGATTTTTATAAAAATGCTATTACAGTGGGGCCCCTGTCGTCTTCACAAACGAACTCTACGCCGCGGCGGAAAAACTTTGCGGCGCCTGAAGTTACATTCAGTGAGTAATTAACAAAAACTGGTTAATTAACTTCATTATCAACATGAGGGCCGTTGTTTATATGGAAGAGTTGTAGGACGGGAAAATTTATGACATGTCCATTCTTTTAATCGCGAAAAAAAAAAAAGGAAACGCACGTAATTTGAAATTATAATAATCGAAATTCAAGGCCCCGACGAAGGCGATACCGAAACTTAGCGCACCGGGCACGCAGGAAATCTGTCGGGCGTGTTACGTCAGACCGGAAGCTCACCCGACGAACTTCGAAAAAAGGCCCGTCGCAGCAGAATATGGTTAAAAAAAAAAGAACAAGATAAGAAAACGACAAGTAGTCCCAAATATCCAAATGGGCCTCTTATTATTTGCGCTTGGTGGGTATAGTGCTTATGTGTTTCTTTCGTCTAGTACCCGAGAAACCCTAATTTCCTCTTTTTCTTTCACTGTATAGCTTAAAGGAGCACTGACACAAAAATTTTGCACCTTGTTTTTTTTTTTGTTGTTGTTGCAATAGGTAGCTTACGACTCACTTATCACGGCTGGAAACCTCGTTTGCGCGAGTGCGCGACGGTTAGTTATTTACAGACGTTTTTAGAGCGCCCAGTCGCAGTTTCGGTTTCAAAGAGCACCGAGCTAGTCAGGAGCAGTTCCGGTAGCAAAATAAACGCAGCTGGCCACGTGACCACGCAGAACTGTGACGTAGGCGGCGCGTGCGAGAGCGGGCGCCGCTTACGTCAGGCACGGAGGAAGAAAATGCAGGTAGCGCAAGGGCACAACCAACAACCAGCCAACACAAAATCGTGACGTAGTTTGTTTACATTGCTACCGCGTTGATGTCGGCGTCGCGAGGGGCTCGCATCTCGCTCAGTCGTGCGGCATGCACTTTGAAATTGATTTTAAATATGTTCTAGGCTACGTTTGCCCTTGATATTTCGTAGGCGTTGTCTATGTCTCCACATACATCTATTTCACTCATTATCTCGCCTTCGAAATTTTGTGTCAGTGCTCCTTTAAAACTAGGCGGCAGCCACTGCAGCGCTACCTGTCGCAGACAAGCGAACGAGCTCTTTGCACTTATTTCGAATTGAACAAAGAAACGGATCAGCACTACACACCAAACGCAAAGAATAAGCGATCCAAATGCGTATTTGAGACGGCTCGCCGTTTTTGCTGACCATATTCTGATGCGACGCGCCCCTTTTTCAAAAGTTAGTCGCGTGAGCTTCCGGTCTGACGTAACACAGCTGACAGACTTCCTTGCGCGCCCGGTGCGCCTTAGTTTCGGTATCGCCTGGATCGGGGCCTTGAATTTCGATTATTATTATTATCTCAAATTACGTGTGTTTTCTTGCGATTTTTTAAAAAAATAGGACATGACATCAACTGTCACGCCCTACAACTCTTCTAACCAAACAACGGTCATCATGTTAATAATAGAAAAAAAATTGGGGAACCCTTAAGCTTCGCCTTTAAGAGTTGAACGCGATAGCGATATCCTGTCCCTAGTGCGCACTTCAACCACTCAGTCCATACTTTTTATTGTATGATGTTACTTGAGAAGTTTAAATTGTGGATTACTACAATGTAATCTATGAAGTTGAAAGTGGCTTGTGTCAGTGAAGCTTTCGCATATGGCTGCATTCTGTGTAATGGGTAGCATGCTTTAAACCACGAGCAATTACGCGCGTTAAATGTTTTCGAACTTGCTATGCACCCACTACGTGGTCTTATAGGAATACGCGCAGTAATGTCTGTGCTTTTGTAATGGGTGACCGGCTTTAAACCACGAAGTCGTTATGATAATCACATGTTCCGATGCCCGATCGCAATGTACGCTTGTACCACGCAATATTACTGCGATATTACACGTTGTATTGTGAAGCCTGCATACAGGACTTCATGCATTTCCAAGCACAGGAAGTTATTTTCACTGTATTTCCAAGCAGACGCGTGGTTGTGTAGTAGAACACCTGCTTGCCACGCAAACGGCGTGGGTTCGATCCTCACTCGGACCTGGAAATTTTTATTATTTATTTTATTTGCATCTTTCTCAATTTTTCGGTCACGGACAAGATGATTTTTCGCTCACAACCAACGACGCCGACGCCGGAATATCTGCGAAACGAGCTCTTTAACGCTAACGCGTTAAAAGCTAATTGACTAGTTTTTGTTAATTATTCATTGAATGTAACTTAAGGTGCGGGAAAGTTTTTCCGCCTGGGCGTAGAGTTCGTTTGCAAAAACGACAGGGGCCTGAGTGTCATATCATTTTTATAAAAATCTGTATTGTCTAAAAAAACTAAACGCTGTATACTTATATAGCCGAGTTCACGCGACAGGAAAAGGAAAGCGCCAAAGCCGTTGCTTTAATTACTCACCCGCGTAACTATGACCATCTTGGCAGGAGGAGTTCAGCATCAAAGCTTGAAGTCCTGCCTGGAAAACACAAACAGAAAATGAAGATAAGAAACTCAGGTATGTAAAGAAAAACCACACATGCTGCATATACGGCAACAGAACAACAAAATACGATTTACGGAAGGAGACTGCATGTGCCGTCACGAGTAATGAAAACCTCTTCTTCAGAACGCTTTATACATGCATCGCTTCTGAAACAAATGATATACATAAGCCGGGTCAAGCACGAAATCGAAGCGTGTGTACGGAAGTATGATCAAAACTTGGACGACCCATTGGAAAGTAATAATAATCAAGCGGTTACGTGGTCTTGCCGTCTCGTCGGGCCGGCACGTAACAGCCACAAACGCTAAGACTAGGGGTGTGCGAATATTAGAAAATTTCGAATAACGAATTGAATAGTACATATTCGAAATACCGAATATTTTTCGAATAGTTTTAGAATATTCAGCCCCGACGGGAGAACCCCAAAACAAACGAAACTTGAAAAACAGCCCAAGGTATAGTCTTCGTCTAATCACTAAATTACCAATATGCATGTAGCTCAAGATTTAACGAGACTATCCGATGCTATATTGATTACCGGATGAAGGCGTTTTTTTCTTTTCTTTCCCTGAAAACTCCACTCTTAGTTTTTACTATGCTGCTCCTGCATCGCATTAATCAATTTGTCTTCATCTTGTAATAACTTAAGGTGGGGTACTACGGCTGCATTCAGCTTATGAATAACAACAGACGCAGGAGTTGTGTTCGAGTAAATTGTTCTAGCAGATAACAGGTTTCAACACTGATGTTTACATGCTTTCGATGCCGAGGTCCATGTTGTGACAACAGGTTCATACGCTTCATTGTAGCTTTAGCTGTATGCGGGGTGTTCGGTTCAAAATTGTTTAGTTTTTATGTTTCAATTTTATTTAAAAGCAGGCGACAAAGTGTCACCTTGATTACTGTAGCCACTGCTGTATTTCAACCTACAGTTACAAAATATCTCGAGGGCTTTGGTTGCTACTGTATACGAGCTTACTTCAGTTTTCATAATTGTGGTATTTTGAGTCGGTTACACGTAACCGTAACGTTCGTTGCTGAAAGCTTGTGAATGTTTGTTTAAAAAAAAAAAAAAAGCTGTGGTGTTCTAGGATTGTTTTGAAAATGGTTGCCTTGCTATTCGAAAGTTGTTCGAAGAGTATTCGATTGGTATTAGATTCGTTTCCAAAATTCGCTATTCGCACACCCCTAGCTAAGACGTCACGATAAGGATGCTATTTACGCGAGTACCATGTGGCTTTTTTACCTGATAGAAGCGTTTCAAGAATAGTTCGCTTAACGTTGGTTAATTTCTACTGACTTGGTGACTAATTAACGCCCAAATAACAGCAACAAAAACATAAACAAACGAGCGCCAGTCGCTTCGGCTTCCCACAACGGAGCCTCGTTAGCTCCAGCACGAAGTTTTGACGTTTCTACAGGAACGTGAGCATATATAGAAAACCAGAGAAGAAACAACGAGACGACGCGACTAATTACGCATGCAAATATGTACGATATAACGACTCGCAACACGTGCCAACGCCACACCGATGCCCTTGAGTCATGAAACCGAAGGTTAATTACCTCGACAAAAGAGCCCGCACTGTTTGACAAGTGATTACAGGGCGGCTTGACCGCCTGATTGATATACACTCAGCTAAACGCAACACCGTTGCATGCGCGCAGCAGCGCGCTGCTTGATCAAAGAGAACAGATAAACGCCGCATCGGGAGGGCGCACAGTAAATGGAGATGATCCGAGAAGTACTACGTACGGTATAATGAGCACACTAAGGCATACACGTACACAGGCGTTGTACCTTAATTCGTTTCGTATACTGCTCGCATGCTGTGTATGTATACACATCCTTGCTGACGCGCGCATACGCCCCTTGCATACTGCGGCATCTCGATCGTCCATGCGACCACGAATTCCCTCGGGCAATTTTTCTCGCGTGTGCAGCGCAATCGTATCACTCAAACTCGGCTACGATTATTTGGCCGCCACTTTTACACGCTCTGCCGCCCGGCCGGCCGACCTACATGTATAGACGAGTCTGTGTACGTTTCGACAAGGTTATATACACGCCTACATTTTCATTCTGTATTTTTATCCGCGCCTGCCGCCGCCGCCGCCGCGGCCGACTGCAGCCGAGTCTGGCTGGGATAATTGTAACCACTTCCTCTAACTTATTATTTTTCTTGTTTTTTTTCTTAAAAGTATAGACGCGCAAGGCGAGCATTGCCCGCGATATGCGACAGAGCCTTCGGCCTCGTTTCCCGAAATAGTGGCGCCGTAAAAAATCGAAGGTCTTAATTCTTTCGTTCGAGGGGAGTTTTCTCAGCCATGAAAGACCGGGCCCATTACAGGGTGCAGACTATAGACGTATCGGCCACGTCGTATCCCATACCGCAGGAAACAGATATGAACCCGTTCGCAGTGGAGTACATGTGGACGCGAAGCAGAAGCATGGTCTGCAAGAGCAGCTAGCAAGTAGGTGAACCGGCGCCCGTCGTGCACTTGGAACTTATCTTTATAGACAGGCGTATCAGACGTCAAGACCAGCGCACTAAACGCCTCTATTATAGCACAGGGTGGATGCGTGGCTCGAACTAGGGAAGAGGGACGTTTGTAGAAAGTAAAAGCGCGTCTCGAAGACTCGCAAGGGACAAGAAGATTTGTAGCCGAGCAAGTATTTTTACTGCGGAAGAATCTACATTTGGGCGAATTGATAGTCGTTGAAAATCACGGAGGCAGCGTCAACAACGAAGAAACAAGGTAGGAAAAAAAAATAAAGAGCCCTCACCGGGGGGGCCCTCATGCATTCGCCTAAGACGACGCGAAGGCGAAAGCCATCTTCCTCTATCTTTTTCTTCTCAGTCGATGTGTATAGAGTTACTATATAGATGTATATAGAGTTCCCCGTAGGGAGCATATACAGTAACTCTAGATGAAGTGATACTATCCCGCCCCCCCTTCGAAAGCTCTCTGCACCTAACGTGGTTTTGCATTGCCTCCAGGATCGGAGGCATTGCAAGCTTTCCGCACTTCACCCTGGTGTTGCACTGCCTGCGTGATCGGCTCGCCTTTTACCAAGCGACGATGCCTTGTGATGACGTCACAATGTGACGTCACGTTATGTGACGCCATGATGATGTCATATGGTGATGTCATCACGTTATGATTTTTGTATCACTCGCGTTGACGCCGCCGACGGTCAATCTTCGCCTTTGATGAGGCATCTAAGGCTTTCGCCTTAACAGAGGGCATGTTCTATATATAGCACGACTGGTGAGACCCCTTGCGACGAGTTCGCAATAACCTGAAACCCGTGATTTGTGTCGCGGTATATACGATAGTGGGTATGCGTTTCGAGTATACGCGGGTGCGTTGTCACAATAATTGAAGGTGAGACACAGAAGGGAAAAAACGGTTCATAAAAGATAACAAATATGACTAAATTCAGTGTCCCTGTGCTTCGAGTTGTCGATTTATTTTTTTCCCCGCATTCACTCTGCGATCTGCTAACCCCCTGCCCTATTCAGGAACGCTCCGTATGTCATCTCAAGAATTCCACATGTTTCCGTACAATTCATACGTATTATCGGAACTTACGGATTCCATAAACCTTTCCGTAAAACTCTCATACCAAAAAAACATATGGAATTATTGGAGTGGCATACAGAAGGCTTCAGCGCGGTAGCTCAAGCGACCACCTCGGAGAGGCATTCGTTCCGGGATCGAATCTATCGGACGAACATCTCGTCAACCGGGAAGATTTTCTTTGAGAAATCAGCACGGATTTCCAAGCAGGTGGACGTATAAGTATTTTCTTTGTCCAATCCAGACTCCGTGTTCTTTGTCTCGCACATTCACGTGTGCAAAGTCAAAACAAGAGGAACATGAAAACGAAAGTATATGGAGACACTACTTCCGGTTTCGCGTTCTCACTTTCCGCCATTCATCTCTTCCGGCCGCCTTCGATCTCATCGTCTATGCACGATCTCATCGCCTATGTCTTCTCTATACGGTGAAGCACTCGCGTCACCAGCAAGCCATGCACGCCCGTTAGCGACTGACCTCCGCGGCATCACTCCGTACACGCTTCCAGCAAGCCACACTGACCGCAATTGTCCGACGAGCGCGTCCCACGCGAAATACGCGCGTCATGACCAAACAATGGGCTTCGCGAGGGCAAGCACCAAAAGGCCCATCGTACGCTGCCCGCATGCAATCCCCAACGCGAGCGCAACAGCCAGGGCCACCGTGCGTGCGTGCGTCTGTCCGTGCATGCATGCGTTTGCACTCGCGTTATGCGCGATTCACGATGCACGCCGAGAGTCGTCAGCCACAGCCATGCACCCCGCGCGAATGGACATATCGCAACATACGGGCCGGAAGCGACTTCCTGCTCGCCAAAACTTCCGCAGCAGTGGCCAGAGAGGGTCACAGCGTTGCTCCCGGTGTGTGCTGTCGTAAGAGCGACAACGGGACCATCCAAGCGCGAAGCCGGGTCGCGCAGACCGCGTCTCCGGCGGAGGTTGGCGTGTAGCGCTGCTGAGCACATGCGCGATGAAGGGTCACGGAAAGTAAAGAAAAACAAGACGCGGCAAAGAGACACAAAGCCCAGCTTTTAACGACGACGCAAAGAGAGCGCGCGCGTCACAGGAAGAAGGGTGAAAGCGCATCTATCTGCGAGCTTTCGAAACAAGAGCGAGGCACACGGACGACTGACCGCCGTGACACGGTGGGTGGCCGCCACCACTCGGCTTTGTGGTGACGCGGCCGTGGGTGCGCTCTCGCTTGCGTTGATAGTGGACGACATCTAGCGGGTCGTTCCATCGCTTTGTGTGAAACGAACTCGGGCGTATTAGGCGCACTCCGCGACACGACGCAGCCAACTTGGAGGGGTATATGACAGTAAGCAAAAAAGGTGCTTCGCTCGACCGAAAGTAGAACCAAACGTGCAGCAAAGATACGAAGAATTTCTCGTTTCGAAATTACCTATAACTGGAGTAGTAAGAATTGCTCTCACGTTGCATCCTGTGTAAGAATAACATTTTGTCCCTGACCACAGCTTCGAAAATTAAACGCAGATCCAGCGCAGAGTATCAATCGATCAGGGGGGATAGTAAAGTAGCCGACAGCTTAATTGCGGTCGGCTTTATTGTCGCGACCGCCAACACTTTACACAAAGTACCCAAATGATGTACTCAAAAAGGAAAAAAGAACCTCTCCTTCAAACCATATCAATAAAAAAGAAAAAGCGACACCGAATCGATGACGTACTGTTCAAGAGCACGGTCGAATAGGTACGTGCATACCTCTCTTGCTCTTGTACAATTCACCCCTAAATTCAAAGTGTGAGATCCAGCCCACCATCCATACTCAACCCTGATAACCAGTGACAACTGGTCATCAGGGTTGAGGTCATCAGTGATGAACGATGAACAATTTGAGGAAAGCAGCCAGGTGACATGACCTTCTGGTCTGAGGCCACCCGCCAGTAACACTGCCGAAAAATTTCGTGTGTTCTTACGATAACATTAATATCTGCATGGGTTAGCGACTTATTCGCAAACGATGACCTGGATGCCAACGCTTTATCGAGTGTCAAAAGATCACTGCAAAGCAATTACGTCAGGGAATTGGTTATGAAGCTGAACTAACCGTGATACTGAACCGTTCGCGACTACGCGTGCATCTATAGACATAGGCTCGACGCTCACTCTCATATAGTTGCTTTGTAACGGCGCCGCAATATCCTTGTGATCTTCGGACACAAAGAAATACAGTTTGATTCCGTTGCACCGCATGCGGCTGTCGTGCGAGGCCGGAAGAAAATGGGCCAACTCGCGCCGGTGGTCGCACAAACACCAAGCTCGCGGCTTTACGACGACACAACCGAATGCAGCGAGCTCACAAAGACTTTCGGAGAAAGGTGGGCGAGGAGGCGCGCCTTTAGCCCCTGCAAAAAAAGGAGGAGCGCCACAAAAGGGGCGCACCAGTCTATAGCTCAAACAAAGAGGGCGAGCCGTGCGAAGAGAGCCCGAGGGCAGCACCCGCACGCATGCGTGCATGATGGTCGCATGCGTGCTGCAGCCTTTCTGGGCGTGTCATGCATTCACGTGGCTGCAACGGTGGAGAGAATTGTGTAAACGCGGACAACGCGCCGAGTAAGTCTCTTTTTTGAATACGCGCACTCAGCTACATACGCGCAACGGTAATTCGGCCAACCAATGGAATTTTTTTACGGACTGCATGCGCCTGTCGAGGGCTTTATAGAAAAGAATGAAACCCTCGGCGGTCAGCTGCAGCCTGTGAGAACCTGTCTCGTGACTATATAGGCACGAGAATGAGACCGAGACACAAAGGCCTGCCGTACTAGTCCATGAAATTATTGGCGACAGAGCCCTATGGACGAAATCTGTGTCTCGTTGGGCATTACAGGGCTTATTCCTGGAATGACGAAGGTATATTAGCATACGATAAGCTGCTTTTGACATTAAAGCACAGCCTATAGCAGCATGTCTAACGCACTGTAGCGTTTTACGTTGTGGGTATTTCTGTAAGGCAATGCGAATCAATCACAACATTAATTAAGTTAACTCAAACGATGTTCATTGATTTATTCCTCTAGATATACTCATCATGGCAATAACTTTGTTATAAAATGTCCAGCGCCTAGTGGAAAAGTGAAAAGAAGGCCAAAGGCCAGAAAGCGACAGGGCAGAAGGAACGCTCATTTATTGCTTGCGTACGTTGTAAAGGAAGAAAAAAAAAAGCATGATAATACGATAATACGCGACGAAAACTAGGAGGCCAGAGTCAATGTGTGTGCAACTCAAAATTCACTGAACGCCCATCCATAGCAAAAAGTACAGGTGATTTCAACTTGTTGTAATCTTCCTTGACGTGGAACAGAGTTTCAACATCAACGACACCGCCGTGGGAAGGACGCGCAAATTGCATTGCTGACAAAAGCAGACTTACGAGGGCTTTGACTTCGAGATTTCACTGCAACGAGCTATTTGCGTCGCCACTACACATGAGGGAAATAAATATTGCTTAATGAGAAGTTCGCTAGATGTCCCAAATCTGTGTTCAACAGCGACGGCACGTGTACACTTTGCCGACAACGGTTGCAGCACTCAAAGGGAGTCCGGTCGAAGCACGGTTAGAGCTTGCACAGAATTTAGTTCCAGGAAAAACACTCTGGAAAGAAGGAAAGCAAGAAAAAAAGTAAGGACAACATGTCGCGAAGCGATAAAATTCAGCAGCGCACGCGTTTTTATTTCGCAACCGGGCTTCTAGATGAAGATATCCCGCGAGGCAACGGGTTCAGCTCGAGCACGCCTGGGACTATTGCCCATGCACGTTTCGGTTTGTTTAACCTCAATGCTCGCGCGCGTCATTAAACGATCGCCGCTGTAAAAAAACCGCTAAACTTTAGTGAGGCGGGGATCAGCGAAGCAATCAGCAGATTGTTCCGTCGATTACCTGGTTTGCCAAATGGAAGTGGACGAGTGCGCAATAAGCGGGCTACCTGTACGGGCGTGAGAGATAGAGGCCCCTGCAGAGCTTGCGCGAGCGGGTCCTCGCAGAAGGTCAGACTGCTTAGCCGGTCACTTCGAGCGTGTCCGCCAAAGGAGGCACCAGAGCAGAGAAGACGGCGCACTATACGCTTCGGAAACTGACCCGTCACAAGCCAACAAACACATCGCCCATTACGGCTTCACGAAACGAACGGGAAGGAAAAAATAATAATAAAAAATAAAAACAAAGAAAGAAAAGAGTGAGGGTGTTCTAAACGTGTGTTTCAACTTGAATCCCGGAACTGCTCTTCAGACGTCCGGACCTTTTCCTCCTTTTTCTTTCTTTCTTTCTTTTTTTTTCTTTCTTTTTATTTTCTATACAGTGCAGTCTTAACGGAGCAGATACCGAGTCAAGCACAAATATAGGCCACAAAATTCAGCGATGGGCTCGGCGCGCAACCTGTCCATTAATGCCACTGGCCCCAGTATCCAATTGCAGTGTTACCCGACGGCCAACACTGCCGTAAAGAAAGGGGGGGCGAATAAGAAGAATAGACAAAAAAAGAAAAGCTGTGCACCGACCGACGATGAGGCGCAGCTAACCTGAGTGGAAAGGAAGGCGTCAGAGAATGAACAAATTTGCGAACGCGTACGGTCTGCGGAGCTGAGTGTGTGAAGAAAGAAAATAATCAGCGCACTTAAGCGATTCATTCGGCCAGGGACACAGTACGCTCAAGAGAGTGCGAAGGTGAGAGAGTCTCGAGGATGGAGGCTAGAGTCACCTAGTGGTTTCGCTAAAGTTTATTAGGATGACAACATACTCGGGCAGATATGACCCCATCATCCTGTCAAGAACAACTTTTCGCCGAGATGCGCCGAACAACATTTCTGTCCGCCAAGTTATACTGTAACGCCATTGTGACGCTCCGAAATATACGCGCATGCGAAATTGTCAAGGTGCTTTACATGCACGGACACCCACAGCGCTTAGTAGTCCGCGTGGCACACACAACTCCGCCCATATTGCAAAGCGCGAACGTTTGCTTAGCGGTTTAGGCCATGGCCCATCGAAAAGGTACGGAAATTACAGAGAGAAGTTCCCAGCCTGGAAATCATAAATGGGCAAAACGTTAAATTCTATTCTATACTTATAAACTATTTGAAAATTATATTCGAATCAGCTGCTCGGGAAGAGGTTGATTATGAACAAACGAAAGCCAAAAGTAGACTACTGAAAAGGAACAATTCCGCGCCAATTGGTGTAACTGAGGGACGGATTAGAACAGACAACGATGTCAGGGCAAGTATAGGGGATTTATTAGCAGTAATTATTACGTAATTGTGAAGAAAGTAAAGTGGGCGAAAAGATAACTTGCCGCTGGCAGGGACCGAACCTGCGACCTTCGAATAACGCGTCCGATGCTCTAGAGACAGAGTATTTTCTTAAACGCCTCGTCCGCAGACTCGTTGCCTTGTGCCCTTCAAGAGGCATGCATGATGAGGCCGAGCGACGAAGCCATGCATGCGATGCGGTGTTCATTGTGTGGTACTGATTTTTAACGCGAGGTATGAAAGACCACAGACAAAGAGGACCAAAGCGCTACACGATCATGCATGCATGTGCACAAAGTAGCACCGCTTACCACATTATTTAATGAATGAATGTTCGCACACAAGCCAATCTTACACATATATCCTAAATGTAGGATTGACGCTGTGTCTGATGGTGTGCGTCGCTGCGGGACATGCCCAGACATTTAGGATAACCGCGCCAGAGCAGTGGGAGGTTGTGCTGCTCAGCGAATGCCCGGATGAGTTCGCGGCTGGCCGAAGACGCCGCCAAGACCCAGGTCTGGCCGCCGCCTGAGGAAGGAGGAGCTCCGGTAGGGCTAGTCTCCCGGCCCCCGCCTTCCTTGACTCCAGCAATGGACAAAAAATAAAGTTTTGTTTCTCTCTTTCTCTTATACATATACTCCAGACGCATGTGGAGCCTACGCAAGCCCTCGAATAACGGACCGCCCCGGTGTCTGCATTGACTGTTGGATAAAATCCTTACGGAACACACCAAGTTTACAGCACACACGACTATACACCAACCCGCCTAGTCAACTTCGGACTCCGTTGGACGCTCTCGACTCGAGACAACGGTGTTCTGCCGACTGTGGCTTGGTGTCGCTTTCACCAAATCTCGCCTTCCGAATCGGCGTGGAAGACAGTGCCGCTGGTAACCACTGCGGCAGCGAAGAAACTGTAGATTACTTTATTTGCCGCTGTCCTCGCTACAGCCAGCACACGCTGCCGCTAGAGCACGTGTTAGTCGACAGGCCCCTGCCGGAACAGACAGTATTAGAATGCCGATCCGAACTGTCGTTGCACCGGAAATCTATTAAGGCCTAATTGAACGTTTCGCGCGGAAGCGGCCTACTGGACACACTAAAGCATTCCAGCTCTTCACCTTGCCTTTTTGTTCGTTTGTTCCTGTTTGTGCACCTGCTCTTCTCTCCGCTTCCTTCTTTATGGTTGTTTACTCACCCTTCTCCTTCCTGTGTTGGGTAGCAAGCCGGATGTTTCAATTCCAGTTGACTTCCCTGCATTTCCCTCATTCGTGTATGTCTGTTCCGGTGCCCTGGATGTGCCGGTGAAGTGTACTATGCATAATGTCATCTTGTTTACACGCAGAAGTAACGCAAATTCTTACGTCCCTTCACTGCAATACATCGCGCACGATTTGCCGCATTACATAAGGGTACTGCTGTGAAGCCATTATAACGCCCACATGATATCCTCGTTCATTTAATCTTCTTCGCAGTGCTATTTATATCACGAGATCTCAGAGCACCACGTTGCCCGTTAAACAAATAATTACGATGTGCTGCAAATCGACGTCCTTCTCCTTTGTGCGAAGCGTATACAATACGAACGCATCGTCATGGAGCTATCGACTCCGCCCGACAAGCTTTGCTGGCAGAGCCTTCCAGTGTCCCTTGAACTGGTGCCGCATTTGAATACAGCATTCTACGACTG
This sequence comes from Rhipicephalus appendiculatus, assembly GCA_030522465.1. NCBI lineage: Eukaryota > Metazoa > Arthropoda > Arachnida > Ixodida > Ixodidae > Rhipicephalus > Rhipicephalus appendiculatus. The sequence goes on along the minus strand of JALIZH010032992.1, from coordinate 4,618,340 downwards.
CTTCATGCAACGCGATCTGCGAGGCTATCACGGCACTCGGATATTTCTAAACGCCGCAGTTCAGCACGCTCACTCAAACCCAAGGTGGCAGGTCATGTAGCGCGCAAACTCATGAAAATTTAGTTTGTTTAGTTTACTGCGGTGCATCGATATATCGACAATACCGGATCTATACTTAAAGACTTGAGGATTTCACGTGCAATCACAACCGCGGCTTGGGCTAGACTCGTTCATGCAAGGTCATCACTGATCAGCACGTGCTTGACTTGCGTGCAGTGGAAGAGACAGCGCTTACAGGCGCCGTGTAGTTAAACTACGCGATAAAACACCCGAAGTCACAAATGCACCGGTATTACTACAGCACGAGGGAGCTAGAGACTGAATATGCACCCAATTAGAGAAGAGGCAAAAACGGAAAAGGGGGGACGACACCATATGGAAGTTCTCGCCGTAGATCTTCACGGCATCACAGCTATTGAGAACGTATATCCAACAAGGGCTATATATGACACAAGGGTAGCAGTTCGGGCGAGTTGGTATCCCATGACGTTTTGAGTGTTTAGCGCAACAGAGTAAAAGGAAGTACAAGACGACAGCGTGAGCGCTCAAGCTATCGTCTTGCGCACGAGGGGGGGGCAGAGGGGGATGGCTCCCCCCGCCCTAGTCACCTAAGTGGGGGGGGGGGGGGGGGCGCAAAATCTGCCCCATACATTGACTTAATAGGGGGGGGGGGGCGCTGCGATGAACCTCCTCCACCCCCCCCCCCCCCCTGATGGGGAACCCTGCGCACGCCTATGCTTCTACCCCTACGTTTGTTTTACAGCGAAAGCTGTTATGAGATCACAACAAGGGTCGTTTTTGCGCCGTAGTTGTCCGCCGCCGCCGCCGCCGGTGTCCGTAACCAATATCGCACGAAATAAGAAAAAAACTAAATAAATAAAAAATCACCTATGACAGGTTGGGAATCGAACCTGGGTCCTCTGCGTGGCAGCCCAGCACTTTACCACTGAGCTACGCCACTGCTTGAAACTGCGGTGCAAACTGATCCTATGCAGGCTTCATGTCGGGTAATAAATCGCGTTAACGTGTGTTGTCAAGCGTTTTAGAACAGTAAAGTAACAACCAGGCGTCACACAATACGAATTGCGTAACGAGTGGGTCGTTCAATGCTCCAACCCATTACAAAATGGCATAATTCTTCATCGTCGTCATCCACAGCATCAACAAAGTGCACATAATGCTTTCAAAGTCTGCAGCGGGTACCGCGCTTTTCCAAAGAATAGAGAATATTGGTATAGTAGACGCTTCCCCACCACACAAAAATTATGATGATTTATGGCGTAGTGGGTACCATGTAAGTGCGCTTGTAGTAGTTGCCCCAAGAGTGTTTAAAAAAGGTTCTAGAAAGGCCGCCCTTCCAGATTTAGCTGTGACTGTGCTGCGCATTCCGCGCAGGCCTGGCGGTTTTCTTTTTACTCTGAGTAGCGCTACACACTCAGAACCTCATGGGCTATATGTGAGTTCCACAAATCTATTTTCGCTTAATATCTTAAGGCGACTCACCCATGGCCGCATTCAGCGTTGGGTAGCATAAAAAAAAAAATACAGTGGCATACGAGATTCAAGAAGCTGAGGATACTTTTCCGACTCGACAATGCATGGAAAATAGAGAGAGAATAAGAAAAGATCAAACCAGACGGCGGAATTGTCAACAGCCCCGTGCATATTCCTTCAAATTCGTCGCGGTCATCCAGACACCGGCCGCAGTGCTTTTTTTTTTCTCTTTTACTCGTGCATCGGAAACTCGACACATTTACTGCCTAACCGATTCTCTAACCAGCCAAAGACCGCGGCAGCACACATAACTCGTCAGCGGGTCAAAGAATAAAAATCCGGTGGTTCCCAATCTGTCGATCTGGCGCGGCTAAGACGACCACTGCCGGCGGTCCACCGCCCAAGTGGGTCATGCGCCAGCGGGCGCGATGTAGGTCGCCGCCGCCGCCGCATGCCACCGCAGATGCTGCGCTGGTTCGGCCGCGCGCGCACAAGAGTGCGTAAGCGCGCTCAGCGCCGCAGCAGCCACGATAGCGGCGCGCGCGCGCTGCCAAAAAAAAGAGTTGACACGCTCGCTTGACCCGCTCCTCATTCAACGCGACGCGACGCGCGACTTGGGACGACCGGGCCGCCCGCCCAAGCATCTGCTGCCGCTTGAAATTCGTTGGAAACAAAAAACCGCAAGTTCTCTTTCATGGCGAAGCCACGTGTCTAGTCTGGGATGCGCCCAGGGAAGCTGTATACGAAAAAAGAGCTGAACTATATAAAACCTCTCCTAACTGGATTGAGATGCCAACTGACGACCCTTGACCAAGCCCGGAGAGCCGCAATAGCCAGTGGGGCCCTGGACGAGGGGCTCCATCCACTGTAACCAGGGGGGCCTTATTTTTATCAAGGTTGCATCTCTCCCTCACGCGCGCAGCTGCATCAGGGAGATGTACGAAGGTCGTTCGTAATGCTCGCGTAATCGGCGCCTACAAACTGGAACAGGCGTACGCGCTAGAGTTCAAAATGAGCGCACCTACCTCACTTTGGGTTTAGCGCAAGACAAAAATTGCGATCGATATGTAACAACAACAACAACAACAACAGCAGCACCAGCATCAGCAATAATAATAATAATAATAATAATAATAATAATAATAATAATAATAATAATAATAATAATAATAATAATAATAATAATAATCTGGGGTTCCACGTCCCAAAACCACGGTATGATTATGAGAGACGCCGTAATGGAGGGCTCCGGAAATTTTGACCACCTGGGGTTCATTAACGGGCACTCACATAGCACAGTATACATCGCACAGGCATTTGGAGGGGTGTCCAGATTCTCCCGGGTAGGGACAGGGAGGGGGGGGGGGGTATGTTGGAGGGCTGTGTATAAATCCCTGGTCTGCCCTCCGAAAGAAAGAGCACGGACCTTTCTGCAGTTAGGTACGGAACAATCAGTCAACTCCGATAAAGAAGACTCCGCGACAACAGTTTAAGGGCGTCGTGCTGCTAGATTGGGACACCGCGTGAAACAGACATAAATATAGCAACTCAGCGCAGCGCACGCTTATGGTATGCCAAATGTTATAATCAGGCCCGAAACTGGGGGGGGGGGGGGGTAGCCCCCGCCCGAAATTCGGATGGAAGGGGATGTTGTACCAAGAATAATGAAAATAGGCGTTTTTCAAGGCCTTCAACAAGTGCCCCCCTCCCGCCCCCCCCGAAAAAAATTCCTGGCTACGGGCCTGGTCATAATCCAAATGCAAACACACAAAAGATACGAAGAGACAGTCTATAGTACGAGTATAATACACATGCGGACGTCTACTAGCCCACCTAAAGACTAATGTATTGCCACTGCGTCACAGGCCCTACCCCGTCGAAACGCGCTACGTCTAGCAGCGGCAGCAGAGCGAAGTTTCGAGTGCCGCACCACAGAAGCGGTCGGGCCGCCGAGGTCAAGGCCGATGCACGACGGAAGCGGCAGCGCATTCCATACGAGGAGGAAAACAGTTCCGCACCATCGCGCGCAGCATCTCGTCGACGACACCGGCTCCCACCGCTGGCAGGGAGCCGCGTCAGGGGTGATTGGACAACGTCGGATGCACCGGCTGCTGCCGCTGATGCCGTTGGCACTGGAGTGGCTCTAGTCGGAGCACAGCGCCACGGATCAGAGGCGAAAGAGAGGAAGAGTTCATCTACAAAGTTGGCAAAGGGTCATCCTACAGCTCCCCTTTTGAAGCTCCGCCCTGATAGGATGGGAGAGTTTTGATGAACTGTAGCGACGAGGGAAGGAGAGACGCATTTGCACAGTCTCTGCGACAGAGAGAGAGGGACAAGGAAAGGGATGTTACGTCAGAAAAGCGTTTGGTTGGCTGCCCCAGGCTGCGGGAAAGAGAAAGTCTCGCAATGATATATCCAGCGTGCATGACTGCAACTGTCGAACTAAATGTATGGAGGTCCGGAAAGCCCGTAGGACTCATCTCTCTCCCCATTCACAAGCGCTGAGGGCATGGTCGTTGGCAGGATTTTGTCTAGGGTGGTGCAAACCCGTGTTGCATCGAGGCTCCATGGGGGAAGGGGGAGCGCTGCCGTAGCTTGGCAAAGGGAGGGGGGGGGGGGGGGGGGCAAGTGCCCCTTTTGCACCCCCTGCCGACGCCCATGGCTGCGGTATTAAAAGCGTACATAAAAAACAATACGCAAAGGCACGACACCGCAACCATCCTGAAAGTGCGAGTCCATTGTGTGGCTGCTTTGCTCGCAAAAGCGGGTAAAGCGGCGCGATATGTGCTTTCCAGCATCGCAATGACCAGCAATCGCACGCGCGTTGGTTCCACGCTGGGTATCTAAACTGCCCTTTAAGGTCGCCATGTTCTCGGTACGACGCACCGTTTCTAAAGGTTGCACGATTAGACGTGTCAAGGACGTACACGAAGGAACTCGAGCCGGTAATACGTGGCCTGTCAATCAATGATGAGAAGGGCGGGCGACGTTTGTCGAATCGATCGCCGACTTGAACTTGCGAGGCGCGAAGTGCATGCAAGCTCAGCCCGAGGAACGAACGAAGCTGATCCGCGTGTTTCTTCCTCGTTGGTCGCATTTACTGCCTGGTTGCGCAGTGTGTAATCACAACGGGATACCTGCTCGCCAATTGTTTATGTACTTCTGATGAAACGCCTCTACAGGGAGGGACGGAAAAGCGTTTCCTCTTCACTTTGTTCTCATGTCAAGGCTACCAGGAAATAACACGCGATAGATTACGGGTTACGGACGTACAGCTCATATGGAAGAACGAGAAACTATAGACAAACTGTGGGGCTTTACGAGCCAAAATCACGATACGGTTATGAAACGCTCCGTAGTGGGAGACTGCGGAATATTTCGACCACCGATGTTCTTTAAGGCGCGTATCTAAATTTAAGTGCACGTCCCCCCCCCCCCCCCCTCTTTACATTTCTCTCGCCTTGAAATTTGTCCGCAGTGGCCGGAAATCGAACCCGCGTCCTCGATGTTAGCAGTGCGTAGCCGTTTCGTGGCTTTCTGTCTACAATTGATGTACGATGTATAATACCCATTTCCGAAACAGCCCCAGGGGGGGCTGCAGTATGAAAAGGCGACTCAACCAATTATTAATTAATTATTAATTAGTTAATGACATTGCCCAATGAGCTATACAGTGGGCACGAAGAGAATCATGAGCCAGAAAAATACAGCTGATGACCTCGGATACATTAGCAATGGCCTCTTATATCCAACCACCCGTGTCTTGCATAGATGACTATCTTGCACCCGCAAATTTCCCAATTTCAACGGACCACTTAGTTTTCTGCCGTCCTTGGCTGCGCCTTCCTTCCCCATGCAGGCCGCCATTATGCTGCTCACTTATCAATTCATGAGGCTTAATAACGTCCGAAAGCAATTAACACTGCGGGTACGAAAGAAGCAATTGTGGAGGGCTCAGGATAATTTCCGACCACCTGCGGTTCTTTCATGTATGCCCTGGCATTTCGTCCCCCCATATTTTGATCGCGGGTTGGATTCCCGGCCGCAGCCCGTAATCGAACCGGCGACCCTGTGCTCAACGGTAGAACACAGCAGTTATAGTGTCATTCTGTTACTCTGACGGACAAAGTATATAATGAACCAAATACGAAAAATATTAAGTATTAAGAGCCCAACACATGCGCAGCCGTAACACACTGTGTAATATGATCAGAAAATAAACAGTGGAAGAATAAACAGCAGAAGATCATCAGGGCATTAGAAAAGCGGTGAAAGTGAGGACGACGCCCGCTGCGTAACGACCAATCGCTTTTTGTCACAGAGATTCTTCAATAAGCGAGAGCGACGCACCCACTTGCAGGCCGCTCACCTCGCCCTGACAGGAGCACGCAGAGCACGCGGCGAAGCCCACATATTATATATCGCTCTCTGTCGCCTCGACAACCCGCCGAGCAAGTTGTTATGGAGTACGACATTCATAACGTGCGCACCCGCCCGTCGCTGACGTCGGCGTATACGCGCAAACACTGACAAGAAAAAAAAAACGAATTAACGAGAATGAGCGAAAGTAAGAGACACAAAACGAGCACCGCGCGAGTGACGCGGGGCGCGAGATCGCGCTTACAGGGAGAGCGCGGTTGGGCTGCGCGCGACGCCGCATTTCTCACGCGAGCGGGCCGGCCGGTCGCGTTTTTTGATGTCAGGGCCACGGCCTGCCCGGCGGCACGATCAACGCTGCAAGCTACATAACACGCGCGGCGCGTGTAATGCATTCGATTGAGATTACGCGGCGGCGTTGCAGTAGGAATACCTGGACTCACGTTACGTCCTTCCGAATAGACGACGCCCCCCAACAGGAGAGGCGTGCTGGCTCCTCGCGTGAGCGCCACCCCCGAAGGGGTTTCTCGTCAAGCCGTATACACCTTCCGGATTCTGTACGCACGACGGTCGACTGTCTGCACGACGATGTGGCGCAGGGTGAATATGGGTGTGCCGCCTTATCCTTGCAGCTGCACCTGCGGCAACGCAGTCTCCTCCGTTCTTAACGCGGGCGGCGCCAAAAGCGCGATGAATGAACGAAACAAGTTTATTTAATGTCCAGCGAAGTTGACTCGGGGCCTCAGACCCGGCTTAGGCATCGGTCTCGAGCCCTTGGGCTCGGGCGGCTTCATCGGCTCGCTGGATGGACCAGAGTTGGTCTTCCAATGCTGAGCTAAGCACAGTGAAATGTTATTTATGATTTCCCTCGGTAGCAAGACACATACCGATACTCTGACGAATGTGTATTCGCAGTCAGTATAGCCATGCCATTTTGTATGCGTGCCATTTTGTTCCACTGTATGTTTAACCATGCATACAAAACTGCGTGCAGGAGTATCTATCTTGTGCTAATAGCTTTAGAGGTGGGTATGCGTGAGATAGAGAGGTCATTGTGCATATCATTGTTATCAACGCTGCAGTAGCATCCCAGATGACCAGACGAACTAACATCTCCAGGTCATCAGTAAAGTATTTCTCACTCAGCTATATGTCCCACAAGAAAGTCAAGATCGTTAGGAGACGACTACGGGAATACGACGGTCACTCGGAACAGTAACGCACGATTAATCACGGAAGCTCGCCATCTAATGCAGACATATAGCCCAGTGACTGCCACGATGATGTTAGAAAGTACGCATTCCCACGACCATTCCACCACCCACTGATTCTCAACGAAGAACTCAGGAGAAAAAAAAAGGATACGCATATACATTTACCCCAGCTGGTTCCCTGACAAAAATACACTAGCCTTGGGTACTTGAACTAAGAGCATCGGTATGAAGGTGGAAAATGCAGTTTCAGGCACGAGTTTGAAACAGTAATACGTGTCAGTATTCTGCTGACACGTACTGCTTGCTGCATATGTATGTCAGTGGCCAAAGTGGCAGAGACAGATCATTCAGCTATCAAACACCATCCTCAATAACATTTCAGACAAGGCCTATCGCCAGCGGCTGTCAGACCTCCCGCCAAGTTCGCCTCTCCCTTTAAACCCGCGCTAATCGCTAATCCATTACCGGCTCCAAACGCGAGCACGCGACCCCTTAATCTCGCGTACGAAGCGTATACCTGCGGCACGCCACCGGATCGTTGCCAAAAGAACAGCGCGAAACTCCACGGGCACGCGCGGAGCGCGCACACGCGAAGACACGATAGGCACGAATCGCGCAGTACGAGCCCCGTCGTGACCTTTCCAAAAGGACGAGTGTAGTACGTGCGATGCAGCCACACAGCCCGCACAGCAGTGGGCAGCGGAGGCCTCAGGGCCAACGCAAGCACGACCTCCAAAGCACGCCGGTCGCCACGGGCAAGGAGTGCGCGCGTGAAAAGAACGCCCATCGGGTGTTCCTCCTCTACCTTATTCTTCTTCTTCACCCTTCACCCCTTGCCGACCATCGCGGCCGGCGAAACGTCGGCGGCGAAGAGAGCCAAGTGTGAACGCCACTGCGTTCGCACGGACTGACGCCTGCGCCACAACCGCGCGAAGTTCACGCGAGGCTGCGAGCGGCTGAGCGGACAAGACGACATTCCAGCGCCTTTTCGGGGACCTTTTTCCCTGGCCCTCGCATGACTGCGATACACAAGGCGTTCCCTTTGGGGGAGCCACTGCGAGCTTTTGTTTTTTTTTTTTTTTTTTCGGACGCCTCGGTCCTTTCTTTCGGCTGCCCTCTCCGCCGCCGTCCTTGCCTTGCTCCCGCCGTTAGCTCTGTCCTCCGGCGAGCGAATCGGTCAGACAGGCATTGTTTCAGGCCGCCGTCTCCTTGTCATCCGTGGAATCTAGGCGCGAATAAGGGCCTCGGCGCCACTCCATTCTTTTAAAAGGCGCGCGACGGGGGGCAGCTAGCAACGAGCCGTGGCGCGGTCAAGTCGGTCGCCCCGCTTTCGTTCTCCTTGCTTCGTGTGCCTTTTCTTTTGCCTTCGGCACCGCGCGTTCCGCCGTGTTTACACGCAACACCAAAGAGCACCGCGTCTGGTCGCTTCTGTCTGCCCGCCTGCCGGTCAGTTGCGCCGCAGAAAGAATAGGCGCTCCGCGCGAGTCTTGTCAAAAGGTTTCTGGAAATAATGGCGGAAAGAAGGCACCACGCATTCTTACAACAGCAGCAGCGGTAGCTCGCAAAAAAGGAAGGGGGGCCTCTTGTGCAGGGACGCGCCCCATCGGCTTCTTGTCTGTCCCACCAGAGGAAGAATCGGCCGTCGAACAACGGTGACCGCGCGTGGCGCCCTGTAACTAACGGGGAGGTTTCGGCCCAGTTCACACGGACCGGGGTATGTATAGTGTATACAGAAGCGTGGCGTCGAGCTTTGACGACGACGGCGCACTCTATCGGGTGTATAGGAAACACTGCCGACGGCGGCAGATGATCGGCCGAGCGAGCTCTCTGTACAAGGAATGCGAGCCCTTGTGTGTGCGTGTGTTTCCCTCAATTCTTCGAGGCCCCGCGAGGCGATGCGTGCAGCCTGTGCACTGGTTTGCGCGAGGCAACGCGTATAGAGTTAACCAGAGCGAGACTAACGAGGACGGGCGCTGAGCAAGCGATACCAGAACTATAACGGTATCATACGAGGCATGCATGTATACTTAAGGATCTTCACCGTACCCTACCACAGCAAGGCGTATAATATGACTGCCCGTGTCAATTGATAGACTTAATTCTGTCGTTCTCAAGAAGCGTGCGTTCTCAAGAAGGGAAGGGGGGGGGGGGGGGAATGCTTAGCAGTACATCGTTATAGCGAGTATGAAGGTTTACCGTCACGTCGGGTATAGATAACCGATAGTCAATGGGAACGACCGAAAGGATGCCAAGGGACGGGGAACGCAGCCGAGGCCTCCCGGTAGTTAGACGTGGTGATGAGATGAGGAACTTACATCACATGCATTAAATTGAATTAACTTGCGCAAGACGACGCAAATTGGAGATCGTTGGGAGCGGTCTTTGACCTGCAGTGGACATACAACAGGCTCATCATATCTCGTAGTCAAGATGGAAGTACATAAAAAAATTATCTGTACGTACTCTATCCGCGATGTGACCACGCTGTATAAACTGGACTACGCCCATAGACTGTGCTCAAGCGTTATACGCCCTATACTGTATATATGTAGTAAATCGTGCTTCTGATTATTTTTTTCTTGTATTATTCTTTTTTAATTTTTTCTTATCCTTGTGTGTATCTTGTATATTACTATCACGATGTTGGGATAGCCAGGCTCTTACGTAGCATGCCTTCCCATATTTTTTCACATATAAATAAAAAAAAAATACAACAGCCGGACAATAATAATGACGACGATGAAGATCCAAGCAACACGCTGACAAGTGCGAGAACTTCCGGAATCCATATGTAGGCGGATCAGCCGAGAGCTTTCCGGGGGTCGGTAGCATTGCTGTCGTTTCACTTCTATCGTAACTACTCATTAGGAAGCATTAGCACACAGCTACCACCTCGGCGACCTGTCCTTTCTGCATGTACCGCACAGGCATAAGCAGTTGCGGATTAAGCTATGTATAGAGTATGTCGATGTTGTGCAGAGGTGCCAGCATTGTGGTGTGGTGGAGGTTTATGCTGAGCTGTCCATATAGAGTGGGACGGATAGCAGCAGTGTGCACGTGCACTGCCAATAGCAACGTAATCGCAAATGGAACGGTTCGGCCCAATAAGCAATCAACATTAATTAATTTTGTACAAACGCTTACTAGAGCTCTAATATCAGCCTTATATAGGCGAGGAAGTTAGCAAATGAGGCAGCATACAAAAAGCGAAAGGTTTGTCTTCTTCTTCTAATGATATCGTTCAGAAACCTGTCTTTTCTCTCCTTTATTTTCTTTTTTTTTTTCTGGACAATGTATGTCTTGAAGAGTTGTGTGTGTAACATTCCCGTTTATGCGCTGGACGCCCTAAGTTATATACAACTGTCGAACTTCGGCGTTTCATCGGAATTCCGTGGAAGAAACTGCCATGGAGGTAAGACATCATAGAAGTGTGCGTACCGCTTATGTAGACGTCAGGTATGCACCCGGCAGCAGAGACACACGTTAAACCAATAGAAGGACTTATGAGAAGGAAGGGACGTGGGCGACAAAAAGAAAACGAAATTTTCCGTCGCTAACAGGAAGCCCGTTATAGTGCACTGCTGACGGCGGCGTAAACTGCCTCTCGACGCTCAGTGCGCGTACACAGCATATACGAGGCCATTACAGCAGGCCGCGAACAGTATACTCGTATACCGTGCTGCACACGAGTGCACGTAATCATATCCAAAGAGCCCGATCACATCGCTTGTTAAGACGTATATGAGACGACTGAACTATAGAGCGGGTTTGTGCTCGAAGGAGTGCGGACAACTATGCGCTGGCCATGTAACTCAATCTTCTAGGCCATCAGAATGCGCATACATTAAAGGTCTTTATGCATGCGCATAACGGCAGCACGCCCTGTACAACGGCGCACGCGCGCTTCAAATTTCGAACGGCGTGCTCTTGGAACTGCCGAGAAAACTGACGGACAGCACGAAACGCAGCTTGCGAATAACGCCAGGAAACAAATGACTGGAGGGAGTGGGGCCTGGCCTTGGACGCACGTCGAAGCGCACTGAGACGACGCTGTCACGGGCGAACCCACGCGCCCGCCACCGTCACTCAAAACCGTGTGTGACGCGAAATATGCACGTTTCAACCTATAAGGAGCTTTCTCTCGTTCGACAACATACGTCAGCGTGAAAAATACTGGGTCAGTATGTGCCACCGGAAGGGTGTGCAGCGACGACAAAGCACGCCACAACAACTTGTGACGCAAAGTTTAACGACATAACTAGCATCCTGCAATTTTTCTATAATTTGTCTTCGTCGAGAACACTCACGCGACAAACCTTTAGTTATTTTTTTTCGAAGGCATTGTACTGTTGGACAAAGCGCCACAAGAAATCGCTTCTAGCTTTGCTATACTAAATGCCGGCAACAGCTACCGTAACTATGGGCAACAGACCTGTACAAGCGGCTGCAGAGTAGTGATGTCGTAGACCGCACAAGACTGACTGACTGTGACGTTGTGCGTGCCCCCCCTCTATCTCTTTACTCTTCTAACATTCGAACTCCCCCATCCTTTTCCCCAGTGAAGCATTGCGGTTGTTCTAAGTTGGTTAACATCCCTCCCTTTCCTCTTATTTTCTCGTTTTTCCTTCATTGTACACTTGTACACTAAGTAAAAAATAAGAAACTTAAAAACACGCTAAAGCTCTCGCTATACCGTTTTTTCGTGGACTGGTTGGACGACACACGAAGAAGCAATCATAACACGAATAACAAAACAGCATAGGCGGAGCCAGAGGAGGGTGGGAGGTGTGAAGAGGGGGGTTGTTTAAACCCACCCTCTTCAAAATTTTCGCAGCTTTTACGCATATACATACACGCACACATGCATACAAACAAACGCACAAACATGCAAAAAATGATCGTCCCGCCACCTCTCCCGAAATAATATACTGGCTACGCGCCAGGAAGACGGGACAGCACAATTCTGTGCGATAATGAGTCCTTATGTGCACCTACTGCTACAATCGCGTGTAATACCTTCACGAACGCACGTGCGCGATATGCAGCGGAACAGACACATTTTAGGTATGAAGGACCATCGTTTGCACAACTAAAAGAAACTTCGATTCAACGAAGTACGCGACATCAAGGCGTTTTTCACTGCAAGTACGATTTCGTTATATCGAGAATGCACCCGTGTACAAGCTACAAAAAGAAGAAGAGAAACTAATATTCGTTTTAAATGGAAGCACACAACTGCGCCTCATGCACAAGCCGTGCTTCTCTTCCCGGTATGAAAGGCCAGCAAATGTTTTGGTAGATGTGATTGTTGGAATTTGATATACGATGTGAGATGGGGGGCTCGAGCCAAGCCCGAGCTTTCAAAACTGGAGGGATACGAAACATTGCTTAGACACGTCAATGTGCCCTCGTTTCCCGAGACAAATGCTCTCGAAGCTGACGCACTTATCCTTGTTTTCCAGCAGCGCATGAATGCCAGCATCCCAGTCACGAACAGTCACAGTCACAACACGAACAGCATCACAGTCACAGTCACAGCCTCCTTGTCCTCCTCTTCAGCGCTGAAGTGTTGAGTTGTCGAGGACACATTCAGTAAAGTCCAAACAGATGATAGTCCATACAGCGAAGTAGGGACAGTACGGTAGATGCCTCCAAACAGTGATCCTACAAAGTGCACAATGAGCGCTAAAGATTGGGTCAGTGATGTTGTTGCTTCTAACTGGAAGCCAGCAACGCTTTTTCTTCTTTGAATTCTTCTTTGCTGCCGTGACGAATCCGTACACATGTATTCTCTAAATGCTTCATTGTTTTTCCCCTGCTCTTCTAGAAGTCTACTAAATCAGTTTTGGAAGAAGCACCCGCAGTTCTCCAAACAGACACTGCAGGCATCGTGCTAATCTAGAGCTCTCACGCGATTACGGGCGATCATTTAGGGCGCCGACCCAATTACGCAAAGCTCGGGCACCATTTCAAGGTCATCCCTCGGGTGCGCGCAGAGGCTATATGCAGTAAGCAGCTCTTGCGCCGGCCAGGATCGACGTACATAGTAAACTACACACACGAAGCAGCAGCAGCAGCAGCGGCAGGTTTCTTTCAGAACCGGTTCTGTTCCGGAAACAAAACGACGACGATCGCGCGGTGCCCGTTAACTTGCATCGAGTGCGCCATGAAACGATGCAACGTCGACCTTGAACGATGGCCAGCGAGCGGTTAGAGCTGCGCGAAAGTGAGACCGGTATAGTATAGGCGCTGTCTCATATATACAAGAAGGCCCATTGTTCTGCTTCTCTATACACTACCTAAACGCGCCCCTGAATGAAGCTATCACGAAAGCCTTAGCAAGGTTGCGATCAAAATCAAATAGAAGGATGCTTAGTAGATTTCCTCTAGGTGAAGGCCAGTAAAGGAGAGGTTACAAGTCATGCAACTGACAAAAGAACAGGGCTAAGGCCAGTCCTGATTGGTCGGAGAATGTGAGACTATGAAAGGAAAATTAGAGGCGAATTCCTGTAACGTGAACCATGGCTAATGAGCGAAGAATTCTACGGAGTGAAGCACTGGTGCAGTAGTACAAAAGTATTACTTTATTACATTACTATGAGAGCGGAGAGCCGACAGCCGTAGCCATATAGCTGGTAGTATGCGAAGAATTACGGTAGGCTTAACATAGCAGGCTTCAGTCAAACTCGTACACTTTTAATCTGTACGTTTTGACTTGTTTATAGTTTCATGTGAAAGCTTTTATGCCGTACTTTGAATGAATGAATGAATGAATGAATGAATGAATGAATGAATGAATGGAACCACGTTTATTCAACATTGTAATGCACCGAAGGTGCTGCGGTGGTCGGGACTGCCGCACTTTACATTATCAGCTTATCATCCCCTCACCCCGCCCCATATGTATGTGCACGTGTGCTTATATCAGGCCCGTAACCAGAAATTTTTTTCGGGAGGGAGGGGGGGGGGGGGGCACCTGTTGAACACCTTGAAAACCCCCTATTTTCTTTATTTTTTATCGGTAAAACACACCCTCCATCGAAATTTCGGGGGAAAGGCGGGGGGGGGGGCAAGCCCCCCCCCGCCCTTTGGCTACAGGCCTGGCTTATATGTGTATATATAGAAGGATGAGGAGAGATTAAGGAACATAAGGTTCGAAAGAATCCACGAGGAAAACACAAGATGGCGTCACCACCATTGTTTCTTTTTATTTGTTTTTCTTCTCGTCTTTTTCTGGTTAAAGTCTCTCTTCACTTGAGAATGGCGGCGTACTCACTGCGCCCACGTTCGTCTTCAGTGTCCCTTCAGAAGCTGCGAATAATGTTCCCTAGCACTGCTTCCTTCACTGCTACAGTTCCACGCAGTGACCTACCCCTACAAGAGTGTGCTCGGGCAACAACAGACGCCGCTGACACAAGCGAGCACAATGGGCGACGACTCCGACGAGTGTATAGAACGGTGGTTCAGATGAGAGTTCCGACACTCAACGCCTGCCATCGGTGCGCCTGTCACGCCGTTCGTGCAAGTGCAGCACAGATGAGGTGGGCGAGAAAAGAGAGAGAGAGGGAGGGCGAACCAGCGGCAGCTGATGACACGAGCTCACCTTGGCCTTGCCGCATGGAAGCAGCCGACGGCGAGGGGTGCGCTTGCTTGTGCAATGCTGGGAATGGGAGCACGGGGAGCTGGGCGAGGGGAGGCTGCGGCAGGAATGCAGCGCCGGTACCGTCCTCCCCCCACATTTTTTGTCGAGGAGCATCGCGGCGGTTCAGTTCCATCACACGTTCTAGAAGCACATCTACACACACACGTGCGCGAGTCTCCGTTCCCTTCTACACCTCATTCAACACTCCCCATCGCTATCAAACATACCACGCCGCTACAACAGCTTCGGTATACGTGACTCGCACGCGTGATGATGCCTACCACAGCAAACGTCACAACCCCCTATGGCTCGCCTCAGCACTCGAGAAGCAATGAGAGACAGGAAACGGAACATTCCAACGGATATCTTATCTGCTAGTACTTGTGCCAAGCTCTTAGATATGCACATTGTATATGAGGAGACCCTAGTTTCCGAAAGCAAGTGGATCCCCAATGAAACGGGCGCAAGTACTACATCAGCGCCGCACCTCGGCTGACCTCCGCTTTACAAAACCATATGAAAAAACAGCCAGCGCTCACTCATGCTCCAGACTGCTGCAAGAGTGATTTGGCGTCAAAACGAATGTTAATGGACGACGGTACACTGCATGCGTTTCAGATCACGCCGAAATATACCAACACCTCCTCCTGAAAACACCGGTCTTGACACCACTGATTCCTAACTCTTTTCCCTTATCCCCTACACGAATCTCCGCTCACTCACGTTCGTTCTCTCGACGTGGCCTAGCTCAGGTATAATATATATTGCTACGGTGAGAGAGCTATATAAGCTTAAGTAGACGCACAATTAAATTTCACAATTGCGCTAGACCAGATATAATAGCCAGCATGATGACGATGATGCGGGTGATCATCTCAAAGTTGGCATGTCTCAGCAGTCCCACCCCTGCCATTGCTTCCGCTCGAAGTCGACGAATATAATAATAATAATAATAATAATAATAATAATAATAATAATAATAATAATAATAATAATAATAATAATAATAATAATAATAATAATATCTGGGGTTTTACGTGCCAAAACCATGACATGATTACGAGGCACGCCGTAGTGGAGGGCTCCGGGAATTTCGACCATCTGGTGTTCTTTAACGAGCGCTGATATCGCACAATACACGGGAAATAATATTAACGCGATAGCGTTAAAAAGCTCGTTTCGCAGAAATTCCGGCGTTGGCGTCGGCGTCGGCTTCGTTGGTTGTGAGCGAAAAATCATCATCTTGTCCGAGACCGAAAAATCGAGAAAGATGCAAATAAAAATAAATAATAAAAATTTTCGGGTCCGAGTGAGGATCGAACCCGGGTCGCCTGCGTGGCAAGCAGGTGTTCTACCACACAGCCATGCCTCTGCTTGGAAATACTGTGAAAATAACTTCCTCTGCTTGGAAATGCAGTGAAAATAACTTCCATGCTTCGCAAACGCAAGCGTCCTTTATATAGGCGTCGCAATATAACATGTAATATCCCAGGAATATTGCGTGGTACAAGCGTACATTGCCATCGGGCGTCAGAATATATGACTATCATAACGATTTCATAGTTTAAAGCCAGCCACCCATTACAAACGGCGCACACCTTACTGCGCGTATTCCCTTAACACCACGTAGTGGGTGCATAGCAAGTTCGAAAACATCTCCCACATTTGCCGCGCATAATTTCTCCTGGTTTAAAGTATACTACCATTACATAGTATGCACTAAGTGATTGAAGTACGCACTAGGGACGGGATATCGCTATCGCGTTCAACTCTTAAAGGCGAAGCTTAAGGGTCCCCCCAATTTTTCATTTAGCCTGCGTGACCCCCCCCCCCCCCCTGCGCTGTACTGTACACGGACTTGCGACGCGATGGAAAGCAGAAGTCGAGGTGAGCGTGAGTCAGTGAAGCAACTTCAATCAGCCCGAGATGAGAGGAAGAGAAACGACGCCGCTTCCACGGGCGATATGGTGAACCCCTGAGAAAGGGACCGAAGGGGTCCCAAAACGTCGGGTCCATCTAAAACTGTGGCTGGAGCCATTTCAAGCACCTAAATCACAATTTCCGTCCGTGACGACCACTTTCCTATCCCGACTTTCGCGCAAGCCCCGTAACACCACATGCGTGACTCATATTCCTGTGCGAGAGTTTTGGGCGTTTTCTGTTTACTTGGGCCCACGCCATTTTCAAGGCACGCATAGTATACGAGGACGTATCCATGGATGCACAGCCGAAATGAAGCCAGCGTGGGAAAAAAACGCAGGAAGAAACGAAAGTCTCAGCCACCGCGAACCACGACAGAGAGAGCCAAGAGCGAACCGCTGCCAGAGGCCTTCATCCATAAGGTGCATGTGGCTCCGCGACCCTGCGCTGATAATCGAGCACGCATCTCTCTTGTCCGACGCAGTAACGGTGCCGTCGGTGACCTCCTTCGCTGATTACTCCGCGCGCTTCGGCCACCGGCAACGGCGGTTCCCACATTATTATCGAAACAACGCGCACGCACGAGCGATGAAAGGCGTCCGATGTTCCTTCGGGGCTCGCGTCGGCCGGCTTCTCCCCGTGGCTTCGTCCTGTAAAGGCCGAGGAATGGCAGTTCTCACGATACCTTGCAGGTGTTACGAGTTTCCCATCGTCACAGTCTCCGTTGTTTTGTGGACAGGGCGAGGCGACCGAAAGCGGTATAGATGTAGTAGTAGTATAGAGAACTATATTAGTATAGTAGAGAGAGTAGTAGTATAGAAATCAATATGAGTGATGGAAACAATCATCATCACTCGATGACGTTGCCATATGACGTCATCATTGATTTGTGTCGTTTTAGCACCCCCTTGCAAGAGCGCAAGAAAGAGTTGTCTCACGAGAAAGCGAGAAAGGAGATCGACTCTCGCAGAGAGAGAGAGAGAGAGAGAGAGAGTGAGTGTGTGTTCCGCAAGAAGAGTACCACCATTTCATCCGCCACCACCCTCTTTTCACAACTATCAAAATTAGTCGACGGCGCCTTGCAAGGCGCGCACAATGTTACGCAAATAATGGGGTTCCGCGCACAGCGGGAGCACAAATGGAACCAAGCACGCGATCTCTTAATGTATGCACGCCCAGCGCGTATACAAGCGAAGACGGCAACACATAAAGCGAACAGAGTGAAACGAGATGAGACCTGGCGCACGCACTCGCACGCTACAGAGCGCAACCAGAGCTTACACACCGTGCCTCAAGAGACCGACAGTGACAGTGCACCGCTGCCGCGCGCGACGTCACTGCCAACAGATGAGGCAACAGCTCTGACGCAAATGCGAGACGAGAAAGCGTGAGTCGCTCGGCCATCGGAACGATATGCGCAGCGTAAACAGCTTTTGCACGCAGCCGTTGGACGGAGGGAATTGCGAAGGCCAAGCTATAGCGAGACCTCTGGGCGAAAGAATAACCGGGTTATCGCCGATGCGCCGGTGTTGCGGCGTGCTCACAAAGTTCAGAGATATTACGACGCCTGTAAGTACAGATAAGGCCTATATATCGAGCCCTGCGAACGTTTGCGCACGGACAGTTAAGCATGCAGGCGTATGCAACCACATGCGCGAGAATTAAAATTGAGCGAAACCGTGGACGAGCAAATGGGACGAAATGTGGCGCCATATCTAAAGACAACTCGTTCCGACGAATTCACACAAACGAACGCACGCGCCTCTTTTGGAGTGCACGATATTACCGATAAGATATACTGTACAGAATAGGTGTTGTACAGGGGGGGGGGGGGGGGGGGGTCAAAAGTTCGCAGGCCACTATCCCATGTATTTCTACGGAAGTGTAGCCTGCGAACTTTTGTCCAACACTGTACATGCATGCGCCACGTATATGTTGTGGAGAGACATGCACTGGCAGAGCTTTCCTTCTGAAGTTCAACAATCAATTAATCTTTGTCACGTAAAAGTTCTCTTGAAACCTCGGCCGCAGCATTGTCGACATTATGTTCTAAAGGTCGTCGTCAAATTATCGCAATGCGAGTGGCCGTAGACTCAAGAGGAACTATTCGCTGTTCATGTTCGTGCAAATCGCGTCTCTGTCTTGATCGTCGACAATGTTCTATCTTTTAGAGGGGCGAAGCTCCTTAGGGCATAGGCTAGTCCGGCGTCGCGTCGTAGCCACCGTATAGTGGAATGTACCCACTACACGTGATAACGATGACGATGACGCTGATGACCATGAAGAATAAGAGCGTTCCAGACCACACATTCTCTTTCTGCCATGGATGAAAACGATCGTGAACGCGCTCTCGCCCTCGAAAGGCAAAACGGCAACGCCGACAACAAACGTTCCCCTGAGCTTAACGTCATATATGACGAAAACAAAAACAGGGGAATCCCCTCCTTGTGGTCCGTAGAGCTCTTGAACAAAATCATCATCTACCCCATATGTAAATAATAAAACATTGTGTATATACTTTATCAATATGTAAATAATGGAACATTGTGTATATACTGTATGTATAATCACACCACACCCCCCGCGTTTGTGTGTCAGGTCTTTGTATGATGATCGAGTGGGCAAAATTTACGGAGGATTGACGGTTTACCAGATTACCTCCGGAGCTTCGCCCACTCATCATCATTCACTTCGTGGATATGGCGTGATTTTTTTATACTCTTCCGCCTCACCAATGATGCATATCATATCAACGCAGAACTCTGATTTGGTTTCGACCTCTCAGATTTTTCGACTTCATAAATTTAGCTCGGATCCCACTGCCCCATCTTTTTTCCTTTTTTTTTTTTTTTAAATTGAAGGGTAGCCCTCCGTCCCTTTCTTCCTTTTTTTTCACACAGGCTTCACCAAACCTTTCGGTGTTCAATGTATTATACACCAATTTTGCCGCCCGCCTGCTTGGAGATCACAGATGGGAAAAAAATCGGGCGTGCCGGCGCGATCTGACGAGGCCTGAACGAGTGCTAAAACACCTCATTAAGAAGAAAAAAATAAAAGAACGCGAAAGGAAAGAAACAACGTCAACTGCAGCGAAAATGCGGGTTCTCCTCCGCATTTATCTCGTTCACGCCCTCAAATGTACAGAATGGACGAGGACAGAGCAGAGAACGGGAAGGTGGTGGCCCAAAGTGGCTGTAATATAGCGAGTCATCTATCTCGAGGGTCACAACGCTCGGCAGGCGACACACACACATACACTATTTCACAAGAACGCAGCGGCTCTGTCGAGGAGCATATTCCGACTCCATTTTCCACATTAAACATACCATCGGAACCACTGCTGCCTTTTCTTTTTTTTCTTTTTTTTCCCTATGAAGCTACCGCGAAACTCTACAGCCCGGTCATCCTCGGAGAGAGATAGGGACGGTCGATCGGAGCCACACACACGCAAGTGCTATAGACGGGGGTCGGTCGCCCGGCCCGGCTGCCTTGCACGTGGCCCAGAATCGGCTTCTCTTTTCCTCGCCAAACTGGTTCTCCGAGGAAGAAGATGCGCTCGGCCTGCAGCGGTAGCACCGGCGAGCGGCGTTTTGCTCTTCGTCCCTCTCTGGCGCCGTCGCGCTGTCGCTCGCACTGAGCCACAGCAGGGTGCGAGCCACGTATAGGCCTAAAGGAGAGTCGCCGCCGGCGCAGGGACTCTCGTGGGAGCGACACGGGTGCTCACGATATCGTGGACGGCGCACGCGGAAGCGAGCGTTTCGTGTAGTCGGCGCGCCCGGGCATCGCTGCGGTTGCCTCCCGGCAGGCATGCACCTTGCGTGTGGTATGTATACACACGGATGTGCCCATAGTCCGGTGGTGCTGCTGGACGGACACGGATCTATCTGCGTGGCCCTGCAGCGATATGACGACGACGCAACACGAAATATTTAGGTGGTGTAGAGATATGACACCTCGCCACGACGACTTGCCGAGAATAGTATTATATATATAACACATTGGGCACCCCGTGTTGCCCTGCGTAGACAATGGAAAAGGAATTCCTGCGCATGGGCAACATAAGTGAGGATCCGTGAAAATTGAACATATATAGGCCGGCAATAAATGTGGAGCTCACTCTGGCCCATTCATGAAATATACATTTGCCCTAATATATGGCTCACCCAGGTCACCCAGACTACATATTGAGCTGGCGCATGAACGCCAGTGCGTTGCAGTATGCGTGAGTAGACGTCAGTATAAATGTGAGCCGACATAGGGCAGATAGTAATTCTGAAGTTGAGTAGATAGGACCACAGGTCGGCAAAAAAAAAAATAAAAATAAAGTGGAGCTCACTCAGACTCACTCAAGAAATATATTTTGCGCGTATCTCTCCGATTGAGACTCATCAACATTTTCCTCAGCCGGACTCACTCAGACTTAGTAAAACTTTTCTCAACCGGACTCACTCGGAATCACCAAAATATTACTCACCCGGGCTCACTCAGACTTACGGCTCTATCTGAGTCTGGGCGAGTCGACTCGTGACTGAGTTTTCTGACCTATGGAATTGAATGTTGAATAATGGGAGGGGGGGACTGGCGAAAGTGCCTAGATTTCTTTCTCTTCCTTGCTTAAGTACCGACAACCATAGAAGACCCACCGACGAATCTCATTGGCTAACGCTCGTTTTTGGTAAGAGGGACATCAAGTACCTTGATAGTTGCATCTGGAAATTTACGGCGACAGGTGATACCGACGTTTGTTATGGGCTTGGCAATGGGAATTAGGCGAACAGGCAAACGCTATCAGGTTGCGTCTACTACAGTTCTAAAGATATAAAAAAAATTGCCTGAATTCCTAAAGCTTTTCGTTCGTAAACGTGATGTTTTACAACTGGCCGGCCACCTTCGTTAATTTGCATGTTCGAAATCACCACGATTAGCTGGAATCTGCTTGTACGGAAAGTTCTGGCATAACTTTGCGAGCCCAGGCCCGAACTGAAACGGTGTAATTGACGTCGTGCGCAAAACAACACGTTTGGACAAACTGTGTATGAAATCAAGAAGCAGGGATACCACACAGAAAAAGAACGCGCAAACCTCTCGCCGCCGCGACTGAAATCTCGGCCAGCAACAACAACAAGCCATACACAAGTCGCGTATACACTCGCCATCGCGGACGCACACTGCAGGAATACCGATCTTTTCTCTCGAAGATCGAGTGACCGCCAAAACCGATATGGCGGGTACGCATTACAGATAGCAAAAGTTCTGCATGCTCCGAAACACCTTTCGATCACGCTCAGATTCGTACAGCCGTGCACTTCCCTTATCCCTATACTTTACGCGATAAGCATTTCTGCCTTCCTTCTTCCCTTATTACGGAGATAACGGCCTATTTCATACGGCACAGTCCGGCTGCCAATTCGTATAAACAAGCCACTCGCATACCGCGCTCGTGCACAACGAGCGATCGAGAGTGGATCGTTTCACGACCACGCAGCTGTAGCCGCTCACGGTCTTAAGGCGAGGCATGCATAGCGTTCTTGCAATTCCTCCAGGGTGCCAAGGACTAGCTAGCAACCGCACGCAGACAGCGGAGCACGCCCTCACGACAGCGAGGTCGGTATTTATAGCGGAGGGGGCGGAGAGGGCGCGATACAGAACGCGCGCGAGCGCCGTCGATGCCAATCGAGAGCGATGGAGATGCGAGCACGCTTTTACCTTGAGTGGCTGCCCACCGCGCAACAACGCCGTATAGTAGGTTCCGCGGCCGCGTTTCAAGTCACAGTTCGAACCCCTCTGCTGGCACGCGACCGCTATGTTTACGAGGCCGGTGCTCTCGCGTAAAAAGCGAGACGTGCCTGTTGGAAATCGCTTTAACGAACTTCGTTGTAAAGAGAGAAGCGTATGATAACGCGCGCGCACGATTTCGCCGGAGCGTTTACGTTATTTAGAAGCACGACCTTTTATAGCATTCTCCTTGACGCAAATACGTAAAATGCTAAAGACACGCGATTATGATCGAATGCCTATATAGGCAACACCATCTATAGTTAGATAATAATCTACATCTGGCGCTGCATACCAAAAGGTCGGCAGGTCGTTATTACGCTCCACAGGCTGAGACTAAATCGTAAGGCCGCATCATCAAACTATGTTTACAATCAGCACGACAGAGTATACGCGAGCGAACCGTGTATTAATTGGATGAGAACCGGTACTTCGTGGACTTCTATACATACATACATACATACATACATACATACATACATACATACATACATACATACATACATACATACATACATACATACATACATACATACATACATACATACATACATACATACATACATACATACATACATACATACATACATACATACATACATACATACGTATGTGTATCTCTGAATAAAGTATAGGAGCAGTAAAACAAAGGTCCACCCACGCGGAGGATCCGGGCAACCAGACGTGACCGTAATATTTAGGAACTTGAGCGAGCGAATACTTATAACAATAATCTAACTTAACATTATAGGAAAAAGCTCGCTTAGAACTGTGGTAGCGCTATTCTTGGATAACGCGGATGACTCATTTAAATGATTACGCGGGAAAAAAACATCGTTCTGAAGACCGCCAAAGTCTCATCAGCGTCTCGTGCAAAGGAGGAAATAACTGCACGTTTATGTGTTGTACGGAGTAGTGAAATAACAGCGCCCATAAGACAAACGGAAATGGGTGAAAATTACGCAGCGACACGCCCCCTCAACACCACGTACCAAGAAGAAAAATAACATATGCGCGTGTAAATCGAACTAACATAATCTTGCAAATCAGAGAGCTCCAAGTAGCAATGCAGGCGTATTGGTCTGTCGCGCGTCGCTGAACTCCGCAGCAGACGGAGTAAAGAAATTCAAGCTAAGTGTATATACGAGTCTAAATGGTAGCCTATACTTGCGTGAAGAAAATGAAAAAAAGGAAAGCGCTGTTGTTTAAGAAGCAGACATTGTCTAAAATGAAAAAAATAAAAAAGAAAGAAAAGATTTTAATCCGAAAGTTATGCAATAGCCGCTCCTCTCGTTCTGACCAGAAATGACCGAACACAAGGATGCAGCTAACAAGCGGGCCGAAATGCCGAATGCTGAGGTCGCGTAGGAGTATAGCAAAAGGTCAATGCCCTTACTGTAGTTAGCGAGTGTCTGCTATTTATTAATTACTCGAGGGGCAGTGGCTGTGTTAGCAAATGCATTACTGATAATGTCTTAGTAAACGTCGACGGTCGCACCGGTATAAACGCACTTCAGTCGTGAGATACACTCGCATCCATCATTTGTTAACTGCAGACAAACGCTTGTCTATTCTTGGTTTAGTTTCCTGGCATTTACTGCGCTTCTTTTCGTAATGCGATGACGGTTTCAAGATTGCGATAACAGCAGCAAGCGTTGTACCCCAAGAAACTTCCGGTCACCTGATTTATCAGCCCCTAGCACCGAAACCGAAAGCGCGTTTTCAAGTTGTTTCAGGGTAAGGAAAGTCTTTCTTTAGTTTTTCAGATAAAAGGAAGGTGCATAAAGTTCAAAGAAATGTGTTATAATCTTTGTGTAGCTCAAAAGAAGCTTTATTTGAAAATATTTTGCTAAATAGGGAAGGAAAGTGTAGAATATCAGCCGGCTACTCGCTAAGGCTCTTCTTGCCCGCCGGTGCTATTACAGGCACATCGGTGGACGAAACCGGATGCCGTCGAGGGCCTGTGTTTGTAAACAGTGAAAGGGTCTATAGCGGTTCCCTAAGGCGTCGCAAAAACAAAAACAAGAAAAGAAAAAGAAAATGGGGGGGGAGGGGGGGGGGGGGTTGCATTGCTGTAGCGTTATTTTCCTGAGAGAAACCGGAAACGGTATATACGTAATGAAGGCGCAAGGTCACGACGTACTACAATAGCCAATTACTTAACGTGCGCCGGCAAAAGCTGCAGCGGAAGGTCACGGCGTACAACAGCCACACCTCAGTGCGAAGCGTACGACACCTTATCGCGAGAAAAATTCGCACGACCGCTGCCGCCGCCACAGGGCCGACAACCGAGGCCAAAAAGCGTGAGAGTATACACGTAACGACCCCCGTCACACGGGCCGCATTTAACAACCGCAGTTAGGCTAACTGTACAGCTACTAAGTGACTGCAGCCTCAAAGTGACCAGCAAGTATACCACGCAATGATGATAAATGCACAAGAACGCGGCACAAAAGCACCCTGAGGCAAGCCAAGAACCGAATGGTATCTAGTATACGGCAAGAAGGAAAAAAAAAAGTAACAGAAAATACAAGCGCTACAGGTCTTAAATGTAGTCGCATACTTAATTTTTACATCCACTTCTCTCTCTTCTTGAATAGCGTTCATTTTTTTTAGATTTTTAATTTTTTATTCGTTCCAAGCTAGGCCAATGGGGTGGGTGTGAGCCAGTGACGTAGTCACATCATCATCATCATGATCATAATCATCATATTTTATAGCGCCAGCTGACGAGGACAGAAGGAAGACGATGACGACACAGTGCGCTGAGAATGCACAGCGCATTGTGATGCTGTTGTCTTTCTTCTATGCCCTCATCCGCAGGCGCTAAATATAATGTTACAAGAGAACGTATATTTACAGATATTTACAGGCAGATACAATGGCTGAAACAATGGCGGACCGGAGACTGTCTCTTAGCACTTCGTAGTTGTCCCTCTCCCAGACTCCCCTATCCAATTCACCCTATATTATTTGTATGCCTGTCTATTTTCTTTTTTTATACTTTCTTGCACAGCATTGACGTCCCATCAAATGTTACAAATGAACTCTGTTAGTACGCATATGAACGATAATACGAGTACAGCGCATTGGACGCGTAATCCAGGCACGTAAAACTTCGCTTACGTCACTCTTCTGGAAGTGTATAGATATATGCTTTCACAAGTGTAAGGGCAACACAGTCACGGTACCCTCACGGTTCCGGAGTCAAGGGTTCATCCACCCGGCGTTTTTCTCTCCATGGGAACGCGACCGCGCGCCAGCTCGGGAATAGGCCTAATAACCTGACGTGGTCTATAGCTGAATCAACCGGCAGTGCATCTCCCGGCCGTGCGCATAGCCTGCAGTGATATCGGTCGTCGTAACGTCCCGGACATGTCCGGCATACTGCCTACATAACGTAACCATTACTTGTCCATTCCGTCCACCTCATTCGCTTCCCGGAGAGACACAGCAGATTCTCCTCGCTCGTCCGTGCCGCTTGCAAATGAGCAGCCATCAAGGCCGCGCCCAGCGGTCACCAAGTGCCGAACAGCGAGCAATGCACAGCGTGTCCGTTTAGAACCCTGCGCAGTGCCGCACACACACGCACGCACGCATAGAGTCGAAGAACAGCGTGAGAGAAAGCGTGTGACCTGCCCGACATTCTCGAATAACAACAGCAGATACACAGCAGCGTGCGTGATCTCGATGCTCAATGTGAAGCGGATGTGAAAGAGGGCAGGGATCGGAGCGTCCTTTCGCCGTTCGTCGGCGATTTCGCAGAGCTCATCGCCCTGCCGGTACGTACTGCCGGAGAGAACGTTGACGTGCGAGAAGCGCTACGCTGGCAATACAAGACGCCTGCGTTGCACTGCATGCCGAGACTTACACAACGTTTCGTCGAAACAAGTTTGTGTCACAGCAAAAAGCCAGCCGAATATTGTGTTCCCATGAACACTTAGACACACCGATGATGGATAACTACCCAACTGGTTGGCATTGATCTTAGGCGTGCGTAGGGTTCTCCCTTAGGGGGAGGGGGGGGGGGGGGGTTCACTGCATACTCCCCCCCCCCCCTCCCCATCCAGTGGCGGCGCCCGTAAGAAAACGAGCTACATGGATGCAAAAGTGACGATGAAGCGATGATGTGCTTCTCACAAATGCCCGCCATTGGTCCCCAGCCTTCCGGGGTAAAGGTGGGTGGGAAGTAAGCAGTTCATTGAATGCAGCGTCAGGGATCCTTGGTAGCCATTAACGGAAAAAAAGAGAAAAAACAAAAGTGCAGCCAGCTCCACTTCGCAAACGCTGTCGAAAGAAACTGATGCCCCCCTTCGTCAGGCCCACCCTCACCCATATTCGTGCGCCTCTAATTGGTTCATCCTTTCCACTGAGCCTCGCCCTCGCCCATCTTGGCGCGGCACACCCCTTCCTCCCCTACCGAGTCCCACTCTCGCCACGCCGCAATACCCCATGACCAGCGCTACGCCAACGGACGGGGAAGCCTCGACTAAGAACAGCTTCGCTGGTAAAAACGTGCGTAGCCATAACACTGTTCGTTAAAAAAATGTCGTGAAAGGTCTGAGTAAAGGTACGGGGCAGATTTGGCGCCCCCCCTTTTAGATGACAGCCCCCCCCCCCCCCCCCCACACACACATACACACACACAACCGTGCTCCCCCGTGCGAACGCCTATGGTTTTGATGATGGAGATGTATCAAAAGTAGTGGATAAGTTACGACGGAATACGACTATGGACAAACCGCACAGATTTACCCAAGAGCCATCACAATAGCAGAATAGAGAAAAAGAATGAGATACAAATGTCAACAAGTAAAGTGAAAGGCGGGAACTTGAAAGATCCCATCGAGTGGCTTCACGAATATACGGCCACGCAGGAGCTGTTGGAGGAGTCGCTTGATGGGAAAACTTTCGAGTGCCCGCATTTCTCCGCGATTGCAAGAGGTCTCTTCTCGTTTCCCGTACATTTCATTGTCCCTCGCGTGCGAAACAAGAGGAAAGCAGACGAGACTTCCCAGCCAACGCCACCGTTTATGGTCGCATATCGCCAAGAAAGCGCGGCGCTTCCGCCACCAGTTCCGTTCGAGGTCAACGCGGCGCGGCGCGTGCACAGTCGCGCATCGCCAAGCGGCCCGCGAGCCGCCAAGCACACTTTCGTGAAAACAAAACGGCCGCTCGGGAGCCGAAGGAAGGCCACGGAGGGCGTGTGCGCGCGGTGCCTAGCTCTCCGAGCACATCGGAACGACGTTGAGGTGGCTTGCACCCACGGCGTCACTGAAACTGTCCCTAAGCAACCTCTGAAAATACAAAGAACGAGCGCATTATTCTCTCCTGGCGTTTCCCGTCTTTCCGGCACATTTGTTGTTGTTGTGGTGGTTTAGCTTCCTGAAACCACGATACGATTATGAGGGATGCCGTAGTGGAGGGCTCCGGAAATTTCGACTACCTGGGGTTCTTTAACGTGCACCTAAATCTAAAGTACACGGTCCTCAACATTTTCGCCTCCATCGAAAATGCGGCCGCCGCGGCCGGGTTTCGATGCCGCGACCATCGGGTCAGCATTCGAGCAATTCGTGACGCCAGTAGTCTGCTCGCGTGACGTCACAAGGAAATAGGCTCTCTATTGGTTGTGAATGCGAGAGGCTGTCACCGTAGATATCAGTTGTGAACTGTCTCGTATACCCTGCTTCGCGATGTAGTCGCACGACGGTCGAGCTGCAGATCAACTGATCATCTGATTTCACTTCGTTTAGTGCGTTTTCGGCTGCGCAAGGGGAGATAACATTCGTGTAGCCGAAAAGCGCGAAATCATGATATATAGCTAAACACTCAGTGCTGACATTGCCGAGAGAGAGAGAGAGAGAATAAAAAGAGAGAAAGGCAGGGAGGTTAACCAGAAGTGTAGCATCCGGTTTGCTACCCTGCACTAAGGGTAGGGGGGAAAGGGAAGAGAAAGATGGAAAAGGAAAGTGAAGAGGGGAGAGTAGACGCGCGAAGTGTTTTATGAAGATATGGGCGGCGAGGAGCACCTGTTTGAAGGGCAGTAAAGGAGAGAAAGAAAACACTCTCTCGCCTTTAACTATAAGTGGTTTAGGGGCCCTTGAAACCGTCATGTTGGAGTATATCCAACATGGTGGGGTGCCAAGTTTGTGACGTCACGTCAATGTTATCGGTACGTTGCACGAAGGTTCTTTCGTTATTCAAGCACAGGGGCCAAAAACGTCTCAGCTGCGTCGCTATAACATTTAATCAGGTTAATCACCACGTGATAATGCTGCCTCGACATCATCAATGCCCCCCCCCCCCCCCTTTCTTGTAGGAGTACCAGCACGTCACGAACCTGCGTCTATGACGTCAAGTGCAAACCATCAATACACAACGTAGCAGCGGAAGGAATCCCCGAATCTATTCGGCTGCAGTACAAGCAGCAAAGAACAATTACTCCGACCGCCCATGCGTTTCGCAACTGCGCCACGCCACGCCCCATCCATGCCCAGGCGAGAGTCGCATACTACATCGGGCACACGTGAACGCTATTATCCTTTCAGTCGGTACACCGTAGCGAGTATGTGTTGAACTTGTATGTGTGTGTATTGCATACTGCGATCTACACAATACACCAGGAAACGACGCGACCCCTGTGTTTCTAACTCGTAAGGGGTCACGGAGAACGAACCGACAGCCACTGGCAATAAGCGTACAGCCGCGGGGGGCAACACGGCTGCCGACGAAGCTATTGAGATCTCGACATGTATAACCTCGGCGCTCGCGTATCGGTCCATCCATCTCCCAGGGAGCGCGCGAGCGCACACACGCACAATAGTTTTGTTATACACACAATGGATCTTGAGCGCGCAGAATACTGCGGCGCAGTCAATCACAGCAAAAGGAAGATTGGCCACTTCTGCTACGGAAGCGTTCCGGCCTTCCAACGGTTACAGTTCGTATACCATGCATACTGCCTTCGAAAGACTCGGATAGAGAGGGGATACAGTCGTGGAAGAAAGGAAATTTGAATGCTGAATTGGACGGTCGCGATCAAGCGGCTGCAGTATTACGGTCCCTAAAATATCCAGTTTCTCTCTCTCTCTCTGTGTGTGTGTGTGTGTGCGTGTGTGTGTGTGTGTGTGTGTGTGTGTGTGTGTGTGTGTGTGTGTGTGTGTGTGTGTGTGTGTGTGTGTGTGTGTGTGTGTGCACCTTCCTTACATAGCACGGTGGTTTGCTTGCAACTTCCGTTGCGAGTCCATCATGAAGAAGAATTGTTGTGATTTTACGTCCGAAAGCTACGATATGATTATGAGAGACGCCGTAATGGAGGCCTGGCTCCGGAAATTTCCACCACCAGGTGGAAATTTTTCTTTAGCGATGCACCTAATGCCAGCATTTCGCCTCCATTGAAATGCGGCCGCCGCGGCCGGGATTCGATCCCGCGACCTTCGGGTCAGCAGTCAAGCACCATAACCCCACTATAGACCACCACGAAGGGGAGTCCAGCATTGTGCTGTGCATTTCTTCCAACATGCTCGCGTCGTTACCCTGGCCGTATATGAACATCACACCGTAACGTTTATTATCCTGACTTGTTCAAACCTTTGGATAAGACTTCCAGGCGCAGCTAATACAAAAAAGCACATGCGTACGCACGTCTTCTCAAAAGTGTAAACTATAGACACAGCGCGCTTGCTCAGTTGATAACATTGTTTAGTGCTTTCCCGTGACATGTGTAAATTTTGGCACGGTGAGAAGGAACGTTCTCAGTGCTTTCAAAACGCACGTGCCATACTACGGGATTCACTCCGGCACGAGCCGACGCCTCCTCCGCACATCGGTTCAAATATCCTCCATTTCTTTTATTCTCGCGCTCCGGCCTCATCGGCGCTGTGTGCTCCCATATGGTAGGGAGCCTGCACGTGCGCGCCTCCCTGCCTCGGAGGCACGGAGGCAACGCACATGAAGGGCTCCCTACCATGTGGGCTGCGATGAATAGCGCCCTTTTTCTTTTCCAAACAATGACACCCCATCCCCCCATACTACGAGTACTGGTGATGCAAGTAGTGGCCTCCTTGTAATGCACCCTCGTGCGCATATATTGCTGCACACATTCAGAACTAGGATCGCGGCTAACTCGAAGGAGCAAGAAATGAATCGTCTTCGCGTTGTTCTTTCCATACGAACATCGAGAACATTCTGCAGGCAAATACACTTAGCGAGACAGCGAGTGCCGAGCGCCTCTCTCACTTTCTGGTATGCATGGAAGTAACTGGGGCATCCCTCTGACCAAGGGAGCGGTATATGTATTCTACGAGGAATGCAGTCACGGAGGGCGGCGCACGAGGCCATGAGTTAAGTAAAAGCAACGAAAGAGGCGAAGGAGAATGAATAATATAATGAAAATATAAGCAGAGCAAGCAAGCACGCACGCACGCACGCACGCACGCACGCACACGCACGCACGCACACACACACACACACACACACACACACACACACACACACACACACACACACACACACACACACACACACACACACACACACACACACACACACACACACACACACACACACACACACACACACACACGCACGCACGCACGCACGCACGCACGCACGCGGCTATCCGCGTAAAAGAGCCGTCGTCGCATACATAAACCAACAGGGTCCGGGATACTGGAGTGAGAGGGACAGCGGGTGCGCGCAGCAAGAGATGCTGCTGTGCGCGCCTTTGCGCCTTTCACGGGCAAGGGAAGCCAGCAAAAAAAGTGGGGGGGGGATCAACGCGCGCACTACCATGCGCGCGCGCCTCGTGCATACCCATTAGGCACGCCACCGCTCAGGTGCAAGCAGGCATAGGCCGACGCCCGTTGCGCAACAGCGGGAGCCCACGCCAGCACCCCACCGAGAATTCCCTCCCGTATAGGCATACACGCGATTCCTCGTGTTAGCATTAATTGAAGAGCCGGGGAAACGCACAAGTGCACTTGTATTTTTCCCTCGACTACAGTGCAATGCTTGCCACGCTTTTCAAGTGCGCGTTACAATTTGCTGTTCTCGTGGAACATAACCGCGCGAGAAGGAATTCTGGTCTCCTCCTCCACCTTTCGTGATTAACTGCCACCCGCACGCACCGATATACGGCCGGTGTGACGCCGGCAGCAAATGCCGTCCCGGTTCCCACGCTTAAACGCATGGAAAAAGGCGAGAGAGCGCGCGCTGAGCGCTGTGGCGCAATTAAACGAAAGCCGCGCGCTATAGGCGCTCGACGCATGTAAACCTTAAGGTACGCTACGAAGCTGTCTCAATTAACCAACCAAACGGGCAGGCTTTAGTAGACCACACGAAGACGGGACGGGCGCCACGTGTTTCGTGTATTCATTTTCGTATCCGCCAGCGAAGACGACGAGGCGCGCTCTGGTGCGCGACGCAAACGGTCACGTGAATTCGGTTTAGGGCACCCAGTTCGTCGGTTTATCGAGTAAACATACTCGGTGCTAATCGAGGAATCCAGAGCAAACCCAACCAGCAAAACCGTGATGAACCATCCCTCGCATCTGCAACGGTACGGTACGGTCCCTCAAAGAGAGCCTTGCCAGCTGGGAGTCCATTCCTTGAAGAGCGAGTGTCCTTGAAGCGCAAGTATCCTTGCTCTTCTAAATAAATAAATAAAAAAAACTATTGGAACACAAAGTTCGTTGTTTTCACTTAAAATAATATTTCTGACTGGACACTGCAGTCATGGCCTAGCATAAAATTTAACAGGCCGCTAGACTTTCATCCTTAAACTACTGCAGCTGCACGAAGACACATTAGGCGACGAATTCACAAAGCTTTCAGTTGGTGTCTTTGCATCTGGACAGCCGGCTTCGCTAATGATACGTCCTGCATCGCAATAGGCCGAAATTTTGTCTTACGAATAATTTATGCATAAGCCAGGCCCGTAGCCAGGGGAGGGGGTAGGGGCTAGGGGCCTGCCCCCCCCCGAAATTCGGATTGAGGGGGGTGTTTTACCAAGAAAAAAATAATGAAAATAGAGGGTTTTCAAGGTTTTCACCAGATGCCCCCCCCCCCCCCCGAAAAATATTTCTGGCTACGGGCCTGCGTAAGACGCTTCTGTGAATATGGTAGAGCACTGCACGGGCCCGGGCCAACCCGAAAGCACGGGCCCGGCCCGCGGGCCGGGCCGGGCCGGGTAAGGGAATGTTGGATCGGGCCCGGGCCGGGCTCGGGCCCGTGAGCTTCGGGCTCGGGTCGGGCTCGGGCCTGAGTCAGGCCCGTATTAGGCCCGGGTCTCATACATATCGGTACAATGGCGTATGTATAAGCTGTATGGCTTTATTGTTTTGTGGGGTTTAACGTCCCCAAGCGACCCAGGCTATGTGAGAACGCCGCAATTGAGGGGCTCCGGGTAATTTAGACCATCTGGAGTGCATTAGCATTCACTGAAATTGGACAGTACAAGACATCTAGCATTTTGCTTCATTGGTATGCTACACGTAATTTCAAGAAACGCTTAATTTAAGTTTCCACCATTATATTGAGTGAAAGTCGCACTTGGATACCATCTAAGCAAAGGTTTGCCAGAAGGTACTGCTGCACGAGCAGCGACACACTGCCTTGATTAGTGCATATAAGATGTGCGCGTTTGTATCGAGAAAAACATTTCAAGTATGTAGCTACGCTCGCATGCCCACAGCGCCAGTTTCCGCGTGGAAACTGGCGTAGACTGACGTAGACTGGTCAACGCGACTCGTGAGTCATTAATATCTCAGGAGCTGTTTTTCATGCAGTTTAAGTGCAAGATGCGGAGTGACTCTTATCACAGGCGCGCCAATTGATGCAAACGTTGCCGATTTTTCGTGCTAGCAAGGCAGTTGCAAATATTTAGCATTTGGCAATTAGAAAATAATATTTGACATTTAACTCAAATGCCCATCGTATAGAGCATATCTTTGCTTATTTTTAAGGCCACCTTCGTCTTTGTCGCATTTCGTCGGTAATTCATACGTGTCCTCATTTATGGAAGCGCAATGGCACTCAAAAACATGAAAGCGCTCCCGCGGCGGAAGGGAGTAAGAACTCTAATGAAGGTGATGATTATGATGATGATTTGCTGCGGTAGCCTTTGTAACAAGCAGATGTATTGGCACGGGTGTATTGGAACTCTTTACCACACAATTGTCTAACGCCTCCAGCGACACCCCGCATTGAGGAATTTTGAAGCCTACTGATGCAACAGAATATGCCTGATCCACGTGAAATGTCCTTCCACATGGGCGCTAGCCCTGTTGACAATTGGCTTCTTTGCCTTCCATCTTTTTCTGCCAGACATCTCATTCTTCTCCATTGTCGCTGCCGCAAACTGCAAGCCTGCAACCACAACCGCGACTCACAGACCGCCAGACTTCGCTCCCATGTTCGCACCGAGGCCTTCGGCCGTCGGCGACTATAGGCAACCCACTCTCCCGCTTACTGTCCCTGCGGGGGATCGCGCTCCGGACGCCCGACACGCCGCGTTCGAGGGGGAGCGCTAAAGAAACCGCAGGCTGGTTCACTTCGGCGCTCTAACAAACAGTCGTTTTGGAAGCCCTTAGTCCGGTCTTGCTTTAAGACATAACACTTTCAAAGTTCGAAGGAGGTCACACGAAGACGACGAGATATAGGCATGTTCAGGGAACAGCGAGAATGGTGGCTCGCTCTCTGACGGGTGTGGCTCGCTTTGACAGATCTATGGCACTGCGGTGGCGGCGACTCGGGAAAGAAGGGTGGGGCAAAGAACCTTCTTATTTTAAGCGCGAAAACGTAGTGTACATTGGGGACAGTTGCCTGCCGAGGAGTCGACACGACAGCTTTAATTTATGTAACGCTGCCCAGCCTGGTGTATTCCTCCCAGAAGCAGCTAGAGCGAGCTTTTTTTTTACTATTATTGCATTGTGCAATAAATGAAGTTTGCAGGAAACTTGCTACTTTTGCTCAACAGCCCCAGCTCGAATGGAATGTATGTAGAATCAAACTATAAATGTCTGCCATTTTTTCCACGTTATGGACGTATTATATTTTGTAGTCGTTCTTTGAAATACTAAAATGCGTGCATGAGACAGCGAGCTATGCTTCCTATTATATTTTATATAGCCCTGCAGTTATTTGGCAAACGTGTTACGGGCGTAATTAGGCGAAAGTATATGCAGTACCGGTGAGAGTCGTGACACTAAAAGAAGTTATCAAAACACTGTCTAGAAAATATCTTCTGTGCGGCAGGTATCTTCAAAATAACCGAAGATTGGACAGTGCCACGTTTATGCTTAAGACATAATTGGCTGAAACGGGCCGGGCCGGGCCCAAGCCTTTGGGGCCCGGGCCGGGTACGGGCCATGTTTAAAAACACCGGGCCGGGCTCGGGCGGGCCGGAGCATGGCGTTTTCGGGCCGGGCCGGGCTCGGGCCGGAATAATCGGCCCGTGCAGTGCTCTAGAATATGGGCCCTGTATGGTAACATTGACCGACTTAAATACGCAAAAGCGCGTGACGTCACGCAAATGAGCGAGCATAACTGGCCAGCGCATCTACATCAAAGTGAACAGTCCTATGTACACTGTATTCACATTTCTTTCCCCTTGTAAAGTATGCCGTGAAACAGCCCTCAGTGGGGCGCCGAAGAACTGCGAAAGCAGTGGCTGCGTATGCTTATAAGCATACGCGGCCACTGCTATCGCTGTTCTTCGGAGCAGTTGTATGAAATTATAATTTCATACAACTGCTCCATTACCGACGACACTCGAGAATATACCGATTCCTCCCACTGTCTTCATCAGTTATCCTTAACTACGGCCACGCTGGAACGTTTGCAACTGCGCTATAGTGTTCCATCGCGGCCACGCCTAAATGAAAGGCTGTACAACGAAAGAGAAGCGGGAAAGTGTGAAGCAGCACCAGAGCTCCCCGTGCGCATACGTCGGGGCGGTTATCCCGGAAGGAGGCCCCACGGCTTCACGCGGCGCTATACAAGGTGGACGCGGTCGCGGCACAGCGTGTACACGTTGAATGCATGCACGCGCGTCCAATTTGGACGCGATGGGAGCCCCGGGAGGAGGCCGTCGGCATGCGGCGGCAATTTGGCGCGTATCGAGAGACGCACAACTTCGATAGCCGTCAGTGCACCGAAGGAGGGAGGGCCTCCTCCGAGCTCTCGCCGAAACAAAAAGGCCCGCGCGGGACGGACACAAACGCCGCGCACTGTGTGTTGTGCCACGGCGGAGTTATTCAGCTTCAGAAGCGGTCCAGCCCGCCGGCGGCCATCCTTCCTGTCGTTCGGTTCATTGGAGAACAATGCACGCGGCGACCGACCCCCCTCCCTCCCTTCGGGGAGGAACGACGAGGCAGAGCGTGACGCTCCGACGCCTGCGGCAACGACCGCCGCGGCATAACGCGCCGCGAGATGAGAGAGAGAGAGCCCGCTGCGGACTCGGCTTCCGCACTCGGCCGCTCCAGCAAATGAACGCCGACGGTTATGTGGCCGCCACGCAACGCGGGCAAGCCGCTGCCGTAGCGTCGCAGTATTAAGGCGAGGTGCTTCATCAAACGCGAACACTGACCGTCGGCGTCAACACGACTGATGTAAAACAATCATCACGTGATGACGTCATTGTGACGTCACATACTGCCGAAGTTTTGACACGTTATGACATCATCAGATGACATTGTCACTACGTCAAAGGTGATCGGGGAGCTAAGACCAGGCGAGCTGCATAAAGCTTGCAATGCCTCCAATCCTGAAGGCTGTGCAAAACCACGTTAGGTGCAGAAAGCTTTCGGGAGGAGGATTCATAAGGGACCCTGTCAATCTTTTTTTTCGTTATAAGAGTCGCGGAAAGAAGTTGAAAAGCGTATACACATGCAGGCGGAAGAAGCCGTATAAGCACCACGTTTAAGCGCGCCCGATCGTATAGCCACAGGATTTAAAGGTAATGACATGCTCCCGAGGAGGCTCCAAAAAAACAATCGCAGAGCGAGAAATCATGGACACAGGTACTAACTGCGTGATGTTCATCTCCGTCAGATAAATCATACCCACTGCTAGGCGAAGGCGAAAAAAAAAAAAAAGAAAACAGAGGAAAAAGGAGATAACTACCTATATTCGACCCCTACTCCACTGGAGTGCGCCACTTTACCGAAAGCGCTTGCGGATTTCAGTAACGCTCCATTTATCGTCCGTCACTCGTCGCGTAAGGGTATACAATATAAAGGCTTATAAACGACCCATTCCCATTATTATTATAACTGGAATTATAATAATAGCGGGCTTCATTATAGCAGGCAGCACGTACTGCAGCTCCCGTACGCACCGAGTCTGTGCGCTTGCCATCTGCACCGGTACACTGGACGAAAAACACCGCAGCAAAAAAAAAAAAAAGTGCGGGCGCTCGAGATGTCCCCACGCGGTACAACGGTTGCGGCTGACAGAGCAGCATCAGCGCGCACTCCGTTCTCAGCCGTTTGAACCATAGACACACACGTTTACCAGCTGCCCGCATTGCATAAACACGGCCGCTCAATGAAAAAAAAAAAAACATAGAGCGGCCGTGGCATAAACATCGCGCGCGTGCAACCACGAACGAGTCCAGTGAACTATACATGAAGCGTCCGAGACAAGCCTATCTTTTCCAGGCGTGCATATATACTTTCCAAAGAGAACGCTGGGCACGCACGTATACAAGGTTCAACGGTCGCCTTCAATGCAATATGCATTTTTCTTCTCACTGCCACCGCGCGGCAGGCACAGTCGTAAACAATGAAACGCGATCACCGCTGTTCGCGCCAACACGCGAAGGCCGTGTTTTATTAGGAGGGAGATCGCGGGAGATCGGTTGCAGAATAGCGAGTTCAGGTGCACCACGAAGCCATCCCGAAGCAGCTCCTCTGGTGCCACGGGGTATATCCTTCTCGAAACTGGCGCTAATTATTTGTCGTTATATCGACGATTACATTGAAGGATATCATGGCTGATTTTTTTCAGATCCGTCTACGCGAACGCAATGCCAAATCCGCCACGTGTAGTGCGTTGACCTACATTCACGGAGTAGCGATCTTGGCGCCAAAATCTGTACAATGCCGATCGCCATTTTCTCGCAACACAAATGAAAACGCGCATCTCTAAGCTAATTTACCGTCATTCTTTCACGCGCCTTCAATCAGTCTCTACACAGGAGCAATTCCTGCTCCCTCCATTTATTATCATTATTATTATTATTATTATTATTATTATTATTATTATTATTATTATTATTATTATTATTATTATTATTATATTTGTAGGCAGGTAGAGAGGCGAGAGAAGAGCGCGGGTTTCCATCAGTCGGTCTACAACGACCTCGCTGTGCCGTCAATAAAGTTGTTTCTCTCTCCCTACACATTGAGGAGAGGAAATAAAGAAAGCAAAAAAAGGGGGGCGGGGGGTGGGGGGGTCTACCGCAGCCAATCAGCGTCTTCATACGGGGTGCAAGGAAGGAGACGCATTGAACAAGCGAGGAAGCGGGAGTCCCGCGTAATAGGTGCTGGGACCCGGAAGGCGGAATAAAAGGCCGGCTTGCAGCGTGCGAGAAAACGACAACGGAGACAACGACGGAAGAACGGACCGACTGGGCCCCGCGATCGGCCAAGCATAACAAACGCGAATGGGCCTCTTTTTTGCGCTCTTATTTATATCTCTAAACGTACATATATACTACACAGCAGGTGAAACACCAAGTGGAATGAGACTTCGAAAGGAAGGACACATGTCTTCACTCCCAAAACGACCCGCAGAGATACGTAATGTCAATTTCAAAGCTGTTCGCGCGTACCTAAAGAGCAATTGACGCACAGCTCGGACACCTGAAGGCGGGGGAGTAGCTATGCAGTGTAGCCGGCAACGTGTCAATCGCTGACGCGTGTGACGATGTGCTGCAGGTTCAACGAGCGGTGTGTTGCACGCATATACGCAACGAATAATAGGGAGCGCAGGCGGTCACCCGTTTCGCGAGAGTAATTACTGGTATTATTTTTAACTCCTCTTGTGAGGGCGTTCGTGCCTCCAGCGGTAATTATTCAGCCAGACCAGAAAATACGTAGTCTAACAGCGCACCCACTTTCGCTAAGAGAAAACCTAACTTTTTTTTATTTTCTTCTTTTTGCCAGCATGCACGTAATTGCACGTTATTTGCAGTCACTATGCAAATGTACGCGATGTCACCGTAATTATCTTCCGGCAGGCACCGTGAAGAAAACTACAGTTACTTTTTTTTATTATTGTATAATCATTCTGCAGCTTTCCAGGCGATTGCCGACGGTGGCGTAATCTCGATTTACATACATACAGAGAAGAACTGTGTTTCTTACATACAGACTATTTTACGGATGAGCTTAAGTTCTGCCATTACGAGGCTTTTAACGCCGTCGTCTCGCGTGCGTAAGAATTTAATGAGCGTTACTGCATGCATAGAGTTGACTCCCACGCAAGAAAACGCTGTAATGGCTACATTCGGCTTTCGTTTCATGACCTTGTTATCATTAAACGTGGCGACATATAAAACCCAGAGACCCCCTGTGTAAAAGCCCAAGCTGGCGGCGCTCACGAATCTAAAACAGATTTGTCTATAACCTCCACACCTTCCTTATGCGTTCGGGCTCCTCGATAACTGAGCCGAGCAGGAGGCGATTGCGGAAACTCGGTTTAAAATGTTTAACGAGCGGTTCACGTTACGAGAAAGGTCCTATAGTCATACGCGTATCTCTCGATCGTTGTTTTTTCACTTTTATAAGATGACGTCGCACGAAAACACCGCAGACGTAGCTCGCGCTCCCTATAGCACGTCCTGCGCGTGTAGGTACATGGTCACTACACCATGAATCACCACTCGCAAAAGCGACTACATGCAGGCACCCCGCCCTTCGTCGAAGCCACCTACAGACGTTGCCAACGCTGCTTCAAAGGCCTGCCGCGAACAACTGTATATCCGTCTTTATTTAAATGTTGTTTTTGTTTTGTTTTGTTCGTTTGTTTCTTCCGCTTGAGGCATTCACAGGCTCGGAGTTTGATTGCTGAGAGTCACGCGATAACGAAAGATGAATCACCGTTCCAACGCAAGGTTATACGTCGCTACGGCCAACCGCGCATTTAACACTGCCGGCAGTCGGCGCCACAGCTCAAGGTGATTGACCACTCGAGAAACAAACCCCCATCACGCCAATCAACCGCGCGAGCACGACTGCTCCAATTTTGCGCGCACATTTTAATCTCCGCAAGGCGGTGCAGTTGAAAATAAAGAAAGGACCTCGCGTTTTTTATCGCGAACACGAGATCGCACGAGAGAGACGAGGACGCGGACTTGGGAAAGAAAGAACAAAATGCTCATTCGCATCGACCGACGAAGAGCTGGACTCGGGCGTTTAAAACATTGAGAGTTTCATACACTGCTCAAAAGAACGGCCTTGAATGGAGTAGGGTAAGGGTGCACGATGCCGAGGAGGTGCCCGCAGCAACCTCAAAAAAGCGTATGTACTACGTGCAACGCGAACTTCCCTCGCTCGCATAATGCATGTAGCCTTGTCTGCTTGCAGGCGTCGCGTGCACGGCAAGCCGTTCGCAGTGAAACACAACGAAAGCGCAGCGTGCAGGCTGTCAGCTACTGCCGACCGTTTTAATTTATGAGTCATATCATAGCCCTGCAGAGAACAATGACTGGAGAGAAAAAAAAAAACAAACAGAAAACTAATGGGCCAGGGCAGCATAGTTGCCAGCAAGTTTCATCTTATTTTACTAACCTTACGCGTTTTGCCTCTGCGCTTCTCATTACACGTGCGTAATACTTTCTCACCAAAAGTGTAGCAGGACGGAAAAAAAGAGTGCTGCAGTTTCGTCACAAGCGCGTAGCGATATGAGAGCGACCAAGCATGCAAGTAGCGCGTTCTTTTACACACAGGAGATAAATGCCTTTTAGCTCAGGCATGCGCCCTGACAAGTATACAGTACATGACTCATACACACTCAGTCCTCATCTCCCATGGATGAGACAGAGCGCTAGTGAATGGCGAAGAGTGTGAGTGAACGCGACTGCATATGAACGGGAGTGAACACCGGTGGCTTTTAAGAAAAATATATGCAGACGTGAGTGCAAGTTAGTATATACATAAGCAGCAAAATATTGCCGAGCCGGTATCCACTGCTTCTGCCCAGCTATGTAGTTTTAGGCAAGCACTTACTCCATAACGTATGCCAAGTCGTACACGCCATGGAAGCAAGTTGCGAGGGCTGAGTCAGCCAGCGCACTTCAGAAGCGGCGACGTTGTGTAATATCCATGCAAACGCAGCTGTTCCCATTCGCATAGTACAGCACATCATGCGTCAGCTGTGCTGAGCCAGTTGCGCTGTTGTGCAATACAAAGGATGGAGCGAGTGGCAACAATCTGCAGGTATATACGCTCCGATGCACGGCAGGAGAAAATACCAAAGTTACGATTTCCAATGGGACGCGCATAAACGGTGATGCACGGTATCTATAGAGTTTAAAAAACGTACGGTCGTTCTTCTGTCTGCACCCTAAAAACAACTGCATCTTCTGGGGCGTCTCTTTGTCCCACAACAATAACCGTCATCATCTACCTTGTGTGCATTATTTGCTTTAACGCCGCGCGCCAAATACTTTCAGATCATGAACGGCGTCGACGTTACCAGCGCGACATAGCATTTTTTATTGCAAAGTGGCGAACGACGATCTTTGGGAGAAAGAAAACGCAAGCAAGGCGGATGATTGCTATTGTAGAGTAAAAGTACTTTTCAAAAGACGAAACTTCTTTTAGTGTGTAGATAGAAGTATGGACTCTTTTTTTATAGTGTCGTGCTGAGCCGGCGCGATGCGCGCGGTGCAAAAGAGAGAGGGAAAAAAGAAAAAGAAATTCAGCTGCAGCTCCACTTGGCGGACACTGATGAAACATCGAAGCTGGTGGCCAGCTTACAAAGGAGCCTTCGCTTCGCCAATCATTTTAGCTGGTTGAATGGAGTGGGATTTGAATGCAGTGGGGTTGAATGAAGTGGGTTGAGTGAAGTGGGTGAATGAAGTGGTTTGAATGAAGTGGGTGAATGAAGTGGGAGGAGTGGCGGGAGTAGTAGTCGGCGTAGTGGTGAGTTGTGGGAGTAGGGAGTAGTGGCAGTTGTGGGAGGAGTGGCACATATTCCGTAGTGGGACTTAGCCACTTTCTGTGGCACATACCCGTTTACGATCTACGACGGAGCCCGGACATGAAAGGCTCGACTAAGAACAGCTTCACTGTTAAGAAAAAAAAAAATCATCGGTGCGTCGCTGGCTTGAACTGGCCGAGAAAAGCGGATGCGCCCTGCATGTATACAGATGTGTGAACCTGTCTTAATAATATCTGAGGTTTTACTAGGGCCAAAACGACAATATGATTACGAGGCACGCCGTGACGAAGGGCTCCGGAAATTTTAACCACACGGGGTTCTTCAACGTGCACTTACATGACTCAATATACGGGCCTCTAGCATTTCGCCTTCATCTATATGCGACCGTCGCGGCCAGGGATCGAACCCGCGACATTCGGGTCAGCAGCCGAGCACCGTAACCACTGTACCAGTAAGGCGGACTCTGTGAACATACTTTAACTCGCTTATGAAGGCTATATAACACCCGATCTACTACCTCAAACATTCTCAATGAATTGTTGAACTCCATGGTCTGCTTTAATTGCCCAGCATTTCTAGTATAGTTTAAGGTGCAAATGGTAATGATCCACTGCATACGTAAGAGTTGTCATTCCAGATTGTTTGGGAATCCGCGAGGTGCTATACCTTGCAGCCAATGAGCGTTGGTGTGTATATATACAGCGCCGTCATACATTCAGCGTCTCGCACGCAAAGCGGAACGACAAACAAAAGAGACCCACACAGGAGACGTTGACAGCTTCATCGGGTGAGGCACACAAAGAGCCGCGCCGAGCGCACCCCGTGGATCCAGACTTTGGCGGCGTGTAAGCCTGAACAACCTGTCATACAAATCCACCAGAGAGCCTTTCGACAAACTTGTCCGCAGAATACATGCATGCTTCTTCGATGATATCACGGGAGGTGACCAACCTCAGAACCAGCCTGCATGCGGGAGCGAGGGAGGGCGTCGCCCCTCGCCGGACAGACTGGAATAGTTTGACGAATCCACTCCTCTCGTATAGTCGCTGCGACCGGTTATATCGGCCGCTTAGCAGCGGCACTCCTTCCAAAGACCCGGAGGGAATGTTGACCGTATCGATCGACCTGAAGGGGTCGACGGGATTCGCCGAAAAGAATGCTCTAGGGTTTTTACGGCCAATGTACATCATCCGCTATGCAAGCACACAGTCAAAGACGACGCCAACACTGTACAGTCGTGAGCGATTTGAAAGGGAACACGGAATTAGTGTTTAAGCAATGATTACTCGAAATATACCGATATAAATGCGACGCACTGATTTGCAAGCGATACCTTCCCGCTTGAGCATTTATGGTAATCAAAACTTTTGAGCTCGCCAAATGTGTTTAGCCGCAATGAGCTCTCGAATGTCATTTTAATGTTCCCCTTTCATTTTGCTCGAGACTGTACGTTCCGAGTAAAGTCGAACGACTAGCTCAAGGCGAGCTCATACACGGGGCGCTTAGAAGCGCGAAAGTACAGGCACACTGCAACAAACACACAGTGCAGCCTATGTCGGCTATATCAGGACTTCACCTATACATCGGTACGTGGTCTCCAAGCAAGGGTATCGAACTCACGACCGTGCGTTCGGCCGCACATCGCCAAGCATAGCCGTCACGCGTCGTCCGAAACTTAACTCGGCCACAGGTGTACACGGTTTCCAAGTTCTGATGCCTACTATTATATGAATGTTTAAAGA
The DNA here is from genome assembly GCA_030522465.1 of Rhipicephalus appendiculatus. Taxonomy (NCBI): domain Eukaryota; kingdom Metazoa; phylum Arthropoda; class Arachnida; order Ixodida; family Ixodidae; genus Rhipicephalus; species Rhipicephalus appendiculatus. The sequence goes on along the minus strand of JALIZH010032992.1, from coordinate 4,574,946 downwards.
AAGCCTGCCCCTTACCACGCGGTCTGACTTCAGTTATCGCAAATGCATCCCTCTTCTCGACTGCATTGATTTCACGTTGTTAAGAAAGCCTTGTATATGTATCATTAGTCGAAAAATTCCGGCGTAGTTAGGCGTCAACGGGAATGGCAAAAAGAAAAAAAAAGCAGAAAAAAAAACAGGAAAAGGAAGAATCTTAGTAAGAAAGCTTGGCTCAAGGCGCGCGAGCTGCGTACACGGTCCCTTCACCTTAGCGAAATCGTGAAGCCGAGGCGACAAAGAATAAGCATCAGGAGGTGTTGGAGAAAAAACAGTTGAATTTAGGAATGGATTCATCTGTGAAACTCGCGTATGCGTGATTCCGAGACTTGCCGCATTCGTTCTAACGTGCCATCGTAGCATGCAGAACAAGCAGCGATGCCAACAAAAGACTTTGAAAACATCACCGTCGAATAAATACACTTTCGTGTATGCCTAACCAGCTTTCGCCTCCAGTCGTCTTATCATTAGTTTAGAGACCCCAGATATTTTTTCCAAATTCTTCCAGCTCCCCACGCCCCCTTTTTCTTTTTCCATGACAAACATAGGCGCATTCTGATATACGACACACGGACACAAGCGGTAACAAACTACATACGTTAAAGTGGGAAGGGGGGATGGGCGGGACAAGGGGAGGTAACAAATGACACCGCGAAGGCTGGATTTATGACGGTAAATGGCTGCAGCGTGTACACGCTGAGGACTGTCAACGAGGTCAGGTCAGTCGAATCAATCGTTGCCGCCGTCATGGGCACCCCCGTTCCACGCTTGATCCGTCGACGAAGGGCGTGCCCCTATATGCACAGCATGTCTCCGCTAAACACACACGCGCTGCCAGGCGTCAAACACGCAAAGTCTGAGGACAACGCCCTATAATATGGTTCCGCCTCTTGCCTGCCCTTTCAAATTCAAGCCAATGAAGTTATGAGCTTTAAACGCATGCATGTAAAAACATTAGCGCCAAACCATTTCCTGCTCTTTTTTTCTCGCTGTATATCTGTACAGATTGTATTTTCACTGTAATGAATTTATGTATTTATGCTTTCCATAGATGTACATACTGAGTGTTGTGCATTATTGTGGTCTATAGGCGGGGGGTTGGTGCGCTGTCAGGCATTCAGTTGCCTTTTCACCACCCCCTTCCCATTCAACCACTGGATAAGTGATGTATGTTTGCAATGATGATGAATAAACATCTCTAAACATCTCAATTCCAAACAGCTGTGCCGCTGGGCACGGCAAGAGTAGACGCTGAAAAGCAAGCCCTAGCGCCGTTAGTATTTCAATAACGCAGCGATTATTTTATTTTTATTTTACGTACATACGGGAAAATTAATTTCTGTTGCGAAGAAGTCATATTCCTACAGAATGACGATGACGAACGTATGAACTGCGGCGCATGTGCAATACATACCAACCGTGGATATCTGCCATGAATCTTGTGGCGTATATTTAAGAAAGCATATAGTTAAGGCACGGCCGCTCGATTTTTCTTTTGTATTTTTTTTTTTCGTCTTAGTCGAGCGGCCGTGGATGGTATTTTTTAACTAAGTGTGCAAAAAGTGTTGTGGCTCCGTTATTTTTTTTTCTTTCATCAGTATTCACCGGCTGCCCCAGCTGCCACCAAAGATGAGTATGACACCCTCCTTCCACCCCCACCCCCAACCCCTTTTTTCCTCTCGAATGACTGTAACATTCATCGTGTTGAGTCACCCTTACATCTGATTCGCTCCCTCCTGAACAAACGTCAGCGCCCAGGCACTCCAGCTGCATGCTACAAGAGCAATTCGCTCAAGTATAGCACAGCTGAAACGCGGCCGAAGTTGCGCCGCGTGATCAAACAAATCTAGCGGCACCGTGATGCAGTGGCATGCGCACCGATTGTGAAGGCGCACGAAAGCAGATGTTCATTCGTTCCCGCAGCAGTTTACAGATAGCATAAAAAGGCAGACGTGTGGACAGCGAGTGATATATGAAACAAGAAATATCCGATTCAGAAAAAGGGGGCACCGTGGCAGATGCAAGCACGTCGCACCTCCATGGACTGGACTGCGCGACATCTGCCAGAAACGAAGCAAACTTTACAGCCTTAGCAGTAACAGCGCAGGTACAGCGCAGGTACAGCACGATCTAAGAATGAATGACTCATTATTAGGAGTGAAGCTCCTTAGGCTCTCACCATGTCCGTTGTCGCCGTCGTCGTAGCTCCCCGTCGGACCGAAACAGATGTGTTACATATACCGTACACAGAGCGTTCATAGCGCGCATATAGGTTTAAAATAGACAGTACCATGTCCGTGCATCTGTCTGTCCGTCCGTCCGTCCGTCATGGACGGACGGACGGACAGATGGATTTTATAAACATTCTTCATATCGTTCATCATTTCGTCAATGGAGCTTCGCTCCATCATCAGCATTCCCTTCGTGGATCGGCTGCCAATTTTATTACAAACTGAGGTAGTTGGTAAGTATTCATCTTGTTGATCGTACAGAGCTGAAAGGTACACGGACCATGGGGAAAATAAAACACAATGAACGGGGTGATTGATATGACTTTTGTATTTTCACCAGCAGGCAGACATAGTTCAATAATCGGCTGTGACCTCGGAGGTATAACGTTCACGCTGCGGCATACCTGTGCACGCAGAGACGACGTAGAGGCGCGTGCAGAGGGACATCAAAGTTATCTCGGTTTCCACATTTGTGTTTATAGTGTTTTGTCTTGCGTTCTGGCCGACTCCTGCACAGTCGATCGCTTGACGTTCCACAGAGGCACAGCTTAACGAAGCGGAGCGAGCTGCGGAGGGAAGTTTTTTTTTTTTTTTTTTTTGCGACATAGACTTCCCTTACGACATAATATTTGTATTAAATGTGCGCCGTTAGGCCGGTGTTGTGTATGAAGTGAAGCAGTGTCTTGTGGAATGTGTTGTCATGTATCCATCGGTCATAAGTGTTTGTGCCACTGTGCACTGCTGCCCCAAGTTCAAAAGCACGCTTTGCCAAATACGTCAAATACATAAGCAGCACAACACGTTTTCCCAGTACAATTGATTAGCATGACCCAGTCGGTGAACGATAAGGGACGTACGAAATCCCTCCAAGCTGGCGGCTTTCCCGCACGTCGTTTCCGTATTGCTCAAGTCAAGATGGCCGTCTTGGGACTTGCGGTATAACTACAGTATAACCAAAAGTTGAGAAACGCGTTCGGAAAACGTGGACGGAGAGAGTAACAAAAGAAGGAAGGAATTACAACACCATGTGGCCACCGCACTGAACACTTAGTTACCTGGAAGCTACCCTCATTGCATGGCAACACAAGAAATGAGTCTGTTTGGCCATCTCGCTAGTCTTGAAAATTGACAATTATCTCATGCTCTGCTCCTACACGACAATCGTTTTGTGGGAAGATGGACCACCTGTTACCCGGTATCATTCTGTAATATTAACTTATGATTGGCTTAACTGACGAAATCCGCTTGTTGCTTCATGAGTTGCCTTACGGGGCGCTATAATATTCAGAACTTTTCGGCGTCAACAGGCGTGCGCTGCACTTCCAGACGCGACCAATGGCATGCACGAGATCCTGCCTGCGCGCCACGCGTCATATACTTACCTGTATCGTGATTGCATCCTTGGGGGAAAAGAGCCGCAAAAGAAGAACTTAAAGCAGGCCACAGCAAAATCGACGTTACCCTAATCTTTTCTTTTCTTTTGACGAGACGACGCACCATAAGCTTACCAAACCCACTCCGCCGTCATTTTTGTTCAAGGTTATGTTTGTTAAGAGACGAACGTTCGGTACAAAAACCACAAGTCGCACCACCACTGAGGCACGGCTCTCTATATTGCCAGGCTTTTTGAGCGCATTCAACACAAAAAAGCGGGAAACCTTCGTACGTCGCGCTCACGAAGGTTGCTTGCGCCGCATAATGTCGATCACGAACCACTTTGACGAAAAAAAAACGAAGACTTGCCGCTGGCGGCAGCCGCCTCGAACGAAGGCCGCCTCCTCCTTGGTTCTGCTGCCTCCGGCGGGCTACCACAAAAGGGGGTCGGCATTAGGGACCTAAACGGCCTGGCATATTCATTCATACGACGACCATCATCACGGAGCGCGCGCGAACCGTATACCTGTCTGCTGCGTGCATGCACTCGCGTAGTAACAGAAGAGTAGAAAAAAAGGGGGGAGGGAATACAGGGAGAAGTTGATGGAGAAGTTTATGGCAGCCAACGAAAAAATATATCAGCGCACTGTGTCGGAGCGGCACCGAGGAAAAAAGGAGAAAAGAAAAAGCTGAGAAAAGAAGAGGGAGAGAAGAAGCGACGTCGAGGGACACTACAGTATCCAGCGTGGGCCGGCGGCGGAAATGAAGCCCACGAGGCAAGCGTGCGCCAGCCGCACTTTGTTCGACGTTCTTTCTTTCGCTTTTCTCTCTATTTTATCGAGAGAAGAAGAAGAGCGGCGCCAAACTTGCCACAGCGTATATCCGCGTGCCTCGAGGCAAAAATGATGGGCCCGAAAAGCCCCAGAAGAGACGACCGCTGATGGGGGGCTGGGAAGGGGGAGGGGGGGGGGGTGATGCGCGTGACCCTCCCGGGATGCGAGATGGTCGACGACGACGAACGAGTCGTGGTCTCCGTATCCTCACCACCGCGCCGGCTGGCGCCAGAAGAGACCACTATACAGCTAAGCTAGCTCGGACCTCACGACTCTTCAGTCCATCCCTTCTCCCTTGGACGAGAGCAGGCGATGCTGCTGGCTATCCCCGTGCGTACACCTTAATGGGGCAAGGCTATGGCTCGGAATACTATGCGAAGCAAAACGAGAAAAAACGGCGATATAAAGAAGAGGAAACTTGAAAGGGTGGTGCGCGTGGAGAAGCCATACTATACGGGGACCTTAGAGCGCACATATATACATACATATAGGGTACTATGCACAAGCGCGCATCTTTCAGAGGCGCTGTATCTCCCCCTCTCGGCTCCCAGAGTGTGTGTCAGGGGTCGCGTACTAAGTATACGCGCCAATTATGCGCGTCGTCGCTTCGAGATGGCGTGGCGAAGTCTTGATTGCGCTTATAACCGCAAAAGCCTCGGGAATCCTATAGCGAGCCCATGAATGGGTGCCACGCGCACGTGTGCGTAGTATACTGTTATATGTACTGAACTCGAGCCTCGTTAAACGAATGAGCCGCCTCAAAAACGGACACAATTTAGCTGTAGCAAAAATTCGTTATAAGCATGTTGATAATTGCTGAAACTGGCGAGCAAAATTTTATGTAAATCCGATCATCTTTGGCATCAAAGTGACACGGTATACAGTATTTGCAAAGCGACAGTGTTCGCCTCTGACGCATGAGCACAACTATCAACGCGATAGCGTTAAGGAGCTCGTTTCGCAGAAAATCCGGTGTCGGCGTCGGTGTCAGTGTCGTTGGTTGGTCGCAACATCAGCGTTGTCCGAGACCGAAAAATCGAGAAAGATGCAAATAAAATAAATAATAAAAAACTTCGGTGTCGGATCTAGGCCTTCGCATGACAAGCAGGCATAGGCGTGCGCACGAGGGGGGGCAGGGGGGGGCGGCCGCCCCCTATAGTCACCTCAGAGGGGGGGGCACAATGTCATTGACGCAATAGGGAGGGGGGACGCTGCGACTCGGGGGGGGGGGGGGGACGCAAAGTCAGCCCCATACATTGACATAACATGGAGGGGGGGGCGCTGCGACGAACCTTCGCCCCCCCCCCCCCCCCCTGAAGGGGACCCTGCGCACGCCTATGCAGGCAGGTGTTCTGCCACAGTGCCACGCATTGCGTGAAACTGCTTTGAAAAAAAAAAAAAAAAACACGCTATACGAATGTCACGTAGTGGGAGGAGACTCCTTAACGCATGCAATATTGCGTGGCAGAAGCGTAGAATCGCGCCAGGCGTCAAAACATGCGAATTGCGCAACGATGTTTTAAAGGCCCAGCCATTACAAAGGACTCAGACATATTAAATCAGCATCAGCAGCAAATCAACAAAGTGAGCAGCTGCGTAGTGGGCCCTTCGCAACTGTACTTGCAGTAGGCATTCTATAGGATATAGTTTGAAACGGCCAATGTTACGCGCACAGACGTTTGTTTCCTGGCGGAACGAGTGAGGCATGCACCGGGAAACGAAGCCAGGCTAGCAATTGAGAAGGCGATGCGCACGGGGCCCGTTTACGCCTATCGCGTTCTACTTTTGAAGGCTAAGCTCAAGCGTTCTCCAAGTTTTTATGTAGCCTGAATGAAAAGAGAGAGAGAGAAAAAAAAGAACAGCGCTAGATAAGCCCGGCCGACAAGCAAGAAGAAATATAGGAACGTACTCGAAAATTTACTTTAGCGGACAGAGAGCTGTGCAGATGCAAAGTTTAGTCGTATGCGTAAAAAATCGCTGACCGAAAACTACATGAGGTGAACGTTGACGAAAAGGACCGACGTACTGACGGCCATCCCGAACTCATAATTGCAGCTGTACTGGTGAAGCGCGGATTTATAAATAATCCGGAGCAATTGATTAGGGCAAAAATGACGATTTTATAGGTTTACGCCCGCTCAGACGCGTGCCACATACATACATTTGACACATACGTGCACATAAGTATATAGATTATGTTTGGCGCGCGCTGGTGGACCGTATCTGCCTAGGAATCACGAGTAAAATCAGCAGCGCGACTACACACTGAGCGACTCATAGAGAGAATGCGCGCGTCCACAGAACAGTGGGAGTTACATCATATAGCCCTCCTCAATTACATGCAGTCGTATCTGGCGCGGATGTAAGCGGAGATCATCGGTATTATGTTTGCCCGTATAGCACAACGTTGTAACTGCTGGTGGCCTCACGCTTCCAAGATTCAAACAGCACTGACGCGTCGAAGTTGGAGACAGCACTTTTCGAGCTTAAATCACTATAGCAAGTATATGAGGGCTGTAGAACGCTTATTTTGATACAATGCAAATATCAGTCTCGTAATGCCGGGCTTCACGTCATCGACATTATAGCAAAGTTTTATTAAACCATAAGGCGTGACACAGAGCATACACTCTAAGCCGAAATCCGGCAAATTTGGACTAACTGCAGTCGTTAAACCAACGGATAAACGGTTCGTCCAACAGGGAGTAAATGCGTGACAGTGCGTGTCGTGCGCAAACGCCCGGCAATGAAGGGACCAACGGGGAGAGTAACTGCGCGTCGATCGCGCTGCACTGCTCGGCCCTATCGGCTAGCACGAAAACGAGTTATATCGGTTGTACATCAGAGTGAAACCGAAGCACTATTCAACGAATCGAAGCTTTTATAAGAGGCAAGTTCAACCCGCGCCGGCGCACTCAGCGAGCGGATGAGTTCCGGCAAGTTTCTTCCCTATCGAGCTGCCGGCACTGCCGGGCCCAAACAAGTGCAAGCCTCCGATCCCGGACACCGCGGATAATACGTTTCAATGTGCCGAATTAGGAAGAACTACGAAGAACACCGACAGCGCTAAGAAAAGTAAGCTGTTCGTCAGCGGTCGTGTTCCCGCCGAGTCACTTGCCACAACTTTGAAGCGATATACGAAGTAGGCTTCGCACGTCATCGGCACCGAGCCGGCTGGCGGGGCCGGCGGCCGGTGTGAGTGCGTTGCGGCACAGGTGGAAGAAACGTCGCACAGAATTTGTTTCGCGGAAAATAATGTCTTCTGGATTAAAGTACAGTTCAAACTCTGTCTTTCTCTCCATGCGACAATCATCGTCAAACATTTAACATGAAGGCGAGTGCCGATACAAATCATCGTGCGGCCGGCGGTGTGCACAGTAAACAACCGTGCTTGCGAGTGGTCTCGTCGTTGTAATTATATATATATATATATATATATATATATATATATATATATATATATATATATATATATATATATATATATATATATATATATATATACATATATATAACTGCGTAATACGCCGCGCACAGTGAACACCCACCTATTTTTCCTTTGTGTCTAAAATAACGACGACGAAAATTGCTCAGGAAACGCATGTTGTGATCGCCGGGGGTCGAAAGTACAGCCGTGCTCCTCGTAAGCCTAGTGACGTTATCGGCAAGTAGACGACAGCGGCATCGACGGGCGCCTCACTGCTTCGCCGGCATTCCTGCATAAGCGCCGCTGCTATGTTTGTGTGTGTGGAGTTATACACCAGCACTGCTAACGCTGGTTCTGCCGACACGATCGAGTGCCAGCTGATAATTCGAATTCACTGACTGAAGGGGCGTTCGAGATTACGCGAATTCAGATTAAAAGATCGCTGTGCTTCGGTGCTACGAATAAGCCCACGTAAGCTTAGACGTACTGCGCTGTCAATGTTTATTGTTTTATTGCGCCGAACAGAAGTCTCCCACCGGCACTACATGGGAGGTCAAAACACTGTGCCTATATGTATCCGATGGCTGGTTTTCGGCTGTGTAGCACGGGCGGGCGGGTTTTGCGGTGTTTCACTTTGAGATGTCATTGTGTGTGTGTGTGTGTGTATGTGTTTGTGCGCTTGTCCCAATAACTACAGTCTCCAATGCTGATTAAGTTGGAATTACCGTGAACCATACCAACTAGTGCAAGGGCGCCATTTTTTTTTTTTTTTCGATTCGTCCAGACGGTTCAACTGTTAGTCCCCCCTGGAGCATTCTACGAGGACCAACATTTAAACCAAGTGGAGTAAATGCTAGGGGGGTAACAGTTGAACCGCTGTAGTTACTCCCGCAGTTGGTCCAAAAATGGTTCAAAATCTGTGGCAGCCCAGTTAGTCCCCTGAAGGACCAATGTCATACCCCCCTTTTGGTCCTTTTCGGCTTAGAGTGTACCATATATGTATACAGTAACGTGTATTGTATGCCCAACAAATGCTTTCCACTATAGTCAAAACAAGAAAAGCCCGTGGCCAAATTGTACATAACGCTGATACGAGCGGGACAAAATATGTCTACATATACACGGTTGGCTCCACTCTCGTGCATTTGACACGCCCTCTTTTCAACTACTAAACACGCTTGCCCGCGCGACAGGACAATGCTCCCGCGGCTTATAGCACATGGGCTTCGTCCAGCTGTTGCGTCTGCCACTCCGCTTTTATATATGTCACAGATACACAAAAAAGCAACGTATATAACGCGGAAAGATAAGCGGTTCTGAGCGCTTTTCTTTGCCCCCCATTTTAACATACGCCAAAGAGTGAAATGTCACATGTAGTGAATGTGCTAGGGGACTTATCAGTCGCTTGGTAACGTATTGCACTTTGCTTACCGACGACGATACAAGCCCCCCCCCTTGCGTTATGTGGAACGCGTAAAGGCACATATTGAGAAAAAAAAAAGTAATCACGCGGATGGCGGAATGTTATATACTGAAAAACACTGCCTGCGAGAATTCTCCCGCCCTTCAAATACTACATATATACTTTCAGCTGACGTCCCGAAGAAACTCGGAGTCACATGAAGGGCGTGGAGGGCTCCGGAACACTTTTGTCATCCTGCTTTACGCCATTTTAAAAATGCCTGCGTAATGCCTCTGACGCAGTGAAATGTGTGACCGGACACATTGAAACACCACGAGGTGCGCGCGGTCGTTATCTTCGGAGTAGGTTTACTGGTCCTCCTAATCGGAGTCCTCAATTATCTTACGTTTTGAGCTTCGCTTATGGAAAGTGCTTCGCTTTTTTTTTCTAACCACACATAAGGAAATAAAAAAAAAATGTCTGTGTGTGTGTGTGTGGGAGGGGGGGGTTACTGCGTGACAGTGTGCAGTGGTTCATGTGTCCAGCTTCTTTCACTGTCTTACATTATTTTACAGATCGCTGGCGCAGATGCATGACATCGAATCCCGGTGGTTGATGGTGGGCAAGGTATTGTTTTCGGTGCTTGGTCAGTACCAATTAACGAATATAGTTGGGCTAGTTAGTGCTGATGCATTTCCAGCGACAGTGGGCATATAGACACGCACAGGTGGAGCTTCATAGACACCGCAAAGACTTCCATTTATTATCGCCACTACTTTTCTTCCCCGTTCCCTCAGTGGAGAATCATACCAGCGTGAGCTGATGCCGACCTTCGTGCAAGTAAATTTCCTCTCTTTCTTATGCAGGCTGTGGACGACGAGATGGAGCTGACGGCAGTCATCGTAACGGAAAGGACGGACAGGCATCACAAACCCAGTTTATGCATTCTTGAAATGGGCAGCGCGAAAACCAGGACACAAAAAGAAGAAGGAACAAACACCACAGCGCCGATGTATCATCAATTCCAACTTGGTCAAATGTCGATTCTTCCTGTAAACCCAACATCGCTCGTTCAACAGTATCGCAGTTAAATTAAAGGAGTACTGACATGAATTTTAAATATTTTCCGATTGTCGCTCTAAATAAAACCACTGATGTCAGGGAACGCCAAATAGAGAGTTGGGGTACCATGCATCAAATATATTTTTTAACACCGCTACATTAAAGAAGACTTTCGGTTTCGATATCGAGGAGGCGGTTTCCCAGTGACGTGTCATCGCAGTGTGACGCCACGGGGAGACAGCAACTCACGAAGTACTATAGCGGCAACGCTGCTAGTACGTGTTGTCTGACTCCGGCGTGTGGAGAGCGTTAACACTGCATACCAATGAAACGAAAAAAAAAACATCCCTTTTACGATGTTTCAAAATCGCGTCAATACTCCTTTAACGCGAGTCAACCACTCATTTTCTTCTTCGCCAACTATTTGCTGACGGGAGAGAGGCAGTCGTTCCTCATGAAGTCAGCGCACGGGACAGAAGCCCCTGCACTGCACCGACATTTTATAATGCATGCAATTCAATGAACGCTCTCGCCGTCACTGATGGTGAGCGATGAAAGTCGGCAGCAGCCTTCAGGAATGCGCCAGCAACTGCCGCCACTCAGGCAGCCAGACAGAATGGTTCCATTGTTCCACGCGGGCTGCACAGACGGCGTTATCGCTTCCGACGGAATAACAACCGCGCGACGGAAACGTTTTGCAGACCCGTTTTCAGAGGACCCGAAACTGGCACAGCTCCGCCGCGCGGTGCATACTCGAGTATACAACAAACGATTGAGCGTATAGCAGCACCCGCGTTCCGCTTCTTAAAATGCCGTCAGTCGGCGCCGCACACCCACGAGGAACCAGAATAAGCGTCTGTACACACATACGTGCGAACTGGGCTATACGCATTCGCTATCGCGTGGCGCGTAGACTCCGTCTTTCGCTCCTCGTGTGTGTGTATAAACGGCCCGCGCGTCCCCCCTTGAGCAAGCGCCGCAACGAAGTGAATTGTCAAAGCGGGAAGTTCCTGCTATAATAGGCACCAATAGGGAACCCACCCGGACAACCAGCGCTTCTGGCTCGACCGTGCACCAATGCATTCTTTTTCTTCCGCCTTGCCAGACTGAAACGGGCCAGGACCACCTCGTCCGGAATACCGGACGACGTTGGAATGAAGAAAATCGTTTTTTCTTTAAAATTTAGCTCTGTCAATCGAGCATTGTGAGGAATATAGTGCAACGACGCGCCGCGGGAGACGTAATTAAGAGAGCTTTAGAATGGGCTTCGTAGCGTTTAACTGATTTGCTTAGTTGAGCTATTTTCGAAATATAACGTGGGTACCTAATAAGGGTTCTTAGGTGGGCTAGTTAGTTAGGTACAAGGACCAATTCCACCAATCCTTGTTGGACTTGATGCACGAGTTCAACTTGTTTGTATACGTGTGACGCGCCTCTCGTGATAATCATGTAAATGTGTTATGCCCCAGGGCGGTCTTTCGAAGAAAAAAAAAGAAGCGGCGCAAAATACGGTATAGTTAAACACACAGGGCACAACACTGCGTGTCCAGTGTGTTTAAATACTCCATTTTTATGCGCCGTTTCTGCCATAAGGCATACGGTTTAGCGTATGACGCATGCGCAGTGGCAACAAACGCTAGCGCAAAGCTTTGCGTACCCTATTCTAAAACTGCCTAGACGTCTTACAGGTAAGCACCCAGCAAGAACTTTCCAAAAGCGAGAGGAAGCCGTACAACAACGCGTCACAGAGGCGGGACAGTGGGTGGCTTCGCTGCACGCAGTAGTCCGCGCATGCAACACTTTCTTTCTTCGTTTCGTTCGTTTTTTGTACTTCTTTGGTGCGCAGCTATTCCATAAAGAAATATGGCTATTCAATAAAGCGAACGCGAGAGAATGCCGCGACCGCTGAATGAAAAAGCGCACGGGTGCGCTTTTGCCGTGCAACTGCAACGCTGAGCGGCACAAAGTTGAACCGGAAATTGCCTTCAGAAGACAGTTTTCTTCTGGCTTTCCTCTTTTGATACGCTATTTTGAAGGGAAACGGCGCAAAAGTCGCTTCACGGCCATATCACTGCACTCAACGCTCCGTGTAAAACGCGACCACGAAATAAAAGCTGAGCTGGAAGTTATAAAGCTTTTCCTCGTATGTTGGTTCCGCGTATTTCTCTAAGTTCGCTTTGCCATCACATCACGACGCGGAGGCAGCTAGCCCAATACGACAGCTTAGTGGGAAAACGTTCGTGCGAAAAAGAAGCGTGTTAAAAGGTGTTAATTCGAACACCCACCTGTACGCACACCATTTTGTATTCCCTAGACGAGGTAACCAAGGCTAGTGCCTCCTTGTGAGGCGTACATTGGACTTCAATCTCCAATTTGACTCCTTCGGGGAGGTAACCGCGACGCCGGCACCACATGTAACACCCCTGCCATATATTTCGCAATCACCCTGCCAATTAGGCGTTAGTTTCGGCGATCAAAGAAAAAAAAGAAAAAAATAAAAGAGAAAAGAATGGTTGCACACGCCTTCAACACAATGCTCATCCAGTTGGTTCATCCCGGCAGATCGGTGCTCGCATTCATAAAAAACGTCTTAGAATCGTTCGTTTAACGAATCAAGCATGATTCTGGACATCTACAGAGAAGGCAGCTAGCCAATGGCAAAGAGGACTTACAGACGAAACGCCTTGAGAGTTCGGCGCTTGCTTACTATCAGTCGACAATCTTTATAGACATAGGCGTGCGCACGAGGGGGGGGCAGAGGGGGCGGCCGCCCCCCCCTAGTCACCTAAGAGGGGGGGCGCAAAATCTGCTCCATATATTGACTAGGGGGGGGGGGGGGGGCTCTAGTCACCTGAGAGAAGGGGAGGGGGTGCAAAATCTGCCCCATACATTGACTTATAGGGAGGGGGGGGCGCTGCGACGAATCTTCGCCCCCCCCCCCCCCCGAACAGGAACCCTGCGCACGCCTATGCTTATAGATGTAGCATTATCATAGTCAAGCGAGATCGAAAATCACCGTCCCGAAGCAGTGGCGTAGCCAGGGGGTGGCACACCGGGCACGTGCCCCCCCCCCCCCCCCCGAAATTTTTTTTCGCCATGGCATACATAGCGAAAAATGGCCATTTCGAGAGGTGCCCTCCCCGAAATCAAGGAGGTGCCCCCCCCCCCCCCCCCCCCGAAAAAAATTTCTGGCTACGCCCCTGTCCCGAAGCGCTTGGATCGGACATCGAATTTCGTGCAGTTGAACATAGGCGTGCGCAGGGGTTCCCTTTCAGGGAGGGCAGGGAGGGGCGAAGGTTCATCGCAGCGCACCCCCCCCTTCCTATTAAGTCAATGTATGGGGCAGAATTTGCGCCCCCCCTCTCTCAGGTGACTGGGGGGGGGGACGCCCCCCCCCCCTAGGGGGGGGGGGCCGCCCCCCTCTGCCCCCCCTCGTGCGCACGCCTATGCAGTTGAAAACAGTTACAAGCTGAAGGAGCTTGATGTGGGCGAGTTGGTGCAACATGCTGAATACGCTGCGCAAAAGGACATGAGGATTAAAAGGAAACCCTTGCAGAAAGAGAAAAAGAGATTACCCTTAATTTTGTCGCGATAGAGCCTTTAGTACGTCAAAATGGTGATATCATTTTATTTTATTTTTTTTCATGCAGAAGTATTCGTGTTTCTTCAGATGAAATTCAGTTGATAGTTTGCGCTCGTCTGTTGTGAGTGTTTCCGTCTAATCCTGCGCAGCCCTTTTTTCATTCAGTGAGTTACAAGGCTATTTGGGTTATCCGAGACGTTTTGGATCACAGTTACGAACGTGGTGCTTCTTGGTACACCTACATTATATGAAGAGCGTCACAAAATGCGGGTTTGTTGCATCAATGGCGAACATGATCAGAGCGTCGTCCAACGGTCGGAGGGCATGCCAGCATGTGGTGCAACGATACGATACTCTGGTCATCGCTCACTGTGGTCAGTACACGTATCGCAGTTCTAGAAAGACCTTGCATGGCATATGGCAGATTAAATTGAAAAAAAGGAAAAGAAGACGTGCACAGTTCTTCCCGTCGAGTGGCCGCCTCCAGTGAGAGCCATCTTTGCACCGTGCGTATGGTCGACCAAGCACAAGTATCCATCGATTATCGTTTATTTTAGCACAACCGTACAGGCCACGATTTAATTCGGTGAGCAGTCCCAGTATCGAGTACAGAGGCACGGGATGTCCATTCCTGGCACAGACGCCGACGCTTTCGAAAGCGTGCATTCCTCGCCGCAAATGGCTTCGCAAACGATATTCGATGGCGACAACCGGTATCCGCGTACAACATGCATGCATGCGTTACGGAGCCAGGTAACATCCCGCGTGAGCCAAATGAAGGAAGCAATCGCATCTCTGGGACTGTTGGAACGGGGAGGAAGCTCGCCTGTGCACGGGCCGGCATAGAGTGCAGAGACCAGAAAATAATAAAGCGGCCGCGGCCGACGATTCCAAGGCGCCGCCGGCGAAATACGTGGCCGCGAAGTTAGATGGCCTCGCATACCGCCACTTCGGAGGCGACCTTCCGTCCTCCGCGCTACGCTTTACAGCAGCAGCTCTTCACAGCAGCTCGCACTGTGAGGTAACGAACACAGTTGTTTCGTACGCTCATCTCGTAGGCGACACGGTGCAATTTAAACGCAAAACGGCGACACGCGATTTTCGAAAACTTTCTGCGCTATGCTCACTACTTCGAAATCACGCGCGGTAACCAAACGCAATTTTATACAAGCACCTGGAGTACGTCTTGCCAGTAGTACACAACGCTTGTGGGCATATTTTTTGTTTGTTTTACCGCACGCTGAGCTACAGGGATGTTGCCCGTGAGCATACAAAAATCTCAACTTGCCAAGTACACATACGAACGTCAGATCATTTCAAACCCAGCAACAAAACATTTTACGGGGGCTACAACTAACGACTGCTGCGGTGGTGGTAGTTGCAGTAGTATAGAACACATTTTAAAAAAAAAGAAAAAATTAAGGGAAAAATAAATCCCTGCGCAAACGGAAAGCAAGGCTGGATCGCCGACAAGACATGCGAAATGACCTTTTCGCTGGCAAAGCTTGCGTTGGAAAATGCAGTTGAATATCGCTACTGGGGTCAGTGCATCCATAAGCACGCAGCCAAAACGACACCTAGCAGAATCACGGCAGCTGAAAACTGTTGAACCACTAATTTATGCTACCGGCACTTTTCGGAGCCGCCGCGACGAGCATGTCTTTTTCTTTTCCGCGTCCCAGAAAATTAGCGGAACACCTCTAAGTCAGCCACGCAACACGGGATCTTTTCGCACGAACAATGCTGCGAACGAAACACCTGTGGATCGTCGTGTAGAAATCGATCGCGCGGTTCAACCCGACACGAGACACACCGAGGAACACGGTGCAAAGTTGGAGATCTCGCCGACTTAACTGTCAATTAAGCCTAGAAGAGCCGGCAAACATTCCTGTTCGGACCATTGTCTATCACTTACCGATGGTGCAGCGCAATCCGGAGTTCCAATAAGCGGCCGCAGTGTAATCCCATGAAATATGCACTTTCCGTTGGACGGAGGCTAGAGCAACGCATGTAGAACACATGAACTCATGTTCCCAGAGTCCCGGCCACTGACACACCCATCAAACACAAACTGGACCTCACAACACCTGCCGTGAAAATCCAGGCAGGCCAACAGGTAAGCGAGGAGGGGAAAAACTAGCGAGCGTTTTTTCTGCTCCCCCCTCAAGGTATGTAACGTCAGCAAGCCGGGTAATGACAGCCGTTGATCCGCACAGCTATTTCGCCGCCTTCCAAAAGTGTCCTCCTATCGCGCTGAGAAATTTTGAAGGCCTTTTAATTGAGTTACGAGGCGACCTACACACATTATTGTACGAAAAGTTTTGCGATTCCGAAAGCGCGCTAAAGCGTCGCGAGTTGCATGGTGCTGCCATCTGCGTGGTGGTCGTGGAAACTACGGGACAGACACTCGTTTTCCTGCGGTTTCCGGTGGCTTGCTGGCGCATGTTTTCGCGCCTTTCGAAAGTTCTTTCGCGTGAGCGTTTGCGTTGTGCACTTTCCTTGAATGCTGTGTGTACCCGTGCAAGCAAATTATGCGGCTGTGAGTCGTTTCCTTCGCAGTTTTGAGATCCTCGGCGTCAAAATCAACTTACCGGCTCGTGGATTCGACGGCGTCGGACGGCTGCGAGGTACGCTAGGTTTCGGTCACAGTTTCGCGTTCCCCGTGGCTCAAAATGAGCAAGTCCAAAGAAGCGGCGGTCGAAAAGGCGATTCTCGACTACGTCAAGGCTCAGAACCGACCCTACAGCTCCAACGACATCTTCAACAACCTCCACAAGGAGCACGGAAAGACGGCCGTAGTGCGTGCGCTCGAGCAGCTAGCGCAGGACGACAAGATCAAAGAGAAGACTTACGGAAAGCAGAAGATATACTTCGCCAACCAGGATGAATTCCCTGACGTCGCCGAGGCCGAGCTGTCAGCCATGGACCAAGAGATCGCAGATCTCAGTGCCAAGCACCAAGAACTTACGCGACAGCTTCAGGCTCGAGAATCGCAGCTGAGCGCGTTGAGCCAGAGCTTGACTACGGAAGAGCTCACCGAGAAGATAGCGTCCACTTCCGCGGAACGGGACAAGTTGAAAGCGAGACTCGATAAACTCGCCTCCAACACAAACTTCGTCGAGCCTGAAGTGAAGGACCGCATTCTCAAAGACAACGAGAAGTTCGTCAAGGAGTGGCGCAAGAGGAAGCGTTTGGCGAATGACATCATCGATGCCGATTCTCGAAGGCTACCCGAAAGGAAAGAAAGCCCTTCTGGAAGAAACTGGTGTAGAGACGGACGAGGACGTCAATGTGTCCATGCCAAAGTAGACGAGAAGCTTGTGTATGCAGTGTTTAAGTTGTTTAAATATTTATTTCGTGTTGGTGTACCACAATGAATTCAATTAAAAGACACAGTGTGTGCTCACAAACATCTTTATTGCTACATGTGTTCTCAGCGGCTTTTATACAATGCTGGCACAAACCACGCTAAACAGTTAAGTACTGGATGCTTTTGGGTTACATTGTCTTGTCAAAACGCGAAACACATCCAGAAAAGCGCTTTGCACAGAATGGAACATGCTGCAGCATTAAATGATATTCACATCTTCAGACTAGGAACAAAGTTTTCACACGTCTTCAGCAAGTACTTGTGTAATGGCAGTTTTGTATGGAATGTTGCTCGTGCTGCACTGTGTGCATGGAGCAGCCAGTTCAAATATTTTAATTATAAAAAAGAAAACTCGGTGTTAAGCTTAAGGAATGCTGATGGCTTCAAGTGCCCTTTGGTTAAATAAATACACAGGTTTTATTACACATCCCTTCCTGAGGCTTAAGAAGCAAGGTGACATGCCCAGACGAAAGTTATGATCTAGTTGGACCTTGCGCTGGCCTTGAGGTGCTAGTTTCTTTCTCCAGTTGTTTTCCAAGGTACTCCCTGAAAAAGTTTTTAAAAAATGCAAACAAATTAGGTAAACAGTTACATTAGAACAGAAATAAAAGGTTAGTGAAGATGCGAATTCGAATTTCTTAGCAGTCGTGAACTCTGGAGACATAAAAGAGAAATTTTAAACCTGTTTCGACTGGTGTTATTCTTTCAAAGGTACTATTGTAAGCACTATGAGAGAGAACATGCAAACTCGTGGCACATAGCTTCGACCCTGCCATTGGGCGGTGGCTGACGGAAACGGTGTAGAAAGGGTGCCATGATTGCCCTAAACAGTCTCGGTAGTGCTGATACAAAATAGCAGCAGATTGCTTGTTACCGGCCGCTCACGTTGATAGGGCGGGAAAACGATGCATACTGTGGCGATTAATATTTATCTGTTCATCCACTCGTTTGTTCGTGTGGGTGTGCATGTACGTGTGTTAGTATTTGTGTGTGAGCATCGCCAACCACACCATGATCGCAACTCAACGGGTGCGGCAATTTGAAACCGTTATCTGTACCATACGTTCCACATGTCATAAAAGCAGACACTTGGAAGGAGTGACAACAGTGTACGGAAAAGCATTGCCCTTTCCACCTTGTTCTTACCAAGTGTCAATCTAATGTTCGAGGCTATTTGCCATGCATGCACGTGTTACCTTTCATAATGTTTACGGTGGTACATGTACATTTCTTTAGTATCAATTTTCCTTCAAGGGGTCAAAATGAAAGGTTAACTTTGCAAGTTGTGTTTCACAGCCAAATCATTTAACTCTAGGAATGTTATAGCATGGCAGTTTTGAAAATTAAGAGTTGCTTGCTTTTTTTTTTTTTTACAGAAAGCATGTCAAGATTAGTGGATGGCACTTTTAGTTTTTTTTAGGCGTTAATGCAGCAAATTTCCCCATTTTGTGTCGCTCTGGCAAGTCTGACCTTCGGGCTGGCATATCATTTGTCACTTTCCCAGCTCTGCCTAAATGAGCATGTAATGACCTGCATAGCAAGATGCTCGTAACGCTTCGTACTGCATTGCACTTCCTTTATTTAACTATATGGCGCAAGTGCAACATCACCCATTTTGTCATCTATAGTGTTCACCGGGTTGTCTGTAGACTCCTGATATGCTTTTTGAATACAGTTGAACCCACTTATAACAATACTCAAGTGCCACGAAAATTCCGCTGTTATAACCGATAATTGCTATAGACAGGTTGCACGAAAAGAAGCAAAGTAGAAGGACAGCTAGCTATTGTGAGAAAACTTTAAATATCAGATGGGATATGCCAACAGAGATCAGTGATAATAATAAAAAAGCTCCAGATTTTTCAGACATGCTTGAAAATTCGGACGCCTTTCACGGGACCCCCACAAGCCTTATAGAGCCAATCTATGACAAAATCTGTAGTTTTTGATGCTGATACTTTTCCAAGTCCTAACTTTTTACTCTAAATTACATGTCCGAAAGTGCATTAACATGCCGCAGTGCATTTTGAAAGTCAGCTTTGCCGCAATGCTACAGTGCTGTGCGATGAAACATACTGCAAATCCAGAGGGGCGCTCGGGGACGTTGGGGTTGTGGGCGGGGATTCAGTACCTTGAATTTCCCGTTTTCTTCTTTCCTTCCAAGGATTTCACGTTCCATTACCTTTCGGCATGGACACCCAACAGCCAGAATTCATTGTTATAACAGATAATGTAGCATGCGGGCATTGCTGTAAGCGGGCTGTTTCACCATTGAAAACATACCAAAGTTGACAGGTGCAGCAGCTTTTCATTGTTATAACCGTATATTGTTAAAACCGGTATCGTTATAAGTGGGTTCGACTAAGTATCATCTGCAACAACAGCAGCACAGATATTTTAAAAGCACACCACAATATTCACAAAGTGTTTCCCAAAATTTAATTAATGCAACATTTGTCCACAGCGCATTGCAACTTTGTTTCAATCTCACTTAATAAATGTTTACATGCAATATTTTTTGCAAGAAACGTGAGACAATGGCTCTACAAACAACTCCGTGAATGATGTAAATCTTTTTCGCTGCTTGGCCTTACCAGTTGTGCACCATGATCTTCTGGACACAGAGCAGAGCCTCGTACCGCACATTCGGGTCCTCGTGGCCTAGCAGCTGCATTACAAGATGCTTTCCACCTAGTTTCTCAATAACACTGAAAGCAAAAAAGAAAAAAAAGGCAATAACTTCATCGGCAGTAATTGTACACACCTTAAATGACTTCATCAGCAGTTATTGTACACACCTTAAATCACAAATATTTGGCTATAACCCAGGGCCGTACCCAGGAATTTTTTTCGGGGGGTATTCATGTGTAGAACGTCTAATTTTGGCAACTGATGGTTGATGTGAAGGCCGTGTGAATACTTTCATATCACCCGAAAAGTTAAAGCATGAAAACATTTCGGGGGGTGTCAGAACCCCCTAATCTCCCCCCTAGTTATGGCCCTGCTATAACCAATGTCGGGGACCAGCCACATACCTTCTGCGTCAGATATCTTCAGCTAAATGTTTTTTGGTGCACCTTAAATGCTTTCAAGCTTGCAAAGCTGCTCGCTCAGCTGTCAAGTGAGAATGTTAGTGCATATCCACAGCTACACCATTTGTGCCATAACTTGAAATCAAAAACAAAAGACCGCTTTGGCTCAGTTGCTTGCTGCTCGATTTTTCAGTTGCACGACTGCAGTCGCATGGCTCTGAACCAATGACATGCGCAGGAACAGGACTTCTGCTTATTTCACGGCGCAGTGGCAGCGTGAGCTATATGCTAGCACACGTGAATTTTGTGCGGTGGAGAATATAAGTTGCACGCAGGTGTGAACATCGGTCGCCTTGAGTCGCTTTTTGGTCACCAGTCACAAATGGTCGTGTGACCAGTGCCAGCCGCAGGTGGGAACAAGTCTTTAGTGAGACCAGAAAATGAAGCCACACTCAACTGTTTTCCTCGTGGATAGTACCGGACGTACTCTCCAATGTCATGGGCAGCGACACTCAGGACAAGGGGATCTCTGCTTATCTCCAACAGGCGTACCAAGATCCTGTTGTGAAAAGCAGAAAACGCACATTCATACTTAGTATAATATATTCCCAAACAATTCCGTGTGCAGCGCTCAAATTTGACACAGTGAGCGCATCTTGCAGCATTTGTTACCAGGTGAACGAATATTGACCACAGAAGAATCTTCCACAAAATAAAGTAACAAGGATTGAGGGGCCTGAAAATGGTTACCATAAATTTCAAAATAAAAATATTGCTTTTGCAAGTATGACTAACAGGTAAATCGACTTGTGTCATTGGCATTTATAAATAATTTTAAGAAAAGCTTGAATCGATGTGAGCTGCTGTTGCAGTACTAGAACAGAGCGTTTTTAGGCATACCCACGCAAGGACCTAATTGGAACAGATAATGATAACAGTTGGGATTTCACATTCCAGAACCATGACAATTTTATGAGAAATGGCATAGTGGAGGGCTCCAGAAATTTCAACCACCTGGGGTTCTTTAACATGCACGTAAATCAGAGTTGCCAGAGGCTACCGAGCTAACAAGCAAATAATCATCACAAAAGAAGCTCAAAAGAAGTGGAAACTTAATTAATTTGAAAAAAATTACTAATTATTTTGTACAGCGAGAATATCCACAACTATGAATGAAAGCACATACATATTTACTTTTTAACATTGTCTTCAGGGCAGTCGCCATTCGGTTGAATGCACATCTGCCAGTGCACGATTATAGTTACTTGCCGATTCCCCCCAACGTATGTTTGAATTCAACACTCAACTACTCAAAGTCATCAACAAACGCACTATCGGTCAACGTGACAATCGCTAAGATAACTATATTTGCCGGGACAATGCAAATGAGCCCAAAAAATGCGTCAAGTGACTGGAAAATTATACAAGTGACTCGGCGAAAAAAGAAGCCCAAATGCGCTTACTATTATAAGTGGGACTGGCAACTCTAACCTAAATCTAAACCCAAAGGCCTCCATCGAAATTTGGCCACCGCAGCCGGGATTTGATCCCATGACCTGCGAGTCAGCAGTTGAGCACCATAACCACAAGACCACTGTGGCAGGTGTGATTGGAACAGTCTACAAACAATCTTAAATGAGTACATTTCTGTAACTCCTTGTAGCAATGCCATCAACATAGGTGGCTTCAAAGACCCAGAAATGTCTTCCAGTGAGCCTCGATAAGCAACCAGTGTGCTACACAATGTTACTACCTCAGAGGCTAGGGGAACATGAATTGACAGCAGCAGTACATACGGTGAAGTTGCACAGCACCATCACACTGCCTCGTGACAAATACAAACAAGCTGTTTGTACAGTCATGGAATGACCCAGCTACCATTGTCTCTCACTCACTTGAGCAGCTCGTAGTTCTTCTCGTTGAGCTTGTCTGCATTCTCCCGCCAGAACTTCTCCGAGCTGTGCACGGGGCCCCACTCGAGACGACCAGACTTGATCTCTGTGGCATACTCGTCGAAAGAACTGCAAGCAGGAACAGAACGGGAATATTTCCCATAGGCGTGCACAGGGTTCCCCTTCAGGGGTGGGGGGGGGGGGAGGTTCGTCGCAGCGCCCCCCCTCCCTATTAAGTCAATGTATGGGGCAGACTTTGCGCCCCCCCCTCTTATGTGACTGGGGGGGGGGGGGGGAGCCACCCACCCTGTACCCCTCGTGTGCCCGCCTATGAATATTTCACACTAAGCTGCCACACCACAGACAGCATGAAAGATACTAGACTCTACACAATGTGAGCAATGTTTCAATATTAGGCAGATAAAATTCAGCTTGATTATTTGAGCGAAACTGATCTTCAGTGTTACATAACTGCATGCAGCACATTAGATTAGCTGTAAATACTAGGCTTGTGCGAATAGTGAATTTTAGGTTCGAAGCGAATAGTGATTTTGGTCGAATAATTTCGAATCGAATTCGAATAGTATATATATCACATATTATAGAGAAAAATGGGCATATTTGTCATGACCTAGTATAACTCTCATAATATTATAAAAAAATTGAAACAAGGCCTGTGCGAATGCCATTTTTTGCTTCAAAGGAAGTGGAAACAACTTTGAATAGTAGCAGGATTTGACTTTCAGTTGAAAGCACCCGATAACCTGTAAAATATGTTACGTTTTAAAATTTACTATACTTAGAGCATATAAGCCGGTATAACAAGCTTTTAAATTGAAAAAAATGAATCGATGTGAGGGTAATCTCTTCATTTAACCATGATGTGGGGCTTCGATGCAGTACAAGTCCCCTGGGTACGTGTTTTCACGGCTTAGCACCACCTCACTGCAGTGAAACTACCTTTACAAGGGTTACATGTGAACTAATATGCACCTGGAAAGGTGCTTTCACGGCTTAGCATCCCTCCACTGCAGTGAAACCACCTTTTCAGGGGTTACACGCGGACTAATGTGCATCTGTTCGTTTGTTTCGAGTACTTCGAAATTTTCGGTAATTTAAATTCGAATCGAAGCGAATTCGAATACTGCAATATTCGTTCGAATATTCCAAGCATTCGAATATTCGCACAAGCTTAGTAAATACAGTTAAACCTGCCTATAATGAGCCTCCATACAATGAATTCCTCGATATTACCAAGTTTTCTATTCGCCGCTGTAACTCCATAAAAGCACACGTCTGTGTGACCTCTATGTAACAAAGGGGCAGCGGGAGACACTCTTGATATTATGAATTTTCACCGCTGAAAATCTACGGATTTCACCCTGAATTTTTGTCATTTTGGCACGAGCAGCTGCCGCATGCATCTTCCGCGGTTGCCACGCCAATGACTGAGCGCAAAGCGATGGTGTTGCGGATGGCACACTCGAAGCCCCGGTGACTGTAAGGCTAGAGCGAGCACTCGTTTGTGCGTGCAGTTGTGTGCGACGCGAGCACGTGGGCCTGCGCCCCTCTAGCTGGCATTCTTGCTGCTGCGGGCTCATGCACAGGCGTGCCCTTCCGCCCTTCCTTCAAACATAACCGCTCGCAGCTTGCCACCAAGCTAATTGCGCTGGCTTTCTTAAACAAAAAAAAAAGGTCTCTTGCGTTGGCAGTGCCACTCTTCAATTGCTGCATAACTCTCTGAACTCCACTTCAATTAACATGACACCAGGTGACACCACTTAAAAAAAATCCTCGCTCCTTGTCATTACGCTTGGAGTTCACGTCGCATATGTGGGGCCACACTGCATATGGACAGCGCCTTTCTGAATAATTTGTGGCATCTGTGTTGTTCGCTCATCGTTTTCAATGCCATGCGCGCGTGTTTGGTTTCACTGCTTGCACATTGAACAGACCCTGACGACATGCAGCTTTGCAATTTTTTTTATGCGGACAACTGTGTCGTCACTACCGAGGGGATGCCAGATTAGGCGCTGGTGGAAACTGTCCGAGACCATGGTAACATCGACAGAGCTTCGGAGATAGACTCTTCACGCGCTTTGGTGTCTTGCACCGCACCGCGGGCTCGTCAGACCGTGGGTCTGGCCTCCGAGATGGGCTACGGCAACGCAACAGTGCCGGAGCCCATCTTGGAGGCCATGGCTAGGCGATGATGGAGCAGCGTTGTATTGATGACTTACGAATGATCAGTATTGCCATACCTCACAAACAATGCAATAGAGCAAAAAAACGCAGCTTCTTGCTGCTAATTAAATGTTTTGGGTAAGCTCAGCCTTCAGTTCCCCTTTTGTTTAATTTGTGCATTTCTTTTCCCAATCCTCATGCTGAAACTGCATATGACAAAAACCTGTTTGTAACAAATTTTTTCAGGAATTTGTCAATTTTGTTATATCCAGGTTTAACTGTATGAAACATATAAAGCTTTTGAATATGAATAGTATAGCAATATATATTTACCCGCGATGGCATGTGGTTCATGATGACAGCTTTGCAATAATCGGTTAAATGACTTCAATGTGGCTCTGTGATGTCAAGAGCTGCGACTGCCTCTTAATTACTGTGCACAGGTGCTGCTGTCAGCATTTCACCCCAAAGGGCAGGTACTATGATAGAAGTCCTTCAAGGGTCAAGGTTGCTCCTCAAGAACCTAACTAAAGGGTCAGCTTTATGGCACAAAGGAAGAGAGGGGTACCAACGTGAGGTGCCCACTGTCCATACCTCATGTCCTGGACGCTGGTGTTGAGCTTCTCCTCCAGGTACTCAATGTCCTCCACAATGTCAGGATCGGCAAATTTTTTGCCCTGCAGTATCTCAAGCTGCCTTGACACCTTGCACTGGACCATGGCGATGGCATTGTCCCGCTTGATCTCATTCTCATCAGGCTTCTCGATCAGGTTCTGCACATTCCAATGGCCAGGAGAAATTGAGAAATCCACACAATAACGAGCGCACCGTGATGTTCTATTAGATGACCAGTGAGCTACACACATGGTAGACGCTTAAAAAGATAGCGTAGAAAATTTTAAAGCATGTATTTTTCACATATCTTTGTGCACGCTGAAAGTATAAAGTACTTTGGCCAAACTACTACAAACTAAATAAGAATGGAAGCTTGAGTGAGTTGGTATGCACTCATCTTGGTTGATAAAGCGCACACAAGATGACGATGAGAGACGACGACGAAGCACTTGTCCTGTGTTTCTTATTCTCCATCATCGTCTCGTGTGCGCTGCATCAACCAAGATGTACTACAAACTAATTCTATAAATTTCTCTTGGCACATGCGACACTGTCCATGTTAGACACCTATCTTTGCTTTGGTAGTGTGCTCTTTGCAATGTACAGCCATGGAAAATTCAAATGTGACCAAGTTAGGGATGACTAAAACGCATTCTTTCGCTCTTGCTTCCGCTAATGCACCTAATGTATTGACACGGCCACTCAATAAAAAGAAAAGGTGCACCCTGTAGCGTAGCGCTGGAACACATGGGCACAAGGTGAATGCCGTGTTGACAGGTACATCTGCATTGGTGCTAGTAGACATACAGCCACGTGCATTTAGAACAAAAAAAAAGAGGCAAACAAAAAAATCAGGGTTTCAGCATGCACGAGACGTTGTATCCCGCCATATATGGGCATGCAGAGGAGCCGCTGCGTTTCACAGTGTCTTTGAATGACAATAAAGGATGTCAGCATCGGGTACGATAAATTTCAGTGTGACGCTGAATGGCGTTAAAAATCATTATGATAAAGTAAGATATCGTTGTTTCCGAAGAGAATAGTGTATCCAGAGATGACATGATCTCAAGTAATATTTGCTAAGAGTTGGAGGCTGCTCAAGAAAACCTGCAGCATAAAGATGCTTGTGCGTTCTGTAAACCACCTTAGTGCAACTCGACCCGTCTTGCAGTGCCGCAGAGGCAATAGGTTGAACTAAGCAGGTCCTGCTGTTTTCTAGCCACACAATGGGCCGCACTTTTTTTTTATTAAGTGCCGTGGTAAAGATATCAGCTTCCATACTTAATTTGAGGCATAAACATCTTTGGCATCCACATTATTGCAAGTTCCCCAATAGTGCCCTCAAGTTACTCACAAAATCTATTCTACTTTGTAATCTTCTGTGCGTCTTTCATTTAATTGTCCATGACCGTACAGACAAATTAAGCTCCCACTATTTACTTAAAGGGCCCGTCAACAGGCTCCTACTTTTTTTTAACACCCCCCCCAAACAAGCTCGCCAATTCGTACAGTAGACCGCGGCGACCATGTTTCCCGAATATTACAGCGCCGCGCGCCGCGCAGACCCTCCATTTCGAAAAACAATTCCCGCACTGCTTTCCTACACCTGACCCATCCTCCTCGTACGCGCAGTGACGTCAAGTCAGCTATCGCCGACCTGACGTGGCACTGAGCTTGTCGATTGGTCTTTTGCCCTACGAAACAGCGCCTTGGCCCTACGGTGATGCAGTTTCGGCCGCGCAGTACGCATTTTCATTTTCCTGTGCTGCCCTCTGCCGTTTTGTAGAGCCCGAGACTACCGGGAGAAGCGGTATTGCCAGAACGAAAGCCTCCGAGATAAAGAGGCGTCTCGCTACTTTACCTCTAGGGAAAGGGTCGTCTCTTCGCATCGCGCTTCCTCCCTGCGCCGCTGACACGTGCTCATGTGGGGGAAGCCCTGCTCGGTCGTTGGCTGCGCGCCGATGACGTATCACTGACGTCGTGTCACGTTGCCGAAGTGGGCGGAGTCACGACAAGTGGGCGGAGTCATGACAACGGGCTACGCCTCCCCATTTCTACAGCGGAGAAGGGTGGCGAGGCCGCGCGAAAATTTGAAACCAGCTGAAACGGATGTTCCAACCCCTGTAACTTCCTTATTATTGCGCGTATTCGCAAAATTCTTGCGGCAGCAGATTCACATAGCTAAAGTGCACATATTTCTCTCTATAACAATTTTTGGACCTCGGGGTTGTTGACGGGCCCTTTAATACGTCAGAAACACTGTCAGCAGAGCTAGAGTCAATGCACAACTCAAAATGTCAGAAAGAAGGTTCAACAGCAATTGTGAAGACACTCTTCATAGATTACTATATATATAAAGTTTCCAAACCCTGAATGTTGCCAGGATAATCCTTGCCACTTTCTCTTTTCCTGATTCGCTGAGAATGTCAGCCAGGATTGGTATGATGTTGTACCTGCAGAAGCGGCAATCAATGTGCATTCAAAATGTCAGTGTTACTAAACTTTCATAACGTATTCACACAGGCTCAGTTGCATGACTGAACTTAAAGGTTCCGGCACTTCTTAATAGTTGTCAGCCAGTGATAGACAGCTTGAAAATGTTCCAATATTGCGACTAAGCATAAACAAATATTGCTTAGAATAGTGCCCTTTTTGATGGCAGGAGACAGTACCAGCAGGTGTTGTGAACACAGGCACTTAAAATGACCTTTTATAAAACTTGCCATTAATAAGGACGGCAGGTGCTCCAGATGCTCAGTACAGTGCGAACATTTTCCAAGTTTTCCTTTTTTTTTTTTGCTGTAATAGCACCAATAAAAAATTTCAAGTGAGCAAACATTTTCCTTTGTCTCTTACAGATAGCTCCAAACTCCACCAGTAACAATACGAAATTAAACACGGGACAATGTCGCATCATTAATGAGCCGTGGCTTCAGATCACAATCACAGTTGCAGACAGGGGTTGCCTGGCGCTTATCACATGTACAAACAAGACAATTCAATTTGTAAGGCTTGTCAGTGTGAGTACGCCCATAATCTAGAAGTAACATGCATATCTTAAAACTCCCACTGAACAGGGTAAGCATGTTTCAAATAAACACAGAAGCAGCCTAAACCTCTAGCCGACCTTAAAAAAAACCTGCATGATGCAGATAATCGAAAATTGCCCGCCATAACTGAACGTTAAGAAGGCCTGAAAAATATTTGATGTATGTCGTCCTATAATAGTTAAATACATATTTGGTAAAGAACAATAACTACGGAATGCAGAGTGAGCGTGGAGAGAAAATGTTTGCAAACATGTTCTGTACATTTGGTAAACTTATGAAATGTTCAGGTGAAGGACATCAGGAAAGCTGTCTTGCCAGAATGCAGTGCAATAAAAGCAGTTTCAATTCTTTAAAGGCGATGCGCAATTGGCAGTGGGAATGGAGGGATATTACACTGCTGAATCATGGGTAAGGATAGCAGTCTTATCCGGACAGACTTATTACGGAATACTATCTTGTGGCCTGTTCACTGTTCTAATAATCATGTGTACTTAGTCTCAAAGACCGCATCAGCGATTTGAAATAACTAAATACTGCAATAAACACCACCACATCACCAGATTGTATATACAGGCTGAAAGGTCTTACTTGCTCATCTTCTTGGCCAAGTCTACATTGAAGGTGAGGACCCAGAGGCAGAAGGTAAGTTGGTACTGGATTTGGAAGTTCACACGACCAGCCAGCACTGTCACAATGCTGTAAAATGAGAAACAAGACATCCCGAAAAAACTCGTGCACAGCTCTTTTCTCAATAATCAACATGGTTTACCTTATAGCATTATCAATGTGCTTATGTTGTTCCATGGATAAATTTATATGGGCACACAAAGTTGTTGCAAAAACGTTATATTGATACATCCAAGAAGTATTTTCTAACTGGCTGCCATAGACATACACAAGACATGATAGAGTGAGCCTGCAGGCTTTGTCACATCTTGAGCTCAATGTTGGGGTGTTATCATAGGCGTGCGCAGGGTTCCCCTTCAGGGGGGGGCAAGGCTCGTCGCAGCGCCCCCCCTTCCCTATTAAGTTAATGTATGGGGCAGACTTAGCGCCCCCCCTTCTTAGGTGACTAGGGAGGGCGGTCGCCCCCTCTGCCCCCCCCCTCGTGTGCACGCCTATGGGTGTTATGAAATATTCCGTCTTGGCCAGTTAATTGTGATGGTTGCAAGCATCAGTGTGCCCCATTCTGTTGTTCCTCGCTGCCTACCAAGGCATGTATGTTTTTTTATGACTTTTTCTATTTTATTTTTTCTATTTTATTTGACGATAAAAAAGTACAAGAACATAGACATATAATTATACATTCGGAGGTCCCGAAGTATAAACTGTCGGGGGGACCTCCTAACAAGAAATAAATGGGGATTACAAGAATATGGGCAAACAGTGAGTCACATATTTTATACAAATTGTAGTGCGTCAGTAATAAAAGGGAAGACAAATCATAAATAAAAGAAATCGTTATGATAATCACAAATGATAAAATGAGTCAAATGAAGTCAAATAAATTCAAAACAAGGACAAATGGCATGTGTAACTAGCAATGCGAACAAACATCAAGTATTAGCAAAATTCAAACACTTAAAAATTGGCAAAAATATATTTTGAAAGTGTACTGTAGAAAAAAAAACTGAACAAATTCTATGCGTGTGACAAAGTGTTAATGAAATGCTCCTTAGCTCTACGTTTGAATGATAAGAATGAAGATGACTTGATACCCGATGGTAATGAATTCCAAAGTGAAACGCCTGAAAATGAAATGGTAAATTTCCCATAATTTGTTCTAACTTTAGGAAGAAGTAGATTAAGTTGTTGTGAAAATCTTGTGTTATTGCTATTAATGAGGCTGGAGTGAGTGAAACCCGGAATACTGAGTTCAGTGTTTATAAGACGAAACATTAGTAATAACACCTTATGATTGAACAACATACGCAAAGGTAGAACATTTAAGGAACTGAATATGGGAGTAGAGGGAGATGTATGCGGTTGAAATGTAATTAGTCGTAATGCCTGTTTTTGCAAAATTTCTAGATGATGCAGATGTGTGGCATATGTGTTACCCCAAGATGAAAGGCAATATGAGATGTGACTGTGTATGTACGCGTAATATAAAGACATGAGAGTGTTTTGATCAAAGTAAGGGCGTGTTTTTATGATGATGTGAATACCAAATGAGATTTTTTTAATAAGTGATTGAGCATGGCATTGAAACTTTAGGTTCTCATCTAGAACTACACCAAGAAATTTGGTAGATGGGGATCTGGCAATTATATCATTATTTAAGGAAACTGATATAGAATTAATGAGCAATGTTTTTGTGGAATGAAATATCATAAATGTTGTCTTAGATGGGTTGATTATTAGCTTATTTTTTACACACCAGGAATGAACATTTGCTAGGTCCGCGTTAAGTTTATCCTGCAATGCACCAGAACATTTATCGGATGTGAAAATGGTGGTGTCATCAGCATAAAGAAGACAATGTGCGTGTGTTAATATTTGTGGCAAATCATTGATGAATATGAGAAATAAAAGTGGCCCAAGTATTGATCCCTGAGGAACGCCTATATTTATAATTTTTGATTTAGAGAGGACACCATCAATTTGGACTCTGTATGATCGGTCGGTTAAATAGTCACGAATTAATTCTAAAGGTGGCCCAGAAATGCCGTAAGATTCGAGTTTGCTTAAAAGAATACGATGGTCGATGGAGTCAAATGCCTTGGTGAAGTCAATAAAGAGAGCACCGACTAAAAGACCTTGGTCGATGGCTAATTTAACCCTTTCACAAAAAGTAATAAGCGCTAGTTCAGTAGACAAATTCTCGCGAAAACCAAATTGATCATGAGTTAAAAGATTAAATTTGGACAGGTATTTACAGAGACGATTGTATATTAGCTTTTCAATCACTTTACTAAAGAAAGACAAGATGCAAATAGGACGATAATTACTCATGCACTTATGGTCACCTTTTTTAAACACTGGAATAACTTTACCTATTTTGAGGCGATTAGGAAAGATCCCATCTTTGAATAATTTGTTTATTACATGTGCTAACGCAGGTGAGATTTCTTTAGACACAAGCTTAATGTTTAATGGGTGTATAAGATCAAGACCTGGACCAGTTGTTTTAAGAGATTTGATGATATTACACACTTCTTGCGACGTTGTTGGGAATAAGTAAAAGGAATGAAAACATCGCGGCAGACTATCTAACACCGAGTTAGGCTGATCGGCGCCTGTAATACTGAAATGATCACTGAAAGCATTAGCAATATCTTGAGGGTGAGTAATATTAGCAGAATTGTGGTTTACGCACAATATGCTATTTTTAGTTGTACTAATGTTCAAGAATTCCTTAATTACCTGCCAGTTCCGTCTAGTGTCGCTTCCGTTTTTCCTTATTTTATTTTCGTAGTATTTACGCTTGGTATCTTTCAAAGTGGCTGTTAGAACATTCGAATACGTGTTGTAGCGCGACCGCAAGGTATTATTAAATGGCTGGGTTTCATTGATGTGTTGAGTGTAGCAAAGGTCGGATGCTCGTGTTCTGAATTTCAACTCCGCAAACACTATGACTTTGTTTTTTCAGTGTAAAGCGTACGTGCGAATGAAATCACACATGGATTACGTACGCAGTACCTTAACTCTCATGTAGTCTTTGTATAAGTGTTCTGCCTAATCTTGTAGCAGATTCATGCTGTTTCAACTAGGGAGCACTGGAATCGACTTGATTGAAGGACAAACCACTTGGAGTCCCTTAACACAAGGATAACAATACCCAGGCAGGGGTCATACTTTATGTATGTTGATGCGCGTGTTTGCATGTGCAAAACTGAAAATTTCGGGGGGGTATTTGAAGGCCCCACTCCCTGGCTACACCAGTATGCCCAGGCCATTATGTGATAACATTACAGGCACACATGACAGAAGGAAAGCAAGACAAGAAAACCACAAATTAAAATACGAGAGTAAAGGGAGAACCTTTCATAAAAAATTACGGTAGCTTCACACTAGTGGTGCCAAGCCTGAAGGAACAGCACAACTGGTTGGCCTTTACTGTTTCTCTTTATTTTTTTGTCTTTCTACTCTTTCTTTTGCTTTCTGTTTCTTGTGTCTCTTCTTTGTATCTGTTTCTTTCTATTTCTTTCTTTCTCACCATTTCTTTCTCTTTCTTGCTCTTCTTCTCTTCCTTCTTTTCTTTCTCTTTCTGTCGTGCTGTTTTTTCTATCCCTTTTTCGTGTGCTTACTTCTATATTTTCGTCTCTCTTTCTCTGTCTCTTTGTATCTCTTTCTCTCTCTGCTTTGTTTCTCTAGTTTCTCTTTCTGCCTTGCTCTCGGTTTTTTCGATATTTTTTCGTGTCTGCTTCTATATTTTCTTTCTCTCTCTCTGCTTCTTTATCTCTCTTTCTTTGTTTCTTTTTTTATTGCAATAGCAATTATATGGACACTCTCGACCAGTTTTTGCTGTCTCCGTCACAGTCATGTTCTGTATAAAGTCCAAATCGATAACATCCCCTCATGCATCGCATGTTCTATCCGCGGGTAAAAGTGCACGAGCGGGGGCGACGAATGCAGCTGAAGCAGAGATCAAACGAGCTGGCGCATCTCTGTCACACGAAGGGCGCATGCAATACAAGCAGGCCCATCCCTGTGACACAGAGGGCGCATGCGATAACATCCCTCCGAGTGCGTGGCCTGCCGTCGATTGCTGTTCAAGAAGAGAGGAAATGTACCGCCCATCTAGAAGGAGCGTGTAGGGACGCCGGGGAAGTGGGGGGGCTTTACCACTTGAGCAGCTACAGTGATTATAAGCACACGATCATGATTGCTGGCGTGCATGCTATCTCGGCAGGTACCAGCAAACGGCTCGTATACCTTTCTACATGCTATGCTCTCAACACAAAGAGACCTGGAGCGACCGTATTATCTTACAACAATGTTTTGCAGAGTTACACGAGATCGGATCCAAAAGAGCTGGCTGCCAGCCTTACTTCATATAACATTACAATTTGCTGCTACTGTATTCATCGCTTCACCTTTGTGGTGAAACTGATTTTTTTCTTTCTTTCTCTGTCTTGCTCTGTTTTTTCTACCTCTTTTTTGTGTCTGTTTCTTTCTCTCTATTTCTCTATCTGTCATGCTCTGTGTTCTATCTTTTTATTACCTTTATTTCTCACTTTTTCTCTTCCTCGTCCTTTTTATTGCTTTCTTTCTCTCTCTCTCTGTCTATGTTTTTCTGTCCTTTTATCTTTTTATGTCCTTATTCCCTTTCTCTCCATTTCTCTTCCCATTTCTTTCTGTCACTTTCTCTCTCTCTTGTTTTAATGTGTTTGTTTTCATTTGACACTCGCACCTGCTGTACATGGTAGTGGGGCTTGCGCAATTCCTGCAGCGCATACCCATCCACGGCATTTTTCACAACAGCCACACAAGTTGCCGATAGCTTAAACAGCTTCAATGCAAAGAGAATGAAGCGAACGCATGCCGGTTCATGATGACTATAGTTTTTTACGACGCAGCACAAGTTACCAAAAGCCTAAACAGCTTCACGGTCAAAAGCAGTGGATTGTCCAATACATACGTTGAGATGCCGTCAATGGCAACAAAGGCCAGCTTGTACTCGTTGATCCGCAGCATCATCTGCAGACACCGGGCCACAGACTGGATGTAGTCGTTGTTCTGGATGCATCAAAAAAGGGCAGTAGGCAGCCATGCGTCAACATCATAACCAGAGCTAGCAATTTGAGTACAACAGAGAGGAAGAAATGTGAATAAAACAAGCAAGGATAGGTATATAACGGCAGAATTTAATGATCTGACTGAAGTGCCGTTTGTGCATGTCTAACTACATACAAACCGGAATAAAGTTTTAAGGCTCTAATGTTTAAACAGCATAAATACATGAGAATATGAAAAGGTGATTTTTTTCTAACACTAGGCCGTCCGTTCACATGTTTTGTATCACAGGATGGCATCAAAAAACAAGAGAACAAGATGATGATGCTCCGTCGCCCCCCCACATGCATACACACGCACACATGCGGTGCTTATTATAAAATGATCATGTTGCAGATTATCCAGGTGAACGACACATGTGGTGTTGTGATTTTGCTCAGCCCCCATTCACCGTACCTTTGGTCATGCTGCTAAAATGAAGCCACAGAAAGTGCAAAAATACTATTCATCTGCGCCTTCTTTATCAGCCAATGAGTTTGAACAGTTGTTCTCTGCATAATGCCAAAAGCCCCCCAATAAAACAAAAAGTGAAAAGTTGCAAATTGAAAAGAGAAGACCCACAATCATTCAACCATACTGTGCAGCGTACCCGACTGTTTTCATGCATTTTTTGCATGACATTTCTGGTGACGTCATACTGAAAAAATTCCTTACACTAAATAAACATGTTCCTCCCCCTGTTGCTTAATCAGCAAGTGGATCATGATATTACCGTACTGCATCTACCTACAGAGGCCAAGCACCTGGAAGTGTCCAATGAAAATGTTTTATGTAGAAAAGAATATGACCACAAAGAATAAAACAATGTAATCCTGCAGTAAACGGTGACTGTATACTGACGGTTGGAGGAGCACACTTGCTTGCAACAAGTAAACTTCATCAAGTCTGTGAAAATGTAAGAATAAGCTGTGTATGACGTGACGAGGGAACAGTACTCTTGTTTTCCTACAGTGGTGCAATGGTGGCCCTACTACCTCATCAAATTTCAAAATCTGTAGTTTGAAATGTTGGCCTCTGGTATGGAACTTGGATGCATGCTCCAGTCAATCGCACTATCTAAGGCCCTGCTAAATTCAGAGACAGACGGTGCGGCATTGCGAGACACTAGGGCTTATTCATAATGCTATCTTGGAAAAAATTCTAACGGCACGATAGAGTGGTCACCTTCAAGTACTCTAGTGGTGCGTCTTGAATTCAGAATATGGAGCACTCTGAATCCATTTGCATGGTTCAATCAGAATGCTAGAATTTTGGGCTGCAATGCTAGTGCACTGGAGCCCTCTAATGCCTGGTCACTTTCGATACAAGAGTTTGGCCGAGATCTGATAATCTCGATCACATGGCTACTCAAACTATCCTGGGAACAGCTGAACATTTGGCTGGGGCGAGCATTGTCAGACTCTGGTCTCGGGAGGGCTCCAAGAGTCTGAGTGCAGTAGGAATCAGTCGAATGTATCATAAATGTCGACCATTGAACGTATTCTGTAAGTTTAGCATGAACGTTTTTCAGCTCATCAATCAGTCCAAAAGTTTTACATCAGTGCACCCACCGGCATGCGAAGTTGGTCCTTGAGCCATGTGAGGTAGTGCTGCAGGTCGGAACCCTCCATCAGCTCACGACTCCAGCAAGCAATCTTGGCAATGATGCGACTTGTCTGGTTTCACAGAATACAAAGTCAGTGCACAAAAAAATTAGCTGCATCGAGATGCAATGTAACACAGCATTTGCTTACATTTAAATGGTAACATACTTTCTCTTACAATAAATCTAAATGGCATATAACCAATGAAAAGAGTCAGATCTCCTCAGAGTGCCACAAGTATGGTTGCTGTAACCTTGCTTCCACACATTTCTTTTACAAGCTTACAGATGCCTGTGAAGGAGTTGTTAATTTTAATTTTACACATCGCCACATGCATTCAAGGCTGCAAAAAAAGAACTGCACATACAATCATAATTGTAGGAGTTTTACGTCCCAGAACCGAAGTATGATCATGAAGGGACGCCTGTAGTGGAGGCCTCTGGAA
The DNA here is from genome assembly GCA_030522465.1 of Rhipicephalus appendiculatus. Lineage (NCBI taxonomy): Eukaryota > Metazoa > Arthropoda > Arachnida > Ixodida > Ixodidae > Rhipicephalus > Rhipicephalus appendiculatus. The sequence continues at coordinate 4,539,088 of JALIZH010032992.1, read as the reverse complement.
TTTTCAACCAGCTGGGATTTCCTTAACGTGAACCTAAATTTCAATACACTCGCCTCTAGCATTTTGCCTCCATCGAAATGAAGCCATGGCAGCTGGGAATTCGATTCCGCAACCTTCTGGTCAGCAGTCAAACGCCACAACAACTAGACAACTTTGGCGGGTGAGACGGCAAGTCCTTACATTTTCTGATAAGCACTTCCACTGGGGACAGCCAAATCTACTTTTTACAAAAAAAATTTCTTAACGCCGATGTGTTGAGGCTCAACCAAAGATGCTTTTATTGATATGTGTGCGTATTGCTTTGAGCAGCACCAAGCAAGCATATTTTAGCACTGCCAAACTTTCATACATGCTAATAGGAAGTGCACTCCTTCGCAGAGCCACAAAATGCCCTCATCAATGTGGCATCATGGTCGGTGTCCAACCTGAGACCTTTGAGATTGGCCGCGTAATGCCATAGTCACTGAGTTACCACAATGGGTTGAAATCATTCCGCATGTTGCAGAATCGCACACACTGCCTACCATGTTGACAATGAAGCCATCTGGTCGATTCAGCAAGTTCAGGAACTGGGTCCAGACAGACTCCTTTTTCTTGCGGCAATACTCCTTGAAGATCTCCACCCTAGACTTGTCCTCCTGCGAAGTGAAGAGGTCATGTAATGCTTGCAGGTAAAACACTCGGAATACGAAATAAAAGCTCGTTCGTTGAGAAAAAAAGTGACGTGAAAGCCAAGAGCAATGCTTCAGCAACGAAACTGCAATTTATTTTACTCCTATTGTCATCTAAGAAGCCCTGATGCCCCATGCATGCTGTGCAAGTCGTCTAAAACTAGAAGTAGTCATGCGTGTACACACAACTTTATTGTTATAGTTGTTGAAATAACATAAAACCTGCCAAGTAACCACAACCATTATTCAATGCAATAATAGTCTACTTGTATGCAGTATAGCAGCACTTCATGCAAGAAACGAGAGTGAGGAGATTGAAGCCCAGCAATTAGAAGACTGCAGCAAGCACTACCTGAAGCATCTCATCAATCAAGATGAGGATGTACTGGATCGTCTGGTCTCTCGAGATGTGGCCCAGCATGTTGAAGAAGGTCTTGGCCGACTGCAGCCGCTGCTGCTTGAGCAGGTTGGCCCTGCTCTCAGGCGTCGTCGACTGGTCCAGCGCAACAATGAAGTTGTAGTCCTCTTGCGTGATCATCTGGCTCCTGCACAAGATGAACGATGTAGTTAGATACAATGCACACACTGATGTTATGACACGTGATGTCATAGAGTTTGTGCAAAGGACCCATGAACTTGCTTCACTCAAGACACACTAAGGACATCGCAAAGGCTATGCGCAACACACGTGCGAACAGAAATTGTTGATCACTGTTGGACGAAAGGACGTGTTTGATTTTAATAACGTGACACCGCTAGTGTGGGAGCAGTAATGGGGCCTAACAAAGCTCATGGAGTCGCAATTTATCCACTGTCATAAGCTGTCATTCACTAATAGCTGTGGTGACCCAATGATTACAGCTGCCTAATAGATATGTAGGGATCTATTTACCCTGTTGGGCCATTTATATACTGATATACCACATAGGTGTTGAAACGTCTGTTTTGTTGTTAACTTTTTGTTGAGTAAAAGCCAGTGAAAATACCTTTGTAACATCTTCTAACCTAACACAGGTAGGTTCAAAACTGCTGCACCACACAGCAACACCAACCAGCAATACTGAAGTAAGCATACTTATGTACTGAAACTGTATGCAAGCAATAGTAGATTTTCCCATGTTAATTTTAATTCTATGGGGGGCCAAGCAAGCAGAGCTGGCTCACCAAGATCTGTTCTCTGTGGCACTTCGCTCATCTAGCCAGCAATGCAGGCAGGCTAACTCATTTAGATAAAGACTGTGTACATCTTACTGAAAACTGTGTACACGGCCCAGGTAAAATGTGTAACTGGGAACTCTAACTGGCTTCAACTAGTCTTCACTGGGATCAACTGGTTCCAGCTGGAAACCAACTGGTCTCAACAATGGAAGCAAATGGTTCCACTTGCAAGCTGACGGGAAACCAAATGGGCACCATGACCAGTTGTAGTGGGAGCCCTCTCGGAATCCGACTGGAACCTTAACCGTCTAGGAAAACACAGCTATCCTGTAACGTTAATGTAATTGAGGCATATCTTCAACGCATGCTCTATTGCATGACTGAGAAGAGGCCAGTGCCGCTTACTGTACGTGGTACATATTTAAATTGCTGGTTTCCCACAAGTAATTTGACTAGTGTTTTTCATGAAATGTACTCGTATGTCGTGCATTATTTGTGCTGGTCCATGCAACATGCATGTAGGCTCAAGATCGATGCAACTACGAACAATAATGTCACCACGGTGACTTGCCACCTATTCAAAGGACATCCACCGAACTCCAAGGTGTGCATGAAAATTTCTCCTGCAGACACATATTGTATTACAAGGCGAAATTGAGCAATATTTTACTCACTGTAGGTAGGACTGCCAATTGACCCTTTGTTGCCGTATTTCGTTTGCTCTCTGATGAAGAACGCTGGTTGCAGCCACCACACCTAAAAAGATAAATAAACAGAATGAGAAAAGTGGGTTCTAGTGCCAGCTCGCTTACGCCAAAGGAAACTCGCGATTGCACATTGGAGGCTTGGAAGCGCGACATATTTCGGAACACGTACAGAAAAACGCTTTAAATCTGTAGCAACAGGCGTTTCCATCTTGTCGTACAAATGTCCCGTAGCTACCATAAACATAACCGTAACGTAACAGAAAGTAACCTATGCACCGAAACCAAGTTGAGGTGGAAATCAGAGTTTGCGAGACAAGCTAAAATGGCTTATTTAGAGTGTGAAGAATAGACGACTGACATAACATGAGAACGCGCATGTTCCTGGCATTTAGCGACAGTGAATTACGCGCAAACCAAGCAATCGCGGGAACAAAATGGAAGTTTAATGCACCCATCCGCGGTTGCACTGCGGACAACAGCGCAGTAAAAACGGCGCTCGTCAAACGGTAATGAGCGCACGGGCGATAATTAACGTCTAGAAGAGGCAGTTAGTGAAATTACGAACCTCCTTTTTCGAAATCATCGGGCAAACCCGTTAAAACGGAGCCGATATCCGCGCTCAGAGACATGTTTTGCGCCAGGTAGCGGAGACAGCAGCAGCAGACGTCACGTGAGAAGACACCGATGCGGCACACCCCGCAACGGGGCAAAAAATCGAGAAGTGGGCGGACACCGCTAAACTCGAAGCTCGCCTGCTGCTTCCGTGTAACACGGTCAAGTGTAACGACGATATACAGTTCACTAAACGAGACCACTAAATGCGAGATCGTGAGGAATACACAGCAATCAACACGACAGGCGGCTCTCCGGCAAGCATCCCCGAGTGTCGCCGTGTCGCATCGGTCGCATCAGTCAGCTGTGATACGCTAACTGTTATACTATGTCGTGGCAAAGACCTCAAAGGCAGCGTGTACTAGAATAAATTTATGTAATTAGATATTCCTTTACTTCTATTCATGCAATGCGTGGATTTGAGCACGGAGTCGTTGCAGCTATCACCGCTGTAGGTCGCGAGGGGTCATTTTAAGCGCGAGATTCAAAAGGTCGCAGCATGTCTTGCTCAGAAATGCTTCGTGGGTTCACCTTTGGACTCTTGTTGTGGCCTTAATACTTTGAATTTCTTACCTGCAGGGACTTGCGAAAGTGTCGTGGACGGTTTTAGGCATCGTATATTCTCTGACATTCGGTTTTCTTTATGAGATAACATTATCGACACATAATGTGCCTGTGTACTTAGATTTAGGTGCATTCAGGTGGTCGACATTTTTGGAGCCCTCCACTACGGCGTGCCTCATCATATCGTAGTTATGGCACGTAAAACAAAAAAAAATAATTATATTATAACAAACCTGTCATAGTATACAAATCGTGTATGAAAGACTTAATATATTCGTCGCTATATGCCTTTATGGTTGAGAAAACAGGGGTGGACTCGCCTACCCCCCTCCACCCCCCCCCCCCCCCCCACCCCTCCCAACATCAGGTCACAAACCTTCCGCAGACCCAATTACCACTTGCATTTTACTGCAGATATGCATAAACGAACGATGCGTAAATAATTAATCTGCGCAGAGCATGAACAATGCGCAATCCTGAAGTCTTCTATTATAACAATGGTAAACTTATTTTGTGTGCCTCCCTCTCTGAACACACAAGGGCACGCGCCCACGCAAAAAACACGCAGGAAGCAAGACGCGACCTCCGCAAAAAGAGAGATTTTCTTGTTCAGACAAGACCAGGCATTTAAAAACACTCAAAAACAAAACTTTTTTTTCCAAACTTGTTCATTAAATGACGTGAGAAACCTATATACAGTTTACAACCTGAAGTTATCGTAGGTAGTCTAATTCACACAGGCGCAGACCTCAGGAATTGGACGCATGGCGCTTTCCCACGAGTCTACTCAAAAGACGACGCTTTATACTGCTGTCCCTAATTCACTGTTCATAAAGCGCTCCAAAATGTTCAAGAATATTTGAGCCGCTTCACTCTGTCCGCCCTTCTGGTGGATCCATTTCTTGGGAGGTGGATATTTTTGTTGTTTTAACGTCTCACAACAACTACTACCACAACGACAACGACGACAGCACCAACATCAACACACGCTCTCGCATCTTATCGCATGTAATACGTAACGGTGTACGCGACCGGCGCTGGCGCAACAAGATGGTAAACGATTCAATTGCATAAGTCATTCACTTACTAAACATTACCACGAGCAGGAACACTAAATAATGGCTGCATTGGGGTTTGAGAATGACGGTCTTGCACTCATACGCCTCGGGAAATACGAAATATCAATCGGTGGTTTCCAATACGCTAGTAACGAACATGATCAATGGGATATCCCTGGTTTGGCCCAGAATTACATGATTCAAGCACAGCCATAGGCACATGGGCGTCAGCAGGGGGGTGCAAAAGGGGCACTTGCCCCCCCTCAAGCCACAGCAGGACGGGCACCCCTACCAAGCTACGCCAGCGATCCCACCCTCCCCCCACCACGATGCAACACGGGTTTGCACCCCCCAAGACAAAATCCTGCCGACGCCCATGGCCAGGCAGCCAGGAATTAAAAATGGCTGAAAATACAGACGGGCAGGACCGGTTCTTTACAAAACGGTATATATGTGACATAGTTCTGGAATATTAATGAGAACTAATATTGTCTTCAACTTTTTTGATCACTGGCTTTACTCAACAGAAAATTATAACAAAACATAGACGTATAGGCGGCGAAACGTCTATGTTTTGTTATAATTTTCTGTTCAGTAAAGCCAGTGATCAAAAAAGTTGAAGATGAACTCCCCTGGCTTTTGGAACATTTTTTTCACAACTAATATTGTGTTTAACAAAGCTAACCAGCCCTTAAAATTACACTTCTTTCCATACTTCTGGAAGAAATATACAACACGAAGATTCCCGCTGCTGTAATGCACGCCCACACAGGAAGACAGCAGGGAGATCCGCGTTCCACTTACGTTCGTTCGCGTTGTCGGCCCCTGAAGCAGCTTGGGGAGCGTGCATGCTGTTCGTAGAGCTTCGGGAAGGGCTGCCCACCAGCAAGTTTAGGGTGGACTTCAAGAGCGAGCTGAGTGTGGACCGGAGAATCGTGAAGCTGGTCGAAGACTCAATCAACTGGATAGAGTAGAACCTTGCATCCGTGGCACCCGCCCACGCTGGGGGGATTATTTGTTTGTTTGTTTGTTTGTTTGTCCCTGTTCATTTGGCTCGTACCCACTACGGGGGATTGGCCATTAACCGGCGGTTAATGAGGGAGGGGATTATACTATACAGCACGGCAGAGCGGGACGCCAGCCGTCTTCTTCTGCTTCGTCGTCGCGTCCACAGCTGGCGCCCGCAAACAGTTTCTTCAACCTCGTCGTCTTTGTAATGTCAGTTCTGTTCGTTTCTTTCACAGGCCATCGCACCGACTTCACGGTAGCGCGACAGTACACTATCACCTTGACGTCTCTGACACATTTTCAGCTTCTCTGCGATCGCATATCTCACCAGCTCAGTTCGCCTTTAGTGCCAACAGTTGGCCGGCTAAGTCGTCACAAAGCTATTGCCTTGGTAACGCAGGCTGCGTTCGAAGTAATAGCGTTCAAAATAGGCGCGTTCATTGCGGGCGTTACTTGGCGTGGTGTCGTGCGTTCACCCAGCGCATTTGTGGTTCATACAAAGAATTAAGCCGTCACAAACGGTTGCATGGTCGATGGAGGTCGCAGACGTCGGAACGCCGGCTTCACACGTTGATTTAAATCTTCAACCAACGCTTCAACACTATCCCCCCTAACTCGATTACCCATTGGCGCTGAGCCGTACTTTTTTATGTGTTGCAGATGGATGGAAAAAACTTTATTAATTGTCCGGCAGATTAAAATAGCACCAATTTTATATTTCCGACAGTAACCAGGCCCCCTTTCCCCGCGAGACCATGATTCAGGCGCCCAGATTCAGATTGCGGCTGACACGCCTTATTATATGTTATATATTTATGAATACGCCTATCATTGCCACAGTAAGTGTAAGTCTTTTTTCGATCCAAAGAGGTATGCTTCCCGGCTCATTGTATCTTATAGTGAAAAAGCCAGCTTTACAGGTGCCTGTCACACACGTTCGGACGAATTCGACACCTTGTTCATGTCACGATACAAACCGTTTATATGAAGTCGATAAAAATTGTTCATGCCGAGTTCTCGTGTTTATGTAAGCCTTGCCAGTATTGAACAAGGCTTCACAGGAGGCTACCCGAAATGGAGACGGCCAGTGGGAGAAGTAGCTGTGTGTTGAAGGTATGTAGTACGCACGGTAAGTTACAGTTACTTTCGTTGCTATTGAAATTTATTTACACAAGGTTCATTACAGCAGTGTACAATATCCGTATGGTCGGCTGCAACATAAGAAGTCCGGAAATGCCTAGTTCACACGACCGAATCGCGGCAGCCGATCGCCTCTGCGACTTAAGAAATAGTCCCGCTCATGCACTCAGCAATGTTCTGGCCGATGACGTTGGGTAACCAGCCGTCCGGCTCATGACGTCATTCTTGAATGCACGCCCATTGGTGCAGACTTGTGTGCATCCGCCTTTGAGGAGGACATGCCGCAGACTTCTAAAGTTGTAACCGACTATGCACCTTGTCAACGAACATGGAGGGGAAAAAAAGAAATTGGAAGGAGCGCGCGTAGCGTCCACAAGCCGACCTCCTCTGAAACCGCTTGCTCCTCGCGTTAGTGTCAAACCTCCCATGATGCTTCTGTTTCATGTTATTTTTTTGGTGCGTTCATGGGAAAAAACAAAAACTAACGAGCGCGCGCGCCCAACGTCCACAAACCATCCTCCCCGGGACGCCGTTCCCCCCCTTGTTCTCCATGCGCTGGTCACAATGGCCAGCATGCTTCTGCATCATTCTTTATGGCTTGGCTTTGACGCTCCCTCCTAGTTGGTTCGGTTTTTCTTTCTTTATTTTTTCCCTCCTCCGTGTGAACGAAGGCTCCATGGGCGCTGCTATAATCCGCTCTGGGATGTTGTTAATATGCCTGGCCCCCCCAAAAATGCACTGCAGAGGCTGTGTCGTCAGCTCTTGTACTCCCGTGAAACAGTCCGGAAAGGAGGTGATCCTTCGCTCTGTTGAAAGGTCTATAGAATGATTTCATGCCGGTCATTGAGGATGTAAATGATTTTGGCCAGTGAGGGAAGTGAGTGTATATGTAATATGAGATGAGCACATTTCGCTTTATGCTTCCTACATATATGTATAGGCAGACCCGATTTGCTCGCACCTTCTGGACTCGTTCCACAGTATACCATACCAAGGTTTGAATACGATGCTTGCTGGTGCACACGGCAACTAATGAAAAAAAAAAACAGAAAGCAAACTTCGCTCAAAAGGCACTTGACCGCATACATCACAGTGCCTGCAGCTTTCTTCTGGCCCGCATACGAGTATACAGTCGACAAGCTTGAAGAATAAACAAACATACGACAAGCGTGGAAAGTTTCCGCAATGCATGTATTCACCGCGAACCCGCGTTTCCCAAAGAGGTTTCGGCGAACACGAACTTAGAGAACGTAAACTAGCCGTCAAATCACGTGAGCCCTCATGTGGTTACAGCATTGTTTTCTACGGAGACAGACAGTGCACAGTGAGGTCCTTACCCTTTGGTCACTCGCCTCGACGATGTCTCCTGCCACGGTTGTGATCGCTGTGCTGCTTAGTGCGTTGTCTATACGCTCATCGGATGATGTCTTATCGAATGAGGTAAGCATATTAGCTATATATGAAGGATGAACGCGCGTGTGCACACTTATCTTGCCACATGTGTACTGTAATCGGCATAAAAAGTTTTCGCCATGGCACGCATGTGCGAAAGAAGAACCTGCCTCTACGGTTGCTGTATGTTCGACGTGTTAAGAATAATAATAGCAATTGTCGGAGTTTCGCTTCCCAAAGCCACGATATGGTCATGAGGAACGCCGTAGTGAAGGGCTCTGGAAATCATTACCATCTGGTGTTCTTTGACGTGCACCTAAATCTAAGTACACGGGCCTCGAGCATTTCACCTCCATCAAAATGTGGCTGCCATGGCGGGGGTCCATCCCACGACCTTCGGGTCAGCAGTCGAGCACCATAACCATTAGGCCAACACGGCGGGTTGGCCTGTTACTATTCTAATTTTGGATCACTTTGTAACAGGACCGAGGCTGGCTGGCACTCCGTTCTTGATTAGGAGATTATTGAGGCGCAGGCTACCTTTCAGAGTGGTCCAAGCTGTGTTAGCGTCCCGTCGATTGACTATAGCTATAGGTAAGGAGGCGGCCTTTCTCGGAAGGTCAGTTTGACGGCTGGAGTCGATCCTGGCACCTATATAGTGTTATATATATAGTGCCATATATATAATATATATATAGTGTTATATATATATAGTGCGATCCTATAGTGTTATACTATAGACGACTTGTTTAACGTTATACGCCATTCTTATCTAAATGCATGAGAACGATGAAATTGTTTATCTCACTGCGCCGGTCATGATTACGTTTGTCGCACAGATCCTAAAATATAGTAACTAAAAACATAAATTTTAAGCTTATATCTCGTCAACCTTTTAGGAAGAATCCATGAAAGTTTAAAATAATAACAACTAGAGTGTCATGTTCCAAACTCTGCAACTCAGAAAGTAAACGACATCGCATTTCTGTTAACTGCGCTTAATATTCATATAAATCAAGGAAATCTGATGTGTTATTCACTGCCTTAAAATACACCTTCGATTCATACGTATACGAATTTGCAGTATCATTGTAAGCATTGTAACGATTTCACATAAGCAACAAATTCTTATAGCGCATTTATCCGCACCAGATGCGATTTATTCCTTTAATTCACGTTCTATATTTAAACCGACACATGTCGCTTGCGCAGTGGGACACGTTAGAAAACAGCCGCCTGGACCTCTCATCGCGGGGCCTGACGCTCATCGACGGCGACATAGCGGTGCGAACCGCAGACTGGCTAGACATGATGGCAAGCGCCAATGCCACCGACGCGTCCGTCGAAGACGGCGACCATCAGCAACGCAAGGGCGTGCCTTTCATCTGGAGGCGGTGGCCCCGCAGGACCGTCTACTACGACTTCCACTCGTGTGAGCATGTATTATATATACTCTACTGAAGGTGACACTACTTGTGTATATCTGTATGGGTGCATGAGCAGGTAAAGGTGACACTGCTTGTGTACACATGTACGGGTGCATGAGTTACTAAAGGTGACACTGATTGTCTACGCATGTATCGGTGCATGATTTACTAAAGGTGACGCTGGTTGTGTACGCATGCATGGGTGCATGAGTTACTAAAGGTGACATTGCTTTTGTACTCATTTATGGGTGCATGAGTTACTAAAGGTGGCACTGGTTGTGTATGCATGCATGGGTGCATGAGCTACTAAAGGTGACATTGCTTTTGTACGCATTTATGGGTGCATCAGTTACTAAAGGTGTTAGAAACTGAAAATGGTAGGCTGTGGTTGCCATGGCCGCTGCGTGTTCTGCCATAGTTCATTTAAACATCGGTAATGAGCAGATTGAGAAATTTATCCCATCTTGGTCAGGATATTGCAGCATGAACTTTCTCACCGATATGTGCGTTGAGCGTCGTTTTATGGAAGTGTCACACCGAGGAGTTCCTTGATATGCCAGCGTGGCGTTCATCTCGAAATTGCTCGTTGGCTCCAGTTGTTTTACATACAGGTACTAGCGTGTATGTTGACGTGTGCATGTGTGACGTACGATCACGTCACGCTCGCTCGAATCCAATCGCCGACGAGTCACGCTGGAGAAACGAGATCGAAAGCCTGTCGGTGCTCTAACACCCAACATCAGTGGCATAAGCGTGCGCAGTGTTCCCCTTCAGGGGGGGGGGGGGGGTCGACGGTTCGTCGCAGCGCCCACCCCTCCCTATTATGTCAGTGTATGGGGCTGGCTTAACACACATTCCGTTTGTGTGTTTTATTATTGCTCTCAAGTTTTATTCATCTATTCAAGCAGCAAATTACACAAACTTCACGTGGTGTCAAATAATTTTGGCAGTGTCACGTGCTACTGTTGTCGACGTCACAGCGCAGTCGTCTACGTAGAGGACCGACGTCACAGCACTACCGTCTACGTAGGGCCATTCCACCGTGTACGTCACCCCTCATTCTTTAAGCGCGAGCACGTGAGAAGAAGGGCAATCGGCGTTCAGCTTGAAATTTGACCCATTTCCGCGGCGCGTAGCGTTGCAAATTTTGGCAGACGTGATCGTGAACGCTCAGTGTATGAATTGGCCTCGTCAGCTCAAAATTGTCAAACCTGGTGAGGGGCCCTTTAATGATTTGCCCCACAATGGTAAGCGGGCACATTTCACCAGGAGAGGGGCTGCGAACGATGAGAAGTATAATAATAATAATAATAATAATAATAATAATAATAATAATAATAATAATAATAATAATAATAATAATAATAATAATAATAATAATAATAAAAAAACATGGTTGATGCTTCCCTCAAAGGAATCGGTGTAAGACGAAAGTAAGACGTATCCTTACAGAAGTAGTTGAATGTTTACGGTGCATTGATATAAGACAGCTTGCACAATGTCTATTGGCGTTTGGAAGCTACAGCACCGCTTAACGCGGGATGCACCCACGTTGACACTTGGTGGTACATCTCCATCCCGGACGACTAACGTCCATGATCAATGATAAACAAACGTTGGAACGGCTGTAGTAATAAATGGTGAGAGCGTTATCAGAGAAAGCGGTGTGACAGCTCGAAGAGCGTCGCAGAATGGACGCAGAACTTGGGCTAAGGTCGCCATCCCGCGGCATGTTATACGGTGTAATTGACCACCACGGCCGGACTGCAGGAAAACGCAACGCGCGTCATGTCTCACCTGTAGCTCGGCCGCGATTTTTCCCGGGGCGAGCGTAAGTGGGGAATGCGGTGTTTCAGCCAGGCGAGTCAGTTAGGCGCGCGTCGCAGAGCTATTTTTGGTATGAATGGACACTATGAGCGACGCTGACGCTTGGGCTAAAGTCTCCACTTCGCGATGTGTTAAGGCGTGGACAAAAAAATTGCACTTCTCCTTTTGGAAACGCGCCGAATGGGACGGACGCGTAGCGACGCGTTGCAGGAGCTAATCGCGGAGGCCACGATTATGATGCCTCACTTTACCGCTCCCAGAGGGCGACGCCACTCCGCCGACCAAGAGAACTGTGAGAGGAAAGTGAAAAGGCGTGCTTTTTAAACCCTCCAGCGTTTGTAACCGTGGCGAAGTGGATAGCGTGCCCGGAAACTGTTGTCACGGATCTGGAGGTCGTGGGCTTGACTCCTGTTGACGGAACTTTGCCATCTGATCATGTGCATTTTTTTCGACATCATTTCCGTGACGGAAATACGTCGCTGAAGTTTTGGTGGACCCCGGCACAAAACGCTTTCATGTAAAAAAAAAAACAATTGCGCGTTTCATTAGATCATAGTACCGGCACGAAGAACTTTATTTAAGGATCCTGAGAAGTGCCACCCCTTAGGGCGACATTATAGTATATATGATACTATATCAGTATATATATCAGATCACAGTATATATATATATATATATATATATATATATATATATATATATATATATATATATATATATATATATATATATATATAAACATGTCAGCCCCCCCCTCAAACAAAATTTCTGTCTACGCCACTGCCCACCAGTACTGTTAAGGCATAAGCGGCATAACCAATCAGTTGCGCCCTGCTGTCATATTCGATAGTGTATTAAAGCAATAATCACAATTTGATCTCTTTGCTTTTTCAGTCGTACATACGCTTGAGCAAAAAAGAAGTACACTTTATAATGGTCCGTTTGATCTTTGGTATTATTGCCTTCCCCCCAACTGCAATGTCTGTCTGATAAAGGTGCTGTTGGTACTGAATGATTGTATGATTTCGATATTTGGGAAAATGCTAAGAAACTTGTAAAATCATCAACCGCTGAAGTGTGGCGCGTCCCGCGCCATTGCAGAGATTAGTACACGCCGTTGTACTGAATTCAAGCTGCACGTGGATTTCATTACAGCGCAATGTCGCAACACCTAGCGTACAAGGCCGGTGTATTATTTAAGGCCGTCGGAAATTTAAAGAAAAGAAAGAAGGAAAATAAATTACATTCACGCATCTGCGCCAAGGGAAGGGTGGGAGCATCCTTAATTTCTTCACGAGCGGGAGGCACCTATGTAGCCAGCCGCGTGACGCACGTACGTTATCTCCACCGTTCTATGCAGGGAACAGCTGAGCCACCAGCTGTGCGCAGGTCAAACACAGGCGGGCTGCGAATGCATGCTAGTGAAGTCCTCGCCGTCGGCAATAGACCCAGATCCCGAGCCGAGTGCACCCAGACACACAAGGAAGTGAGAGAGGGTCCCATGTTGTTAAAGAGAGGAGAGAAGAGAATTCGGTTGTACATGGCGCAAGCCAGAGCAACGGCAATCCAGTCCGCCTCGGTGGAACAGTGGCTAGGGTGCTCGGCTGCTAACCCGAAGGTCGCGGGTTCGATCCCGGCCGTGGCGGTCGCATTTCGATGGAGGCGAAATGGTAGAGGCCCGTGTACTGTGCGATGTCAGTGCACGTTAAAGAACACCAGATGGTCAAAATTTCCGGAGCCCTCCACTACGGCGTCTCTCATAATCATATGGTGGTTTTGGGACGTTAAACCCCAGATATTATTATTATTAGCAACGGCAATCCAGTGGCACGAGTTTCTATAGAGATATTTTACGCTCTGTTTATATGCAATTTTATCATTCGTTATTTAGGGGGAAGTGGCCCATACCAATGACAACGAGAAAGGAGTGTTGCTCGTCATTCAAACACCTGACGATGCGCGAAAACTGGAAAAAGGAATGACCATGTGAAAGCAATCGCACTTAATAGCGCCTGAATTCGAGACACCCTATGAATCGCGGCACAGAATCGCGTCACTGTTGCGCAAGAATCGCTGCGAAACTGAGAGAATCCAGGGACACATTCCGACGCCAGGAAGTGACAATCTCTCGCATTATGTGCGTAATACCGAGAGAGAGAGAGAGAAAGAGAGCGAGACAGAAAGAAGCGGAAACGACGCAAATGGCATGAATGTGAATGAGGCGGTTGGGCTGTACCCAGCAAGCACAAAAGAGATATAATCCGTCTTATTAAGGGATATATCGTCTAAAACGTCTACACGCCGGATTAAAGAAGTCAACTTCAGGACGGATATAATCATCACAAAAAACCCTGCTATAAGACGGACTTTTAAAGACGCTTACAAGCATCGTCTTCTTTATAATTTGTGTTGTTTACGAATATAAATTCTTAGCCGTCAGCAATACGGATATAAGAAGTCGACTTCAGTAAGAATGTAACTGGAACTTAAAATACCGCTACAAAAGGGATTTTTAAAGCCGTTTTTTCGCGAAGCAGCAGATCACGCGTCATTTGGTCAATGCATGCACGGACATGCATGGACCACCGTGAATTGAAATTTGAACTCGAGCCTGCGCACGCCATCTCTCATTGCGATAAAGAAAATAACGCGCGAAATTATAAAGGCGTGTGGTGGTGTGAGCAATCATGAGGGCTTCCAAAGCCTTACGTAATTTACTGATAGCGATAACCGTCCAGAGCTTGATTCCTCCCGAGCTCTTTAGCGTTGATCTTGTATCCATCCGCGCATCTGCTTGGGCTTCTGCATAGTCAGTTAAGCTCGTCGATTTAGCATGTGCGGTCGCGCGCGTCAGTGATGTCCTGTTTTGTGTTATTTTTGCTTGTGTCGTGATTTTTAAGACTATGGACGCATCTGTGAAGAAGCTGTGCTTCACTGCATGTAGAACTTATCGGCCCGATGGAATGCAAGTATGTTTCTGTGGAGTGACTGTTACGCTGACTGACGGTTAGGCCTAGTGCCGTTAGATTCCCAACGGAGAGATGCACGCTTCGTCTTGCGAGTGGAGTGCTCTCAGAACTTCCTTTCTTCTATACTGGAGAGATGGACACGACTCCTTGATGTGCGATTACTTTTTCTTTGGATTTACGGATTCGGTATAAACCACCGGCTACTGTCATATTGAAGGTAAGTCACCAAAAATAATAAAATAATACTCAAAATTAAATATGTTGCGTTGTATCACGAATTGCTTGTGCGACATGTTTCAGCAGTACGTAACTGCTTTATCCATGGAGAATAAATTATTTAGCTGTTCTAACATAAATGTAGGCTATAGTTTTCGTTCATGTTTGAACGCACATGAACGAAACTGCTTTTTTTACTTGACCTGACTTCAGTAAACTGACTGTATATAATCTTTATTGGCCGCTTGATGGGGCTAGTTTCAAGATATAAATTAGCTTTATAGCTGCTTGTGCCACGTAAGAAATTTGAAGTTTCACATATGTGTCACGTGCTTTCTCGTGCCACTGCAACAAATTTGTGGATACGAGAATCTTCGTAACGACAATGTACTAGTCTGTTGTTTCTCGCACAAATATGCATATGACGAAGGCCTGGATGCGCTTTTCTATTAGTTGCGGATTTCTCAGGGCATGATAGTCAAAGGCGTGTTTCAAGGGGAGGAGTTGGGTATTTTTTCTCAGTGTTGTGATGACCCTTTGCCTTGACTCTCTCGAAGCGCGTGTTGGATCTTGTGGCTTATATTGTCCCTTCTTTATTGATTTCCTCCTTTCTCTTTAAACCCGGCACCTCACAGCAGAATCGATAAGTTCTCCAGCCTCGTCGCTCACGCCTGGTTAATTATAACATGGTTGCTCTTTATCGCCTTAAAGTGTTATCGAGTTTTCGCCTTTTCACACTGTCGTCTGTAAGGCAATAATGCATATGACAAAATTTTCTTTTCTCCTATTTTTCGCAGGTTGTAGTTACCCTAGATGTTCAGAAACAAGCGCTGCACCAACTAAGTTAGGACTTCTCTCTTCATGGGGCTATTAGCTGTTTCTCACATGAATAAAGATAGATGCCAAAACATTCTGGTTTTTCTCTTTTCCTTGGGGACTTTTACGCAAACAAAACGTCACACAACGTTAAAAATTCTGTGACCTAATAAGTTATGTGAAGCAGTTGTGAAATTCTGTGTCTGTGTGCGTTGGCAACGTCAACAAATCGCACCGCGCGACGCCCTGGTGAACCGTTTCGGCCAGTTGTCGGCGCGCCTTGTAATTTGTCGTAGATGCTATGTGTCATTCATTAGGAGGTACTCATGCGACGTCATTCACAAGGGGCGCTAGCGAGGTGGTGGCCATGCCTGTGCTCGCTTCTATACAGGGTGTTTCAAGAAATGTGTCCACTATTTTTAAAAAATCAGCAAAATGCGGTATTTGCTCGCTGCCTTCACAATTGCTTTTTCTGTAGCGGCAGGCATCTTAAGATGGTTGAAGACATGATTTGGGACAGTAATTAAGAAAGTTAAAGTAATTAACTTTTTTAATTAGCGGAGTTAGGCGGTTAAGTCAAATGGGAGAATTGAAGTCCTTCATGCGAAGAACCCATTTCAGCTTTGAGATTTCGGAAAAGCGGCCTCTATTAATTATTGTGGCGTAATGAAGTTCAGGCAAATTCAATGGCGAAACCGAAACCCAAGCACCGATAAGCGCAGCAAGCAGACGACTAGAATGACGTCACTGTTCAAGACAACGGTTACAGAGGTGATGTGCTTCCCCGTTCGTTAACGTATGTGCGTCATGCGTGCTACTACTGCAAGTGCAACCCACACACTCACACCAAGAAGTCGGCTGATGGTTGATATAATGACGTTCACTCATTGTGGACGTCTCAGACGAATGTGCAGTTGCGCTCTTCCGCGTTTCGGTTTCGGTTTTGCCGCTGAATTTGCCTGAACTTCATTATGCCACAATAATTAACAGAGGCAGCTTTTTCGAAATCCCAAAGCTGAAATGGGTTCTTCGCATGAAGGACTTCAATTCTACCTTTTGACTGAACCGCCTAACTCCGCTAATTAAAAAAGTTAATTAATTTAGCTTTATTAATTACTGTCCCAAATCATGTCTTCAACCATCTTAAGATGCCTGCCGCTACAGAAAAAGCAACTGTGAAGACAGCGAGCAAATACCGCATTTTCTTGATTTTTTAAAAATAGTGGACACAATTCTTGAAACACCCTGTATACCTGATTTGAAGCTGTGCAACAG
Organism: Rhipicephalus appendiculatus; assembly: GCA_030522465.1. Taxonomy (NCBI): domain Eukaryota; kingdom Metazoa; phylum Arthropoda; class Arachnida; order Ixodida; family Ixodidae; genus Rhipicephalus; species Rhipicephalus appendiculatus. The sequence goes on along the minus strand of JALIZH010032992.1, from coordinate 4,522,248 downwards.
TTCTGTTAAATGTTAGGACGTGCACTTTACTGCCATTATTTGTGTAGCTCGGGCATACATTTAGGCATTTCTCACTTCAATAAGCATCTGATTTTAACATTTGCCATTGTTCTTTTGTTAAATTTTTGTACATAGCTAGGTTTATACTGCCACTATTTATAAGCTTGTTCGCGGGGAACTGATGCCTGCATCAAAATTGCTGCCTTTGCTCTGAATTTTGCTTCATTACTCAGATCTGTGATTAGGTTCTATCAAATTGGAATAGATTATGGGGGCAGCGCTTGTGCAACTGGTTTCTTGTTGACTGTCGCTTTTGCACATCTAGTGTGTGTAAACAAACAAACAGCTGTGCACGAAATTTACGATAAACCTCCCCAGCCAGTTAGGTTCATTCTCCCTTGCTACTCGAGTCGTATCACTTTTGTACAATAGTCTATACATAGGAGCTTATTGCAGTATGTATAAATCCAGGCAGCTCTGCTCTGCTTTTCCTGCTGTGAACAGTGGTCCTACTAGACTTGCGTGTTTTTGATGGCCATTCTTGTAATTTCATTTGTTACATAATAAAAATGTTGTCGCTGTACTTGTGCCTCCCGCATCATTTAAACTCGTTCTCCTCCCCCGAATAAGTACCAGAAAGAGAGCACATATTCGGGAGAGGGGAAAGACAAAACTAGGAGCATGGGAAAGAGAAACAATGTGAGTGAAAAAAGGCATAGAATGAAAACGGACATTACAATCCGGATTGTAGAAGGTTTCTATCTCTAATTTTTTAAGGCTTGTAATGGTCGTCGAGCATCTCCTTGGAAGAACAGATTTTTGTGACCTCTTAAAAGAAGGATTCTAGAACCTCTACAATCCTTCTACAGGCCGGACATTAGCGGAGATAGAAGACGGCTACAGTCGGATGAACGGATTTTAAGCACCCGTTAGAAGACGTCCGTTTTGGATTGGCCAATCCGCTTCGTAGCAGTTTAAAATCGCTTTTGTGCTACCTGGGTATAGCTTACCATGCACAGGGAGCAGGATTGGATAATAGAAAAGGGGTTATAACAAGTATATATACTGCATATTTCAGACACACAGCAGACCGCACTACAGTAACGGCCCTGATGGGCAAATGACATTTTTTTTGTTGAAAAGATCAATATCAGAGTTTTAAGGTGCAACACCGGAAAACTAACCGGTGATGTCCCCAGTGCTGGGCAGTATCGAAGCTACATGTATCTTAGATACTATCTTAGATACTCTTTAGGTGTCTTGTATCTGTATCGCGATAAGTCTGGCAAGACGAGTATCTGTATTCCCGATACATTCAATAATGTATCGTGTATAAAAACAATGAACGTCGGCTGAACTCCGCTTCTCATGACCAGGATTTGGGGACATTTGCATGTAGCGCCCTCTCTTGTCGGTGACAGCGGCGGCCTGCCGTAACTGAATGGGAAGTAGGCGAAAAAAATCATATCTCATGAAGGAAGCTAGTTATCAAAAACGATTCCCGGTTCTACAAAGCAGAGACTTAATTAAACATTCTGTCAAAATTACATTGTCGCACTACAAACCGCGTGGCTTCCCAGAGTGTTGAATATTTAACAATGGGTCCCATGTATTTCCAATGGGGGGTGTTCAATTGTCTAGGGAAGCCACAGGTTTTGTAGTTCGATACTGAAATTTCGCCACAGTGTTCCAGTGTGTCTCTGCTGTATAGATCCCGGAGTCGTTTTTGATAACTAGCTTATTTCAAAAAGATATGATTTTTTTTCGCCTATTTCCCATTCAGTCATGGCAGGATGCGGTTGCTGCCGCCGAGAGATGGCGCCACGTACGAATGTCTCCAAATCCTGGGAATGGGTAATACTGCTGCCAGTAAGCCATCAGAATAAAACAAAACAACTGCGAAATTGTTTTATCTTTCCGCCAGGGTGCTCTAGCGAGGACGGGCGATTAGGTATACGCGTCCTCATTGGTGGAGCAGAGCCACGTGATGGCTTTCGAGCCGATCTGGACAAAAACAAGCGCGCGATACGTCCGCAGAGCCGACCTTTCGGTTTTTCGATGTTTTCTTTCTTTTTAGTTGTGTCGGTGCGATGACATTTGTTCGTAGTGACGGCACTTTGCTGCGTACTCCGATGCGTGCGGCGTGTCCCGCTCAAATTTGATGCGGCTATAAGTGTCGTTATCCGATATTTGTCTCGCTTGGGGCTTCGATGCAGTCTCAAGAATGCTAAGAATGGGGCTGCTTTGCGTTTCGCTGTTTTCACACATCAGCGATTTGAAAGATATCGTAGATGATAATTCCGGAAGTATCTTGTATCCTGTATCTCAAATACTTCTTGCCCGAGCATCTTGTATCGTATCACGATACAATTATCTTTGCCCAGCCCCGAATGTCCCTCTCGTCATGTACGAGATATGAAGTGCAGAATATATCTTCCAAGTGGCATGGGAGTTATCTCCTTTACGCTTTATAGCAACTACGTCACTCGGAAGATATAAAGTGCACATCGCAGACTCGGCTACGACACAAGTTCAGAAACGTCCTGCCCGCAGCCCTTCGTTCAGAGAGCTTCCAGCATGAACGGTAAAGGCGCGGAAAAGAACCACAGAAAGGAAGAGAGATAGCGACCGCCATAGCGTATAGGTCTTGCCAGTTTATTAAAAAAAATAATAACGTAGTCATTATCATCATCATCATCATTATAAGTATTGCTCTGAGCTGATCGACACGGGTCTGCACAAAACCATACAGTTTGTAAAAACACTTTATAGTTTTTGACCAGGCCTCTAGTCGATCCACCCGACTAAGGGGGCCTCGACACAAATTCCCTATTTTCTGTCAATCGCGAACTCTCAATAATCATAAAAAACAGCTTCGCGGGTCTTAACTCGCATTTCATATCGAGCCATTTACTCGCCCATTTGAATGTTCACGTTCGATGTTTTTCAACACGATGGCACATTACCCAACCACAACGACAAGAGTGACCTGCTCTTTGTGACCATCGATGCAGCTGCGATTGCACGCACACTCTAAAAACTTTCTGATGCGCCTTTATAGAGCCGAGAATCTAGAGCCACGGTTGGTGGCTGCGGCGTTACAGCTGAGCCCGAGGTCGCGGGTTCGATCCCGCAGGAGCCAAATTCGGATTTCGATAAAGACAGAATGCAACAATATATTCCATGAATTATGTGCAAGACAACAAACGTGGCGGTCAAAATAAATGCGCAGTCCCCCCCCCCCCCCCCCTCCCCCCCATACGTCGTGTTTTATTATTATATGGTTGCTTCGGCACACCAAACCAGACAATTTTGGTTTCCAGCCGGGCACATGAGTGACATGCATATTGGAGCGTTGTGCGGTGTTATGGCGGCCCGGCACAGCAACGTACGAGGGGCATCTCATGAGCCACCGGCATGTGCACTGTTGCGAAGCTGTGCTCCCGTTTTTGGTAGCCTGCCCGCGCTTCGCTTAAATCATGTTTTCAAGATAACCTGAAAGAAGAAAACCGGGCGGGGAGATTGCCTGCATATTTCGCAAAGGCTAGATACGCCTTGCAGCTTACGTCTTCATCCTCATCCTCTCTGTGCCACTCGTAATTACGAAAGCCCCTCATTGTCCAGCAGTTGTGTAGGCAGATTGTTTCGGGGTGGCACGCCCTTGATCTAAAGTGGGGGACCGAGCAGGTCTTGTGGTCGAGTGTCAGTTTGTGCTCTGTATCTCATAGCAGACAAAATTCGGGTGGGAGGCACGCTCCCGGGGTGCCACCCCATGGCTACGCAACTATTGTGCAGTACAGTGCTTAAATAATCACTAAGCAAAGTCAACCTAAAACCCCATCAATTATTGTTAACTCGGAAAGGTGTGAGCGTATACTATAGCGTGAAAACTCTGCCAGAAAGCTCAGTGCTGAATACGAAGATACTCGGCCGGCGGTGACAACCAGTTGAAAAGAGCAACCATTCAGCGGAATTTGCAAACAGCTTGGGTTTATAGTATTCCACTGTCAGTTTTCTCACAGGCGCGAGAGATTATTCAATCACGCATGTTTTGTGTAGATTTGCCGCCGTCGACATTTGCGTAGTTATAAGCGCACTGATGCATCCGGCTCACTTCCGCTATGCCGAACGTATTCCCATGTGGATCGGAGCGGCAGCTGCATGCACTTTTCACCTGCTTTCGAGCGACAGTGACGCACTTGAATAGAAGGCCGAAACAAATTCAATGTGTGTCTGACAGCGGTATAATTTTTCGGTATGCGGAATCGCATGTTTTTCAGGTCATGCGGATGTCACCCCTGATGTGCCTTTTCTATGCGTGGTTATTATGATGACGATCCCCAGAGTTACGATGGCGGAAGCAATTAAACGGCGAAATTGACGACTATACATAGACTTACCACGTGTGTCTAAACAGCCAAAGAATGGCATTTGCGCTTGGAGGCAATATTTACGACATGGAGAAGTATTTACTTGACGAAAATCTGTAATGGGGTATCTATAGTTGGTCACACTTGATTCCAAGACTAGCAGCACTAAGCGCCATAGACGAAAAAACTTCGCGTACTTCATAGACAACACTTATGAGAGATATATACCGACGTCCCGCTGTTGCCCTTGGAAATGATCAGGTCAGATCGAACTAGTACGAACCAGTCCAACAATCAATCCACTATCAATTCATCCAACACTTCAACAATAAATTAGGCGAGCAATGCACTGTACGATCTCGGTCAGGCGTACGATTCGTGCGTTTGAGAGTGTTACTGCATCTTTTTACTATATGTATAATCACGTAGGTGCATATTTGGTGGCCGGTTACTCCTGCTTCTTATGCGTACCTACATGCTTCCCTGTAGTCCTAAAGATAACTGAAAAGAAGTAGGCTGCGCCTGTCCATTAAAATTTGTACAGCGTTATCACAAGTCGCTGATATGCCTCGCATCAAAAACAAGGACGAAGCGGGCACATAAAGATAGACAAAGACGTAAGCGCTTACGTCTTTGTCCGTGTTTATGTGTCCAATTGCATCCTTGTCTTACGTGCGCGCTGCCATGAGCTGTGACGAACCAACTAGACCACCAGTACGTCTAAAGTAATTATCGCAAGTCGATACGTATATGCCTGTGCAATTAATTTGACCGAACGTTAGTGTTGGCAAGTATGTTGGTGATATACTTTCAGTACGTATAAATCAGTAAGAATGTTTTTCTAGAAGTCGGAGAAAAATTAAGGGACCCTTAAGCTTCGAAATTTAAGAGTTGAACTCGATATATGTAATGGGTAGCTTGCTTTAAACCACGAACAATTATGCGCGGGAAATGCAGGAAATGTTTTCGAACTTGCTATGCACCCACTACGTGGTCTTAAGGGAATACACGCAGTAACGTATGTGCCTTTTGTAATGGGTGGACGGCTTTGAACCACAATGTCGTTATGATATTCACATCTTTTGACGCCCGATGGCAATCTAAGCTTGTACCACGCAATATTACTGCAATATTACATGTTGTATTGTGACACGTGTATATAGGAGACATGTGTTTGTAAAGCATGAAAGTTATTTTCACTGAATTTCCAAGCAGAGGAAGTTATTTTCAATGCAATCCCAAGCGGAAGCGTGGCTGGGCGTTAGAACACCTGCTTACCACGTAGACGGCCTGGGTTCGATCTTCATTCGGACCCGGAAGTCTTTATTATTTATTTTATTTGCATCTTTCTCGATTTTTCGGTCACAGAGAAGATGATGATTTTTCGCTCACAACCAACGACGCCGCCAGCGCCGCCGACGCCGACACCGACGCCGACACCGGAACTTCTGCGAAACGAGCTCTTTAACGCTATCGCGTTAAAAAACATCTACAAGAATGCCCCATGAAAGTGCCTTTACCTCCGTGGTGTGGTGGCAACACGTTTAGACTAGCTCGCAATAGCCATGCAATGCTACCGGCTTCAGCCACTCAATCTGACGAAGCAAGATGAAGGTGCTAGGGGAACCACTGACGCAGCCGCGGGGTGGTGGGGGGTGGGAGGAGGAGTGGGTTTGAGGGGATATAACTACATCGCCCCCCCCCCCTCCAGTGGCGTAGCCGGGGGGCTGGGGGGTTCAAACACCCCCCCCCCCCCCGAAATTTTTCAATTTTGCTTGCGTATATATGCACGCACACATACAAACGCACGCACGAACATACATAAAGTATGGTTTAACCCCCCCCCCCCCCCCCCGAAAAAAATTTCTGGCTACGCTCCTGCCCCCCCTCCCCCCCCCCACACAGAAAAATTTCTGGCAGCGCCCCTGCGGAGAATACTTCGTAACAGATGGAGAATCCTGCTTCGGCACAAGCTTGACAAGCACCTGTTCGTCGCCCGATGACACATGTTATACATGAAACCGCCGACGCACATTCACCTGCGAGAAGCACGCACGAAAGCGCTCGAACAAAAACCAATACAATTCGAGAGGCTGTATTCACCCATGCAAGTGTTGCTATCTCGTGGTTCCGCCTCAATCCTTGGACAGTTGAGCGGCAATACATGAATATTCTTGACGTTGTTTCTCTCTCTCTCTTCATACACCGACAGCGTACGTATACGCTGTCTCAATTGAACGGACGTTACGAAGAAAGCAAAATAGACATACAAACTCGTTTGGTATCGCAACTACTACACAGCGTTAACTTGAGATAACCACACCGAGGGTGCTCGCCGAGTTTTCAAGAGTGCAGCTTCAACGACTCATCAAAACTAAGGAGGCAGGAGGAGGAAGAGAAAAACGGAAGGACAGGGAGGTTAGCCAGTTCTCAGATCGGCTGGCTGTTCATACTTCGTAGCAAGTTAAAGAACCCCGGGTGGTCGAAATTTCCAGAACACTCCATTAAGGCGTCTTTCGTAATCATATCGTGGTTTTGGGACGTAAAGCCCTAGAAATATTACGATTAATTATAACCTGCCTCAGCGGTTATTGTGGTCGACTGCTAACCCGAAGGTCGCTCGGTGGCCGCATTTCGATGGAGGTGAAATGCTAGAGGCTCGTGTGCTTAGATTTAGGTGTACGTTAAAGAACACCCGGGTGGTCGAAATTTACGGGGCCCTCCACTGTACGGCGTCTCTTATAATCATATCGTGGTCCTGGGACGCAATACCCCAGCAATTGTTATCATTAATTATGATAGCAAGGGAGCCCGTGTGCTTATAACGTGCGAGGCTGCAGGCAATGGTCACGTGCGTACGCACCTGTGCTCTTTTTCTCCTCCTGGTCCTGGTCCTCCAGGTGCTTGATGACCAGTTCGGCCATGACCGAGGCCCGCCGCGATTGCCTCGCCTGGTGGAAGAAGGCCTCGGGAGGTCCGGTCACCTTGTCCAGTTCGATGTCGCTGTTGCGCCGCTCGTACGAGCCCCCCGCCCACGGGGCTCAGCCGGTCACGCTTCCGGTGGTGTTTGCCGTTGCCGCCGCCACTACCGGTCTCCATCTTCCCGCGAGGCATCTTCTACACTTGACACCCTTGGCCTTCTGAGGACACGCGCTCGCGCTCTCGTCGTAACCGTTGGGAGCTGAACGCCTTTCACAGAACGGACACCAATCGGAGAAAAACTAAGTGAAGCGAAACCTTGGAATTGGACGCAGAATCCTAAGGTCGATGTCAGCTTGTATCCGCTGTGTCCCTTGAGAAGAGCGCTCCAGGGAATCACAGTGAGAACTTTCCAGCAATCGCCGAAGAAAAGGAGAGCAGACTCGATGTTGATGGCGAGTGGCCGTAACACTTCGATCCTTCTTCCGAGTGACGCAGTTCGACGCAGGCCTGTGTACGATGGATAGGATTCTGTACACGATGTTATTCGTGCAATGAGCCAGGAATCATAGGTGTGTAGGTATGCAGGCACGAACGGCAGTAGCGTAATGTTTAAAGCACCGAGCTGACGAGACGCTTCTGTCAGCAACTCCCTTTACGGCGCACAGCAGCTCGTCTCAATTCTCCAAGCTGACGCAGGCTAACTGCAGCTACGGTTATAGCTGAACGCCAATTTTTTTTCCCCTCCTTTTACCTGAGCGTGCGTACCTGGCCGTTATGAGAAACACGTTACACCCAGCCGGCGCGGAGACCGAAAGCGACGGTTTTTCGAAGCACGTGAGCTGCCGGCAATCCTCGGCAGCCGCGCATTCGCTGCTCGCTGGGTCGCGTTGTATCAGAAACAAGAGAGGCAAACGGGAGGAGGAGGAGGGAGACAGTAAAAAAGAAACAATCCGAGGCCTGGTGGCTTGGTCGGCGCGCTGTTTGCCGGGCAGGCTGCGCTCCACGTCCGGTGCCGCTACGGTGAGAACGGCGCCAGTGTATGGAGAGCAGGATGACGGAAGAGAGAATACCAAAGAGAAGTGTATATAAACAATATTATATGTTTCTATGAAGAGCGGCCGTGTGTTGGCGCGAATCTGGTCGCGTAACGACGACGCCTGCAAGTCGAGACATACTTTCGAGACACATTCGGACTTGTGACGGCAGTTTGGCGCAGCTGGCTGACGATGTTTCTGCTTGTTGTCGTTCACGAGACCCGGGGCTCGACATCTTACTAATAAGGAACGAAACGGGCGTTGCGGGTGAGGCAGCAGGGAAAAAGTTGACGTCGCCAACCGTGTATCGACTCTTCAGACGCGAGCGTTACCGATTCGTCACACCCTTCCATACGCCCCTTAACCTCCTATACTCGCCCCACGAACATATTGCGCTCGCGGAGCTGCGACCCGCCAAACGCATGCTAATAAATCAGTTAGCGAAAACAAAGCAATGAAAAAATTCCCTCAACTAAACGCCAAGTTAAAAGATCTAAGATCTAATCGCGAAACAGGGTTGCAAACTTTGGTCCTTTTTTTCTAGTTTGGCAAGAAATTTCGGAAAATTCCCAAGTATATGGATGATGAGAAGAAAGCAGCATAGGAAAAACTAATGAGTTCCATTTAGCAGAACCACTAAATTTCGTTATACGACTAAATTAGGTCGTAAGGCAACAGGTAGGATCCACGTCCGCGAGACGCGAACCTTCAGACCCCATCACAACTGTTTAGCTGTCACGTAACTGTCTTGTGCGCATCGTTAAACAAGCCACTAGCATAGGCGTGCGCATGAAAGGGGCAGGGGGGAAAGATCCACAACTCGTAATCATCTCTAGAGAGAGAGAGAGAGAAATCTGCCCCATAGCTTTACTCAGTCGGACATCTCACGTCATTTTTTATGTCGCAAGGCAATCGCTACGCATGTTTTTTTTACGATAATGGCGACCAAGGACCCCCAGGGTTGCTTTCGAAGGACGCTTTCCTTCCCACCTTCACCCCGTAAAGCCGGAGGCCTTTGTGAGAAGCACGTCGTCGCCTCATTTCATTTTTTTCATCGATTGCGGAGCTGGTTGTCTTCTTGGACGCGACCAACAGGAAGGGGGGGGGGGGGGGGGGCTCTGGTGACACTTAGCCCCCTCTAGGAAGAACCCTGCGCACGCCTATGGTCACTAGATTACATGTAGTGGGCAGCGCATGTTGTTGCATGTGTTGCTGCTCAGGCAGGTGTTTCCAGCAGCGTTAAATATATACTTCTCTTATAGAAATCACAAGGCCAGCAGCCGCGTGAGAAGCCAACTTTGGCACACCACAGCGCAGAAACACACAACGGACGGAAGGAACACAAACGACGACGACCTCTCCGTTCTTTTCCTCATGTTGATGTATTGATCCTGCCCCGTTACTCTCCGAAAGCGTTGGTGCACCTAACGTGGTTCTGCACTGCCTCAAGGATCGGAGGCACCTGACGTGGTTTTGCACTTCCTCCGTGATCGGCCCACCTTTGGCCAAGCTACGATGTCATGCGATGACGTCATCATGTTACGTTACGTCACTGACGTTATCATGACGTCACAGACCCCCAGAATTTGTGACGTCATCATGTTACGTTACGTCACCGTGACGTCATGATGACGTCATATGGTGACGTGATCACGTGATGATGATTTTTTGCATCACTCGTTCCCGACGCCGCGGGACGCCGACGGTCAATTTTCGCGTTTGATGAGGAATCTAAGGCTTTCGACCTTTAAAAAACCGTCATTTGCAAAAGCGGTGTTTTTCTTTTTGCTTGGCCTAGATCTTTGATGACCGAATTTTGGGCGATATCCACCTCGTGCGCTGCTGCCTTTCAGCTGCACATGTGGCGCCACCTACGGCGAACGGTGGCGAAAAGTGGATGCGCGCGGCTCATAGAAACCTTGCGCAAAGCGCCCGCTACTCACCGTTTTATAATTCATATTTCATTCTGGCTTTTATATTTGCAGTTCCGACGCTGCTCCACTAGACAGCCATGCCGCTAGTTACGTTGATTGTTCTATTTTATTTGTTTTATAATGGCAGGTCCGTTTTTTTATCACCGTGCGTGCTCGCGATGCGCTGCATAGTTTTCTTACAAGCATGCTTTTGCGTAATCTGTTGAACACAGAATAAATCAAAAAAGGTTGCAATATAAAACAATCTTGTATTATTGATCCTCCTAAACAGTGCAAGCAATAATGCAGATTATGCTTATAAGTCGAGTCCACTTACAACGATACCGTTTATGACAATATATCGGATATAACGATGAACAACGGTGGCACCGCCCACTTTTGTATGCTTTCTATTGTAAAATAAACCGCTTATTACGATGCCCCAGTGCCGCGATATCGGATATAGCGATTGAATCCGGGTACAGCGGGCGCCGAAAATGGCTCGCCGCGCCGATGGCATGCGCCGCTGTGCGCCCCGCACCCCGACCACACCCTCAGAGAACTAGTCGACTGCACCTCTTACGAGGAAAGCGAGAGGAGGAGGAGCTTCCCTGCCGAACTTCCGAAGCGATGCCAGGAGAGGCCTGTGAAGCGTCCGTCGACGAAGAACTGCCGGAGTTGTGGTCGGTGCTTAACGAAGATGCGTCGAGTCTGGACCCCTTACTTCATGCAGACAATGTCGCGGAAGCGTCCGAGTGCCTCAGTCATGAGGCGATCATTTCGCGTATACGTACGTGTTACGGACATCTGTGAGAGCGGCGACTCCGACGACGTGGTTGAGCAGTCTACCCAGGTACTTTCATCGCAGGAGGCCCAACGGATGATAGTGTCCCTCCGGGACTTTGTTGTCGCGAAGGGACCTCCCGCTCAGCCACGTGGAGCACCTTGGTGGCCTTCAGAAAGATGTGCGCAAGCTATGCGTGAAGCAATCAAAGCTGACAGACTATGGCTTTTCTACAAACAAGTACATAGTTGCACTACCTTACTTGCATGCAAATAAAATGTTTTGACCTCTTTGTTGTCTTTCTTTTCTCAACCCGCTTATTACAATCATCGGTCATAACGATGGGATTTCGTTGGCACTTGGATACCGTTATAAGTGGACTGCACTGTATGTCCTTTAGGAAACGCACAAAAGGCACGCATTTTTATCTTCACCCAACACTTGTAGCACTCAGCTAGACAACTAATTATGTCAAGAAAACCGAAAGTTAACTTCTTCAACGTTCTGACAGGCGTCACACAGTTGCATAATAATGTGCGAAAGTACTAGAGCAAATGAACAACAAACATTCACACGGCGTTTTTTTTTTATTTCACAGACCGCAATGAAATCATGAGGGACTGTAAACTGCATTACAGTCACATATTTCTGAAGATCTAATCAATTTCACCGTTTAAACCACAATGTTCTATCATATGCGTTTTAAATTAAGCATGACATTACTCGCACACGTGTAGTATGTATATCATATGCTAGATTCTCCTTTGGTACGTGAAACTCCACATAAAATGCGATTCTTGAGTTCGATTGCTTGCTAGTCAACGAATGCGATTCGTGGACTAGCGAGCATGAAGGGTACCTACTTACAGCCTAACTCACCTTTGTAAAAACGGTATTCCAATTTCAATTCAATACTAACCGGCGCAATTCGATAACAACAGACTTGTTACCACACAGTGGCATCAAGTTAACACGCGTGGTCAAGCGTGGTATATCAACTGTAGGACAATCGCGCGCCTGCACTACGCTGGAATATTCTAGCAATTTCAGCGGTTCTCACGATGTATCACAGTTCCCTTCGTCACGTCATCAAACTGCTGCGACGCCGAGAACTACACACATAGCTGACTGTCAAGCAAAAACGCTGTCTTGCAGCCATCTTGTCCAGCGACCAACGAACAAAAGTGCACAACTGAGGCGGCTGAACCCTTGCCGTTGATGCGATGACAGTTGAGCGAAATCAGGGCTCATCGTCCGACGTGTGGCCAACACCTTAACACAATTTTAACGTTGCACCGTGCAAGGAAGAAGACGCGACGAAGGTGTCGAGCCCAGCCGGTCTTGTCGGGTGCGCTGCCGTCTGCACAGCGCGCGCTCCCCCTGCAACGAAAGGAAAAAGAAAGAGAACTGGAGAGAGGGGTTAACTGAGGGCATGGTAAAGCGGTGGAACCAAGAAGAGGTATTGTGTCGTCGCTGTGACGTGTAGTCGAGAGAAGGCGCTAGTTTGTTTTTGCGCAACGGAAGTGCAAATTCGATTCAAAATGCATGGGTTCCTATGGGGGATTGAGAGAGGGTGTAACCACCTTTCTCCTCACTAGTCACCAGGGGAGTCGAGCGGTGGCGTCACCATACCAGCGCACGAGGCGGATAACCAAAATTCTGTGTCTTCTGCTGCTGCGTCCCAAGTAACCGTATTGTTCTGCATGTCCGTTGGCCAGACGTGCACCACGAACGCCCCGAGGAACGCTTCGTGCATTGCTATATTTTGCGAATAACAAGTCGCACGAAATCTGCTCAAAAGAGGCATCCTGCTGTCTCGCTCACTGCTTGCTCCTTACATCTTATCTGTAACAGACCTCCCTCCGCCTTCTCTCTCTCTCTCTCTCTCGCTTCTTCAATCGTTCTGTCACTCGTGTGCAAGAATACGACGCAAAGGTCTGAGGCAAATATACAGGGCGTACGCAAGTTACCCGTGGAGGTTCCTCCGCAGCCGTCGTTGTCATAAAGGGAACATAACTGCTGCTGACTGCCGTCTTATCAGCATGGGCGAACACTCAGCGAGCACGCAGAATTCTTTTGTAGTGCTGCAACTCCTCCTTTACGGTGTTTGCCGATCCAGGCCAGGGGGTGGGAAAGGCATAACGAGAGACACAGAGAGAGAGAAAGCTGGAGAGGAGGAATTACCTGGAGGGCAAGTGACACTGACACGGAGAAAGATGGGCATGTGACGTCACGAAAACAGACACTGTGACCTCTACACTTGCCCCAAGTAGAGATAGATAGATAGATAGATAGATAGATAGATAGATAGATAGATAGATAGATAGATAGATAGATAGATAGATAGATAGATAGATAGATAGATAGATAGATAGATAGATAGATAGATAGATAGATAGATAGCAGTTAAGAAATCATGTCTTCCGCAAGACAAAAGACAAATACTATAGCGATAAAACACCTGTAAATGTTGTGGTAGAAGCGTTCTGATCGTCTATTTTAGGTTATGTGTAATAACGCGGGTTGCATGTTTTTAATGCATTGCAGAACATCAAAAGTATTTGTTCTTATAGACCAGAATTTTCTTCGCTTGCAGGGGCCAGTCATCTTTGGGGGGGGGCTACAGGTCAGATGGAACGGTTGACCACGATAGCGTCGGCCTCGCTCACAGCATCCATCCATACCAAAAATAGCTCTGCGACGAGCGCCTGCCTCGCCTGGCTGTAACACCACGTTCCCCCACTTACGCACGCCCCGGGAAAGATTGCGGGCGGGCTACAGGGGAGACACGAGGCGCGTTGCGTTTCCCTCTAGTCCAGCCGTGGTGCTCAATAAAACTTTAACATGCCTCGGGATGGCGACCTTAGCTCAAGTACTGTAGGGAGCCTTGATGCACACTTTTTGCATCGAGGCACGCTAAAGTACTGCGTTCAATGAGAGACGTTCTTCTGGCTGTCACACCACTTTATCTGATTACGCTCTCACCACTAACTAATACAGCTATCACAAGGGTTTGTTTAATCATTGATCGTGGACGTCATCAGTCGTCGGGATAAAGACGTACCACCAAGCGTCAACGTGTGTATATACACGTTAAATGGTGCTATAGCTGCGAAACACCAATATACATTGTGCAAGCTCTCTTATATCAGTGTACAGTAAAAAATCAACTACTTATTTCTGCAAGGAGACATTTTAGCATCGTGTTATACCGATTCCTATGACGGAGGGATCAACCAATGTTTTTTTTTATCTTATCGATTCCCAGATAACATATCGTTACCTTTTCGTACAGTCCTGCTTTAATCTCGAAAAGGCATTAATAGTTGACACTAAATATGGTTTTAGTCTCAGGTAACGATGGCATTAACGTAAAAAGAATTAGTTTTGACGACTGAGTTGAAGGAATGTGCGGGTTTGTTAGGCGTGTGTTCTTATCTCGGACAAATGCAGCTCGACTTAGACGAAGACAGGAGACACAGATAGAGACGGACGAGCGCCGACTATCTATCTGTGTCTATCTGTGTCTACTGTCCTTCGTCTAGTCGTTCAATGGATATCAATTATTCTCTTTACTTTTGCTTCTTGCTGGTGGTTCGTGTATACGTGGCAAACGCAAGAAATAAAGAGTTGATAGTCAGCGCTCGTGTCGTCGTACGTGTTCATTCCTCGTCCTGTACTTTAATTTCGCGCTGTTCTTACCATCTCTGCATACTATACAGCGGCGTACTCGTGTAGTGGGTTCGAAAACAAACGCCCCAGAGCAATCAAGTGAAGCAGAAGCAGCCGCACTACGCGAGTTTTCTTCTAAATGAGACTGTCATAGCTAAACGCGCAGCTATTTGTTATTTCACTCTCCGGCTCTGTGCGCGCGGTATACGGCATGCCACCCGACCTTATACTAACGAACCCTCTTTCGACTAACGAGCATATAAGGGAAAGCTGGGGGAGCCGCTGCGAACGAAACTGCATAGTCTGTCGCATGCATGTACGGCACAACAAAGAGTTATTCCGACAACCGGAGCGAGCGGCGCTCATTTGAATTTGCCATCATTCGTGCGCGTGCGACCGGGATGCATATCGCATTACGTATGCACGAGGCTCACATGCCGCGTGATTCTGACTTCCTTCCGCGCTACTGTGAAGAGAAAAAAAAAAAGCGTTTTAGATTGCGTCACACAGTGCGCATAACGTACACGCCGGATGTGACGACAGAGAAGTGCCGGGGCATTATAATGTCCTTCGTTGTTGCGACGATGTTAGATATTGCGCTCGCTGCGCGCTAGCTCTTTATTTATATACGCGACGTTCTCCTTGAAATGGCTGCACACTGCCGATCATGGAAGCGTATATATCGAATTTCCCTGCGAAACTGGAAAAAAAATGGCGTAAAATCGTACATCCTCTTGGTCGTCATCATTTAATATGCGTCATGTATATCCTGTATGGCACTGCCGACATCCGTTTGTGCATATAGGCCTGCACGGATTCACTCAATGGCGTCACTGGCGTCCTAGCCCCTTGTTGCCGCTGCTGCTGTTGTCGTAGCTTAGTTGGTGGCATGTGGAAGACACGGTCAAGTCAATTTTGTCAGTAACAATAATTTTTTTTTTCAAGTTTCACGGGCGACCAAGCGACGATGTCATGTGATGACGTCGTAGTGACGTCACAAATTTCGTCGATTTGTGACGTCATGATTACGTCATCACACGACGACAATTTTTTTTTGCATCACTTCGTGTGACTACGCCGCCGACGGACACTTTTCGCGTTTGATGTGGCATCCAAGGCTTTCGCCTTAATAAAGTGCCGGCATTAAAACCCCTATAGTTCGCTCAGCAAATACGTAGCAAATATGTAGCCGAAACGTCGCGTAAATTTAGAACCGTTTTATACGGCAAATAGCTAAGTCGGGGAGGGAGGGAAAGGAGACCACCCTTTCTCTCCTCACCCTCGGATTTTTTGCTAAAGGACAAGTACTGCAATGAAATTGAGCTGTATACGGTTCTGATTATGTTGTCATACAACGTCAAAAAGCTCTTGGTCAAACCTCGTATAATTCCACACATGTCGCCTGCGTTCGCAGCGGTGAATAACCGTGTCAAAGAGATCATAATGGAGTCCATCGCCCACTGGGAGGAGAGAACTTGCCTCGTGTTCGTGCGGAGGTCCCAGGTCAACCTCTGGTACATCAACTTTCGTACCGACAACGATGGGTGAGTTTGCACTAATTAGTAGTCGCAAATGTCGCTGAACTGCGTATTACATTGCGATTATAGAAATTCGACGGACAATCAAAACTAAAAAAAACCACAGTGACTTTTTATAATTAAAATATGGACGATATAAAACAGTGGAACGCAAAAAAAAAAAAAAAACTGTTTGCTTAATGAGGGATCTGACCCCACGTTTTTTAATTACGCGAGTGACGCTCTTATCAGTTAGGCTGCCGTGGCATGGTTTTCCCTTCCAGCTTCCTGGATATTTATGCATGATTACTAGATCTAACCGTGCTAGCTCAAATACTTTGTTTGGGTGTGCCAAAGCCACAGTTATGTAGGGGATCCGTCGCGTATGGAAGTAGGAGCTATCGAAGCAAAATGCTCCCCCCCCCCCCTTTTTTTTTTTTCATTCTTTCGCTAGTACGGACGGCTCAGTAGCAATTTTCACGTTTCGTGTCGCGACTCTTGTTTCGCACAACGCGAAGTCTACGCCACGCTATACTCTAATTGGCTTACATATGTAATGTACCTCGATATTAACTATCTCTACAAGTGTTCTGGTTGACGACTCTGTCCTGTAAAGACTCACGCTGTAGAGCTGCAGACGGCACCTCAATATTCCCAGTGCAACATAACACGCGATAAAGAGTACAATTATATTTTTTGAAAGCGAAATTTCTGTATGTCTCCTTTTCAAAGTCGGTCGTTCGGTGTGCCTGCTGTACATCTGTCTCGCAAAGCAGCAAAGTGCCGTTCAGTGTCGCCCTGTTCCTGCAGGCTTGGCCCACATTGGTTGGCAAGTCGTCCTCGCGCACAGTGTCGCGGCGAAGTGGGCAGATCTCGGAGGCAGTAAACTACTCGTAACGTGGATCACGCGCTCAGAATGTTCACGCTTATATAAACCTATTCCACGCTTGTAAACAGCGGTAGGCGCCGTCGACATACTCAGAGGCGCTTGTAGCGACGTCGCGGCGCGCAGGCTCCGCAAGGCAGTGGCGAGCTTTGGGCTGGGCGGAGCCTGCGCGCCGCGACGTCGCTACAAGCGCCTCAGTATGTCGACGGCGCCTACCGCTGTTTGCAAACATGGAATAAGTCTATATAGCCGCCTTTCCTGGCAGGAACGTAGTCGCGATGGTTGAAAACATTTCTCCAGAGTATGATCACTTCCATAAGTACATTGAATTACATCCCAGAGCGCTACGGGCTCATAGTACTATTCTCCAATACAGGCAGCCTCAGCCTTAATCTTTTTGTACACGACTGTGACGCTCTTTCCTATCCGGTCGCTTCGTTTCTTGCTTCCGCGTCTTCTCCACCGCAATAAATATGAACCAAGTATTCCAGCAACAAGTAGTAATGCCTCCTTTTAGCCTGCTATATGTTGCCGAAGTAATATACATCGTAATTACTCATGCGCACGTCATAATCTCTCATTCTGAATTACATTTTTTTTCATTACTGACCCATACTCTTACTTACACAACGCAGGTGCTGGTCATTGGTCGGCATGGAGCCACTCGGGCCGCAGGACCTCAACATTGGGCCCGGATGCGAACACGTGAGCATATTCAATAACTTCTTGATAGCCAGATAACCAGTCAACTTTGAAGAAAGTTCTGCAGCGCCGTAGCGCTAACGCTCTTCTCTGAAATTCTCCACTGAATTACCACCGAAATTTTCCCCCACTTTTGTGCTGACCGCCACAAATTTGCCGGCATAGCGCGTACTTTGTATACTTCGAGTCGGCTCCGGCGCAGAATTTTCAGCCTGATCGCCCTTGTTGCTTGAGCACCCACTGGACCAGCTCACGCCTGACGAGTTTTCCCAGCTCGTTGCGTGGAATCTTGTCGACGAACGTGATGCCGCCTTCCAAGCGGAAGCTCTTCGGTGCGTTTTCTGGGAAGCGAGGAAAAAGGGAAAGAGAGAAAGCAAGAGGGAGCGAGGGATTTAAACACATGCAGAACAATCAATTCAATGAAAGTGCTGCAATTCGACTAAGGGATAGTGCTTAGCCAAGCAGTCACGAGGCCAACTCGTATGTATGTAATTATAATGCATCCCGTAACTCTCAGAAGTACTCACCTAACTATCAAAAGATTATTGAGACATCCTTTGGCATGTTTAAGTGACGTATATTTGCGCTATTTTCAGCAATACGCTAATTGCTGCTAATTTTTCTCGGCTGATGAAAAAACGCCGCCGAATGTGAGAAATAACTGTTCTTTTGTTTTGAAATGGTTGGTATCATTGTGAGTTCTACTGCAGATTATCAAGGTGCTAGCTTGAACGCGCATGCACGAAAAAGCTCGTGCATCGAAAGACGAAATCTGCGTTTTTGTTTCTTGACATTAGTTACATTTATTTTCCTGATCTCTAGAAAAAAATAAATCTCTCGGCATTTTAGTGGAAGTTCTAACTCCATCTTTCCTAAGCATCAGCGGTGATTTCTATCAGAATATTTCCCGAATCTAGGCAAAGCGCTCCAATGATGCCACGCCCGTTCTCTGTTTCACTGATCCCTCGCCCAAATTCCGTTGGAGATGAGACGAACCTTCTACGAATCCCGCGCGAAGTGTCCGGCTTTCAGTGTGTCGGCTCCCGGCTTTCGCACAACCACAGCGTGCGCCACGTGGACCGGCTTCGTGGTGCGGAAGTCCGACGACGGCGCAGTCGTGCACTTCCGGACACTTATGCAGCACACTCTCCACTAACACCGGCGAGACCTTCACCCCGCGGCAGCAGAAGAAGTCGCTCATCCGTTGCACCAGATACAGCCAACCGTCTTCGTCGTAGTAGCACTGGTCGCCTACGGGTGGATGGGGTTAGATTAGATTAGTAAGATTGCGTGGACAGGCACGCACCGTATACTACAGGCGTTTCGGAGGAAGTCTTTGCTCAAGCTAACAGCCAAACCAGGTGCACAGAAAACTCACAAGGTCTCTTACGCATACGCTCAAGTTGACTCGAAGGCTCGAAAGCAGTCTTCTTCATTTTCTTATCAGTCGACGTAATGATCCAACCCCACCCCCCATCTCGAAATCTTTCTGCTCCTAACGCAGTCAGTAAATTATTATAAATATTAAGATATTAGTAAATTACTGTTTCACAATTCCAATAACGCCACGCTTGCCGCGATAAGGCGCTTGGTAAGCGAGAAAACTGGCAAAAAGAAAATGCGACGCCTATATTGAAATTCCCGCAACCAAACGCCATGATGTCATTGATGTCATGATGGCAAGCACCCACATCATTTCATTCTTCACCGCGCGCGAGTCCCCCGATTTGAAAACCGCGCGTTTAGCGTCACCGTAGCTTGAGCCATGGCCTCCTAGATTGTGCACCGACGAGAGAAACTAGCCGGCGCGCAATCTCGGAGGCCATGCTTGAGCGCACGTGGTCTCAGGCGCTTCCCCGCTGTGGGGCGCTAGTTCTTTACAATTTTATGCGGGCGTTTTGAAGTGGCGCTAAAATTGGTCGCAATTAACGACGCTAGCATTAATTATACGATACGTTAGAGCACTTACGATTCAATTTCGGCATTACCGGACGCAAGGCTACAAATTACAGTAAAAAAGTCACGAACAAGAATTTCGCTCTCAGGGGTCCTTTAATAAACGTTTCTTCTTCAAGACTACGTTAACTCGCGCGCAACCTAAAAATGGGCGATAACATTTACTAACCCAGATATAATTAATCCATACTAGTCCTAGCGGTGAGCTTCATTGTTTTGCCGAGCTCACGGTATTCTTACAATATACAAACACAACGAGCGTATACCTGTGCTGTGCCAGCCTTGGCTGTCAGTGGCGGGCTCGTGCAGCCTACCCCAGTACCCGCGCATCAGACCCGGACTTCGAACCACCAGCTCGCCTTGTTCCCACGGTCCGAGAGGCTTGCCCGTCTCAACATCCCTCACCTGCAGGAGGAGCACGACGTAGAACGTTCACTCTTTTTTCTTTCTATATTCAATACCGCAAACCTTGGTACAGCTACGAGGAAGGTTCGTAAAGAGACAAACAAAAGCAAATGGAAACAAAGTTAATAAAATTGCAAAGTTTCAAAGCGCGGAGGAAGGCAACAAATATTAAAGCGATAGCGTGAAAGAGCTCGTTTCACAGAAATTCCGGCGTCGGCGTCGGCGTCGTTCGTTGTGAGCGAACAATCATCATCTTGTCCGTGACCGAAAAATCGAGAAAGATGCAAACAAAATAAATAATAAAAATTTCCGGGTCCGAGTGAGGATCGAACCCAGGCTGTCTGAATGGCAAGCATGTGTTCTACCACACAGCCACGCGTCTGCTCGGAAATACAGCAAAAATAACTTCCTCTGCTTGGAAATGCAATGAAAATAACTTTCATGCTTTACAAACACACGCGTCTTGTGTACAGGCGTCACAATACAACGTGTAATATCGCAGTAATATTGCGTGGTACAAGCGTACATTGCCATCGGGCGTCAGAACATGTGAATAGCACAACGACATCAAGGTTTAAAGCGAGCCACCCATTACAAAAGGCACACACCTTACTGCGCGTATTCCCTTAAGACCCCGTGGTGGGCACATAGCAAGTTCGAAAACATCTCACGCGCATAGTTGCTCGTGGTTTAAAGCATGCTGCTCATTACATAGTATGCACTAAGTGATTGAAGTGCGCACTATAGGGACAGGATATCGCTGTCGCGCTCAACTCTTAAAGGCGATCGAAGCTTAGCGTCCCCCAGTTTTTTATTCCAATCGATTGCAGTGAGAGGACAAAATGAAAACCAATACATCTTTTCGTGTCAAATATGGCTTCAGTGAACAAGGAGTATTATGGCGGCGAGATATCCCTCGATGTCGAAGAGGACAGACAGGGTGAAGGGTTAATTGCTAGGTCCCGATTCCGAAGCAAGTAAATAAATAAATTGTAAACGTAATGCTTCACATCTTTGATTAAGACATTGAATGTCATTAGCCTGTATTATTTCAGAGGGTGAGTCATACAATAAGATCACGCAGGTGGGAGGACGAGAGAGTGTGAGAGCCTGCAAACTTAATCACACACCGCTTTCACTTTACATTGTTGCAATTTTGAACGAGAATATTGGCAAACTTACCTGTGCTTCGACGCCCATGCCCAAGCGGCCTATCGATTTGAAACGGCATGGTGCGCTGTAAAGGCCAGCCGCGACGAAGGTGATCTCCGACTGGCCGTACACTGCAGTCGCGCAGAGAATAACGATATTTTTATCCTCATAATAAATCACACGTGTAATTATAGTGCCCAGAAACAGCTAGAAGCTTTTCTATTGGTGCACCTGAAAAGAAATGCGCAATGCAGAGGAAAGATAACTGATTGCTCAACAGGAAAGACGAAAGAAAAATATAAGAGAGATAATTGATCGGTTTTTCCGTCCCAAAACCACGATATGATTATGAGGGACGCCGCCGTAGAGGAGGACTCCAGGAATTTCGACCACTTGGGGTTCTTTAAAGCGTACCTAAATCTAAGTGCACAGGCCTCTAGCTTTTAGCCTACATCGAAATGCGGCCGCTGCGGCCGGGACTCGATCCCGCGACCTTCGGGTCAGCAGTCAAGGCACCGTAACCGCTAAGACCAATGCAGCGAAAAAAAAAAATAATAAAATGTGGTGAAACAAACAGCGACCACTTGGGCTTGAGGGTGAAAAAATCAAGCGGTGTGGTTATCGTTCGCCGAACATTCGTATCTCAATCGAACGAAGAACCGTAATCTTGAACGAAAAAAAAAAAGAATTTGATACAAGGCATGCAGTCCTAAGTGAAGTAGGCTTCCAAAGTACTTTTGGTTCACTTGGAAAATAATTTTTTCAGGGCTACAACTCGGAAAGAAACACTACTTTTGAAATAGGGTCGGAAATAGAATCTGTGTGAATGAGCCTGCAAATAATACAAAATTAAACTAGACGATTATTTAATTTTAAAATAAACAAGTTCATTATGAAGGCGCCGTACGGACTGTGAAGAGTTAGAGGACGCTGGACCCGTAGCAACAGCATTGGCTTAATGGTGGTGTTGGCTACCGTTGGCTAGTCACACTCTGAAAAGTGCGTTTAAGGACCCGTAAAAAATGCTGTCGCATTTAAATGCGCTAAAATTAAGTGAGGCTTGAATTCAGACGTTGACAGAATGTATAGAGCAACGGGTTTGCTAGTATGTCGTAAAATACAGCACTTACGCTGAATAAACGAATCGAGATTCAGTTCCTGGAAGAGTGCCTTGGCCAGGTCCTCGTTAATGCACGAGGTCGCACTCGCGAAGTATTTTAGGCAGCTGAGGTCGCAATATTTGCGCTTCTCATTTTCCAATATGCACCGTGCCGTGTAAGGTGTCGTGTACAAGGCAGTGACCTGTTGAGAACAAGGAGCAAAGCAACAGTTGTTGATAAAAGTCACAGTATATATTTCGATTGTTCTGCCAAAGTCATTAGAAATATAATTAGGCAGATTCCAGGTATTATCGAAACTTCCCGGCAGCAAAACTGCTGCTGTAGCTCAAGTACCGTATTCACACGATTGTAAGTCGACTGGAATGTAGGTCGACCCCACTAAAATCACACGACAAAAAAGAAAACAAAAGGAAAAAAAAAGCGCGAGCGCATTTCGTAAAGGAAACTTATTTACGATGTCGCTAAAAAAAAAAAAAAACGAATTCCGGTGTGCAAATGTGGCTTCACGGCAGTGCTCCAAAACTATGCAGAAAAGCTAGCTTTGCGACAATACGCGGGGATCATTTTTAGAAAATTTTCCGCGATCGTTGCTGAGGCTTCGGGTTATAGACGAGAAAATACAGTATATGTTACAGCTAGAGCTGAAAGGTAAACATAATGTCGTAATCATCCCGCAGAGTGCCTGATTTCTCGTTTGTTTCGGTTTCGGGCTGTAAATCAACCTTACAATCGAAAATTGCTTCGGTTTTGTTGTAAGTCGACCTCCCAACTTCGGATTTCCAATTTAGGTACAAATTAGTCGACATACAATCGTGTAATTACGGTATTTTCAACACTTCCCCCAAAAACGCCGAAATCTTGTTAGATATGTAACTTGAAATAACGGCTTCTACTAAGAGTACAGCAGTGAAAGAAATATAACGAAGGGGTGTGCTGCGAATAAATTGCGGTGCTTTTTGTTTTAGGCAGCTGGTCAGAAACCTTGCATATCATCATATGCTGCTACTAGCAAAAAGCCCCATGCGCCCGCTTAAACCATCCATCAAAAAAAGGTCACAGTTTCATCGCAAGGGTGAAGCAATGAATGCCCCCCCCCCCCCCCCCGCCTTTCTCGCGTCTTTTCATGCTCGTTAAATACGGGCGGGGCGCTTCCCCTCTGCTTGAGCATTCGACGGCTGGGATCTTATCGCATGCAGGCCTGCGAGCGACGAAGATGGGCCGGCTCGTTTGATCTCTGCTTCAGCCGCGTTCGCCGTCCCCGCTCACGCGCTGTTACCCGCGGGTAGAACGTACGATGCGCTGGGGGGATCTTATCAATTTGGAATTTATACGGGACATGACGGCGACGGCAAAAATTCGTCGAGACTGTCCATAAATAAAATATAAACTAACGCGGCAAAGCCACATACCGAGATACAGCTCCATAGTGAAACTGCTGCCGCCACTACCACGCTCTGCTTATCGACTGAACGAGTAAACTTTCATTCTAACTTAAGTTTACCCATCTCACGCACTCTGTTGATTGACGGTTCAGTAGTATTCCACTAATTTCTGAACGAGTATATTTTTATCCTTACGTAAAATTACCACGTCAGTTACCATTGTAGACGCTGAAGTGTTGTTTAGCACATATTCGTTGACACATTACTATACGACACACCACATAAATATTTTTTCTGACATGTCGCTGACACCTTAAACATAAACCTCGACTCGCAACTCGACACTCATACACGTTAACAGCTGGATAAAATGAAATATCTGTAAGTTTCTATCTTCTCAACCTCATTCGAAATACAGGCGCCATGCATGGTAGAGAAGTGAACTCGTATAACTACATTCGACGTGGTTGTTATCTTTTTAATTACACGGGCGCCGAATTAGCGGTCAGACTCGGCGTTCTGTGTATATACACACCTTGTGCGTGTGCAGCGCCTCGAGCACATCGTCAGCGGTCTCAACAAAGGCAGCCGACGCTCCCTGGACAATAGCCTTGCAGACAACGTCAAAGAGCGCGTACACGTGACCCAGAGTAGTGGTGGCAAGCGCCACGTCATCTGTGTTCAGCTTCATGTGGAGAGGGTGGCTGAAACCGGCGAGATGAAAAAAAAAATCACAGCATATCCACGGAGTGAATGATGATGAGTGGGCGAAGCTCTGGAGGTTCATCGGTAAACCGTGAATCTTCCGTGAATTTTCGTCCAGTACATCATCAAAGACGTGACAAACACTGTGTGTATATATACAAGAAATTTTACTTATTCGTAAATGGTAGCTAGACGTGGCTTCCGGTCCCTCTTCATTATAACGGCTTTATGGTCGGTGAAGTGGAGGGATAGGGGTTCTTATATGGCTCCGTAGAGGATTCCTAGAGGGGAGAGAGGGGGGTGAGCGTAGAGGAGAGAGTGGAGGAGAGGACGCACATCCCGCTGTGGGGATGTGGAACGCGGACGCCGCTCCGTAGAGTAGAGGATTCCTAGAGGAGAGAAAGGGGGTTGAGCGTAGGAGAGGAGAGAGAGGGGGACGCGCGCGCCGCTCCGTAGAGTAGAGGATTCCTAGAGGAGAGAAAGGGGGAAGGGGACACGCATGCTCTGGAGGGGTGTAGGACGCGGGCGCCGCTCCGTACAGTAGAGAATTGCTAGAGGAGAGAAAGGGGGGTAAGCGTTGGAGAGGAGAGAGAGGTGGAGGGGACGCGCATGCTCTGGAGGGGTGTAGGACGCGGGAAGGAGGGATGGACTAAGCCCCCCGCAAGCACAAGGAAATGGAGCCAACCTGGGCGACAGACACCACCTGCCTAGCCAATGCTAAGCTGCCCCTCTATGCTCTCGGCCATGACTCTAGTGACTGTAGTGGTGGTGGACGGCCTTATTGTACTACAGTGTTCTGCTTGACATAGATGGCCACACCGACTGCAGGACGCTCTGCTTCCTCGGTGCACACGATGGGAACTAGAGGTGGTCTGGAACGCGCTTATTCTTCATGGTCATCAGCGTCATCGTCATCATTATCACGAGATACTGCCGGTTACGCCTGACGCGGGACAAGGTTAGACTAAGAGGAGCTTCGCCCCTAAAACAAGAGGAAACGTTGCTGTTTAGCTGGAAATACGAAGCACCGCAAGTGATTGCAATCTGCTACAACCAAAACTTTAGCGGCAGTACAAACCGAGTACGGGGTCAGGTTCTTGAAACTGGGAACCAAATGCGTTACGTAGTTCTTTAACTTTGTTACGATGGGCAATTATACGGACACTCCAGGCGCTGTTCTGGCGTGCGCAAAATGTCCAAATATACAACATCGCCCAGCGCGTCGTATGTGCTACGTGTAAGCGAAAGCTTGCGAAGGCTGCGGACAGGTGCGGCTCAAGCAGAAGTCAAACGCACGGGCCAGCTCCGCCGAGCCAAGGAGCATGAAGGGGTGCCGCTGGAAAACCGAGGGGCGGGGGGGCTGCGCCACTCGGGCGTCAACTGCGAACTTTGATCAAAAGGGCGCAGCCGCGCGCGCTATCACGACCGACATCAGTAGACGGCTCCTACCTTTGTGTACGTTCTGTTCTCCCACCGCTTACTTCGCGTTCGAGGCGAGACAGCACGGAAACCACTTCGCTCCCTGGAGCGGCCGTATTCCTTTACGCCATCGTTTTGTAGATTTACGTAGAGTTTTGTAGATCTGATCCTTAAAGAATTAGCTGTCAGCCCTACTTCGTAAAACATTCCAATTTATTGTTATCGCATTCATTGCTTCGCCCTTACGGCGAACATGTGACTTTTTATGAAGTGTTTTCGCTTTTTATTTCATTGCGGCAAAACGTTAACGGCACGCGCTTCTTGTGTGCCAGTTGTATCGTATATATTTACTTGCAGTGACAGCTCTGCTGCCTTGAAATGAAATCCTCTGTGGGAGCTCTGTTGCCTCTTTTGGGCATATCCTTGCCACTCTAATACCGCACCATCTACAGGATCGAGCCAATTGTATTTTTTTTTCTTTGTCACGGTGCCACGTTGTTGCACGCACAGATGTTATGCCAAATGTTAAGCCAAATGTTACGCACAAATGCAGACCTGGTCATAGGGTGTGTACCCAATAAAAAGCATCAATCGCGACTGTGATGACATCCGTGTGCCTATTACGAGGATGAAGTCAAACGTATTATAACCTGTTTGCCTGGACGTTGGCTAGGAGAGATTCGTGAGAGTGCACGACCACTTTAGGCTTGCCGGTCGTACCACTCGTTGACGTCATGTAGCAGATATGTTGTTCCCGGTACTCGATAGAAGGACGCGGTGTTCCATTCACTCTGCGTCCCTTCTTCAGCAGCTCACTCCAGGCGATTACGCAATTGGAGGCGCCGTCCCGTTTGTCCGCCACTTCATCGAGCACAATGATAGTCTGGAAGGAGGGATTCGCAAGAAAAAGCTCACACAACGCTCCCACAAAAGGTCACAAAAGGTTGTGCGACAAAAGGTCACACAACGTTCACTCCAATCTTTAAATGCGTGTAAACGCAGTCATTTCATACAGAAAGCCATTAAGCATATTCATTAAGGTATTACATAATTTACTTGCAGTCGATACCATTTGAAAATCAAGCAGGACAGAAGCTTAGGCGAGGAGGAAGGCTTGAAGAGATGAAAACTCCAACCCGAATCCGAACTCACAACCTTGGACGGTTGTGGGTTCGGATCCCGCCAACGGGAAGGATGAGTTCAAGTCCACTTTAATTATTTCAATTTACGTCATATTTACTCACAAGTGACTTCATGTACGCTTTCCTTGGCCTTATTTTCGGTTACATTCATTTGGTCGTGTATAACAGACAAACGAGCCCATCCGAAAAAAAAATCCCCTTTTTCGTTAATTGATAGTCTGTGATGGTAACCAGTAGATATAGATGGATAATTTCTACTCGCTGCTATTATACCAATCTTGCATTCATTCTTGTCTGGACGATTTTTCCTTCAGGCTAGTTCGTAATAGTTTAGCATAGTGTGTCGATTCCCGTACCTTAAGAGAAGGCAGCATACGCTGTAGCTCGACGGCTTCCTGAACCCAACATGGTTCACAGCAGAGGGCGGCTAAGGACATGCTCCGCACCGCGTCGGCAAGGACATCTGCACACGCGCATAATTTTTTTTCTTTTGCCGCGAGCACACACATTCCTACCGCAGTGTAGAGAATCTGTTGTACCAGTCGCGGTAGCCCGGTGATGCCTGGTTCGAGGTAACATGTTCAATTCAGTCCGTGGTAGCATGCATTCCGATGGCGGCAAAATGCAAACACTCGTGTGCTAAGATATAGGTGCTCGCTAGAGAACTCCAGGAGGACAAAAGTGATCAGGACAATCCTACAATTGAACTCAATTTCGTGCATATTCTGCAAAATCAAATTACAGAATTGAGGCAGTAAGACAAAAAAAAAAGCAATACTGACAATGACATTCGCCTCATGTGTTTGTGAAAATTAAGCGATTATTGATAACATTACTGTATTCATAAGTATTTCAAACTGCCAAAAGCTGCGTCGCATGTCGTGCCTTGAAAATAGGGCATAGAAAAAGGAAAAGCGGTATTGTGTAATCTTGCAGAATCACCCCCTCTCCCTTCCACAGTAATCGTTTCTTTCAAAGAGCTCTATTTATAGCTTTTTAATGCCATGATTAAGCCACCCAGCAATACTTGTAATGCACCTTGTAAGCTTTACTGCAATACAGCGCTGTACTGCAGTAAAGCCATAATTTCAAGCGCACATACGTTACTCAATAGGACCCGGATGTAACGTCATCGAATGCTTCTAGTCCCCTTTCAGTTTCGAAACATAAGGTTTTTGCGAGATAGTGCGCTCGATGTTCGCGTAAGAGAGCGCGCCGACGCCTATTGTCCACTACATGAAGTTTCGCCCTCGTCTGCACCGTTTTGATATGGGCCTCTTCCCTGCGAGATAGTGGTTGGACCATGGTCATGCCCGAAAAGAAAGATATTAGTTCTCAAGCTCCTACATGATTTCTTCATAAAGAGCTAACTGATACACTCTGTGATTCCTTGTGTACATGCTTGTTTTATTACCTGTTTCCAGTTGTGTGTGTGTGTGTGTGTGTGTGTGTGTGTGTGCGTGCGTGCGTGCGTGCGTGTGTGTGTGCGTGCGTGCGTGCGTGTGTGTGTGTGTGTGTGTGTGTGTGTGTGTGTGTGTGTGTGTGTGTGTGTGTGTGTGTGTGTGTGTGTGTGTGTGTGTGTGTGTGTGTGTGTGTGTGTGTGTGTGTGTGTGCGCGCGTGCGTGTGCGTGCGTGCGTGTGTGTGTGTGTTTCTTAAGTTTTTTTTATTATAATTATCTCGATATCCAGAACCAATCATGCTTACCTTCGTTACGACAGAACAAAAGACTCTTTACGCGCTACAACTTCATTAAGAAATCACCGTGGAAAGGCCGATATTTATTTCCGTTTCCGTTATGAACGTGGTACCGTGCTAAAGGATTAAAATTCATGCACCAGAAACAACTCAGAGGAATAAGTCCTGTTTCAGGCCGTGTGTCCTGCAAGCGTACTTTCCGTTGTAAATGAACCATTGCGCATAGCTCGTTCAAAAAGATTTGTGCCTCGTGTTCTATAAACCGGCGACGAAACAAAATAACAACAAAAAATGACCTCTTGACTTCTGCTTACCGAGTCCGTAGCCTGGGCTCATGTACATACAAGCTACATTGGCGCTAGCTGCGCCCAGGAACATGGGCAGCAGCTGTAATCGTCTTGTGCAGAGGAGCAGGATCCTGTCTCCAGCCTGTAGACCCAGTCGGCAGAGTGCCGTCTGCACAGCCTCCACCTGCTCGGCTACTTCGCCGTAGGCCACCGCTTCGTGGGTTGTTCCATTGATCTGAAAAACGGTGTTGTAGAAAGGGGCGTTTTTTTCCTTACTCATTTTACTAGGAGAGACCCGATCTTTAATCAGATCTGGAGAGGTTTGCCTGGTGGTTTGTTTTAACAGCGAATCTGTTCTTGGTCGAGGCTTTCGTGTCCGGGGACCGTCGTAGATCGTAGTGCGATTCACCCACAGAAAGTCTGTAAACCCCACTACGGATATGTGCCACTACTCCCAGCACTCCCAATGCTCACTACACCCACAACTCACCATTACGCCCACTAATGCTTCCGCCACTCGTGCCATTTCAGTCACCCACTTCATTCTACTTCATTCTACCCCACTGCACGACACCAGCTTCGGAGCTAGCTGAATTTTTTTTATTGTTTCTTCGTGTGATTTATTTCTGAAGCGTGTGTCAATCAATCAATCAATCAATCAATCAATCAATCAATCAATCAATCAATCAATCAATCAATCAATCAATCAATCAATCAATCAATCAATCAAAATTGATTTAGTAACAGTATGTGCGGCAGGACAAGATCCTGAGCAAAAAAACTGCATCGCACTCAACTGTGCGTATACGACTGTGCTTCATTTGATTGGACAACAGGAGGCGTTTACGCACTAGCTCCGTCCCTTTGGCGACTCTTATTTCAACGGGCTTTTACCATTTCTTGAACGCTCGCGTGCTCACATCTAAGTGTCGTATGGACATCAATCTTTGATACAATAAAGAAAAATACCCGACTGATGAGTGGTACATCCTCGAAATTTTCTCACCCATTTCGAGTTGGCATGGATACGCAGATGTTGCAGCATGTACTCCCCAAAGTTTCTCTTCAAGTCGAAGCACTGCTCCTTCGGATCAACGAGGCTCACGAGCGGCGAGGATGCCATGCTTTTCCGAAAGTCCGCGCAGCACTCTTCAGCAGGAAAAGCTGCGCCCTACAATGACTCTCGCGAAGACAGTGTATCTACGATCTGGTCCTCGTCGCTACTGACGGAAAAATAGGGGTCTCAATTGCTTCTTATCTAACTCGTTGCAGACACTGTGGCGCTACAAGTATAAATCCCAAGAAAGGAACCCGCAGATACCAACGCTGTTTCCTCAGCCTGACCTTAACTTTATTTTCTCGCCGCGTACTATCAGCAACCATGTGATGAAGCCAACTGACAGTGAAGGCTACCACTAACCAAAAAAAGAAAAAAAAGTTTGTTTAGCCCGCTCGGCTTCTTTCAGTCACCTCGCTCATCACCACATGCTTGGTTTGCATATAGGGTTTGTGCGAATAGCTGGCTTTCATCGTGCCCGCGAACAATGGCTTCTGTAACGCTGCTAGATACAACGGCCGTGATTGTTTCCGGTGCTGAAAGTGAAAGAGAAGATAAAGAGGAAGGACGCCGGCGCCGCGCGTGTGTGCTATAGAGCAAACGGCGCTCTGAGTGTGAACATGGGCAGGGCGCCGTCCAGCGCGCTTTCAAGGACGTGTATGAGCCTTCATGTGCGCGCCTCCGCGCCTTAAAAGTCCCATTCAAAGCAATTGCACTCTTTATTGGTACAATCACACGACCGTTTGTCCTTCCTCCGTTTTTTATTGCGCTCTTGTTTTCGGCGAGTGGAGACGGCACGTTTTGCTGCCCCAAACCTAGGCAGGAACGATGCATCGCGAGTGTGTGAAGTTATGTATTAAAAAAAAAAAAGTCACAGTTTCACCGCAAGGGTGAAGCAATGAATGCGATAGCAACAAATTGTAATGTTATACGAAGTGAGGCTGGCAGCTACGTCTTTTGGATCCGATCTCACGCAACTCTAGAAAACGCTTGTTTAAGAGAATTCTCTTCACGTTGAGAGCGCAGCACGTAGAAGGGTACACCGGCCGCCCGCTGTCGGCTGCCGAGATGGGGAGATAACGCGCGCGCCCGCGACGACCGCGGTCGTAAAATCGAAGGTCGCTCGAGGGACCCCCCACCCCCCTCGCGTCTTTTCACGCTCGCGAACAACGGGCGAGGCCGGTTGAACAGTTGGGGGGGATCTTATCGCATGCGCCTCGGAGCGACGGAGATGCCGGCTCGTTTGATCACCGCTTCAGCCGCGTTCACCGCTCCCGCTCGCCCGCTATTACCCGCTGGTAGAACGTACGATGCGCAGGGGGTTCTTATCAATTTGGACTTCATACGCGACATGACGGCGACGGCAACGGCGACGGCAAAAACCCGTCGAGACTGTCCATATAATTGCTATCGCAATAAAAAACGAAGAAAACAACTAAGTTTAAGAGCTTGTAAGCTGCGCAGTTGCGTCGTCTCGTGCTCCGAACGTAGTGTATGATGCTCAGAACAGCTGATACTTTTTTTTCTTATTCGACAGAATCATTCGTTGATAGTGAAACAGCGCCCACAGAAGGTGAAATGTCCGATGCGATGTCCAACCAACAGGACCGTTCTTTCGCGTTTTAGTTTACTTTACGTGGCGTAGTTACGTTACAAGCGAATCCTCCAAATAGCTCAATCTTTTATTAGCTGTATGAAAATACGTGATGCCAAAATAACGATTTCTCTCACTTAATTATTCAGTTTAGACCTTTGAGCTGAACTACAGTTCGTCGCCGAAATAGCGACAACGGGCTACTAAAAGGTGGAGCATATGTACGTAACAACGATTATGGAGCCCTAAAAATATTCAAACTTTTTTTTTTTTTTTACTGTTGGGCCATATATTATTTACCGCGTCAGACGTTTTCCACTGCTTGCTCATTGCAAGTCGATACGGATATACTGTTTGTAGAGCTTTTGTTACAAAAGCGTATATTCACACTTTCTCTTTGAAGCTTTGTCCCATTATAAAGGTAATGGGTATATTTTTGTTATTACAATCACAGAGTTTAGTTGTTGTTGTTTTTTTTTATCGAATTACTCTTTTTATTCTATTGGTTCTAGCACAACGAAGTCAGGAAAGCTGCATGTGACAATGCATATGGTCGCGTGAGGCTATGATGCCTCGGTTTTCGCCATATTCTTGCGGATCTCAGGGAAGACGTTCCTTGCCTCCACTTTCTATGACAGTCCTGCAAGTTAGGTACTCGCAGATAGTTTAGTGGCTAGGGTGTTGTGCGGCCAAACTCGAGGAGGCGGGTTCGATTCACAGCCACGGCGATCGAACTTTGACGGGGAACACATGCAAGAAAGAGACACCCATGCAGGTAAATTTAGGTACACGTTAAAGGAAGCCAGGCGCATTGCTAGGGGTCAGTTGGTAAAGCATCGAACACTCTATCCCAAGGCCGCAGGTACGGTCCCTGCCGGCGGCGAATTGTCCTTTCGTAAACTTTAATTTCTTCCCATTTATATCGTAATTACTAAAGATAACGTGCCCTGTATACATTCCTTGGCTTCATTGTCTGTTGCTTTTCATTAAGGTTGTGCGAAACGCAGTAGGGCAAGCGTGAGTGACGAAATGCGCTGAACGTGTGCGCAGACGTCCGTGGTGATCCACGAGATCGGCCACGCCATCGGCTTCTACCACGAACAGTCGCGCATGGACCGGGACGGCAGCATCCTCATCCTGTGGGAGAACGTGCCGCGAGACCGGGCATCCCAGTTCGCCCAGACCTTGGAGAACAGCCGAAATGTGCCCTACGACGTCACCTCGGTCATGCAGTATTCGCAAGGGGTACGCATTGGTCGTTTATACACACGCACACACGCCCATAAGCGTGCGCACAAGGAGGACGGCACCCCCCCCCCCCTCCCTCTCCGCTAATAATCTAAGAAGGTCATCGTTTAAAAGTGCAGGGTAATGGTCACGCGGGTGTTGACGATAATGACCCCACAGGTACTGCATACCTTTACCTTCGGTAATAACCTTGGGACCAAGGGCAGGCTGTTGTGAGAAGCACTTTATCCCCCCCCATCCCCCCCCCGCATTGGAGAACCGTGCGTATGCCTATGCACTCGCCTATTTACCGGATAACCGTATAATGAACGTTACTTGAACGGGCAGTCGCCAAACAATATGATGTGTTTCTAGCAAAACTATAGTAAACTTTCGCAGAGAAGGAGAAACGACAAAGGAAAGGAAGGCAGGTTAACCCGGTTGAACATGGTTTGCTACCCTACACTGGGGGGGATAGCAAAATAGGTAAATACAAATAAGAAAAGGGAGCAGAAAAGAGAAGTCATGCGCGCGCACACACATAGAAGTGCTTATCGCGCAATTGCAGACGGTCAGAGCTCGGTTATCATTAGGAGAAAGTGCTCTTAAAACACACTGCGAAGATAACGATGGGGGGCTACGGTCTCGGTAACCTTGTTTCAGTTAATGCGTTATCGTCCGGTGAAGTGACGTGTACACAGGCATATTTACTGGGTAGAGGTAGAGGGTTCAAGGAGACGCTCGCCCTTTCCATTCCCCCCCCCCTGCCGAGAAGAGCGGCCATTGCCGGCAGCACACCGGTAAACCAACTGAGGCGGTGAAGTCTTCTTCTCAGCAGTCGCGAAACTTACAGTAGATTTTTCTCACGTATCCGCAGATGCTGCAGTAAAAGTCGTTTTCGGTGCCCCTTCACGACGTTCATTGCTCAAAGAGGACCCTTCCAAACATAAGCGTGCGCAATGGCCAATAAGCGCGAAGCGTTTCTACTAAGCGCGATTAACTTCTTGTGATTACACCAACGCTGGTTCCTACAGAAGAACGATAGCGGTTGCACGAGACATGTTGTTTTGGTTATACAAGGATTAGATGTCGATAAACAGTGAGGGTAACGATATGTAAATGACGAGTGAGAAACGATAAGCCGTTGTGATAAGGGCTTGAAAGCGTGCACAACGCGGAAAAAAGAAGGAAAAAAAGAAAAAGAAAAAGAAACAGGAGACAAGAGACATATTTCGTTTTTTTCTTGGCCCCGTTTTTTTTTTTTTTTTCGCTCTGCGCTCGTTTTATTGTATCATTGATTACCAACACGCCCACGCTTTCACCCTAACTTGCAATAGTGACTTCGTTTCTTCAAGTGGTTATCACGCTGGCTCTGTGCCAGTGCGTCAGGATTGCCGTTGGTGGCTACTTTGCGCCAAATTGGCTACTTTAGGACCATGTCTGGCTACGAAAATGTGAGGTTGGCGCCGTGGCTACTTTTTGGCTACATTGAACTTCTGTTTAGGCACATTTAGTAGGCAATTTTCTTGTTATTTGCAGGTAAAAGAAGCAGAAGCCCGAAAGATCAGCCACTGTCGGGAAATGCAAGGTTATTCGTGTTCCGACACACTAACATTCTGCCTATTTACCTCATGAACAGCGTTGCATTTTATAACCTTTGACTTGCTATGAATATTTATGTGCCCATTTATATCA
The DNA here is from genome assembly GCA_030522465.1 of Rhipicephalus appendiculatus. Lineage (NCBI taxonomy): Eukaryota > Metazoa > Arthropoda > Arachnida > Ixodida > Ixodidae > Rhipicephalus > Rhipicephalus appendiculatus. The sequence continues at coordinate 4,487,610 of JALIZH010032992.1, read as the reverse complement.
TGCAATATTAACAGGAAGAATGCAAAATTCTTTCTGACTACAACCGCACTGCTATAACAGAAGGCCACGAAATGCTGCCTATCCGCTCCCTCTCTAGCAGCACATCGAAATTTTCGCCACTTCAGCTTATTTCATATAAAATATGCCAGCTAAGCGTGCTCCACGACACACTTATTTTATCACCGCACTATGGGTCATCCCTTTAGTTACTGCTCTGAGGTCATTCTATTCTGTAAAACCCGATGCTTCCTAGTCGATATTGGAAGTCAGGCTTGTTCTTTTTTACTCACTATATTCTGTTTATTTTTTATTTTTTGGTGGTGTTTTATGCACTCTCAGCAGTGTTCTTGGCCTTGCGGTACAGAAATAAATAAATAAATAAATAAATAAATAAATAAATAAATAAATAAATAAATCCTTTTTTTTTTGCAACTGACCTGTGGCTTGAAGAGCAAGATGCAAAGCAATATGGTTTTATTTCTATATTTTTGCATACTCAAAATCATATTTATTTTATAAAAATTCCGAGTCATAATATCATTTTCTTCTATTTGGCTACAAATTTGGCGATAAAGCTTATTTGCATTGCTACTTTGGCTACTTTTAGCTTGGAATTCTGGCTCCTTTTCAAATCTACCCGACGGCAACCCTGCAGTGCGTGACCGTAAAACCTCTCAAGGCTTCCCGTTCTTGTTAGTGCCGTGCGGCACATAAGCGTTCACCTACTTCCAGAATTTACATTCCTGCAGCGCTCAGCGGGCTCAACTATACACTGAAGCAAGGTCTGGGTGCGGACTAGTTGGTGTTCCATTTAAAATGTGAATGCGACGTGTGTGAAGACGATAGACCGACGAAGGCGATCGATCGTCTTCGTCGGTCTGTCAGTCAATAATACTCGTACAAGAAATGAAACATAACACAAGAGCATAACACGTACAAGAAATTCAAGAAATTAAAGTTAGAAAGACAATGATGACGAAAACAGGTCACGTACAACAAAACATAAGGCAACCTGGAAAGCTGACTAATAATAATAATGATAATAGTGACAATAATAAGAACCAACACGAATTACATAAACACACAGGTGAAACTAATATAAGCACAGTTGACCAGCAGTTGGGAAGTGTCTTCAGCAACAAACAACGGGTAGCATGGAACAAGTACGCGATTAGGATGTTTCGAAAAGGCAAGGGCGCGTCACACTGGCATTTGTGATGCCGGCTCCTGCGCTATATAACGCGGGTACTTCGCGATGTGCAGGCGTTCAGCCCACAGAGGTTCGAGAAGAACACGATCGTGACGCTGGATCCACACCTGCAGCTCAGGCTCGGCGGAGACGGCGTACTCAGCTTCCGGGACCGCAAGCTGGCCAACCTGATGTACAATTGTCCCGGTGCGTACATTACGCCGCCGTCGCTAAAACGATCTCCAGTTAAGTGAGAGGTCTTGTTAATTTACGCGCGCGATTGGCGATGAATTCGCTGGCGTATAGAAGAGGCGTAACTCTATAGTTTCATTGAGGTAGCGAATATATGGACACCTTGCCGAAGCTTCGCCGTCGCCGTGATGTTCTGAATAAAGTCCCAAGTTCGAACACAATGAGCGGCCCACGCGGCGGATTGGAGGTAACATCTGTGGCTATATAGTGTCGTGGCTAAGAGTTAGTCGAGATGGCTGGTGGATCCCTAACAACCTATAGTATTCGAACTCATGGGTTTAAGAGTCAAATTCAAAACTGCTTGCTTCCCGTTCATTCAGCGTTTCTTTTTTTTCATATTTCCTGTTTTCCTAGATTTGTAGTAGTAGTAGTAGCAATAGTAGTAGTAGTAGTAGTAGTAGTAGTAGTAGTAGTAGTAGTAGTAGTAGTAGTAGTAGTAGTAGTAGTAGTGACGACTGAGATGGGGCGATGATGCTTATATATCTGCAGCCCATGAGGAAGCACGGCCCACGGCTTCGTAGGGAAAAACGAAGGCGCGAGCATGCGGAATGTAAACGCGTTGTAATACCCCGCGAACACTCACTCCTCTTTAGCCGCTCGCGTGTTGATATCTTTTTGTCACTATGATTTACCACCCTCGGCTGCTGACCCGAAGGTCGCGGGTTCGATCCCGGCCGCGGCGGTCGCATTTCGATGGAGGCGAAATGGTAGAGGCCCGTGTACTGTGCGATGTCAGTGCCCGTTAAAGAACACCAGATGGTCAAAATTTTCCGGAGCCCTCCACTACGGCGTCTCTCATAATCATATCGTGGTTTTGGGACGTTAAACCCCAGATATTATTATCATTATTATTATTATTATATGATTTACCACCGCGGAAGGAGAGAGAGAGAAATATTTTAAATTTTTATTGTGGCTTGAGTGACCAGAGAAAAACGTGCGCCACATGTACGGTGTGTTCGGGCAGAGTACCGCGGAAGGATACTCTGCCCGAACACATCGTACATGTACGTGGAGCACGTTTTTCTCTAGTCACTCAAGCCACAATCACGAATACCACGGAACCCAAATGACGAACGCGTGTCACACGCCCACTGCGCGCAGATCTGTGCCCCAACCGACGCAGCAGGAAGTGCGAGAACGACGGCTTCCTCTTCCAGCCCAGCGGTGCGAACGACGAGGAACCGTGCAGCTGCGTCTGCCCGCCCAACACGGCTGGAGAACGATGCGAGGAGCTACGAGGAACGTACTACGGTATGCACGTTCCCCAATGCGCTCCCATAAAGCACCGGGAAAAGAGAGTAACTGCGCGATTAGACTTAAAAAGGATGCCTTCTTTCAACGATAGACTGACAGCAGGAACACGTGTGCGGTGTGCAGTTTGCCGGGAGTGCGCTTAGTGTTTGGCAGGAAAGAGAGCAGCGAGAGAATTAATGGCAACAGTTAGTCCCCGCGTAACAAGCGTTTATCTATAGATGTATGATATGGGGCTGCAAATGTTAAAGGTAAATTAAAAAAAAAAAAACGTGCATGAGTTGTATACTCTATACGGTGTGCAGTACTCGTACGGTGTGCAAGAGCTTGCGGATATTCATCACAGTGTGCTGCAAAGCCGCGGTTTCGGCACAGTAATGATTCAGCTAATTTGAAAACCATCGAGAAGAAGCCTTATTGGCACAAAATTTTTCACACGTGCCGCAGGCGATCCCGTATGCGGAGGCAACGTGACCACGGCCGGCGAAGTCATCCAGACACCAGGTTTTCCCAACAGGGACGTCGACTATAAAGGTTGCACCTGGTGGATACAGGTAATCGGCGCCCAAACAGAACCTGTTTGCATAAAGCGGTCATTTGAGACCACGGACGTCGCGCGATAATTAAATTTACCAGCTACTCTAGGAAAGACGTGTTGTATTCGTATAAAAGGCGCGCTTTACGTGCGACGGTAAGTGGTACTAACATGTGAAGTTCTTCCGTTTTACGTAATTCCGTGTTTCATCAGTTCCGTGCACTGAACCGAAAGCAGCGGCCCTTGCCTATAGACTACACTTTGAGAAAAAAAAAGCAAGAAAAAAGGCCGGCTTATGCAGGTTAGTGAAATTCGCTGCGCGGTTACTAATTAAGTGGATAGTACTAACTCGAATGGTTAGTCCGTTACTAAGTTGTTAGTAACCGCACAAGCAATACTAAAACTAGTAACTACTATTGCCCAACTGGAGTTTTCTGCCTATTTTGCATTTTTATGTGCGTGTGCATTGCCATATCAGGTTGATTCCATTACAAAACACATATAAGAAAAAAAAGATTAAACTAAATGGCATGGCATTGTCTTTCTACGCTAAATAATAACTATTATTTACTTCACGTAATTACTATGTTAAGTACACATCACCGCAACGTACCTAAAGGCATGAACGGAAAAACGAGAACACACACTCACGCACACACCGAATATCAAAACTTCTACGTGCCTATATATATACACCCTAACAGAACCTTGAAGGATAAATGCTCCTACTCTGGGACAGCACACCATGTGCCGGCTAGCAGCCGTAGAATTCGGAAGAATAATAGACGTTTTCTATCCATCATCTTGTTCCCAACTATTTGAATGTTTCTGTGCCATCACGCGGCACGAAACTGTTATTCCAGCGTAATCAAGAAAATTGAAGTGTGTCGAAATTTGACATAATATTTTCACAAATACGGCATAATATACAACGGCATCAACGAAGCATCTGACAGCATAGTTGGCTTAGTAGTTACCTAGTTAAAAACACACAGAAAGACTCCCTGGTTAGTAATGGCAAAATATACTAGCTAACTACTGGCTTGTAAAGGGATACCGCGAAGGTAGTAAAATACGCTAGAAACTAGTAAATACATGTGTTTATTAACTGTTTACTAACATTTTTTTTTCTATAGAGTGATTACACCGCATACAAGAGAGAGAGAGAGATTCTTTAATGAAGCCTTGAAAGGGTCGCCAGGTGACACGCTATACGATATTATCTGGGTTGAAGACTCCAAATGAAATGAAATGATAGACGAATGGTACACCACAGATAAAAAATAAGCACCCTAACATGCAAAAAACAAAAGTATATATAGTTCAGACAACGGTATCTCGCACGAATGTTACAAGCACCTTGGGCGCACGGGACAAACGTGAATCAGCTCACTAAACCTCGCTAAATTAACGAAAGGACCGACTAATGCGAGTATACAAACACGGAGCACCGAGCGCAATTAACACCTGCGAGTAGAAGGGGGGAACAAGAAGAGCACCCTCCAGAGCACTGCAATTTCATCCATGACTCGTTCCAATTATTAAATGCGAAGCATTTCTTTGCGTACTGCAGGCACTTTTAGCGTTTCTATCTGCGTATCTATCTATCTATCTAGCCGCCTACGTCTGGGTGATCTCGTGATTACCCCTTTAACTTGGGGTAGACCAAAATTAGTATGTGAGAATAAGATGGTTTGACGAATATGACTCGCTGGTCGTGACATGAATAATGACAATCCCGTCGCGTACGTCGTCAAACTCTTTCGGGCAAACCCTGTGGCACATACCACGGGGCGGGTATGTGCCACAGGTATGCGGGTATGTGCCACAGGTGATTGACAGTTTAGACTACCCAGGAACGGCGAGACAAACATTGGTACTTTTAACGCCAGAGCGTTAAAAAGCTGACGTCATCAGCAGCGTTGACCGGACGAATGCAAATAATAAATGTCACGGTCCCAACAGGAATCGAACCCAAGCATTCTGCGTGGCAATCAAGCATTCTACCACAGAGCCACGCCAGGTCTCGGAACTGCTTTTCGAATAGACCCTAATGTTCGTGAAACGTCCAATTGTCGTTGCAGTGCTGGCTATCCAATTTTATAAACATTACATATGTACTCCGATGATACAGCCGTCACGCCGGGTTAACATCAGTTATAGTAAAGCGCCACCCACTGAAGTTGATATATGTTGCAGTGTCCAGGGCTACCATCATGGCGAGCACAAGCGCTACATATCAGTTTACCGCTTCTGGTGTTGCTACTGCCCATGTTGCTGTTGGCATCGTTACGCAACTGTAAACAACTTGTTATGCGAAACATATGCGACTGTGGAACATATGTCTGTGCGTACAACATTTGTACATATCTTTAGCGTAATTTCGTAACGTTTCGCTCGATAAAACATTACAACACAGTCACCTTCCCTCCGCATGCTTCGCATAACATCGATTCCCAAGGTACGTGGAATCTGCCGACTTTTTTGACCAGGAGTATACATGCGTCGGACCACGGAGCGGTTTTCTGATCTGCAGCTCTTTGTTTTGATTAGCGGACACTGCATGTAGCATCAACTGCAATCCGAGAGTGGGAATCGCAGGAGACACGTGAAAACAACAATGAGCAAAATAGAAGCCGCAAGTGCAGAACCCTACCGATCATATTCCGATACTTCCTGCAATTGATATCCCTTTTATGTTCTCATTATATTTAATTTAAATTACACCCACATGATTAGTTTTGGGATTCACGGAATAAATTTGCGTTTTTCATAGCAGGTTGTCCCAAGAGATGGAATGCCTTCTATGAAGAATGTAATGTACAATATTGTACTGCGCTCTACGCAGGCACCCGTAGGTCAGGTACCGCGCCTGACATTCGAGGAGTTCAGCATCGAGCCGCGACTGCAGCTTCCGGAAGAGCATCCGGCCAGCGCCTACAACGGACAGTGCGCCCGCGAGCGCCTGGAGGTTCGCACGAGAGACCGGTATCACGGAAAGATGTGAGCGCAACCCTCCTCCTCCTCTTTCCCCTCGACTTCATTCTTCGACATAAGCATACAACCCGTCGAGATGCATGTACCACAGGGATGGTCAAAAGTTCGCACAAGCCACACTGCCATAGAAATACGTGGGATGGCGACCTGTGAGCTTTTAACCCCCCGTGCATATACACCTATAGTCGGGTACAAGTTTAGGAAGGCAGCGGCATTTTCCCCTCAAAGGCGGATGCACACGAGCCTCCACCAATAGGCGCGCACTTCTGGCGACGTCATGAGCCGGACGGCCGGTGACCCCGCCGACGGAGAACATGCTGCCATCGTTGTTGCCACCTCAGAGCGCAAACGACCGATCGTTCGCAGGACGTTGTTTTTTGTTTCTTTTGCTTTTTTTTTTTTCTGAGCGGGACTATTTCTTTAGTCGCGGATGCAATTGGCTGCTGCGCTTCGGTCATCTGGGCGGGGCCTCTCCTGTCTTCTAAAGTTGTACCCGACTATAGGTATGAGAGAAAGTTTAAGAAAAAAAAAAAAAGACACCCGCTCCCTTATGCATATTCCTAGAACGATCCGAAGGCGAAAGCTATCTTCTTTTTTCTTCTCATTTGATTGTATTGAGAGCCCCACCGCGACATGTTTCTGCAGCCAACGTGTTTTGGCACTGCCTCCTGCATCGGAAGCATTGGAAGCTTTCTGCACCTTACGTGGTCTTGCAGTGGCTCCGGGAGAGGCTCACCTTTGACCTAGCGAAGATGTCACGCTATTACGACATAGCGATGTCACGGTGCCTTAACAAATTTTGGTGACCTGTGACGTCATGATGACATCATAGGACGACGTCATCAAGTTTTCGCATCACTCGTGTTGACACCGACGGTCACTTTTCGAGTTTGAAAGGCATTAAAGGCGTTCGCCTTAAAAAAATAAAAAAATAAATCACGTTAAGCTACAGAACGCATAGCGAAATTATAGCTTTTTCTTGGGTTACCAGCAGAGTTCTTTGATAGCTATGGCTATAGGATGTAAGCGTTAGCGTTTTTATTTCGATTGACGCGATTCTTGCATTAGTTATTTGCTGTATGTGGGCACCGCAAACCGATGCTTACTACGAATATGACTGCATAATCTGACCCATTTGAACGTGACATGACTTTATCCTCTGCCATAACGCGTTCTGAATACAATCTCACCGTTTTCTCAAAGCAATTTGCGATTGAGAATACCCATTTCTCAGAACGTTGCTGACAAGAAAAAATAATGGTAACAATAACCGAACATATGTGACAGTGCTCAGGAACAGCTGAGAAGTCTTTATGGTTAAAAGAAGCGCAAAAAGACGACAAGACGAGACGGAGAAAGACGCACGTCAGGCGCTGTGATCGCCTATGCGCTGAACTTTTTACAACTGAGCATTTTGATAGGTGGGGTAACGCTATAAAGATGACAGGATTCGCTGGCGACGGCATAGCGGCAACTTGACAATGAACAATTACTCCCGTCATCACCGTAATTGAAGGAATGACCCATTCAACTCATGCTGTTTCGAGCTTTACAATCATGTAGTCGAAGCACTATTGCACACGTTTCAGACTACTCTAAACGCCAACGTGCGCCTTGCCTATGATTAGACAGTTTTAGTTAAGCGTCCGCAGCAGCTCTGAGGACGCCCAACTAAAGCTTTTAATTTGTGTCAGGTCAGCGCTGCGCAGAAGCTGCGGGCAAACTGTAGCACAGGAGGTGTGCCTCACCAGAAGTCAAACGCCATTTGATGTCACAGCAAGTTCTTCTTGCGCTTTAATCACAATTAGCTGTTGCGTGCATCGTTGTCCCAGGTACTGTGGCAACGAGATCAAGCCCAACGAGACGATGACGGCCCAGACACCTGACATGGTACTCATCCTGGGAGCCAAGAGGACCAACACGGGAAAAGGATTCAAAGCGCGCGTTGACTTCGTCGACAAGGCCTCCGGTAATGCGTGTTCGTACGTGTCTCATGGACGCGACGGCGCACTAACTGAAGGAACGTGTTAAGACAGACTGGATAACGTCGGTGATGTACACGAGCAGATGGCATGAGTTGTGCATGCTAGAGTCAAGAAACAATATGCCTGCTGTCTTATTCGAACCAGCACTTTTTTCTCTCTCTCTCTGTCTTCGACATGTGAATTGTTTAGGCAGAGCAGTCAGTGCACGTCTTCCTATCCCATGCATACTCTATGAGATGAATGAGTGGCTGTTTTAACTACGTATAACGTTAGCTTTGCACCTATCCCACCGAATCCTATTCTAACGCCGTTGGTTTGAGATTGTACGCGAAGTAACTTCAAAAAAGGGTGCTAGATTCATAAAAGCCAACCACAGTTTCAATACCCATTTCCTATAAAGCCCGGGTCACGATGTGTGTCAAAGACTCATTGATTGGCATAAATGTGGAAAACAGCGAATGTAACAAATCTGCCCATCGCTTCGCACGAGGTTAAACAAAAAGGACTAATCATTGCCTTCAGATTCCTTTACCGAAACCTACCTTGTAACACAATGAACGATCACCTTGTAACACACGGAGCAGTAATAGATGGAACGTTCAGCCCAGCACGGCTGTGGTCAAGCACGTGACGGATCTCCCAATGAACTACATCACATGAATTATGGGAAGTGCCCTAGCGAATTACTTTCCCCAGACTTTTCCATTCGCCCTTGAACAGCGCACCCTCTGTTCCCCACACCTGGGAGAGCTGGACGACTCCACCTCAAGAGCTGCATTGTACACAATATCCACGGTTAATAGCTCCCACCAAGCATATATCAGCAGGTCCACACAAAAAGAGTCACCGCCAAGACTCAGATGTACTGTGACACTGACGATTCGTTAAGAAATAAAGTTTATCTCCCTCCCTTCTTTATCGCCTACGCCCGCATCCTCCTCTCTTTCAGCTATTTTGCAACGATAACCCACACTGTCCTAATCATGCTAAGATTGATTGGCTTTTTGTTTTCTTTTTCCTAACTAACGCAGGTCTGGGTGAGATCGCGAACACTATCGCCAACGTCATCGGCACGGCGCAGAACTTCGTCGAAGCGCAGATGAGCGGAAGATAACAGTTAGAAGTGACGATTCGCGCATTCGCTTCTTCTTCTTTTCCCCAACCACTCTCTCTCTCTCTCAATGTCTCTTTTAGATATGCCACTCAATTTACACCATTACAAATGAGATTTGATGGAGCCAATTTTATTTTGCCGCAATAAAGGAAGATCATTATTTCTAAAGAAAGGAGAAAGACAGACAGAGTGAAACAATGTGTTCCTACTTATATAGACCTTTTTTCACAGAGAGCTCCCTGGGCACCGCAATAATCCTCTCTGGGCTGCGCTAAATAGTCATGACACTCCCCCCCCCGCTCCCCCCCACCCACCCGCCAAATGCGCTGCCGAGACTGTGACGTCAGTCTTTGTACTCCCATGCGCAGCCCAGCACGGCGGCGTTTCTTTTCTCTCCTGTGGACCAAATAGAGTTTCACTCACTCTCCTGCGAAAAGGTCTACACACGCCACAAAACTTTTTGCCTTAGTCGGTATTTGCTGAAATGCATGTCTTGCTGCAAATTAAGACATACAAGAGGAAGAGGCATAGACGGTCATGCCGTCTTCCTTTTGTGTGTCTTAATTTGCCGCAACACTTCACAGGTGGCGTAGCCAGGGGGGGGGGGGGGGGGGTCAGTGCGAATTCGAGGAGTTCGACCTGCCGCCCCTCCCTGTCTTGTCGAAACCAAGAGTTTCAGAAGGTGCGCTGTTATGTGTAACCAAAGAAGTGGAGAGTTGGTATTGGAATGAAGATAATGATGACTGTAGAAGCGACTTGGGACAGTGGCAGTTTCAAGTGGCTAGGGAGTTTGGCGAGATGGCGAGATGGGGCAGCGTTCCTCCTGCCCTTCTTTATTTCCGTGTCTGCATGCTTCTTCCTAATTCACTTAAGCGCTGGAAATGCATCAAAGGCCAACAAAGATGCTGGCCTTGAAAAAAGAGCCATGCGGTACAAACAATAACGTTATCTCTCCAGATCCGATGATAATGATGATGATAATTGCTCTCGCCTTCGAGTTGTCTTAGGCAAATGCATAAGAGACCCTGTAAGTTATTTTTTTTTCAGCGGAAGGGGGTGTGTGAATTGAGGAATTAGCGACTCAACAAAATGAGTATAGCTCGGGGAACGCTCCCGACCCGCTCTACGTACTGCTGATCGATTGCTTCCGAAATAGATGGCTCACCCACCTACGTGGGATATACGACACGAATCATGCGATAGCCAAGAAACCAGCGTGCAAGAAGAATAATGAATTTTAGCAGTACATAAGCAAAGGCGTTCCTGATTGTTTAACATGGTGCACCGAAAAAGGGAATTTCAATAAATAAGCAAGGTATTCACAAAGCATTTAGAAAACAATGTCCAACTCAGCCTCGGACAGCATGAGTCCACGCGACTGTACATCCCGGGAATGTTTACACTACAAACTCCATCGAGCAATATGACGCGCTCTATACGATGTCGTACGCCTTAGGCGACGACGAGAATGAAGAACGTCCGCGTGCGCTCGCGCACAGAATCGCGAGGAGATCCGCGTTCCACTCGGGCAGGACCGCATTTTCGTTTCGTGATGGCTAGCTCAGCGAACGAGGACTCTGCTGGCGACACCTTATCTGTCCGAATGCCACTCGAGGTGCGCATCGAGAAGCCGGGAGCCACTTTTGACGCCGGTTCCTCTAGCGGACACTCGGATCCAGGCGGTGATGGCGTCCGTAGCCGAAAGCACCACGCCTCCCGCAGACCACTGGCGGCAGCCCGACGACGGTTCACCATCCGTCAGCGACGTCGCTACGACCCCAGCGGGAGCCTTTCGAAGAGTTTTCCGCAAAAAGGCAGCTCGTCGCACGCCGGGTCTACACGTAAGAGGACGCATTTGTATACCGAGGGGAATTCGCGAGATGACAAGATGGCGGCGGCGGCGGCGGCGACGACGACGACGACTACCAAGCGAGGCGAAACTCCACGGGCGAGAAAACCTTCGGCGCAGTACTCTGGCAGCACAGCGGGGTACTCGCCAAGCCCACTCGCTGCGGAGTCCTCGAGGAAGGCCTTGGAGTCGCCGAACAAGAGCTCGTCACGGCGGGAGATAGAAAGCCCCTCTTCGACAACGTCGACAGCCGGCAAAGATCTAGAGACGAAGAAGCGGACGGAAGTCGGAACGAGAACGGCACTATACGGACGACGTCGACTGCGACATGATCACTTTCGAGCTCCAGTACCAGCCCAGAGAATTTTCACCGTCTGAAGGCACCACAGAGAGTGGTAGCAGGTCGACTACTACTACGAGGAAAGGTTCTGTAGCAAGCGCCCAAGTCCAGAGGCGCAGGACCATTCGCGAAGACGCCGGAGCAACCGTCAAACCGGCATCCGAACTGACAAGCGGGATCGGAAAGAGTCATTTGTCGCAGAAGGTGAAATCGGATGTACCGGGGGGCATTGCCAGAACTACCGATGGAAACGCTCGGCGAACAAGCTGCGCGTTCTTCCGGCGGCCAAAGCCCAAAGGTGCACACCTTCGACGTGCAATTCCCGCTGAAGAAGACGCGCCTGTCAGCCGACAGGCACACGTTGCCAGCGCACGAGACGGCTCCACTTATTAAATCGTCCGCCAAGAGGAGCTCCCGTCTTGAACAATTCAGACAAGCTGTCGCAAAGGCACAAAGTCGATCATCCACTGGCTTGCATCCAACGGGCGATGCAATGGGCGATGCTGTGGAAGAGCAAGAGTTGCGAAGAGGATGGGCGTGGAAGGAGAGAAGGCGCGCGAGTCCACCCGTGCAAGCGAGCCGCAGAAGCTGCCACTCCTCGGATATCCCCGATTCGCAAGAGCCGGAGCGGACCGTCGTCCAAGCTAACGAAGGCTCTCTTCACGAGGCGTGGGGACCGCTGGCCTTCAGGGAGAGCTTCCTCTATCCCCTGGCACTGTCCCTGGGCGTCGTGCTCGCGCTGGTGCTCACCGCTCTCTTCTACCCGTTCGGTGCCTTCCTCCTCGCCCTCATCCGGTCGTGGCGTGAGGGCTGTTCCAGAAGCTGCCCACCTGCACCTCCGACAGCTGCCTCCAGAATGCGATGTACCTTGACGGACTCCTCTCCTGGGACAACGTGGATCCGTGCGACGATTTCTATGCTTTCGTCTGCCGTCGCTGGAAGAGCCAATTTCCTGCGCCGTCCGCAGACTACTCCGTCTCCTCCGACGATGACTACACGGCCTTCCTCGAAGAGCGGCTGCGCGATATGCTTCGGAACGCGTCCCAGACGACCAGGAGCCTGCAGCCGCTGCAAGACCTCTACGGGAAGTGCATGGACGTGAAGCGCACGGAGGACGAAGGCTGGAATTCGCTGCTGGAGCTCATGTTCAACGTGTCCCTAGAGGGCTTCCCGCTCACGCCACCCGTACGGAGAAGCATATCCGTCTGGAAGGCGGCTGCAAAGGTGCTTCGCAAGACGGGCAGCTGCGCTCTCCTCAGTGCCGGCGTCGGCTCCCACCCTTGGGCGCTCAAGGATGTCGTGTCGGTCGGTGCTCCAGACTTGCTGACGGCAAAGGGCGGCTTGGACATCAACGAAGCGGTACGCCTCTACACGATGGCCGCCTTCTCGGCGACCAGGACGCTGAAGAAAGACTTCCTGCCACCGTCTCTCGCGCTCAGTGTCGTCAAGTTCGCGACGGAGATTGAGAAGCTTGCCGAGCTGACGCTGGAGAAGAGCAGACCCGTACCCTACGTCCTTGGATCGGTTCCGGAGGTCATGGATTTCGTCGCCGAAGTGTTTGTCGGAGTCAAAGAAGCTCCCTCCTACGAGGCCGATTCAGACGTGTTGATCACGTCGCCCGCCCTCGTAAGCAAAATGCTGGAGATCGTGAAGGGCGCCGAGACCCACACGGTGATGAATTACCTCGGCGTGCGACTGATGATCGAGACATCTCCGTTTATCCCCCACTCTGATCTGACCGATGTGTACGGAGCCCTCCTGTACGGCAAGCGGCGGAACGCGCTGCCACGCTGGCAGCTCTGCATCCGCGTCGTCGAGAAGGCGCTGTTTCCACTAGTTTACTTCTCGCTATTCACCGACCTTAAACTTCACGTATCCGTGAGAAGATTCGTTGACTTGACCCGCGAGATTATCGCCGAGTTTGTGCGCGGCATCAACGCTTCTTCGTACTTCGGCAACGTCTCCAAGGCCGCCATCCGAAACGTAATCTCCAACACGCGAGTGCACGTCCTCGGACCGGACTGGCTGACCGATCCCGCGCTCATCGACTCCTTCGCCGACAAGACTCCCCTCATCACCGGCAGCAGGAGGGCTCTCGAGTCGTACGTGGCCACTTACGAGTACACCTTCCTCGACGCCCTGAAGCGCGGATCGGCTCAACGCTGGGCGCACCCTGCATTCAGCGCCGAGTGCTGGTATGAGCACAGCACCAGGACCATCTACGTGCCCATCTTGGTGTTCAACGTCACGCACGCGTTCGACCACACTATCGACGCCCTGCAGCTCTCGCGGGCAGCGCCGCGTCTGCACAGATGCGTTTTCGATGCGCTGCTCAGCGAGGCGGATTCGACCAACATTAGCGACTACTGGCTTACCGAAGGCACCCGGGTCAAGCTGCAGGAGCTGGAAAGCTGCTTCGATGTCGTCGCCCACAAAGCGCAGCCTTCCTTTGGCAGGCTCAGGGACTCGTTGGCGGCGCGGCTGGCGTACGCGCACTTCCAGAGGAGCGTGAAGACTTCGGACAGGGTTTTAGCCCTCCGGCTTCAGCGAGGCCACGTGCTGAACGAGGCCCGCCTGTTCTTCGTCTACCTGATGCTGCAGACGTGCGAGAGCAGCGGCCGGCTCGACACGCCAAGCACTGCCCCTGCCGGACAACAGTGGATCGTCGCTCTGCGAAACGGCGAAGATTTTGCGAACGCTTACAATTGCTCGCTGGGCACCGCCATGAATCCGTCGAGCAAGTGCATCTCGTAAGAGTGTACGCTGGTGTCCGAGAACCTGACCGCGGTGTTTGCGCGATGCCGTGTGCGACGGAATAGCGTCGGCACAGAAGTTGGAAAGCGAGGCAACGCGGTCAGATTTTTTTCAGGCTTTTCTGATGGCCCACTCGAATCGACGCGTCGCTGTTTACTTTGTACTATATATCTTTGCCAAGTTTGCGCAAAACTTGGGTGCGCCACTGTATGCACTATTTTTCGTCTTTTTATCGATGCATTTTATTAACCAGAGAGTCAACACTGTTTCTACTGTTCGAAGCGCAAATGAAAACACATTGAACGAAACCTTTGCCTTTTTGTCATGAAGTCTAAGAAATTAGACTATAGAGACGTCGCAGGCTAAGGTCCCCATACTATTTTTTTTTTTACATTTCCGAATTGAACGTCACGCATATAATGCCAGGCAGACCTCAACAGCTCATAGGCTTGAGAACATCCTCGAGTCGCTACATGCCTAATATAGTGTCTTATTTAGTGAGCTTTCTGATTACTCTGGCGCACGTAACGCAAAGTACGAACTGAAGTCTATTTTCGCAAGGCCCATGCACTTGAAACGAATTTTGAAGACAACGCCAATTTTAGATAAGGGCTGGCAAACTTAGTGTATTCACTACTGTTTAGATGCCTGTACAACAAAACATTTCGTGATGCATAGACAACGCATTTCTCTGCAAGCATCGGAAAACTCGTATCTGGTGTCATCTGAATTCATCCCAAGTGGATAATACTTTCAAAACATCCGGCTACATTTTATATTAACACATCGTCTCTAGTCGAGTCCAGTTAGCAAAGCGTAGTTAACAAGTCGAGTTCACTTTCAAATATGCGCTTCCAACAGCAAGCTGGTTCAAAAATAGTTTTCCACGCTCCAGGCTATCTTTAAGGCAACATAAAAGCGCATTTTATATTATACAAGGCGACAAAACAAAAGACTGTAGCAGGGCAGATTTAGCAAGGCCTTTGTGTATTAACTAGCAGCGAAGGCGGCTAGTTAATACGACAAGTTCTTTCTTAGCATGCCTGGCGATCTAACCAAATATGTTCTATTGATTCTAATACACCACAGTTGTCGCAGTATGGGCCAGTGTTTCAAACCAAGGCGGCACATGTAGCTATATTCGCGAATGCTGCTTTGAGGCGAAGGTAACGTGGAAGGTGATGCGGCGGAAGTCTTGATTTTATGTCGGGGGTCTATGGAACGGAAAAAGAGATCTGGAGGAGAAAGATTCCACAAATGATTCCTTTCTCCGTGGGCGTACTTCTTCGCCATTTCTGATGTCTCCAAAGTAGTATATGCTCAATCCCCTTTCCCTATGCAGAGTAGCATGTAGGCGCCTTTATATACCCCGGCAGAATTCTCTGCCTTTCATTAAAGAGCTCTCTCGTCTCTCTGCTTAGATGCGTGTATGAGAGTAGCGCTACCAAGTAGATGCCAGTGCAGAAGACTAATCTTTATTCAGCAAGATGTGTAGGGATGTATTTCATGGCATATGGTATGCTACTTCCACCGCTTTTCCAAGACAGGCTGTAGAGAAGGTTTGCAGGCCTTTTACGCAGTACCCGTATACTGCCATGTTGCTGTGACGAGCCCGTGTGGGTAAATGCTTGCAATTGTCCCATGTTTAGAATAATATAACTGTTTGAATGTGTACAATAATAAAGCACTAAAAAACACGACACACGAACGTCTGAAGCCACAAATATGATGATCACGAAAAAAACTTTTAGTGACTAAAAGGTTTCTGGGCAAGTGGGTGGGGTCCTCATCCAGGGCTCCATTGGCCTTTGCGGCTCGCAGGGCTTGGTCGAGCAGAGCCAGCTGGTTCTCCCGATCCTCGCTAGCAAGCCAGGTCTCCCACTGCCTTGTTCGAGATGTTGTCCCCAAAAGGGGAGAACTGATGTTTTGGGGCCACGATCCGCATTCCCACGTAATGTGGGTGCGAGAAGTTGGCCGTTGTCCACACCAGGGACAGCTGTGCGCGTATATTGTTGGATGAAGTTTAGACAAATGCACGCATGTGCGACCCATGTGAGTTGACCGATCGCAGCGCCACTGTTCTCCACGGTAATTTTTGTAGAAAACAGTGCACAGTAATGCTGCTGCCGATGATGATGTCGTCCTTCCAATATGGCTCACAGCCACCCTGGGGGGATTGCCCAAGCATATGAACATTTAGATACTTCTCTGAAGTATGTCTAATGATAAAAAAAGGGTAAGAATAAACTGCAAGTATTGTGAGACTGCGCAATCAGACCAGATAGGTTTATAGATAACCTGACCAGAACAATTTAGCGCGATACAATTTAATTTCATCGTCGTTCACCTCTGTCGACGCGAACGCACGGGACCCGACGAAATGATTGTACAAATGGGATGGACAAAACGGCTACGAAAATCCAAGTCCTACACACTGCATAAGAGGTCTAAACAAGCAAGTTACTCGCATCAGTGGTTACCACTACGGATACTTTGACTGCCGTTCAGGGTATGTCGCGCGCCAGCGTGGTGCACCGGCACACGTTCAGAAGAAGACCGGAGTTTCACGTCGCCCGAAGCCCGTTGCCGTTGTGACAGGTGAGTGCACGGTGCAATAATGTTTAGCTCTACGCATGTGTAACCAGCGCTTACGTTTCGCTTGGCACGTAAGCAATGATTCGGCGACGCTGGAGTTTTAGGCAAAAACGCCTTGATCCTGTCATAAGTACAACGTCGATAGTCCCGTAAACCCCAGGCTACATGCATCTTGGTAATTCGATTATTAAATCGAGAAAAGCTACTCCTCGCTCTTAGAATACGTTTCGTTTCTTTGAGGCTTCTTCGTCGGCGCTGAATATTCAAAAAATATTCGAAAAGTATTCGCTACTTCGAATATGCACAATTCGATTAGAGTACCGAATCTAATATAACGCTATTCGGTTCGCTATTCAAAATTTTCGTATATTCACACACCCCTATAGAAATGTGACGTACCTTTAATTGACAGTTCGTCGGCGTTTTGTCCGCTCCCCCGTTGTTAACAAATAAGGATAGCAAGAAGCCTTCAGGAACATTCTCACAAACTCACAGGAACCACAATCAAGGTGGTGTGAGACTTCCTTCGGTCAAGGGATTCAATTTTGGGATTTTTCGAACACCCGATAGAGAACTTCTTTATCTTTCAGAAAAGATATAACACTTGCGCACTCAAGGTTTCAAAAATAATTTTTGGTCCTTTTTCTTTGACGCGTTGACAGGAAATTCACGAGTACCCCTAAGCAATTTCCGCGTTTTCCTCAAAACAACATTTTTGGAGTTTGCTTAACTTTTATCGAGAACTGTCGGGCGTACGGAAACACAATTAATAATAATAATATCTGGGGTTTTACGTCCCAAAACCACGATGTGATTATGAGAGACGCCGTAGTGGAGGGCTCCGGGAAATGTCGACCATCTGGTGTTCCTTAACGTGCACCGACATCGCACGGTACACGGGCCTCTGCCATTTCGCCTCCATCGAAATGCAACCGCCGCGGCCGGGATCGAAACCGCGACTTTCGGGTCAGCAGCCGAGCACCGCAACCGCTACGCCACCGTGGAGGACAAATCAAACACAATTTCTTACATGTGTTAATTGGTGGCATTTACATAACTGGTACTAGAATCAGTAGCCTAGGTGCATTTGTATATTTTTAGTATTAAAGAAAGCCATTCATAAGTGGCAGTTTCCACTTCTGTAAAGCGTTAGTAGCTGTCTTTGTGCAAAAATTGCAATGCTCCAAAGTTAGCAGATCTTAGAAAAAAAAGTACATACGTGGAAAAACTAAAAAACCAAAATAAAAACACTAAACATAATTTGAAACTAATTTCGAGCTATAATGCAACCTGCGTCTACCTTTAAAATACCCTGCATATTTTATAGCCGCAGCTTTAAATACCACCCCTGTACAGCAAACTTTTGAAACACACTTTCAAAGTCCCACCCCACCTAGCTGACAGTCAGTCTCAGTATCTATGAACACACGTCGCGCATACGGTGTGGTAGGAGGCTAGTATCAACCAAACGTATGAATCGCATTGTTAACAGACAGACGCGTCGCGACCATTTATGAGAATACCAGGAGGGTTTCTGATGTTTCTTCTTATGTTTTTTCACAACGCAAAATCATTTTCCATGCCGTCTGCTCATGCATGCGCTTAAAGCAAAAAGAGATATAGCCTCTCGCAGGCCCGTAGCCAGGCGGGAAGGGGGGGGGGGGGCAGGGGGAGGGGGGCGAAATTCGGAGGAAGGCGGGTGTTTTACCGCGAATAAATAATGAAAATAGGTGGTTTTCAAGGTTTTTAACGGGTGCCCCCCCGAAAAAAATTTCTGGCTACGGCCCTGGCCTCTCGCCTCGAGTAGTATTATGTACACAATAACGCACGAAACAAGAATAAAGCGAAGTAACAACAGCGCCAGCGCAGTACGAAGAATTAAGATATAAGATGTCGACACTCTGATAGAACTATCATCGCGCGCGAAATAAAATAAAAAAGAGAGAGAGAAAAAGAAAAGAACGCAAGTGCAAAGGAACATAGGCGTGCGCACGAGGGGGGCAGAGGGGGCGGCCGACCCCCCTAATCACCTAAGAGAGGGGGGGCGCAAAGGCTGCGCCATACATTGACTTAATAGGGAGGGGGGGGCGCTGCGATGAACCTTTGCCCCCCCCCCTGCCCCCCCCCCCCCCTGAAGGGGGAATCCTGCGCACGCCTATGCAAAGGAATGCACGTCGCTAGGGCAGGCGCTCGGCGCATTCTCCACACTGGCTGATCGAGCCGAACTTCCCGGTTCCCGCTCACATTTCGCTTTCGCATCTTAAAGGGCCCCTAAACAGCTCCGAGTTCAAATACGATAAAGGCCAAACCCCATATGCGCGAAAATGTATGCGACAGCGACGAGCGACGCGACGTAAATCGCCTTCGCGCAAGCGGTCGCTTGCTTGCATGGGCAAACCTCCCCATTGACGCGACATGGACGCGACTGCGTCGGCGAGCGATCTCCACTGTTGCTGGCATGAGGGCGTTTACTGGCACCAAAAGCGGCGCGTTGTCAGCGGCATGCAATGTAAAATACTGTGCTTTGTTGCATAATAGTACATAAAATGTTTATTGTCTTATCTGTTTCAATTCCATCAGTGCTGCTACGTGCCGCCAAGCCGCGTCACAGACGGCGCGGGACTTGTAGTTCCTGTCACTGAGGTCCCCTAGTGAACGTTTGCGTTCAAGGACGTCAACGTTGCGCTCGTTGCCGTTGACATGTTGATGAACACTGTTGCTGGATGCGCGTCGATAAGCAAGTGACAACAACCAGCAGCACGTCACTGACGTACATCCTGTTTCGGTGTTTTGCTATTGGCTGCTCGAACACAGCACTTCCGGGCGACAGATTCCAAATCTGAAGAAGCGAGCGATCGCGCGAAATCGACCACGCGACACGTTCGCGCGAACGGCCAGTTTCGTCGCTCATAGCGTCGCTCGTCGCTGTCGCGTGCCTTTTCGCGCATACGGGGTTTGGCCTTAAAGAGCGGTTTCTTTGCCGCCTTCACTACCCTTCCTACAGCTGCCTTCTCCCTCTCGCCACTCATTTCTTCGTAAAACATGTGGACAATGTCAGGGAAAATGTCAGCACTAAGCGTCGAGACCATCACAATTTCGCGTTTTTCGGCTACACGCTGTTATCTCCACTTTCGCTGTCGAAAACGCACAATACGAAGCGAAATCAGGTCAATCGCGCACGATAGTCATATGAAGAACGGATGTGCGACTCCACGATAAAGCGGGGCAGGAAACAATTAACAATTGATATCCCTCGTATATGAACCAATCGAGAGCTTATTTTTCCCACGAAGTCACGTGAACAAAGCGATGGCGTCACGAATTGTTCCTAAAAAGGCGGAAAACATCCAGGAGGGAATAACGCGTTCGTTCTTTGTATATTCAGAGGTATAGTTTAGGGGCCCTTCAAACTACGCTCCCTCCTCCCTTTTTGTGCTTAAATGTCTTAACAATGCTTCTTTGTTTTTTTTCTCTTGTATTTTGTTTTTTCCTAGAATGGCTTGGAACCCAACGGCGCTAATCGACCCGGTCAAAAAGAAGGACGATCAGAGTGAGGAGCAAGTTTCTTTCTTCTGTACTCAATAAATTGTAATAGCTTGTATATTTTACCTTCAGTGTAGTTCAAACAAGCGGCCATCAACCATATACAGAATATTGTAAAGGCCTTTTGACTGCACTAAAAAACACATACAAAAAAATTAGGCAGATCCCAAGTACCGTGGGAATCAATGTTATGCGAAACATCAGAATATACTGTGGATAGTTGACGGAATGTAATCTTCGACTAGTTGCTATTGTTGCCTCGATAAAATGTTCATGCCCTGCTAGTGACAGCGAAGGGCTACGCTGCCATTTTTGTCGTAGTCGTTCTTTTTCATCCTACAGTGAACTATATTAGGAGGAATTTGTCCAATATGGTTCAATCATTGAATCTCAGCCACCACAACTGCTGCGTGAATAGCATGTTTCGTGGGTTGTCTTACAATGAAGTAAACTGCATATTATGCCGCCTCATAGCCTTCCAATACGAAACCTGCGTACAGTCCCATAGTCGGGTACAACTTAAGAAGTTCGGAGAGGCCCCGTCCACACGACCGAAGCGCGGCAACCGATCGCCTCCGCGGCTAAAGAAATAGTTCCGCTCATGCGCTCGGCAACGTTCTCAGTAGGCGGGCTCACCGGCCGTCCCGCTCATGACGTCAGCCTGCAGTGCGCGCCCATTGGTGGAGGCTTGTGTGCATCCACCTTTGAGGAGGAAATGCCGCGGACTTCTAAAGTTGAATCCGACTATAGATGTCTGAGCGCGGAATAGTTCAGATATTAACTACACTGCACAAGCCCCCTGTTTCATGTCGAGGCAGAAATGTCAGGAGGAAACAAGCGATCAGCGTCAATCAATTTATTTATTTATGTATTTATTTACTTACTCACACTACCCCTAATGGCCTTCTTGCGAGGGTATTACATAGGAGGGAAAGTACAGTACATTATTAAAGGAGCACTGACACAAAATTTCGAAGGCGAGATAATGAGCGAGATAAATTTATGTGGAGACATACACAACATGTACGAGATATCAAGGGCAAATATAGCCTAGAACATATTTAAAATCAATTTTAAAGTGCACGCCGCGCGACTGAGCGAGATGCGGAGCCCCTCGCGACGCTGACATCAACGCGGGGGGCAATGTAAACAAACCTACGTCACGAGTTTGTGTTGGCTGGTTGCTGGCACACGCCTCGCGCTTGTGCTACATGCGATTTCTTCCTCCGTGCCTGCGGCTTTGCGTGTGCTGGCTGTGCCGGCCGTCAGTGCGGCGCCCGCTCGCGCACGATCTCGCGCGCGGCGCCCACGTCACAGTTTTGAGCGGTCACGTGGCCAGCTATGTTTAACTTGCCCCCGGAACTGCTCCTGCCTAGCTCGGTGCTCTTTGAAACCGAAACTGGGACTGGGCGCTTTAGAAACGTCTCTAAATAACCGTCGTGCACTCACGCAAACGAAGTTTCCAGCCGTGGGAGCTACCTATTGCAAAAAAAAAAAAAAAAAAAACCAAGGTGCAATATTTTTGTGTCAGTGCTCCTTTAAGCTTAGACATTCATTATACGATTACAGAATAAATAAAAACACATGCCTAGCAGTGGGTAGATGAAGTCTTGCATTAAAATCACACTAATCCACAATATGTTAATTCGTACATAATAAAACAGGTAGCAATATCAATCTCGGTCGAAACGTTCTCATGTAACCAAACTTGAGTCGATCAATCAATCAATCAATCAATCAATCAATCAATCCCTCATCGCGCACTTAAAGGGACACTAAAGGGCAAAACGCTTTTTCTCGTATTAGTAAACTACTGTTTCACGATACCAAAAACACCACGCTTACTGCGAGAAGACGCTTAGTAAGCGAGAAAACGCGTAAAAAGAAAATGTGGGTGGCGACCCCACCTTGAAGTTTCCGCACCATTCGCCGTGACGTCACATAGTTTGACGGCGCCTACTAGGGCCTACGTAGTTCCTAATCGGTAAAAATGACGTACGTTGCCCTCTGAGGGCGCCATAGACTTAACACACCAAGTCTGAGGAAATTTTGTTGATCTAATGGCTCCAAAATGCTATAAGTACGCTTTGAAATCAGTGACGTCACGTGACATGCGGAAATTTCGGCACGAAATTTAAAAACGAAACTTTGTACTCGATTTTTTTCCTTTATTAATAAACCTATGATGGTGAAATTACCGACATTAGAGTTCTCAGAGTACATTTTATCAATCTAAACCGATGCATTGTTTCTCTTTAGCGTCCCTTTAACGAGCCAAAAAATGTTTTTCTTGTTCTGTAAAGCGTGCTTTCCCTCACATATATACATTCTGAGGAGAAGAAAAGCTATCACGGATCACGGCAAGATGATGAGAATTGCAAGAAGTGACCCGTACTTTGCGAGTTACTCAGTGACCCTGTTTACAATAAGCGAGCTTCAGATTTTTCTCTTTTCTTAATAAAATTTCTCATATTACAATCTAAGTGTCAAGACTTCAGCTGTACATGGGGGAAATGGAAGGGCCTGCGGCTGCGACCACGTTGCCTGGGCAGCTGTTACGTATGATTTGAGTAGACAGTCAGCTAATCGTGTCACATCATCAGCTACCAAGATCGCTCTCAGCAAAGAACTATCATTTTCTGACAGAGTTCACCCTGTTAACGTTTACGTGACATGTAGCCTGCCAGTAGCTTATCCTGCGTGCGATTATTCGAGGAACGCCGTAAGGCAGACGAAAAATGGTAACAAAGTTAGGCATTGCAGGAATCATATCATAGTTACTACATTACAGTTGAAATACCAAGAATAGCGTCCCCTATACCTTGCTTGGCTTCATTATCAGTTTGTTTTCAATAAGACGTGCTGGTAAATCAGCAGCTGTGGCAACACTGCTCAAGTATATCGCCCTGCAGACGCGGACAAACCAAAGCCAGCGGCCTCGAACTCGGCAGCACCAGCACCGAACGCGGGGACGTCGCCATCGGGAGGTGCTGCAGCTGCGCAACCACCACCGATGCCCGAGGTCGTGGAATCCCCAGGTAAATTGCGCAGCGTCTCGTCGAGAGTACGTGGCAAAAAAACATGGCATCCGCGATTTTTCGGCGAGCCGTCATAAGGGGACGATCGCGGAGGCTACGCACAGAGGCTTTCCCGCAAAGAAATTGCGATGAATTTCCCTTGAGGCAACTGTCCGCTAACCATTTATTGGAATGATGCACAGACACAGTAGTACAGAGGTATTACATTATAAGCGCAGACAGCCAACAATAGCCATCAGACCGGCCATCAGTTAGCCAACATTAGCGAGTGCTAGTGTTATGCGAGTAAACTGCATAGGCTACAAACTCACTCTATTCTTCGAGATTATTTAGCGCAGATTGCGTATTTGTTACAGTTATGTCAGTTATTAAGCCATATTTTGCATTACTGGCAGATCTTCTACCCATTATTTGGCTCGAAAAATCTTTTTTGTGCTCACCAAAAACTGCTCCTTAAAACCACAGCTTACCAACCACAGCAAACCATAGAATGTTTCGCAATAATATTCCCATGTGAAATGCAGCTTTTTTCCCCTCCCACCAAACCACGTATATACTGTACTCTTATGTACATGTCACGTGGTTGAGTAACCTCAAACTAAAACTCAGCTCTGCGCGAGAACGTGTACTGGCTCCCCATATTGCTGCATAGAGTTAAAAACAACCGGCTTAGCAGATCATGTGTCGGGCTGCCAAGCTCGAGGACGCGAGATGGATTGCCGGGAATAGCGACCGCATTTCGACGGGGGCCAACAACACCTGTGGCGTGCTTGCACACCACAAAGAAGCAACACATGCGGGAGAGTCACGCGACCTGAGCAGGTACGTCACTTAATGACGTCATAGCATCACCAAAATTCGAATGAGAGGGAAAGGTTCTGGCTGCATGGCTTCGCATATAAGTATCGCTATTTTACCAGTGCCACGTGGTAGGTCCGTGTCACTGTATGGGCCAGTAAACCACGCCGTGCCGCTTCTCGGTTCTCACTATTTTGCCATGACTATCACTACTGCCAGAGCCAGAATCGACAGCGATGTGCCGTTCTATCTCTGACGTCATACGTGACGTTTCTGCTCAGGTCACGTGACTCCCCCCGCATGCGCTCTTTGGGATATGGAAACACGCATACCCGAGTGCTTAGATTTAGGAGCGCGTTAAGGACCACAGTAATAATAATAATAATAATAATAATAATAATAATAATAATAATAATAATAATAATAATAATAATAATAATAATAATATGTGGTTTAACGTCCCAAAACCACGATATGATTCATGAGAGACGCCGTAGTGGAGGGCTCCGGAAATTTCGACCCCATAGGGAAGCATTTTCGCCTCCATCGAAAATGCGGCCGCCGCGGCCGGGATTCGATCCAGCGACCTTCGGGTCAGCAGTCGAGCACCATAACCACTAGATCACCGTGGCGGGTCGTTAAGAACCGCAGGTCGTAAAAATTTATCCGGTGTAGTACACCACTGCGACTTGTCTAATAATCGTGGTTTTGGCAAGTAAAACCAAAAATATTAATTAATTAGGGCTGAAAGGAACAGACAGAACCGCTATCACTCCTCATGTATTGAAGAACTTTGTATACACTGAGCGCTCGCAGCATGCCCTTGCAGACATATGTTGGCAGGGGCCAACTTACAGCCGAGTCCGCGGCAGCCTTTGTAGAAAAAAAAAAAAATCTTTAATCTTCAACGACCTTCAAGGCCATGACAAAATATATTCGAGGATTGAAGCATACCGTGCTTCCTGGCAGCTCGAAAACAAGAGAGTCTTGAACAACTCTCACTAAACGAATTTTAGTTAATTAAACAAATTAAACGTCGAACGAATATCTTCACTTCATTGTGCACTATAAGCTCTCTCTCTATGGACTTATAAATTGGTCAACAAGTAGTTCTTGATCTGAAATTATGTTTTCGCATTAAAGGGTTGTAACAAAGTACCGGAACACCTTGCGTTATCAGCTACTGCGTTACAACCTGTACAGTAATAAGACGTTGTCACCGACACTAATGAGGCAACAACCGTCGCGCGCGGCGTCTCACCGCCGATGCAGAGGTCTTCGGCTCGCGAGTTCCTCCGCCTCCCGGTGGAGGTTCGACCTGGGACCCGACCAAGCAACCACGACGGCCCAGCATCGCCGTCTTCAAGCCCGACGCCGTCGATGACGCCCTCCAAGGATTCAGTGAGTGTTCTCTCCGCGAAAAACACTCACAGTTTCGCCGTGAGGGCGAATCAATTATTGCGATATAAACAAATTGACATGTTATACCACGGCCGCTGGATGGAAACTGGCTATACGAAGTAAGGATATAGAACTCTTTTGGGATCCAATCTCCCGTAACTCTACAAAACGCTGGCGTAAGGGAATACGGCCTCTCCAGACAGCGAAGCGATTTTCGTGCTGTCTTTCGTCTTAAGTAAGCGGCGATAGCACGGCACGTACTAGACAGGTATACGATACGTGCACTGATGTCTGTCGAAATAGCGCACACAACCGCGCCTTTGTGATCTAAGTTCACAGTTGCTACCCTACTGACGCAGCCCCCTCCCGCCACCTGCGCCCCTTCATGCTTCTTTGCCCACCAAAGGAACGGGTAGGGCGATGCCTGCTGGAGGAGCTCAACGGCAGGCCTCGCACGTGGGGCGATGTTATCGCATGCGCCCTTCGTGCGACGGAGATGGCCGGCTCTTTTCATGTCTGCTTCAACCGCGTTCGTCGGCAGCGCTCGCGCGCTTTTACTCCCACGTAGAAGATACGAGGCGCGGGACGTTGTTATCGATTTGGACTTTATACGGAACATGACGGCGACGGCACAAACCCACGGAGAGTGTACATATCCATCGCAATAATTAGTATTATTCGGCTCGACCTGAAAACGTTTATACATACGAATTCTGCCTACGAAAGCTCGTGCAGGTAACTTCAAATATTCAGAGCCCTTCCACTATACTGTGAAGACAGACCGAAGCCGGGGAAGCTATGACAATATATGGTAGGTTTGGTATAGTGAATATTGATGTAGTGAATTTATGCATTATCATTATTGACTATATTGAGCGAATAAAGATACGTACGCTCAAAGATCCCAGTGTTCCTCGAGCGCATGACATATATTATCTCATCAACGGCGGTCTCAAAATATCCTGTAGTACATAAGAAACGCCGCTCTTTCGGAAATACAAAAATGGCATGACGTTCGTTCTTATTCAAGTGGTCTTCTCTTTGAGGCAAAATTGTTCACGTCATTCTGTCATGCCCGCAAAATCATTCACCTTGATGTTTACTTTTATGTCATGTCTAAATGAAGACGTTCATTCCACGAGCTTTCATATGCGTGAATATACGGTCACACTCGAAGCGCTCAACATTTGGCACAGTACACATGTACACTAGTTCTACCCCTCTTCTTCCGTTGCTGTGCAAGCATCCTTTGACATTACGTGTTAAGCTCTTTGTATCAACGTTGCTGTCTTTTCGCCAGTAATCCCCGACATCTAATCGGACTGCCTCATCGCTATCAGTTTAGTTGAGATTGTTGTCACCGTTGGACGCTGTTAATAATTCACTTGTACATCTCTAAATGCTTCAGCGTGGTAATCATGACAACTATTGTTTTTTTTAATTTCAGAGGCGAAAAAGCAGCAAAGGCGTGTGTAAGTTGGAATTTTTAAATGCATATTTCCTACTAACTCTAAGAGTGCATGCAACGACTGGTTTTCAAGATTTTTTTGTTTTAAAGAAAGGTAAAAAGGTCCCTTATGTATTTGCCAACGACGACTCGAAGGCAAAAGCCATTTTTTTTCTTCTCAGTCGATTGTATTGATACCATCCCCGTAAGCTGTCTGCACCTTCCGTGGTTTTCCATTGTCAGCAGGATCTACCCACCTTTGACCAAAAACTGTCATCGATGACGTCATCATGTGACGTCTTAATGACGCCACAAAATTCGGCAACCTGTGATGTCATGATGACGTCATCACCAGATGATGATTTTTTTTCCATCACTCGCGGTGACGTTGGGCATGTAAGAAACCAATCCATAACTATAGTCATAAAGCAGAGCCCGTGTGAGAAAGGCAGCCCGCTGCTTTGGGCAGCTAATCCGTCCTTCTCCTCAATATTTGCATTGGTGTAGCTTTATCAGTTAAAAAAAAAAAGAAAAAAAGGCGACGATTTAGGGTGCTATGTACTTTGCTATGGTAAAGAGTTTTGCACGCTGAAGTTTTGTGCCACCGACGTGCCTTCGCAGCCACTTCGATGTGACGCCCGGCGAGTTGGGCATGAACCCTCCGTCCATCGCGTGGTTCGTCTGTCTCACCTTCACCATGTTCTCGCTCACGCTTGCCGTGCTCTTCATCGCCTACTACGTCAACAGGCCAGGTATGATTTGCCACCATATTTTTCAATTTGCACGTTTAACTCCTTTATCCATCGTGGCGTGGCGGCTCAGTTAGCTCAATAGTACAACGGTGTTGTGGCGGTTGTGCCGTTGTAGGCCCAGATCCCGGCAGTATTCTGGCGAGGGCTGATCGAGGAATTGATCGAACACCGCCGGGCACTGCTAGAGTGTACTAGCGTTTCTAGTACGCTCTAGCAGTGCCACGGCCTCCGAGATCAGGTGGCGCGCAATGTGAGCAAAGCGCCCAGGAACTCGGAGGGCATGACATAACCAGTCCTCCTTGGACATAACCAAGGAGGATGGACATAACTAAGATGAATTCTGGGGTGAGCGCCGCCACACGAGATTGCCGACACACGCGTTACTTTATGAACAGCCACGTAAAGCAATCCAGACGAAAAAGTACTTATGCATGCACTTCATTCAGCCTTTCGGATACGTTTTACGCCACTCATCAATAAAAAATCTAAAAGTTTACAGTTTCCTGCGCGGAAACGAACCCACATCACACGGGTTTCTTAAGCAGGTCAGCGCGGTCGATGCCTTCGCAGACAGGGAGGGACCCCTCAGCGTCAGGACACACCTGTGCGCTAGCGTTCCACGAATCTCAAAGGTCACAATAAAGGACTTAGTGGGCGCGGCCCTTTCTTGGGCTGGGGCACATCATCCACGGACCGTACGTTATCTTATTTGCCCGCTCAATGCAGAGCTAGAGTGATTTAGAACCTCCTAGTACACTGTAGCAAAGCTCAGCCACATACCATACTCATGCATTACTTCAGCTGTAGGGCTTAAAGGAGCCATTCAACAATTTTTCAGTCAGAAAAATTGTCAGAAAACGCTGCCGATCGGTAGTCGAAGCTCCACAAAACACGCGAGTCAAACATCACATAGCGCAGCACGCGACCTGGAACTTAATTAATTCTCAAAGTCAGCTAGAAATCGCCCCCTCTCCCAACAAATGATGCCATAAACTCAGAGTCTAAGGCCATTGACAAATTTGAGCATCTTGAGCTGCATAGTTACCGCGGCCGCCGCGGGATGCCGCCACGCGCCCGCGCTCACAGCGAAAGTAAGCCGCGCGTTCGAAGAGAAAACAGGAAAGTGCTCCAGGTCATGACGCGCGCTGACGAACGGACGCATCTTCTTGCCGTCTTGTTATACACCCCTACGTAGCTTTCAGCGAGCGCTCGTACGAAAAGGAGAGAGCGCGCTCGTAGTGGGCGACAAATCCCTGTAGCTCCGCCCGTACTCGACTGATTCTAAAAATTTTTTGCAACAGTCGATTCGTGAGGCAATAAGTTCTTTTAATGAAGCCATTCGATGATTACTTGGAAAAGTGTTGCAGGGCCCCTCCAAAGTCCCTAGATTTTTCTCTAACAGGAAAAAGCCTCAGAACAGCTGTCTGGAGTTGTAACCAACGCTGTGAGCGCTCACTGGTCGTAACTTACGGTCGTAGCCGTCTAACCGTTTCAAATAGTATCGCCCGTTTCAAATCGTCATCAAGCGCGAGAAAGGGGCCCTGTTCCAGTAAGTGGCTCATAAAACACGCATTTAGGCAGTGACAATACGATTCATCGCTTGACTGCTGTGACGCGAGACTGATACTGCCGAAATTAAATTTTCCCCAAACCTTTTACGATTTTTTTTTGTAGAAACACGCTGTTGAGTACTCATCCTTGCTGCAGTCAGTGTGTTGTTTCCATTTGTCACCGCTAACCCTTGTAGCATGCATATAGTTCGTACTCTTCTTTATAAAACTTTGATATAACGAAGCCTTAAGAATGCACAAAGCTTTTGGTACACAAAAGTTCTCTACTAATAATAAACTGTTCCTGGCAGGGTCCTACATACCACCTGTCGCAAACAAAACGAAGCCCGTACCAGGTACGTATAAGATGTGCATGTCAGAAGTATCAATGAAATGTTCAATATTTGCATCGCACTCTCTCGTTAACCCTTTTATTTTCACTAGGATGCTCCAGCCATCATCTAAGCTGTTCCTTCCACCCAATCTAGAATAACGATAAGGCCCACATCAGTACAAGAACATGAATAACCGAAGTAGCACTATGTTATCAGGCCTTTCAAGCTTCAACAAATACTTAATTAAAAAGAATCTGCTTTCAGTGACCAAAACAAGACGGTTTGATCATATTGCAACGGTTAAAGGCAGTGATAACCACAGCCTAATCAATTTGTAGAGCTTTTAATGACCACATGTTTTAAACATATGTTGCAAAGAATTGGTCTCGATGTGCTTCATTTCACTGGAGGTGAACTGAAGCCACTAACGAAAGCATGACTTATTCAATGGCTCACATGAAAGTGGTCATTTGGCACATTTGATGGTATAAATTAACAAGCTGCAAGTAAATTACTTCACGGTAAGGCCCCAGGCCAATTGGAAGGGAGTAAAAAGAACGTGTGTGCCCTAGAGATAACTCGCAGTTCCTCATACAGCTTTTAAGTGCATAATAAATAGAAGCACATGCTTTAGCCACACGCTTTAGAATTAGCTTACTTTGTCTCACATCCAATCTACCTTTGGTTTCAAACATTGGCAACGGCAACAGCACACTAATAAGAAATATACATACAGCAAAGCGACATATGCGAAGACCTTTTTCATTCAATTTGCCTCTTGCATAACCTGCCAACATGTGAATTATGTAAGAGGCCATGAACACAAGACCAGGAAGAATATGGGGAGGAGCAGGCATTTTTTCTTTCTCGAGCCCACACATTTCCTAATTTACCATTAGATGCAGCACACAAGCAACGGGAAACCTGGATCAGCATAGTGACAAGCAACAGATTATTTCTAGGTCATTAGTTACTTTTTCAGTAATTTGCACTGTTTCCAATAATTCCTGCTATAAAACTTGAAAGACTAAACTTGCGTGAAGCAAGTACCCACCTGGCTCACTTTCAATTAGAAAGAATTTCTCTGGAACGGTAACAGTATCAATGAGCAAAACTTTTTTCACGAACAGAACTTTCCATAAAAATTTATACAACATTTGCAAAATTACAGATCAAGCTCTAATTCGTGAACATTACACAAAATTTGGGGGGGAGCTGGCTTATAAACTTTTTCCTCTTATGTAATGTTAGTTTGCAGCAGTGTTATCTTACAGACCTGTTAACAATGACACAGTTCTGTCCCTATGGCCAACTCCTGCGCGTGTAATTTTTTTAGACCCACTGTTTCCAAGTGCTGAATTTGACTTTTTCCTTTCATAGCACCAAAAAATGAAACTGTAAAGCATCAGGTAAGTACACGTGCACTAATTCCTTATCACAAACTATGTTTAACATCTTCTATATGTATCTTATATTACTGCAAAGAAGCAGCAGTAATATCTTTCGGCCCAGGTACCTCACATTTCTGACAAAACTCCTTTATATGCAGGCCCGGATTGAAGCTCGTCTTCCCGAAGATTACAGGACAGATGAAACAGTTGATATTGATGTCCTTTACAAATTAAAGTAAAACTCATCACTTCATCTTTATCAACACCTGGTATTTTTTATCTGTCTTCTCTTCTTGTTCTCATTGCAAATGTGACCTTAGGAACAACTTCTAATGACTGCATAAAGAGAAAAGCCAAATATGCATTTACAAAGAAAGGAAGGAAGGATAAAAAGTTAACCATGGCCAAAAATTGCACGATCACGTACTCAAGCTTAATGGGATATGTTACTTCCTGGATATCCATGTGTTTTGTATCCTGTGATGGCCACTCTTATGAATAACAGCCATGATATATGCATATACCTTATGCAGTCCTGTTAGAAGAGGGTGAGAAAATCAATGCATAGTTAAACATAAAGTGTGTGTTACCAGTAGGTTTACATATTTGCGTTTGAGGAAAAGCAATGAAGAGGGTGTGGGTGGTCTTTCTTGTTCACGACTCCGCCACAAGGTTTTAGACATATTTTATGGGGCACAACTGTTCTTGCCGAAACAGAGAAAAAGCATGCCACTATGCAACAATGAATACTATTTTCAAGTAATCCATCATAGCAACCAACTGTTTTGTCCCCTCCAGTGGAACTCGATGCCACAAGATCACGCCATCGGCACTGCTGCCACGTATCTACATATCCAGCACTTTATAAACAGTTGTACATACACTGATGAGGCAAGACGAACCCAGATCCTCCGAGTGCGAATGCCTTGAACATTTTATAGAAATCACTGTGTGCCTTTATTAATTTCCTATTTGACAGCACAGAATCGCCATGCCACCACCCTCTAGTCCGTGCTTTCCTTCGCCTTACCGTTATGAGCTGGCTAGAATAGAAGCATTTTTTTTTTAATGCACCATATTTATTAAAGTGAAGTGAGGGGGGGCCTTTTAACACTCTGACCTTATAAGAATAAAGCAGGTGCTTTTACTAAAAGCATGTGCCAGCATGCATCAAGCAGAGCTTCATCTGACATGATTTGTTTTCTTCTTGAGCTAGCTTAATCTTCACAACAATATGCAAACAGCATAATAAAAGAATGCACATGCTGTTTCATTGTTTCTGCAAATGAACAGTGTGTGCTGCTCTGAGACTGCTTCCCATCTACAATCTTTTAGGTTTATAAATGGAGCACCTCTGTCCCGACTTGAAATGTAAGAGAGTGTGCAAGTGTGTGCTGCATTGTTCACAGCAAAATATGCATTTAATGCCACTGATAGAGTTATTCAGAACTTGTCATCGGGGAGAAATTCCCTCTTGAGGCGGTTCAGGCGTTCCACAAGGTCATCCAAGGAGAATTCTCCGTGCACCTTGTTGTCACGTGTGCGGACATTCACAGTTCCAGATGTCTTCTCTTTTTCACCAACAACTGTGAATATGACAGGTAAGTTACGTAAGTGGCAGCAGGCGAAAACTTTCCGCATGGCTTACATTAACCAAGAGCACAAGGCAAAGGAAGGTGTGAATAAAAAAAACAGAAAAGTAGGCACAATCTCTCTAGCAGACTGTATAATGTACATCAAAGAAGCATATCTCAAAATAAGCCTCAAAGTATGAAATTGAAAAATGTCAATCCAAAGGGCAGCTGAAATTTCAGGACATTGCACTGTGTAGTTAAAAATGCTTCAGGTTCAACTGATACTAATGCAGTAGAGCCCTAATATAATGAAGAGGCCTGGACCAAGTTCTTTATTCAACCATTCTTTTGTTCTCACACAAAGTAGTGCTAGCTATCTCTGGCTGTACATACAGTACGCAATTCTTAACCCACTATGATAATGTGTGTAATCCACAGCTGTTGTCCAGAACCAAAGTGGCATTGTAATGGAGTTTGCTGGTCAATCTTTAAATAAGCCACAATATGTGATTATAAACTACTTTAAAACTTCCTTTTTTTTTTTTTGCACAGATTTGTTTCTGCAGATGCAAGTGTTTGTTTTGGGTAATGAAGAATTCGATTAACTGAACATAAAGAAAAAGGCATTTAAAATGCAATTTCTGCTATGAAAAGTGAAACAAAAGTTGAATGTAGGAAAAGGAGGCATTCGAACAATTTGATGTCCCTTTTCTCACATTCTCACAACATACAAGCACAAAGACCATGAACTAAAACTTACCTAAGATGAAGTTGTATTGATCAAGCTGGGCATTGCGGATCTTCTTGTTGAGTGTACAGCCAGGGTCAAGGTCAGCATCACAACGGAAACCAGCCTCGCGCAGCTGGTCTCTGACTTTTAGTGCGTAGTCATCGTAAGTCGAGCCTACTGGCACCAAGTTGACCTGGCGCGGTGAGAGCCAGAAAGGCCTGTGCACAAGGCATATGACTTAGTATAACCATATTTCCTTGCTTCCTCCTACTCTTGCTTGCTTCACATCAATTGTGTGAACACAATATTAACACACCGACAACATATTACATATTTGGCTCACCCCTGTCGGTACAATTGCGCTCGTCTAAAACCAGACCAACATTTCCAGGCTTGTTTCCTTCCAGCATTAATGCTCACAATGGCACAATGTGCCAGTGTAAAACACGAATGATAGTTGATGATGCAACACCAAGAAATGTATTTCCCAACACATTTGCAAAATGTTTTTGACAGCATTGCTTTCTTCCACATCAGCTCTTCCCATTGAGATAAAAAAAATGAAAAAAGTGTCTGGATTCCTCTTCACTGTATTTGTTTTCTTTTTGTTACATTTTCTGATCCCCTCCTGTTCAGTTACCAAAGCAGAATATGTTTCATTCCATGGTAATTCCCCACATCACACGTGCGCGCTGCGGCCAATGCATTTGCAAATACTAAAAACAGCAGCGAGAGGCCTTTAGAATAGGTAACTGCTGCAAAAGCAAGAGTAAGCTTTACAAGCACATCCTCCATTGAATAAAAGATCTAAAATTTCAATTAAAGAACCAAAACCACAGACAAATATATGACAAATAAAACTGTTAGAATCATATTTGATGACCTTATTTATACAAATTCTTGAGGACTTTACTTTTAGAACAAACAGCACATATAAAGAGGAGAACATTCTTAGAAAATAAACATTGTGCTCTGCAATTCTGTTAACAAAGGGGAACAAAAGGCACATACAGTAGCACATACAGGCATGCTTCTCAAGCAGTGTGATGCTTTTCCTTATCTTACAAGCTCCAGTTAAAGTAAATTGGTATGCACCATTTTAAACATATTTCCATCAAATCCTGTCTGGCCTTTCGTCCTTGGTGCCAAACTTTACTGCTTCACGCCATACATCCATGCAGCAAAATTCACTACAAACAGAAAACCAATTGAACAGATCTGCCACCATAATTCGAATGTAGTACCTTAGCAGCTTATAAAATGTTCTTTCAATTCATGCCCACCACTCGGACTACCATTCAAAATGCAGAGCAACATCACCACTGCAACTACTGTCTAGTGCAGTGCCACCGTTCAGAAGTGTTTGTCATGCCGAAACAGCGACATGATGCGCCCTTGTTGTATTAACGTAAATGCATATGCTAAATGGGCAGTAAGCCTTCATTCACTCAAGGCAGGGTGCACACTGAATACAGTCAATGGCACATCCCAATAGAGCCCAATAACCTAACAAGACAGGTTCATTATGTCTGAAGCCCACTCTATCCAAATTTAAGGTATCCCAACGTATGCAAAGACTGTGTACACAATGCATGTCCAGGAATGCACTAGCATATGGTGCGGCACAAGTAATCGGGCTGTGTGGTATATTCTATGAATAAATTCAAGCTTTGTTTTCTTGGTACAAATATCTGGTTCTCCCCTAATATTACAATTATTAAGGTTCTAATAAACTCACGTTTTCAAGTCTAATTACTGATAGACAAGAGAACTCACCATTTTCCAGCAAAGTTCTCAGTGAGTATAGCGATCATGCGCTCTACAGAGCCCAGGATGGCCCGATGAATGATGACTGGGCGCATCTTTTCTCCACTTTCACTGCAGGGTCAACAAACAATGAAGCACCACACCAGTTGGCTTATCTACAATCGTTCGAATACCATACCAGCACAGTTTAAAAGCACAGTAACACACAGTAAAACCTAGTTATGGGCAAATATTCGAGCACTTCGAATATTCGATAAAATATTAAGGTATTCGACTTCGCTTCGACACAAATTTAAATTATTCGAAATTTCGAAGTATTCGAAATGAACGAATAGACATACATAAATCCCATGTAACTCTCTGTAAAGGTAGTTTCATTGCAGTGGAGGGGTGCTATACCGTGAGTACAACTATACAGGGGAAATCTGCACTGCCACGGAGCCCCACTTCAAGGTTAAATTAACATATTACCCTCACATCAATTAATTAAATTTTAAGTTGAAAAGCTTGTTATATTGGCTAGTATGCTTTAAGTAAAGGCAAATTTAAAACGCAACATATTTTACAGGTTATCACTTGCATTTTACAGACAGTCAAATCCTGCTACTATTCAAAGTTGCTTCCACTTCCCTTTAAAACCAAAAAGAATAACATTTGTACATGCCTCGTTTCAAAATATTGTGCAGGTTAGTTAAGTCATGAGAAATATGCTCACTTTTCTTTATAATATGTGATATATACTACATTCGAATTCGATTCGAGATTATTCGACCAAATCACTTTTCCCTTTGAAACTAAAGCTTACCATTCGCACATGCCTAACAAAATCTCATTAAATGGAACCTGAAGGGAGTGGGAAAATATGTTCCATTTAACAAGAGTTCCATTCAACTGAGAGTTGTACAGGGGTGCAGAATTCAAATATGAAACCAATCACATCAGAGATGGTTCTTCCATTTAATTGGCAATGGACCCTTTTCATAATTCGCAAGTGCACTTCTCTACGCCGCATATTTGCCCAAGTAATGGCGGCACCTGTCGTGCTTCAAGTGGTGACGGTCCTAGTTGAACGTGCTGGTGCTTGTCTATTATACGTGTTGATATCGAGCCGACTCTACATTTTCCACGTCATAGCGTAAGCAAACCGTGCTTGAACAGGCTGTTTGCAGTAAGTGACCAGCCGCCATTAGTTGTTCAAACTGCATAGCAGGAAAGCTAGCTTTACAATTTTGAAAAGGGTCTATTCCACTCACTGAGGGTCTGCAACGCCCTGGTGCATTATGTCATTGTTCTCAACACATTTGTGTAATTTCAGAAATGACATACCTTGCTACACATAAAACAGCAGTTAGCCCCTATGTTTGAATGAAAGTTGTCACAAAAGCTAAACATAGAACTGACTCCCACCCAATTACCACCAGAAAAATCCTCCTTTCCAAAAGTAATGGGAGATTGATAACCTGTACGCTCAAATACAAGCTGTAATAATACCCCATTATTATGATCAAGAGCCACTCAAATGACATGAATTTCTAATTTGCAAAATGCTTTTGAATTATGACAGGCAATGCAGTAAGATTGCACCATGTTTTAAGCACCCCACTGTACTAAGAAGACACAAAAGAGAAATCTTTCCTTTTTGTTTTCGTCTGACAAGACCCCCCTCCCCTCTCCTTAGTTGTGCCAATGAAAGATGCTTTAAGATCAGACCAGTGAACTGTAATCAACATCTAACCACTGTTCTTTAAGCCCATGTGAGCTTCCCATGCAGTGCACTGACGCTCCAAGGCTACAAAAGTTCAGATTACAGTTGAAGCAATTTGATTTCCCTACCTAATGTAGCTCAGGTTAAACCGGATGGGCAACTGGAAATCAAGCTGGATGGTGGCACACTGGTGTTGTCGCCGCAAAGCATCCATGATTGTGATGTCAATCTGCACAGAAATAAAATTCACTACTTAAAAGAAAAAAAAAAAGACGAAGAAGAAGAGGTAATTAGTAATTTTGGCATCATGCGGCCTACCTTAGGGCCATAAAATGCTCCATCACCGGGGTTGAGCGTCCAAGGATAACCAAACTCATTGAGGGACTGCTCTAGTTGCTGTAACACAAAATGAAAAAAAAAGAAAAAAACATGCAAGTGTAAGCAAATCAGCTACAGAGCAATAAAAAAATGCATTCGCAGCGATACCAGAAACTTGCCTTTTCAGCATCATTCCAGACTTCAATGTCTCCCAAGTACTTCTCTGGCCTTGTGGAGAGCTTGAGCTCAAACGTGAAGCCAAAGATAGAGTAAATGTGCTTGAGGAAGTCCAATGCCCCCCTTCATTTCGGTGACTATCTGCATGAGAAAGAAACAATAAAACATTATTGCATATTGCTGCCATGGTTTACGTTGCTAAGTGCATTATGAAACACACTTCTGTATCATTTGGTGCCCACTAGGCTTGTGCGAATATTCGACTGCCTCGAATATTCGAACGAATATTACTGTATTCGAATTCGCTTCGATTCGAATTTAAATTGCGGAAAATTTCGAAGTATTCGAAATGAACGAATAGGTGTCACCCCCTGTAAAGGTGGTTTCACCGCATCGAAGGGGTGCTAAGCCGTGAAAGCACCTATCTAAATGAATATTAGACCGCATGTAACCCACTGTAAAGGTGGTTTCACTGCAGCGAGCGGGTGCTAAGCCGTGAAAACACCTACCCAGGGGAAATTCGCACTGCCGCGAAGCCCCACTTCAAGGTTAAATGAACATATTACCCTCACATCGATTCATCATTTTTTAAGTTTAAAAAGCTTGTATACCGTCTTATATGCTCTAAGTATAGTAAATTTTAAAATGTAACATATTTTACAGGTCAACACTTGCATTCTTCCGAAAGTCAAATCCTGCTACTATTCAAAGTTGTTTCCACTTCCTTTGAACCAAAAAGAATGGCATTTGCACAGGCCTTGTTTCAATTTAAAAAAAAAAAATACTGTGCAGGCTAGTTGGGTCATTACAAATATGCCCATTTTTATTTATCATATGTGATATATGCTATTCGAATTCGATTCGAAATTATTCGACCAAAATCACTATTCGCTCGAACCTAAAATTCACTATTCGCACAAGCCTAGTGCCCACTACAAATACCAAATACAACATCAAACATGCTCAACAGAGAGTTAATTACATCTTTAGTCATAATCTTGCATGAACATAACAACAAAAACTGCAAATATAGACGTCCTAATTACGCTTTATGACTAGTACAATTGAAATGCTGCATTTTCATCTTGATGCATTTGCTTAATGCATACTACTGCATGTGAACATATTACACTGGTCCTCTGTTGCATTCTTTGATAAACTGAGATGTTTCACACCCAGCATCATTTCTTGGCAAGTGCATTGTGCTTAAATAATCAACTGAGTGTTTTCTGAATTTTCGTAATAAAACTAACTGATTACCACAGAATTATCCGAGGTAGACAGAGGGACATAATGAGGCCCACCTTACTTGAAGTTAGTCAAACTTATGCAAAGTTGATCCATACTTGCAAATCTGGTTTGTTTCATGCTCACAAAACCATTGTACATGAATATGATTGGACACACACCGGACACATGCCCTGGAAAGGCACGTAGGACAAATGGGACAAAGCGTGATGCCTATTCTTACCAGCCCATAACACATAAACTAGCTTTGTTTTCCACTCATTTCTTATGACAGAACATCAACAAGCAGCACTGACAAGAGAGAACAGCAGTTTCTGACTGCAGCTGCACAGAGTGATGCTAGATGGTTATGGAACACACCTGTTGGGGTGCGCAGAAGATGTGCGCATCGTCTTGTTGGAAACGCCGCACTCTTATGAGACCTGTCAGGGCCCCTGAAAGTTCGTTTCGATGCAGCACACCAAAGTCAGCCATTCGCAGTGGCAACTCCCGCCATGAACGAGGACGTACATCGAACATAAGGCTAAAAGACAGATAAAAAATGTAACAGAATAAAGAATCACTAAGGTGTTTTATAAAAATGTGTGTCAGATGGAGAAAATGTACAAATGTCTGCAACAATATAAAATTTAAAGTAATGAACATTACTAATGGTGCAGAGGCAACTCTGTTGTGTGCTTACTAGAGCTGTACGAATAGCAAAACTTGGGGTGCGAAGCGAATTGAATCGAATATTTTTCAAATATTTGTAGAATATTACTGAATGCTTCGAAGCGAAATTGCAGAAAAAAAAATTTGGAGGATTCCTAAGCACATTCTTATGAGATAGCAACATGAAAGTGTTTCTTTTCGCTAGGTTGATGAAGCAATGGCGGGGTAGCATTTCATAGTTGTTTTATCAAGAATGAGGCAATGCAGAGGGCGAGTTGCATTTATGTACATGATTTCGTGAAACCAAAGTGTTGCCGACAACACTTTACACGTGAAAGGCAAAGATGCTATTTCCTTAGCCTCTCCTCCACTTTCAACTTCTGTGGAAGCCCAACTGATGTGTGCTCCCTTCGAGTCCGGAGTTCCAAATCTGCCTCATAGATGTCAACATATAAGAACATCTGAAATTTTGGATGCTAAGAATCTTCCGCGTCCAATTGTGCGGACTTGCTGCCCAAATTTCAGGTCCAAAACAGCATTAATTGAGCCCCCCACCTCTGCCACATCTATCATCTCCATGTTGAAACCAGCGTTTTCTCGAGTCAATACATTTGTGACCGTAGGGAAGCCTGAAAGGCAGCTTTGCCGCAATAAGAGAGTGTGATGAGGTGAAGCATATTGAAAATCTGAAGGGGCCACTTCCAATCAGACGTTGACTGTGTCTTTGGTAAATTAGAACGTAGCAAAGCCTGAAAGGCAGCTTTGCTGCAATACGAGAGTGTGACGAGGTGAAGCATATTAAAAATCTGAAGGGGTCACTTCCAATCGCATGTTGGCTGTATTTGTCTATGGGAAGTTTGAATAGTAAAATTCCAGTGCGAATTAAATCGAATAGCAAACACTATTCGAATAATATTCGAAATTTGGAATATTCGCACACCCCTAGTGCTTACAGTTGAACATTTTCAACTTAGTGATACAATAGAAATTACACCCATTTTCTTTTGAAAGACAGAAGTGAGTTAGGATGTGTTTTATGGCGTGCCTGTTTCTTGAGGCATGAGCCAGTGCAATAGCTTGCAGTACAATTTAACCATTACAAACTAAAGTAGGACACAGCGGCAACAACGATCTCGGCCTATGTGGACTCTGCCATATTTCTTCCGGAAACTTTCGAGTGATCCAACTATGCAAGGTGCACAGCTGTACACAGCTGTAACAGCTATAAAATACCATTTGCAAACATACATTTTTGCCACTACAGTTAAACCCCTTTATAAGAGGCATGCTCCGAGCAGCAATTATTGCCTTTTATATGAGGTGTCTGTTATAAGCAGGGTACCACGTATGCATTTTCTTATCAACCCGCATTTTACTGTAGGCACACTGGTGTCTCTTATACCCATTTGTCTCTTATATCAGTGCCTCTTATAAAGGGGTTCGACTGTACACAGATTCAGCAGCCAATACCTGTGGCAAACTCAGACATTTCCTTCTAAATGTTAAAACCCTGACCCAAGGTCTTTGATGAACACCAAAAATGATCAGTCATTTCATGGTCTCAAAAGAAAGCCACAACATCCAGTGCACTCAACACCTGTATAATAGCATCAGAGTCCTCCCTGTCACACCATAGTTAGCATCTGCTAGCTAATTGGCCCTATTCAGCAGTTTGATAAGAGAAAGCTGCGCACCTCCAACTTCTTTCTGAGGATAAAATAGAAATAAACTTTTTAAAAGTACAATTATGTAGAAATAAAAAGCAAGAATCCTTACCAGTGTCCTGGGCAGTTCATTGGTTTCAGGGCAAATTTCTCCTTCTCAACATCGAAAGAGAACATGTTGTCCTAAAGAAAAATATGACACCACATTCACCAAGAGGCATATGAGAGACAAGCGTTGCAGGCACCAGCACTGCAACGACATTACCTGATAGTGCTGCCAGTGTCCGGATGTCTGCCAGAGCTTGCTGTTATATATATTTGGACTGACAACTTCCTGAAATCCTCGCTTTCGGTACTCAGACTGCAAGGCAGAAGTTGAAACGTTTATCAGTGTTGAAGCATTCATTGTCGAGTTAATCATAAGCAGTCATTCAGACTGGTGCACCGTGATATGTGCAGTAGTGATTTCGAAGATAAATTTATACTCAGATGGTCAAGATATACAGAAAGGCTCACCTTGATCAGATCAACGAGGGTATTGTAGATGTGTGCTCCATTGGGCAAGAAGAAGCAACTACCAGGGCTTAACTCATGGAAGAAGAAGAGCTCTTGTTCCTATGTTAGGAAAGACATGAGCACACAATGAAGACCGTCAAGCACCACAGAAAATCATCAAGGTAGACCCAGTCGGGCTTTCTGAAATGTGCACGAACCCGGCCAATCTTGCGATGGTCCCGCTTGGCAGCCTCCTCCTGGAAACGCTGCCACTCCTTGAGCTGCTTGGTGTCAGGAAACGAGATGCCGTACACTCGCTGTAGGCACTCTGCATCTGCTTTGCCTTCCCAATATGCTGAAGAATTCTGGACAAGTCAAGAGAGCATTTTTTTTTTCACAATGTGCAACCATTAAGTCACACTAATGAAGCAGACATCATGGAAATCATACTGCTTACAACGGGAGAAATCTAAAATTTGAAGAGTCATTGGGGTGCATGAATGCTGTAACTTTTCAGCTACGCTTGTAAGGCACAATTTCGGATGTTACTGGTAGTGTACGAAAAAAAAAGTGTTCTTTGGTACACGAACAATTTGTCGTGCTTTTGCTCCAACTTTACTATT
This sequence comes from Rhipicephalus appendiculatus, assembly GCA_030522465.1. Lineage (NCBI taxonomy): Eukaryota > Metazoa > Arthropoda > Arachnida > Ixodida > Ixodidae > Rhipicephalus > Rhipicephalus appendiculatus. The sequence continues at coordinate 4,445,539 of JALIZH010032992.1, read as the reverse complement.
ATTGCACACAGTTGACAATAGCAAATATTTGAAAAATATTTTTACTTAAACAAGTGACAATCTTAGTTTTGCTAATTAGCAAATCTTAGCTATTTAACAGTTAATTATTGGCTTCACAGTATATGCTTCAGTCGGTGAAATGAAGCTGGATCATAGCTGTGTTATATATACTAAGCAGAAGCCTTGATACCATGAGACTGACATGATAAAAATTTCACTGATTTTTGGGGATGAATAAATCGGCACACAAGCGCACCCAAAATGCAACAAATTTTGAACTATCACTCTAACAGTTTCCCTCCCACAGCGAATGAAGGACGTTTTCAGAAAAGCTTTAACTAGAACTTCAAAGTACTATTTCACGGGTGCATTCTGCACCAAATATCTCAAAGCTGGTGATAATACCTAAATTTATGCAAAGTGACATATATTACACATAAGAACCAGCATTACTTCTGAATGTGAGGGCAACGGAGCACTTATGCAGATCGTATGCGCTGCCTTCAGTGCTGTCTTCAACAGGCAACTTTACACAGATACAAATGCACACACATACACACACGCATGCATGAGTATGCACGTACAGGGGGGTCAAAAGTTCCCAGGCCACGCTCCCATAGGAATACATGGGATAGTGGCCTGGGAACTTTTGACCAGCCCTATACACACACAGTTTAGGCTATTTCAGGCAAAATGAATGCGATTGCAAATGATGACAATTCTGGGCTTTCACCTTTGTGACCTGAAGTGCCTTGACTTTGCCTGTGTGGCGCACATGAGGTCCTCTGCAGAGATCAATAAGGGGGGCCACACCTATACACTGTTGTGGTGGGCGTCTGCACCTTCTCCTTCAGGATGCGAACCTTGAATGGGTTGTACTGCATGCCACCAGAAACAGGTTTATAAAACAGTGCCATACATTCACAACCTTTCTGTAACTAACGATTCGTCGTGCTTTTGGGGGGAACTGGAAAAGCAATCTTTTGTAATAGTCTTTGAAGTTGTAAAAGGGAGAACTTAACTGGCATTGGCAAAAAACTCTTCATTTCAGAATACTACCAGAACTACTGCTCGGATACAACCTTCAAGCAGCCTTTGAACACCTCGAATGACTACGAAGGCGTGCATGTGTAGCCTCCACCTTATTTTCATAAGCACTTTCTGCTTGATATAAACTCGGATAATGACATTTTGCATGATCAGTGTCCTTACAAGATAGCCCTTTAAATTATAGAAAAAAAAAGAGCCTGAACTTCGGAAACTGTTCGTTTTCATGTTATGGTAGAACATTAGCAGAGAATATTACGGATGAATAACAGCCAAATAAACGTTAAGAATTGTCCTTATAGAGCAAAAAATGTTTCAGTAATTAATTATAACATCTTCAGGGGCTAGTTGGTTACATCAGCTGGTAGTCTACGCCTATCTGTTCTTGTGTGTCTATAGTGTTGCTTTTCCCTTAATTTCACACAGTTCACAATAATTTACTAGATTCAGTAATGCTCACAATAATTCACTACATTCAGTAATGCTCATAGATAGTTTTTTACAAGAGTTGATAACATTTATGTGCCCAATGATGTGCAACAACACAATCAAGCCATCTATACTATAGTTAAATATGATGAATGCTATAAACAGAAGGACACTTTCATTCCAGAATTGTGTCACTTTGGTAGGAAACAGTGACTTGCTGGGCAGTTAGTGAAGAAAGAGGATCTTGGGGAGAAATTCTCGATGTGCCCATATAATGGACATGTCCATTTTGGCACAGCGCATTCAGTTACCCGAGAAAGCGGCGAACTGTCACGTCATCGCGCTCTTGACCCCTTTGACACACCGAACCCGCACAGCAAACTCCCACCGTAAGAAGAAAGATTGTGAACAAAATGCACAGTAACAGAACACTTAAACAAACTTGAAAAGTCTGTCCTTGAATATGAACGTGTCCCAGATGCTTGAGAATGATGCCGGGAATGCATACCGACCTTCACGGGTGCTTTACACGGGCGGCCACATTATACCTAATTCAAGGTATAATGGGATCACAGAATCAGAGTATGTGAACAGCCACCAAGATTCTTGTGGCCAAAAGTAGGTAGATCTCTGGAGGCTGCGTTCATTACATCGAAGCACATTCCGCCCCTTTCATTTGTGTCGAGAGTTGTGAAAGCTCTGCGATTTCAAAATGACGTTGCGGAAAAAAAGAAACCGGAAACAGAGGTTGCACTGCTCACAGAGCTCCAGCCAATCAGTGGCACCCGGAATGGACAGTCCGTCAGATGGGCACATCAAGAATAGCTCCTTTGGTGAGCAGAAGCACATGTGCTGACATAAGAGGCCAGCGCACTGTAGTGTCGCCTGACCTCAAACATGCGCAGCAGGTCCTCCTTGGCCAGCTCCAGCCGCTCGAAGGGCTGACGCTCCTTGACGATGTTGCGCATGAGTGTCTCGATCGAAGGGTGGTCAACAGCTGACACACCCCCTTCATCCAGGTGCATGTCATAGTAAAAGCCTCCCTCGATGGGTGGTCCATAGCAGAGGCAGCCTCCGTAGAGCCTCTCCAATGCTTCCCCGAGAATGTGCGCGCTGGAGTGCCAGAACACCTGCTCACCTGCCCAAACATTGGCAACAAAGAGATAATAGGTATTTTTGAACGTATTCTATATGTATGTCATTCTAAAGCAACTGTCCCACAGCACAATAATTTTTATGTGTACACAGCGGTCTACTGTTAAAGGGAGCTTCAGAGGTTATGGTGGCCTTTTGGCGCCAACGCGTCCGGCAGCTGCAACAACTTTTACGCAGGCACAGTGTGCACCATGTGTGGTGCTCTATCTTTGCATGAGTGGTAAGCGCCACAACAGTACATTCAAATAGTGACATTCAAAGCACAACATGAAGGGTGGCAGCAGACAGTAGAGAGCAACGAATGAGCACTGCTAACAGCACACGTTACACCTGTACAATCTGGTTGCAGTTCCGGATGGTGGTGGCGCTCCAAGTCTTCCATGAGCTCCTATGCTCCCTTTAACAGTGGATCATTCAGTACATGTTTTCGCCACCCACAACATAATGCCTATCGCATATGCAATCTTATGCAGTTGTGGCATTTGACATCTTAAGGGGTTCACTTACCCTCTTTGTCATCAAACTTTAAGAGCTCCAAGGTGCAGTCCTCTTCAAGAGGACGATCTAGATCCCAAAGAACCTTGTTTACCTTCGCAATGACAACATTGTCAGCGAGTCCCTTGCTGCAGTTGAAAAGTAAGGAAGTAAAAAATAGTGAGTGACACCTCTTTGTAAAGCTACTATATACTATAAGTACACAATATAATGCAAAAAATTTGCATGCCCAACTAGGTTGATACAAGTGCCATTATGAATCCTCTATAAGGAGAAACAAAAGAAGAAAGACACTGCGAATGAGATGTCAATAAACACGACACAATGTTCCAAGCTATGTTTTATCATATTGTATCATGGGAGTAATATACTGTCTTGTGCTATGCAAAAACCGAACAGAATGCATGAAGACATCAGTGAATATTACTGTCTAATCTTAGTCAAACATAGTTTCACTACACATAGTCAAAGTAAGCCACAGGTAGATCTTGTGATCTTAGTTAAATAGTGACCGACTTTTAAAGAAAAGCTACTTGTCCACAACATGCACACCCTATTTCCCTACACCTGACATTTCTTTACAGGAGCCTTGTACGCAGTGGACACAGTACAATCTAATTCCACTATGCAGTGCTAAAATTAACGGAAACTCAGAATGATCGGAATCTTCAAAAGTAACCGAAATCTTTATATTATCCCAGTTACTCAAAACGTTTTCCAAATATGGAATAAGACAAGAATAAAAGCCACCTGAATTCCTAAATGTATGGGTAAAGAGCATGCAACTAAGAGTTGCCCCAAACCCACCTTGTTGAACACACTCCCTTTTCTTAAATTATTACCCTTTAAATTGAGCATCCACAAAAGTGTGTGTTAGTTCGCAGAACATAAAAACACGTATATGTACATAAGCCCGAAATAATTAATGTCTGACACAGCAGCAGAAAAACAGTGCCTTGCTGGTCCAAAAAGGTCGTTGAAGTGCAGACTGTGGTGCATGAGACACATGCAGTCGTACTGAGAACGAATTAAAACAAATTAAGCAAAACAAGAAAAACGAAACAAGCACAAAGGGGTGTTTCTCTAGTATCGCCAATGAAAAAGTGTTCTGTTTAGTTTAGCAGTGAAACACATAAAAAAAGGACAGTGAACAAACGTCGATCGCTGACTTATGCTGATGTTTGTTTTTCAATAAAAAAACATATTAAGAGAGAAAGCACACTACTGTAACGTTAAAGCGGAACTGAGGCAAAAGCTTTGTATCTTGTTTCTTTTTTTTTTCTGTTGCAATAAGTAGCTAAATGCCCTGTTATCACGGCTAGAAACGTTGTCTGCTCGAACATGCGACAGTTAGTGCTTTGGAGACGTGTTTATAGCACTTAGCCATAAATTTGGTTTCAGGTATCCCCGAGAGAGGTGGGACCAGGTTTATGTCCGTGAAAACACAGCTGGCAATGAGACCACACAGCACAGCGGCATGTACAGGGCGCAGCAACGCCTGCATGTGAGCTCTGTGTTTCAACTGTGGCAGAAAGCTCATGCAAGGAGCGTGGCAGCAAACATAAACTTGTAACATAGGTTGGTGTTGGTAGTTTACATCAAGACCAAACTAATGTCGATGTTGTGACGTGCTGTTTCAAGCTTGTGTTGCAAAAAGTTGTGTTGCATAAAGTGCTATATTTTTCGGGGGGATGCAAGGGAGATGTGCTCACAATTTGGTCTTGTGTAAGTTGCTGTGCCATTGCATTAAGCAAATGTAGCTGCAATGGCCAGTGTGTAATCACGTATCAGCTTTCATATATCAGATGGAAGTCAACACTTGTCTGTGTTTGCCTTTTTCATGGTCTTTTGTCTTGCTTGTACGAGGCTGTTAAAAAAAAATGTAACCACACCAACTAGCCCGATCGCATACCTCACTGAAAAAAAAAAAAAGTTGTTGCATCTTCATACAAGTAAGAAACTGGACAGAAGGAAAACTCTGAATTATGACATGGCAATTGTAGAAAGCGCTTGTATGTTTCACAAACAGCATGGCTGATTTTCACGTATTTTTGTAGCGCAGAGAAATTTTTCTATTTTTCTCTAACAAATTGATATTTCATAGTAAACTGGTGTGCTTTAGCGCTTTTAACAATGCACACACGGCAATCAGATAGCCGAGATGGGCAAGACATCTATAGAAATGGAGTACTGCCCTGTCGTTCAGCTATCTTCCATCCTACCTGATGCCAGCAGCGACCTGGTACGGGGTAGTCTTCCACGACTCCGCAGGCACTTGCTTTCCATCGGGCAGTGTTACCGTGATGGGGACACTGGTCTTAGCTGCTAGCTCTTGTTCGTAACGTGCTTTCAGTTCATCCCACAGACGGATTCGTTCCTCAATGAACGCTGGCCATGGCTTCAGCTGTCACAAGCCAAAGTAACATTATAAACAACAGTACAAGGTGTCTGGACAGTGAAGCTTTATCAGAAAGCATAACGTCATGCAAGCTAGCCACGATTTGTGTAAACAAGGTTTCGGCGAAAGCCCACTCGAAATAACAGTTGGAAGACAACACTGTCAGAAGTCTCACATGGGTGTCAATTCTATGATGAGGCAACAAACATATGCAAGCTCTTTCACTGACTTCAGCTATTTTCTTGACACACTATGCCACACCCACAATCATGTCCTACCTGCCATATCCCATGCCCTCCAACAGGGCAATGTTGACCGCAATTTCTCGTTTTGCGATAGGCGCAAGCTGGCAATGTAGGGGCAACGCCTCGAGAAAAATTAACAATGTTTGCGTAATATATATATATATATATATATATATATATATATATATATATATATATATATATATGTATATATATATATATATATATATATATATATATATATATATATATATATATATATATATATATATATATATATATATATATATATATAGCAATGGGTTGTAACACAACGGAGGCGTTGTCAACAAGGATAAAATATTTATTTGGTTCCCAACAGTTTCGGGAGGGGACCTCCCTTCGTCAGGGGTTGAGTTGCTGAACCAAGACAACTGGCCCATCGAACTATTATTCTCACTGAATATATATATATATATATATATATATATATATATATATATATATATATATATATATATATATATATATATATATTTGCACAGCTTAAATGCCAGCTAGATACAAGTACCTGTAGATGAATAACCCCTTAGGAGCAATCGCCAAATACAAAGGCAGAAAAAAATGCACCTCAGCACCAACTACGACGTTTCTGCCAAGTGATGCACATTTTAGTCGGTCTTCTGTTAAAGACCAAATAACCCGGTGCGCATGTCATAGCCGTGATCGCATTGATAGAAGATAATTGTGAACACTTTACCTCTGAGACTGGAGCCTTCGAATCTGCTTTCGCAGCCACCTGCATAAAACATCAGCAAAGTAAACGATCAATAGGCGTACAAAGAATGCCGGTGCACTTCAATACCGGTACAAGATTGCGTCAACACAGTAACGAGATTTCGTGCTGCAACCAAGTAAAACTACGAGGTGGAGCATTAAAATCTTGTAAGAAAGCCTGCTACGTTCACACTGCTAATAACTACCGCGGGCACATGCCGCGTGAATGAATGAACTACTATTTTAAGTAGCCGTGTGACGATAGGGAACATCACAGACCCTGCTTTTCGTACGAACCAAGGCAGGATAACCATAGCGCTTCGCTAGGCGGAAACACAAAGGCAATCGCATCGTCCAACAAAGTGCGAGAGGAATAAAGTCACTGTTTAGTTTGTTCGTGCCTTTTCATGGTCGCCTAAACTCATCGCTTCAACTTGGTCCGACACGTTGGCCGCCATGACGCAAAAGAGAAAACATCGTGCGAAACAGGATCCAAAACTTGCCTGGCAAGACCGCTAGAAGTCGATTCGCGGTCGACAAGAAACCGCGTAATGTTTCAGTTTCGGTTTCGCGCCGTTCATTTCGGCCGTTGTAGATTTTCGTACTATTTACAGGCGGTGTTATCGTTCTATTCAATTAGTTGTGCTGCACCATTCAATACAACCCATTTCGTACACTCATAGTGATCTTACATCGTTTTGACGACCGTAAGAACTTATGTTCTCTGTTACTAGCGCTCGCCAGCCTCTGCAGTTGGAAGAGAAGGAAAGGTGCTCTTTCGCGGAGGCGGAGGGCGCAGGGAGCACTGCTTGCGTGCAGGACATCGGGTGAGCCAAACAAAACATTTCCTTCGCGGTATCATTGCTTATGGGCATTTTCTTCTGTTATCTTCACCGCGCTTGCTGAAAAGCAGCACGCGTACAGTTTCTCTTGAGCTCCATATACGCGAATAGACGAGAAGTAGCATCCATGAAGTCTTTGTGTCGTTGCTGTACTGAGTATCGTCATGACAATTCTCTTAGGTGCATTGTGAATGCGTTACAATTTTACGACCGTTTGTGCGTTCATATAGCTGGAATGCGTGAATGTTTTGCAGCTTTAGGTTCTCAGAGACTAACGTTTCTCGGCGCGCTCTTATTTTCACTAAACGATCGCCGTGAAGGCCATGGCCGTGCAAAAATGCCGGGGATCAGCTGTTAGCTCGTGTTCCATTTGCAGCGCAAAGACTGGCTCCAAGCCAAACATTCTCGTACTCCCCCCAAAAAAGCAGCAGCCATTTCGCTGACAAGCATCTGTGCAGTGAAATTAGCGCACGCTGAGATTTACCGCTTTGTTTACAAGCTTGCTAATCAAGTTCGCCCTTCGCGCTAAGCTAAAGTACTACCACTGCCTTTCTTAACTTTTGGAGGCGTTGGTACTACATATCCGTGATGCATATTGTAGGCTGTGAATAGGCTTTTGTTTCTATATTTGTTTATACAACGCGCGCGTGTACATATGGAGTTATTTCGGTTGCGCTATCGCGCAATGACCGTAGTACAATTGGCAATGACATTTTATTGTAGAGAGAATGTTGACTGGGCCAACTTGTATTAATTTATAAATAAAACCGAGTGGTACTCGTGCAGAATTCTCAAAATAACGCTATGGCATGATCTACTAGAGGTTTACCCGCATAAATATAATTAAAGCCATGTACAATTCGTGTGCCAGAGATGTGCTTATGTGCATCTTGAAATTGTTCTCACATCAAGCCTTCAGGACAGGCTGCCACTGTGTTAATTTCAACATACATATCTCTAGTGAATGGTTCATTGCAATGCGGTTGCCCTGTGAAGCACATCAGGACCTTTGTTCAGACTCCTAAAAATTAGCGTTGATTTACCTAGTCACGTCTTTTGCAATTAGTATTCAATAAATTATGCAACATAGCATATTTGCACTTCAATAAATTATGCAACATAGCATATTTGCACCACTTTCATGTACCGTTATAACTCATCATAAATTGCACTGCTGGATAGGCCGTTTGGCGGAGACAAAGGCATATACGCTGGAGCGCTAGTCGAAACGCCATGCCAGCCTGCAAACGGGGAGGTGACTCAGTTTATTGAGAGTGTGTGCGTGTAACAAGGGTGCACAGGTAATGACCGTTGCGTGACGCACTGTGACATACCACGAGAAACCTCAACTGGTTGAGAGTCTACATAGACTCCACGATTAGTAACATGAAATGTGAGACACCACACTTTCTTTAAAACACCATGCATGCTCATGCTAATGTTTTTTTTTTTTCTGCGCAGGACACTGGCGCAGTCTTGCAAAAAGCAGGCCCAGCCTAGGCCAGCACCATGGCAGCGCCCACGTGAGCTTGAGCACAGAAACATTTATTGGTCTTGCACGTTTTGCTGCATGCGCATGATCCTATGTACATTAACATTGTGCCTACATTTTGTGGCTTTGTGTTTCCCCGAGAATTAATTTGCCCTTTCAGCACAGGGACATCCTCTTTTGCTGCTGAGTGCTTAGGGGCTTGTTTTGTGCACTGAGATCTCACTACCATATTTCTTCTTTTAGTTTTCAATCATAGTATTATTCAAGAAGAGTGCATAGCATTCCCTTATCCTCTGTCTATAATGACACAGTCATTTTAAACCCGCAACCTTACGAAGTAAATTGACCATCTAGGGACCCCATAGTTGAAGATGATTCGGTACATTATAAGGAATGGTTAAAATTGATAAATTTTTCTTCGTGAAATGAGAACTGTGGGCAAATATTTTGTTGCACAGCAGCTCATTTGCATCCACAGTTATGTGGAGTCGGCCTGAAATGCCTCTGACGAATGTGGTTGGAGCTGCACGGCCCTCCCATCTTTGCGAATCTTTTATTATTTTGCAACATCACCTTACAGGCACAAAACAAAGTAAATCTCATGGCTGTTCTAGACACCGCCAGGAATTTTTCATTCCCGTCTTCATCGGATGCACATATCTGCTAGCATCTTTCCAGACTTCCTCTGGTGTCTTAAGTTGCACAAGCACTATAGCTTTCTCTAGCTTCCGCCAGCCTTTACGATACCGGGGCACAGCGGGAGAGGTTTAGAGAAGGGCTACACTGCTTGCAGAGATACGGAGAATCTGTGGAGGTTGCGCCAAGTGTTGCCTGAGCTGGGTGGCCCACCCGACCCTTGTGGGATGCTTGGGCCGCAAGTTACCTCTCTGCTGACTGGTTTACAACACGCTGGTGAGTTTTCTCAAGGCTGACAAGGGCATCGTATAAAGTGAGCACATGCACGAGAAAAAAAAGAGAGATGAGCCTAAAGGTACACTAAGTAGAAAAATAATTTAATCTGCTTTATTTATTTAACTACCCTTATTCAATACCAAAAGCACTGCTCTTGCCTTGAAAAAAACCCTTGGTTGGCCAGCAAATGCTCCAAAAGAAAATGCAGGTGGACCTCGAAGTCTTTGCGCCAACTCGTTATGATGTCATAGGTTTTGACATCATCTGCTGCGGCCTATGTAATCCTTTAATCATGAAAGTGAATTATTGTGTTCTAAGGGAGCCAGAGAATTAACTTAAAAAGTTTAGCAAATTTTTGTTGAACCAATGGGGCCAAAATATGAAAAACACATTGAAATCTGTGGCTTCACACTGGCATATAGATGCATGGGTTCTGGCACGAAATTAATGAAACTGACCTTCACTTTCTCATTGAATAATGAACCTATCATCACAAAATTAACGACAATAGATTTCGCACAAAGTAATGAAGCAGCCTAAACTGATCTTGTGTTTCACTTTAGTGCCCCTTTAAGGGAGCGTGCAATAGTGTTGCTGTATTACAAGTTTCGAAAAAATCTTCATCGCGAAAACTTAGCCCATTGTCATTGACACATTGGATCCGTGTGAAATATGTGGATGCGCAATTTTATTTAGAGCTATTTACATCTGCACTGTTACTGGCTATTCATGCCTCACTGCACTTGACATGGTATCCCCCAGTTGGGCCCTGTTAGATGAGAAAATTCTACTTTTGAAAGAAAAAGAAGTTGTCATGTAAAATATCATGACAACTTCAGCCATATCTTCTATTGATTGTGACAGCTGTGATAGGCGATGTCAGCGTGCGGTGCAACACATTATCCATGTTAATTCAAAAAATAAACAAACAGCAAAAAAAAACAAAAGAGTGTTTAGAAAAACATTTGTGTTATGATATTTAGTCACAATTTAACAATTCAACAGATTGATGAAATCAGCAAAGAAAGAAAGCTATTTACCTCATTCATTCAGCACTTCATGCAGGTTGAGGTGCAAACATTGCTTGTGTGTATGTTACTTTAGTAGCTATAAAAAAGAAGAAAAAATTTTTTCAGCTGGGAAAATTTTTTTTTCTGAAAAAATAAGAGGCAACCTCCTTGTGTATGCGTTCAGATGTTCCCTGCACTCAGCGTCTGGACGCTATTTTCTTCAAGTGGGATGCCCTGCCAAGCAGTTTTTTTTTTTATGTTGCCCAGTTTCATTGACCCTCAGGAAGCTCGTGACGCACTGTGTCACTTTGTGGAGTCGCTTCATCAAACAAAATGTGCAATAGCAGCTGGGGCAGCCTCTGTTCGCTTATTGTTTTGTCGTCCGGAAGTGCGGGGGAGGGATTCGATGAATGTTTCTGGTGTCCCTTGAATTGTTTTTTCTTTCCTCTAGAACTCTCTCTTATTTTTGTAAGGTTCTCGTGGACTACACACATGGCAGCTTGCACAGTTGTTTTGTCCCGTGCTCTTTACTGTTTCAGAATCACTGCACGGCCTTCATTCTGTTGATTCTGCAGAAAGGATGGGGAGCAGTGCCAAAAATAGCACAACTAAGGGTTGCTCTCTACTATTTTTTTTTAATCTTTGTTTTTGACCCACTGCGGCGGCCCCTCAGTGTCAGTGCCAAATCTTGCTGCCGTCATAGCATGGTCCTTAATCTAAATGAGAGTTGTTTCGTAACGAGGCAAGGCTCCAAAGTGAGGTGATTGCTTAAGAAGAAAAAAAAAAAACATACTGTTTCCCACGTTTGCACTGCTGTCAAGACCTTGGATCTCAGTTTATGTTCGGACGTCAGGCTCATCCTCTTCTGAGACACCGTTTGCGATGGACGCTGGTAGGACGCTTTCTCAGTGTGCTGCTCTCGATTCGCTTCGCTCTGTTCAACCTCCTTAAACTTTAGCACTTGAGCTGGAACGTCGCAATTTGTGCAACGTTATGAATTGTGTACGCATGTTTGCAGTCATCTGTGTTCTGGTTGCTAGGTTGTCAGTGGAGAAATAACGCGTATCCAAGAGTAGCGTGTCTACTGACTTTGTGTGGATGCCACAATAACTGCTACTGTTTTATGTAAACATTTGAGATTATAATGTTTGCATTGTTGTGTAGCAATACTAACGTTTTTTTAATTTTTGTGCCTGGTGATAGACTGCATGCGGAAGAAAATAACAGCACTGGTGGAGATTATTTTCGTTGGCCTCTTGCTGTTTAACATTATTTATATTTGTAAAAGTGCAACCAAGGTATCAGAGATCATTGTACATAAATCTCTTTTGTACAGCTGCGTTGCAGACTGCTTCATGTTCAGACAATAACAATGTACCTCATCATTCAGGGCTTTAGGATTTGTTAAAATATGGGTTGAATTTGACATAAATGCTTAATTTTACATTGGTTTGGCATGTTTGTGAAGCATCATTTGACAGGGTAGCTAGCGCAGCTTTCTGCTGTTTACAATTTACTTAAATAATCAACTGTATGTAATCATTGCTATTGTGCCACCCAAGGAATATCTGTTTACAGAGTTCTGTAATCTTTTTGAAAAGGAATTGAATACCATTGTAAAGCCAGATTACAATTTCGGCATATGCTCATCTATCAGGTTATTGCAAACAGCATACCTGTAATTGGCACTTCTTCAAATCATGAAGCTTGTTCGGTATTTATTAATGTTAACCATGTACCATAATAAAGAGGTTTTCTGTGTTCACTTAACTTTTGCCATTCCAGAAAGCGTTGGTTCTTAATTTGTGACAAATGTTTGACTTGTGCTGAATGCCTCACCTGACATCAGTGTTAAATAACAATAAATTATGCATAACTTACAGTTGGAGGGAAGAACATAACTGTAAACTGATCTTGCTTGAGTGAAGTTTACAAAATTATTGACATACTTTAAGCTATCTGTACTTTTTACCCCTCTCACATAAAAATCGTGAAAATTTATAGGGATAGCATAAGCTTGTCAATTATTGCTGAATAATGAATATGGCTTTACATTTGATGGGATTGATGTTTTTCTTGGGAAAATTGACATGTAGCAGTGCTTATCTACATTGAGCTAAGCCTGTATTGGTTGAAGCATGCTCAAAAATGCCTATTTGGCAGGAGTTGGTATTTATTTTGGCAGATAAATAGATGCTAGTGCTCTTTCTTATTTACATTTTTTTTTAATTCAATTGAGTCGTTTTTCTTGAACTGATTGGATGAACTCGCTCTTGATGGATGATGTGCAAAAGTGTGATGCATTTTTTGCTGTCTCTGTCTGCAGAGAAAAGGAAGCAGCTGACACCAGCGCAGATTGATGAGTGCATCCCGATGCTCCTTGCACTATTGGAAGTATGTCCTCGGCACAATTTTAAGCATGCATTAGTGCAGTTGCACATTAGAGCTATCGTAGCATAGAAGTCATAAAGCTAGCTATATATTTTCACAGCCTAAGCACGTAGTCGGGAACCATTGCAGATACGATTTTGAGCCTCAGACAGATGTACAATCAGCTTAGCTGCATGGAACTTATAAAGCCAAAAAAAAGAAAAAAGCTCAGGAAGTTGGTATGAATTCATGGTTCGAATGGTAAGGTGCAGAAAATGCAGGTGCATTAAAAACAAGGTGTTTGTACTTTCTATTTCTTTTGCATCTGTATCTTTTATGTCTACTCTTTTCCTAATTGCACCAAATGTTGATGCAACATTGAGAAAGTTGCTTCAACGTTGTGGCAACATTACGTGTTACTAGGATAATTAATATCACTATGTATCACTTTTGTATCACTATGAACTGCATGGAACTGAAAAGACTTTACCATGGGACCTAGTCTAATTTAAATAGTACATGTAAAATACATAAATTCTGCAATTAAACGTGCTTAACCGATTTCAATGAAATTTTTTGCATTCAGGAGATGACAAGGGAATCAATACAATATGCTCCTGAACTGTTTGTGTATGTCTGTAGGTTATGCTTCTTATGTGTGAGCATTTTTCTTAGCCATCACATGATTCTATAATCTGGAAATATTTGCACATCATTGAAGTGTGTCATTGGGAACTGTTTACAGTTCTGTTACTACAGGCCACAAACTGTTCATGACATAAAAATTGCCTGCAAGCTGTGTTTCTTTCTTGAGTTGTTCATAATGATTATGAGCAGAAATATGCCACAACCAGAGTTTGAAGGCATGTGTGATGAAGTTCACAGTGCACTATCAAAGAGAAAATTTGACTGATATTGTCCATAGAATATTTGGTGTGGCGGTGATTACTGGTTTAATTTTTAGGATATCAGTATAAATGCACTACATACTGTAAAGCAGCTTGACAGTGCACTTATTTCTACCATATTGAATTCCAAAGATTACTATCTCATGAGTAGAGGTAGGAGATTCCATAGACTACGTAACACTATGATGGAGAGGCTGCTATCACTGTCTCAGTGCACTGTGTACATTCGAAAGAAAAAACTAATAAAGATATCTTGAGGGCATGTTTTCTTGGTTGTCTAACGTGGTGAAACTGTAGATCAGCAACTAGACATAGTTATGCGTATCTTTGTTCCTGCCTTAGGTTTATTGCTCTATTTTCAGCAACCTAAAAATTCTTCCGTAGTTCGAGATGTGGTCATGGCCTTAAAAGAAATAGTGAGTGAACAGAAAGGTAAGCACACTTTTGGTATTGGTCGTGATTGTCTGTACTGAGATGTGATGTTTGTGAGAGTGAGCTTATGGATCGTTGCTCATTGGCAGCGCTTGTTTTACTGCTAGGCAGGTTTCTTTTAAAAGGGTAATGACTCACCTGCTCATGTCAACAGAAAGATACTGTGACATTATTTAATTTGTTAGAATAGGTTTTGTACAATTCAGCTTAGTTTTCACTGTTTTAAGGAGCAGTGACACAAAAATTTTGCATCTTGTTTTTTCCGTGGCAATAAGTAGCTAACAACCAACTTATCACGGCTGGAAAGCTCGTTTGCTTGAGCACGCGATGGTTAATTATTTGGAAAAGGTTTTATACTGCCCAGTCGCAGTTTCTGTTTCAGAGAGTGCTGAGTGGGACGAGACCCAGAGTGGTTTTCGTGTAAACATAGCTGGCTACGTGAGCACAAAAAACCACGTGCACGTGAGCACCGCGTTGACCGCTCTTTTCAACCAAGGCTCCCTCGGAGACGTTGTAAATATGCGTGACCCCCCCCCCCCCCCAAAATGCACTGCCGAGGCAAGGACATCAGCCTGTGTACTCCCGCGCAAGCCTGCTCTCTCTTTCCATTGAAAAGGTCTGCTAGGAGAGACTGTTCGCAAGAATCGCAGCAGCCAACACGAACTCATGACGGAGGTGGTGTTTGGTTGTTTACAAGGAAACCAGAGGCGCGTTTCACGTGCGGTGCCGTGACACGCACTTTGAAATTGATTTTAAATATGTTCTAGGTTGTATTATCCGTTGATATTTCGTAGATGATGCATGTGTGTCCACACAAATCTATCCCACAAGTTATTTCACCTTCAAAATTTTGTGTCACTAGTCCTATAAGTATTCTGGAAGTGTGCCAGGATTCTCAATGGGGTGTCAGCATCAAAATACTTTTTTTTCACCCTATAAACTTAGAAAGGTTTTATGAGCACTTAGGCACCCATTAAACATTTTTGTAGACCACATCTGCAATCAGTGTATAAATCAATATATTTATAACACTTAGAAGTCAAAACTGACAAACTCGCATAATTTATATGTGAAAGTTTCTGTTGAAAACTGGTCACATGGCAATGTTTGTTTTGCTAGGGCCAGTTCTGCATGCTACCCTTACATTAAGTAAAATGACTGAACGAAGTTACCCTTGACTAAGGAATAGTATAAATCTAGCAATACGCATGACAAATTTCAGATATGCATTATGTGTACAATATATATACAAAAATGTTGCACCTTTGGAAGCAAATTGGGAGTGAATATATGATAACGGAATTGTCTCGTATAGTTAATTTTTTATCCACTGTTAACCTTGTTGCTTTCAAAAATGCTAACCAACTCATCCAACTTGCCATGTTGACAGAGTGCTACATCTTCAAGAATGCAGTTAAAAAAAAAAGGGGGGGGGGGGAACCATTATGAGTGTTGTCCTTGTATTATACCTGCGCTTGCAGCAGAAGGCCTGCAGTTTTGTTGCAGAAGACTTTCTTTCAACATTGTGAAATCCCTGCGCCTTTTATTATCACACATATTCCTGCACACTTAGAAACGCGGCGGCCATTGTACAGATTGCTCTTGAAACACATCACAATTGAACAGTTTTTCTGGCTGTGGATATTTGGCAGCATAACTAAATGTCACACCACCTAATCTGAAGACGTTACCAGCCGAAAAGTTTAGCGCTGTGGCGAACAGAGCATTGCAGGTTGTGCGGGGGGGGGCACGGCTGGACAGGTTTGAGAGAATGTATCAGGAACTGCAGAAAAAGAAAAAAAAAAAGAAATAAAGAGAATAAATCACAGTAGTGGAGGCAAGGCAGATTATAAACTTTTATGAAATATTCATGATGGGTTGCCCGCAAGTGCTAAATGCACTTGGCACCTTTTGCGTGACACGTTGCTAGGTACCTGTTATGACTTTTCTGCGTGCATAACCCTTTGTGACACACATTATGATTGGCCGTTCATAAATGTGTGAAATTTGTACAGCCAAGATTCTGGAGACTCAATTTAAAGTGAGTGGAAATGTTTGAATGAACTATACTGCGTTTTATTACAATTCCAGTTAGAATGTTATTATCTAATTACTTTACATCTATTCATGGCTTATGTCTTCATAAAACGAATTCAATTGCCCGCTTAAACTACATCTACTAATATTTATTTGTTGACAGCAGTGATTCCCAAAAAATATTTTAAAATTTTTCAACATTTCTGCCGAGACGCCCCATGTTGGGCGTCTCATTAAACACGGTACTGCCTTCACCAAAGCAATCGTGTGTATCAAAATATTTCATCCAGAAGTAACTTTAGGTAACAAAAATGTTCAATATACCATCAGCTCAGAGTTCGTTGTCTCTTTTTTTTGCCACCAGTGCGCAGAAATGGCAAAAGTAAGTTGCGTGTACAAATGTTCTCGTCATGTCGCGAAGGGATAATGTGTATAGCGTTATTCCTGGCACTTTCTGGCGATGCGTGCATCCAGGTCGGACTCGCCTACTGGTCGAGCAAAGTGCAACTCAGGTGCTGCTCCCAGTGCTTCTGAGGCATCGCGACATGGGCCTGTCTGAACCAGCATTTCTGGTGGCCCTCTGCAACCTGCTGTCTCGTCTAGCTGCACAAGGTGACCAACTCAAAATGAGCAGAAAAAGACATAGCGCATTGAAAGTACATGGTATTGAAAAATATGTTTAATATTCAGCCCATGCTTAATGCTTGCCTACAATGATTTTTCTAAGTGCACTTTTGTTTCCTCTCTAGGTCACTATCTGAAAAAATGAAGAACTCAAGTTGCATTTATTGTAACTATCAATATAGATCATAAAGTATTTAAGCCCGCTGTATACAAATAATATTTTTATTTCCAGCTCTTTGCTACTCTATTTGACAGTTCGTTGGTTGGTATTAAAAAAAAAAAAGACATGTTTGGTTTATTATGTCTGTCAGCTTGCTAAAAACTATGACAGCCAGCATCCTTCGCTTCACCTGTGGATTTGTGAAACTCATCCTAATGTCTATATATCGGTTAAACTATGGTACAATGAATGTCATTCACTTTTCACTTGATGTTCATAACGTTATTTTCCAGATCAAAAGTTTTGCTTGAGGGCTCGTGTCCTGGGTGCATACAAAGTTCCCTTGGAAGAGCTTCGGAAATTCAAAGTCAAAATCAAGGTCAAGGTTGCCATCTTGCTGCTGCTGAAAAGACTGCTTGGCAACAGTTGAGTACTTTAGCATGAGTGCCTGTGTCAGTTCCGTCTCATAATACTGGTTATCAAAGAATAGGAATTTATACATGTCTTGCAGGTGTTTGACATGACTTATTGCTGACATAATTGTATAAGTATTGATAAGTTGTTATAACTGCTAGTTTATGACTGTCTCCACACATCCATGCTATTGGCAATATTCTTATTATTTGAAATCACCTTACTAGCCTTTTAAAGTCATTATTTCAGCCCAGATGTATTCCCCCCATTATTTCAGCCCATTATGTCAACCCATTGTTTCTGCCCAGCGGTATTAATTGTCACTTATTACCTCAAGATAGACATGGAGCATTTCGTGAAGTATCAGCTGCAGTAACTGTTCGCAATGGTGGTCTAGTGGTTACGACGTTTGGCTGCTTGCTCGAAAGACACGGATTCAATCTCGGCCACGGCGGTCGCATTTTGATGGAGATGCTATGCTAGAGGCTCGTGTAATGTGCGTTTTTAGTGCACGTTAAAGGGGAACTCCGGTGCATTTTCGACCATACCGAGATAAGGCCGTTTTCAAATAGTATTAACAGTCCTGCAACAGCTAGGGCGGTTCATTTTGCCGACACACTCGTCAATAATTTTAAATAAGCAATAAAAAGCGAGTCACAACCGAAACCGAAACGGGGAGCTGCTTCGTGCTCCATGCTGGGTACGCTATGACGTCATGGCGTCACCAAATCCGCTACACGCCACCACGGCGTAAACGTAAACATTGCTCACGTGGCTCTTCTTTCGCGGGAAAAGCAAACTGCCGATGTCTTCCGACGTGGAAACAAGCTGTGCCAGCTCGTCTGAACTGACCAGCGAGGAGTCCAGCGATGAGGAGTGCAGCTACATGAGCGCGGAAGCGTCGCCTGTGCTAGCGTCAGCGTCGCCTCGAAGAAAAAAAATGCCCCCCACCTCCCCGAAGGGAAATCGTGAGGAAATGCGAATGCATTTCGCGCGCTTCACTCCATTTATGTATGGTGGTTGTGGTTCGAAGAAGGAAAAGGCGCCTAATTTCTGCAGCCCGGTCGGGAGCACGGCACAGCGCTTTTTTTTTTTTTTTTTTTTTTTTTGCTTTTTTTCTGGTTTTTTTTTTTCTGTTTTTTTTAATTTTTTAATTTTTAAAAAATTTTTTTTTCATACATAGCTCCGCCGAGCTCCCGCAATGCGAGCGCCCTCACGCACCAGAGGCGCGCTCCTCCTCTCCACTCACTCTCCGCTACTACACTCTCGCCGCGGACAACGCCAACGCCGCACGACGCCGGATGCTTGACATAGCCCGACTAAATGCATTCGCATTTAAAAGTGCACGCCGCGAGCAAGCGTCCGTCTGGGTAGGGTGGCTATGGTCTGGGGGGACGAGAAAGGAGTACCTACATACGTCACGTACACAGGGTGGCCCGCATTTGAAGGTTTGATTCCGGAATTGGTTACCAATTTTTAAAACTCATTTTTCGAAAAACTAAATTACTTACGGCTGTATAATTTGGCACATATCATCAGGGCACCGAAGAGAACTTATGTTTAAAGTTTTATTTAAATCGGTGAGTATCAAAAAATCGCCGGAGTTCCCCTTTAAGAACCCCAGGTGGTAGAAATTATCTTAAACCTTCCACTATGGTGTCTGTCAAGGCCTGAGTCACTTTGGGCATAGGCGTGCGCACGAGGGGGGGCAGAGGGGGTGGCCGCCCCCCTAGTCCCCTAAGAACCTAAGAGGGGGGGGGGCGCAAAGTCTGTCCCATACATTGACTTAATAGGGAAGGGGGGGCGCTGCGAAGAACCTTCGCCCCCCTGAACAGTAACCCTGCGCACGCCTATGACTTTGGGACATTAAACCACATGAAACCATGAGCCATCACTGCAGTAAAAACTTGCAGCAGTACATGGTGCATTTGCAGTTGTTCTTATCACGCCCTATGTCAAAGCTATCCAGCTGTGTTCTTATCTACTATAATATGTCCGTGACAGCAGTAAGTTATGGCACAATGGACTTCGATTAACTTGGCTCCGTTGAACTTGGCTTTTGGTTCATTTGATCTGAGCCGAATGTGTGGCTGGTACCACATAAGTTTCCATGGCACCAAACTTTTGTTATTTCGACTTTAAAATTAGCCTTCACTGGGTGATTTGAACTTGTCGGGTCATTGTATCCCCACCTCATTGTAGTGGTGGCCACAGTAATGTTTCCAGTAGCAGCAGCATCCAATTTGGCAGTGTTTGAACAGTAAATGCATCAAGCACTCATCATCTCCTGCCAAAATCTCCAATTTTTCTTACTTGCCCATGAAGATCTTAATGCAAAAACGACAGATCGCATTAAGTTATTGCAGTGTTTATCCAATTGTAACGCCCGCCACAGTAGCTTGGCAGGTAGAGTGTCACACTGCTAAGCTCGAGGACATTGGTTTCGTTCCCGGCCGCAGCAGCCACATTTTAATGTGGGAAAAATGCCACCTGTAATTTGAATGCACACAAAAGAACCTCAGGCTGTCTGATTAACCCAGAACCCCCTATACGTTGTGCCTTCTAATCATATCATTGTTTTGGCGTATAAATGACCAGAAGTTAATTATTAATTAATCCAGTTCGTACGCATGCTGTATCCCTTCAAGATATCATTGTGACCTCTCGTTATACTTTCATGGCATTTAATAGATTGTCAAGGATTTTCTGGAAAGTGCCCTGTCTGCGATGTCAGATTAACAGCCTATCAATTTATTATGACTCAATATTTTGCTGTGGCGCCACATGTAATTAGTACTCATTACTGACTGTAGGAATAGCTGCTCATACTTGGGTTTGTCCACTACTGCCTCTCGTTTCCACAGAGCAGAATGCAACTCTTCTGGGTAACGAAGGCCTGCTGGCGGAGTTATTCTACTTGCTTGAGGGCAACAGCACTGTCTGTCTCCAGACTACCCTAACCCTGGAGTGCTTGTCCCTGGCCACCTGCTCCAGTGAGTGCATCACAGTTGCAGTAGTCAGCGCCTGCTATGTACTACTGTGGACAAGTGAACCTCAAACAGGAAAACTTAAGCAAGCACTACATAAATGTCGAGGTCCTGTTAGTGTGCTTGATCAGAACGCCAATGTGCGATACATTATTATTTGCAGGAGGCAACAAGACGGACCTTCATATTAAGTTTGTTAGTGAAAATGCCATTTCTTGTATAGTGTACCTATTTTGTTTGTCCTGTTTGTGTTTCATTTGTCCATGCTAGTGAGTATTAGTGGGCATTGTCAATGTACCTGTCTTTTACTGTGCATAGTGAGAAACTGTTTCCTGTACAGTGTTGCTGGGCATTTTGTGCAGAACGCAATGTGCTTGAGCTGGTTCAGAGGGGCCACCTGAAGCATCTACTGGCCATCGTAGAGGCATGCAACGTGAAGGCTCTTCGAGGAGATGCTGGCCTCAACCGCAAGGAGAGGCTTCTCTATCGCATCATGCGGGCAGACCTGGAGTGTCTCATCAACATTGCCAGGCATAGTATGTGCATACCACAGTTTGTGTGAAGTTTTTACATTCTGTCTAGTATTGAATATTGAATGTCTATTGTGCTTGTTTCCATGAGATGTAGTGTGCTTCTCACTTAATGAAGCATGCACATGAAGGAGAAGTAAATTCTATCATGTGAACACACACTTGCACTCCCACGAGAATGGATCGCTCCTAGCAGTGCTAACCATTTGATGAAATCGTCCAGGTATAGTAAGGTGCCATGAATAATTTAAACCTAGTGTTAATGATGTTTTGCTTGGTCGCTACAAGACCTCCAAGCATGCGCAGTAGTGGCAGTTTTGTAGCTGTTTAGTGGCAGATGACACCTGCCACTGATTGTGATGCCTACTATTGAACAATCTGCTGCCTTGACAGAATGCCAGCAAGTGTCACCTGTGTTGGGTAGATCTGTCATTAATAGCCTTCAGCCAGGTTCAGGCCAGAGCATAGCTGAAGTTCGGAATATGTAGGAAACAGCCTGGAATGGAATGCTTTCAGCTCTTTATTTTCTGCTCGTACTCTTTGTCTTCTAATTTTTTATATCTTTAGCTCTTCATCATGGTGGGGAAACAACAGGAGAAAGTGTTGGTAAGGCCAGCAGTCTTTGCTGGACCAAAATCGACTTGCCCAAAACATTTAATTGAAGGATGAATTGTAAAGGTTGGTTACGGTTGAAAATGAGACTAGTTCATCATGGACTGTTCAAGGGTTGCATTCCTTGTGTACCAATACGCAGAGGCTGGTCGAAGGGAGTTGCGGAAGCAAGAGGTGCCACAGTTGCTGTGGCGCTGGGCTTCGTCTCTAGGCCCCGGTGAGCAGGGTGACCGCCTGACGAGGGGAGTGTGCCAGGTGGTTCACAGGTGTCTACCACCTTGGCCATTACCAATCGCCAGGATCCATGGCCCCCCTGCAGTGGCCCCTTGGTGCAGGCAGCAATGAAGCCCTACCAGGTACACTGCAGAGTCTGATGAACATTTATAACCTAGACTTTTCTAACAAGAAATGCTGTTAACGATGAAAAGTAAGCTCAGTGGGGCTTTGCCATGGATTTCATGATCCATTGAAACAAGGAGCATAGGTGTGCGCACAGTGGGGGGCAGGGGGGGGGGGGGGGGGCACCCCTTCCTGTCATCTAATGGGGGGGCATGAATTCTGCTCCATAACTTTTCTCAGTCAGACGACACCCATCATTGTTTAAAGTGCAGAGGTATGGCCACGCATGTTTCTGATGATAATGGTGGCCGACAACCCCCGAAGTTGTGTTCAAGAACTGTGTACGTTACACCAATACCCAGAAAACCGAGGACCAAGGTAGGCCGTTTTGAGAAGCAAGTCATCACTTCATTGTCATTTTTTCATCCATTGCACAGCTTGTTTTCATTTGGACTCAAGCAATGGTGGGGCGTTGCAGTGAAATAGTATTATGTATATATAACCTAGACTATAACCTAGAAGTATTATATATATATAATACTTGTCATGTATAATATCTATTATATATTATACGTGACAAGCAGTAATGTTTTAGTTGGGGCAAGCATTGATATATATGATGATATGATATGATATGATGATATGGTGTTTAGTGGTGTGAGGGCCAGTGATGACCAAAGAGCGCCAAGACAACAGTTAGCGAGCATAGCTAAGGACCTGCAGTATATAACAGATATTGATTGAAACATTTATTGGTATTTATGATCACATAAAGGCCCAACACTTGTGTTATTTCCTTTGCACTGTCGCAGTAGCTGAGGAAGCCCCAGTGACACATGCTTCCAGTGATCACGATGAGCTGCAGTCTTCCCAATCAGCCACTTCGTCAGGAACATGAGGCTGAGCTAGATGAACCGGTGAGTTCAGTGAGCCTTCCTGAATGCTTGCATGCTCACTGTGACCCACACGCCACTTGTAGAGTGTGGCTATCTGACAACACTGTAAACTGGAGCTGTCACACTGGTTCTTTAATGTTTCACGAAAATTGCTTTGGCTATGAGCATATGCAAGGCTAAACAAAGTTGCATTCAGTATTTACGGCAAATCTGCATTACGAACGCCACATCAAAGTCGTATTGCTAGTCTTTTCAGTGGGGCCATAAATACTAGCTCTCTGAATATGATACACAGAACTAAAACTGATTAGGGAAAACGGAAGTGGCATGTGCAGCATGTATCACATGCCAAGGTGATTTTTGAGTTGTTCTTAATACATGCTGTACAAAGGACAACTATGTCAAATGCAAATTACAGCCACTGAAATTGAGCGTTAGGAGTGGAACACAGTTATTTTTATGAATTTAAACAAATGCATTTAGGATAATACCACTGGAGTAGTTTGTTTTCTACAGTTTTTATTTATGTTCACATCTCCTGATGTTGAAGCATTGCGTTTTCTGGAAGCTCAGCAAAGTACTGTGAGTTCACTGAATTCACTCTGCAATGAGTTTTGCTAAACACCCTTTGAACCGCAGGATACTTGCAAAGTGGCACATGTGCAGCGTAACACTGCATTTCCTCGCATGACAGCATGAGACATTCATTGTTCATTTGCAGCCTGATATATCGAAATGTGAACCTTTGCCTGAAAAGCACAATTTGGATGTGGACTTGGAGTCATACTCCAAATTTTTCCCAGAATTGACGGTCCACGAGGGAGCTGTGGTGAGTAACCCCTTTTCTATTCTCTCTGTTCACACTTTGCTGCAGCATTGTGTAATGAAAGCCATTGTTTTAGGATGTTGGCCTCGGTGCTACTTCAGATGTTTCCTTGACTCCAAATATCAAGAGCCCTGAAGGTGGAGATCCTTTAGAAAAGCTCAAGTGAGAATTATTGCACCTCCTAGAGCATTAGTAAAAGTGCGTGGCAAGTCAAAATTACCTCTAATTTTGACTTGCATTCGAGACACAAAATTTTATTATCTGCTCGTTAAGATTGATGATTCTTATCTGCAATATGTTTTGTGCGTGGCCTTACTGTTGCTATTTTTCTTATTCCATTACCATGTGGTATTTCCTCTCGTTCTTACAGGTGTAGCTATGAGCTTATGGTGCAAAGCACTCAGGGCCTTGTGCCTTTGGTGAAGATTGCCTTTCCAGAAATGATGGGCCACTTGCATACTGAGCCGTTGGAGCGGCTGCACTCATGCCAAAATTCAGGCGCCAGGTGCGTGACAATAAGACCTTCATACTTGCAGTTTTCGTGAAATGCAGTCGGGCCCTCTTATAACGACCTCCTTTATAATTAATGTAAGGTTACTGGTGTAGATGATATGTTGTTGCTAATGCAGTGAATCCTAGTTTCAGTTTCACATCCTCTTGTCATGTCTATAGTCACTTGTGCAGCCAAATTTTTTTTTAAGCACGCATTGGCATCAACTACAAATATAATACATTCATTGTGAGTGAATGCACTGTTACCTAGCATTACCAAGACAGATGCTTCTGTCATCGGGTCCATAAAAGAAATGCATCTGCGTACTGGCCATCCAAGTTATCCAACGAGGGCCAATTATTGGATCAGCTTATAGTTTTCGCCCCAGTGATGTGTGGGACCTGCTGAAACCAAATGAAATGAAAAGTTGAATGTGCTGGATATGAAAGAAAGTTTAGTACATCAAACAAATAGATAAGAAAAGAGTAGGGGTGTGCGAATATTCGAAATTTTGAATAGTTTTCGAATAGTGTTTGCTATTCGATTCGATTCGCACCGGAATTTTACTATTTGAACTATTCGAACTTCCCGAAGACAAATGCAGTCAACGTCCGATTGCCAGTGGCCCCTTCAGATTTTCAATATGCTTCACCACATCACACTCTTGTATTGCAGCAAAGCTGCCTTTCAAGCTCTGCTACGGTTGCAAATGTAATGACTCAAGAAAACGCTGGTTCCAACATGGAGATGATAGATGTGGCAGAAGTGGGGGCTCAATTAATGCTGTTTTGGACCTGAAATTTGGGCAGGAAGCCCAAAAAGTTGGACGCCGGAGATTTTTAGCATTCAAAATTTCAGATGTTCTTATTCAGATTTGGAACTCCTGACTCGAAGGGAGCATGCCCTTGTCCTGCCACATCAGTTGGGCTTCCACAGAAGTTGAAAGAGGAGGAGAGGCTGATGAAATAGCATCTTTGCCTTTCATGTGTAAAGTGTTGTCGGCAGCACTTTAGTTGCACCAAACCATGTACATAAACACATTTAGGCCTCTGCATTGCCTCATTCTTGATAAGACAACTATGAAACCACCCCGCCAGCGCTTCATCAACCTAGCCAAAAGAAACACTTTCGTGTTGCTATCTCATAAGAATATGCTTAGAAATGCTCTCCAACTTTTTTTTCTGCAATTTCGCTTCGAAGTATTTGAAAAATGTTCCGGAAATATTCGAGAAATATTCAAAAATATTCAATTCGATTCGCACTCACACTTCAATATTCGAATTCGCTTCGCACCCAAAATTTTGCTATTCGCACAGCTCTAGAAAAGAGCCACCTTCATGAAAGTGACATCAATCACAACAACTGTCAGCCTAACGGCGACAACGGCAGTGAGCATAAAGGCTCTGATTAGTATTCACCCACGTTTTTTTATTCAGCAGCCTCAGGTGGTGCATGGAGAAGTTTCTGGTACTTTACTAGAATACGTTACTTTAGTACAATACATTCTTCAGCATACGCAAATATTGTGAGGGCCTTCTGCCGATATGAGGACGATAGTGACTATGGCGTAATGCTACTTTCGTGCTTTCATAGCGAGGGCTTCATGGTGGCAGACTTGATGCGCTAGGTAGCATGCGAGGGTTTATTGGTCAGCCGCTACCTCTTGCGAAGATCACATGCCCTGTGACGACCTCTGGCAAAAAAAAGTGTTCCACACTTGGCACCTGAGCTGCGGGTGGCGCTAGCTAACACTCCCCGGTAATAAACACTCGTGAATACACTCAAACCTCATTATAACA
The DNA here is from genome assembly GCA_030522465.1 of Rhipicephalus appendiculatus. NCBI lineage: Eukaryota > Metazoa > Arthropoda > Arachnida > Ixodida > Ixodidae > Rhipicephalus > Rhipicephalus appendiculatus. The sequence continues at coordinate 4,419,331 of JALIZH010032992.1, read as the reverse complement.
AAGTTGCATCTCACATGAAAATAAGTTCGTTATATGCGGAAATTCGTTATAAAGGTATATTGCTAACACTGTAGCTATTGCAAGACTATTTTTCGTTTACTTTGTTATAACCAATATTTCGTTATATCCGTGTTCGTTATATCGAGGTTTTAGTGTACCCTGCAAAGAAGTGGACAAGGGAGCGCCCTCCAGTGTAACTCGAATGGTAGAGCATCGGACGCGTAATTCGAAGGTTGTGGCTTTGGATCCCACCAATGGAAAGGGTGATTTATCCTCCACTTTAATCCTTTTCAGTTTAAGTGACAATCGTTACACTACACTTAAAAAAAACCCAAATAATGTCCCCCCATGCTTTCCTTGGCCTAATTGTCTGTCGGTTTCATTAGTTGTCAAACAGATGTGCAGTAGACATTTCTGGTTCCTCTATGCAGAAACAAGATACTTGAAGAAGTGCGGATACGACTGGAGAATGTCAGGGACCCTAGTGGCTTTCCTGTTTTATATGACTATGACAGTCTAGCCCTACATAGCCTGCCTCCATCAAGACCTCTGATGAACAGTGACGCGCCACGGTCTCTTCAGGAAGTGGTCACCGATCGGCTCTGGTTCGAGTCCCGCTTTGAAGGTGGAAACCTTCGCAAGGCCATTCAGGTGGTTACCCACCATGTTTTCTTTTTGTGAAATGTGCATGAATGTCAGATGAGTTTGAGCAATGGAAAACAGCTTTAGCTCTGAAATCTGTGGAGTATGCTGTTGAATAAATTTTGATAAGAACTGAAGTAATGTCAATAAAAGACAGTATAGAGCAGGGGTCTCAAACTCACTTCAGCCAGCGGGCCGCAGTCACACAAGTTAGTCCCACAAAGGCCGGGGCAATGCAGGAGGTAGAAGCGGGAAGGGGGGGGGGGAGGGGGGGGGGGGAGGAATTTGTACAATTTGCCTGCAAACGCTGCCATTTGAAAGAAAACTTTCCCATATCTCATATACAGGTCATTTCTGAAGGATACTTGGTGCCAGGATATTCCAACATGTTGATACCGATCTGTAAAATTACTCAAATCTGGACGCCGATTGTGACATATAATTTTTGTTTCACGGTTATGTTTCAAAGCAAGGTGAACACATGAGATGCCTCACGGAGACAATGCCTTAGACCAGTCAGGTCTGTAGCTCACGAAGATATTTGATAAGAAAAAAAAGTTTGGGGCGAAGACAGTCATGTGAGGGCCGCGGGCCGCGTGTTTGAGACCCCTGGTATAGAGTCTAATGGTGTCCAAAAATAAAATGCAAGAGACAGTGGTGTCCTCCACAAACGCTGTCAAAACTGGTTCACTTAGCTAACTGAGCTCTTTCATTTGAATGCTAAATTAATATGTCCAGCACTGTTCCTTCTTTGTGATAAACTAATAATGATATTACAAGCACCATGTACATTCTCGTACAAAGTAAACCATGAGATGCAATCTCTGAGTGAAATATAAGCCTTGCGAGCCACCAGCATTAATCAAAACATTTTGGTAAAGCCAATGATACAAGTACATGCAGCTAACATCATAGCTTGAAGGTCTTGCAGCCTGTTTCAAACTTTTTACAAAGAAAATTGTTGTTTATAAATCTATAACGTGTGTGTGTGCTTGCATGCATGTGTACGTGTTGTGCGTAACCAAACTTTTTTTTTTACAGGTTGGACCATATGAGTACAACCTTCTGATGAGTCCAGACATCAACACAGGCCTCCACCATCGCTGGTTTTACTTTGAAGTGGCAGGCATGCGCAGTGATGTGGACTACACATTCAACATTGTAAACTTTGACCGCAGTGGAAGTCTGTACAAAGAAGGTAAACCACTCATGTTGCAGACCAATGCCCCAATAGCCTGTGCTCCTATAGCCAGGCACACACAGTTGATTCTCCATGTAGAGTAGACCCTTCTTACACGGAACCTGAAGGGAATAGGGAAATATTTTCCGTTATCATCACGCCCTAGCCCTACTGATGTAAATGTTGGGCGTGGTTATAATGATCCTGGATCCTGTAGGGTGCGTAAAATAAGAACAGAGTTCTGCTTACTGAGAGATGAACAGGGTTGCAGAATCCAAGTACGAAATGGAACATGTTAGGGGCAGTTGTTGCATTTATGAGATTTCCATTTACAGAGTGTACTGTAGCAACGAATCTTGATTTAACAATATTTGTGATGCTGTAACAAAACTTTTTCAGAATCATTGCCTCAATTTAGGTGAAGTAAGTTGGCTGGCAAGTTCCAATTTTAGAAATGGCTATAGCCATTTCACACAACTAGAGTCTCTATGGTGATTAAAAGAAAAGAAATGGAAGAGCATCGCGGGACAGTGAAGTCATAATTTTCATGCGTCCTTTCATATATAAATGTTGGCAGTGAGCGGGGGAAAAAAAAAGAATAGTGGCCATTGACTGAAAGATTGTGCACATTACTTTTGTAATCTTTTGTGCCAGTATAGAAACCATACTCAGCATGCCCTATATGCGATCACTGTCCCACAGACATTTTTTAGTTCTGTACAGCACCACCGAGATGAAGACAGGAGACTCGTAGAAACATATGAATGCTAACTGACAACTGAGTAACTTCAACGTTCGCACTTCAACATACCTTTTTATGTACTGAACCTTGGCCACATCACCCACAGACGTGCTCCGTAAATACAGCAGTGGCCAGTTGTAACAGCAAGAAAAATGCCGTTTCGAATGAGCTCACATGATTGGCATGCGGCGACATGTGGTGGTGATGAGAGAAGTGTGCGTCTCAACGTCACTGCAATGTGTTAATATTGTGAATTAATATTGCCAATGGCATTGTTGTTGCAACTTGCTACAACATTTATGTTGGTAGGGTGTGATGATAATGGAATGTAGACATGTTACCGCATGGCCATGACAGCTAGCACTAGCATATTTTGTGCTTTACCCTTTTCTGCAATGCTTCAGAGCTTTTGATCCGATAATTAACTTTCAAATTCCTGCAGGATTCGTCTCATTAGAGCTTTCTGAAGAGGTACTATCCACCAGTACTGTCCTAAAGCTCGTGAAGCAAATTTTGCTGCTGAAACGCCAAAGCCTCTAATATGATGACATTTCTTTAATTGTGGAAGTTTTTTCTGACAAATATATACTGCCTGACAGATGCCTTTTGACTGCATTTATTTTGTTTTTCTGTTAGCCCTCTGTTCAGCGTCATTACCGGGACAATGCAGTCAGATAAGGGGGGCATATGAAAAAAAGACAGTAATGGCCAAATAAAAAGATGAGATCATAGTCAGTAAAGTCAGTGAAGAAATTTGTATACGCAGCAGTTTAATTGTCTTTGCTAGCCTATCTAATTTGACATATTGTATCATAATTAAATGTTTTTATAGACTGAAAGCAAAAAGAAAATATGCTATAGTAATTGCACCTGAGCAACAATAAAGACTCTGGCACATGTATTCTGTTAGTCGTGCTAGCTACTGCTCTAGTGACTGTGGCTTTGTGTCGCTCAGTGCAAGCTCATGCGTTTGATTTCCTGCTAGGACTAGGACAATCGCATTTCACTGGGAACAGGAAACAAAGCTCGTGAAATGAAGTCTTAGTGTACACCAAAGAATCTCCGAGTGGCCGATAGTGAACCAGAATCTACTGTTACTGCGTTGTGTATATTTTGTGTGTAAGTACGAATGACAGAATTAAAAACACCTCAGTCCCACGTGTGAAACACATGTGACTGAGGTAAAATGTTTGATCAACTGCAGGATTCTGCTGCCGAACATTAGTTGTCAGTTTGATTCCCAGATGATGAAGCTGCCATGGGCCAGAATACAAAACTTTTGTTAGCATAATTTATGCATCAAAAATTTTTCACATGGGGTAAAGTTTGTGTGAAGCCTTACCATAAGGTGCCTCCTGAGGCCTGATGCTGACTTGCGGTCACAACCACCTGCAAATTATTATCTTCACTGTTAGTTGTTAGAACGCGGACTAGCAAGATATGGTGAACGCCATAGAAGTAAAGTTTGAAATTGAGTTAGTACCAAATGTGCCGGTGCAGGCCAGTGCCCACTGCTGTTCTCGGTCCGAGATGCGGCCAACGGCCGTGGCTGGCGTCGTATTGGTGGTGGCATCAGCTACCAGCGCAACCTGCACTGGCGAGCTGACAAGGGACCCCTCTTCACACTGAGCTTCACTGTCCGCTTTCCCCATGCTGGAGATGTGTGCTACATTGCCAACAGTTTCCCTTACGGTTTTTCTCTCCTTAAGGTAACTTTCCGTTATTGTTCCAATATCAGTTGGTCAAACGCAGATGTATTTAACAGTTGTAATATCCCATGGAAATTTTATAATGAAGTATAGCACATTACTATGCATATATATATCCCATGTAAATCGTGTATCCGAAGTAGAGCGCATTACTATGCATATATATGGAACTCCAGTTTACCTTCACTTTCAATACATCAAACACCATTCTTTGCTCCTGCAAATTCTAACTTGCCTGCGATCACTTACGTCGTCAGAAATATTCACGCGTGCTTAGGACCCAGCACTGCTTCGGTAGCTTGTGTCAAACAGGACATTGAGTCCAAAGAACAGTGCAACCAATTGGGGGGGGAGGGGTGTAATGAGCAAAGTGTGTGTATCAAAATACAGATGGCTCGCACAGCAGTGACCTCATTTGCTCTCCATGTAATCATGGAGTTTCGTTAGTAGCTTCAGTGCAACACAGCTGTGTAATGCGGTAAAGACTGGTATTACCAGAGAACTAGAAAGAGGACTGCCATGAAAGAGGACTGCCATGCTGCGTCAGTAATGCGAGAGGCTTCCGGCTCCAATATGTGCGCTCCATAAGAAAGTGTGAATGAAAAAGGAGTAAGTCAAGTTCTATGCCTTCAATGACACCTTTAGGCAACAACTTGTAAATTACTGCATTTCACAGCAAGTCTCTGGCCTATATGTGCAGGGATTAAAGATGAGTTTCAGATGGACATACTATTCCTTATTTCAAATTATGGATATATTGAACTATTTTGTGATACCCTTCGAGTAAGATATAAGTAAGTTTGACTGTGGTACCACTTTAGAAGAAGCTCTAGCTTTAGGTACGTGGAACGATGTCATCTTTCACTCGTTCTTGCCAGATGGGTAACATTGTTTTTATGATAAGTCTCAGCATGAGTACTTTGCCAATTACCATCTTCAAGCAGAATGGGATAGTGATTCTTTTAGGCCGGTTGGTCATTTTCATTTGGTTGCTTAGGGGAAGAATCCAGCACAGCTCATTCTTCGTGTTTAAAAAGTTGCTGTCATAAGAGAAAAATTTTTGTTTTGTTATATGTGCAGGCACACCTTAAACTTTGGCTCAGCTCGTATGACCATGGTAGCATATTCCTGGAGCGACAGGAGCTGTGCAGGACCATGGCTGGCAACCCCGTGCCACTGCTGACCATCACAGCCCAGCCCTTGGAATGTGAGTTACTATACTTAACAATATCATGGCAAGCAACTGTCCGGCGAATAATGCCTGTACCTTGAAAGGAAAGACCATTACACTTGCAGGTAGATGCACAAGGCTGCTTCCTTCAGAAATCCTTTGAAACAGATGCACTAAATGCCTGGATACGAGATCTTGGCACACTAATGATAGCTAAGGAGTATCAGTGAAATACCATGACTAGTCCTGTTGAAGGGTAGCATTGTGTTCCAACTGTAATCAAGACTGCCAAATCAGAATCTCATTCAGTAAATATCAGCCAGTCATACGAGGAATTGCTTACGAGTTAACACTCGGATATTGATGACTGAGCGGCATCTTAAAAACGTGCACGGTGAGATGATGCTGACTGGTTCAAAAGTGGCTTTTCTCCCTCCATGTTTCCACTTGACGCCACTTTGTGCACTTATTTTTGTAAGTCTGTGAACAACACAGATGTTTATTGCAATGCATAATGTTTTGGGGCGAAGCTCCTTATGCCGTGGGTCGTGCGTCCCACGTTTGTAGTAGCCACCTGTGTGATGCGATGACGCTGCCATCACGGCACACCACATGAAATGTGGTGTGCCGTGATGATATCAGCGATGCCATACAACACATGGCATCGCGATATGGTCTCACATGCACATAGTAACTGCGTAACCAGCACACAGGGAGATACTGCGTAACCAGCAGTATCTCCCTGTGTGATGACGATGACGCTGCCATCACGGCACACCACATGGAATGTATCCCACTATGCGTCATAACGATGCACGCTGATAAGACGATGACTTGATCGGGATGCCATACAACACATGGCGTCGCGATATGGTCTCACATGAATATCGTTTGACCACATGCAACCAACCACCATGGAATGTACCCACTATGCGTCATAACGATGACGCTGATGACGATGACGATTGCGATGCCATACAACACATGGCATCGCGATATGGTCTCACATGCATATCGTTTGACCACATGCAACCAACCACCATCACGTCTTTGATGATGTACCTCCGGAGCTTCGCCCACTCATCATCATTCACTCCGCGGATATGCTGTGATTTTTTAACAGTCATATAGGTTTTTTTCTAGAATTTACCTTGCTGTTACTCATAAATAAACCATGTGTATGTAACAACACAAACAATTTTTTTTGTCACTTTATGGTCACACAGCAAAATTACAACTTTTTCTGAAATAGATTCATTTGAATAATTTAAATCAGCAATAAAAAAGATTGACCATGGCGGGTCGCATTTGGCGAAAAAAATCTACCCTCTGAGGGTGGCTTGAGTGAATATTCAAGTTTTTGATTATGCAATCAAATATTATGACATATAGTATATGTATTCACTTTGGCTCCCTTGCTCAGTTGGTATGTTGTACCATAAGCATAACTTATGCGCAAACTGAATATCACTGATCTGAGCGCCTGCCATGTGAATTACATGGGTGTGCAACATGCAGTCATTCTATAGCTGGAACCATTTAGTGCCAATCGTACACTTACTCACTTGCTCACTGATTTATTCACTTAGTGAATGAGTGAGTGAGTTAGAGAGAGAAGCTTCATATATAACCACAAACTAATTTTATTTATGAAGTGAACTTCATTCATTGTTTCTACTTGAAATGGCACCGCTAATTCTTGCGCTGAATTGGTTTTGTCTATTAAGTTGTGCACACACTTTCTAACCAACAATTTTTTATTTTGTTAACAGTATCCAGGCCATACATACTGCTGACGGCTCGAGTACATCCTGGTGAAACAAATTCTTCGTGGATAATGAAAGGTGAGCTTTGATCTGAGTGTCTCCAGGTGTGAGCACCTAAATATTTACATAATATAAGATGGCACCATTTTTATTGGGACATCCCTTTATCATTGCGGCAGTGTACATAGTTAGCCACGAAACACCTAGTCTAGATGCGTATTCCTTTCAGCTTTAGTTCTTGTCTCAATAAAGACTCTCAGTCTGTCCTTTTCAAAAAAGACTCCCGACCTGTTTTCGTCAGGACTTCCTTAACGACCATTGTCATTAGGGAGTCTTCGAATAGGCACCCTAAAGAAATAGCGTTGAAGCCACTGCACATGTGCGAGACGCAAACAGCATTGTGTTTTGTATCGAGCATGCTATTTCTCGAATTTAGGAGCACCCCCAAAACCTGCCTCAAAAGCTTGGTGTCAACAAACATGGCAGCTCCCATTGAAGTGACAGCTCCCGGCCAAGACTGAACTGACCCGATTTCTGAGCAACTGTAGATGTTACGAATAAATAAATGCCAGTATAGGCTATCACTTTCTCCCATCTTGCGCATACAACAAAGATTGGCTGAAAAATAACTTGTGTTTTTAAGATCAGTTGTTGAGCTGGTGACTCAAAGTTGGGATTGTCTTGGCTGATGACGGCAAGTAATGCAGACTTAGAGTAAACAATGATTACTAGTGAATTCATTACCACTACTTCAAGGGACCGTACTACTGCACCTTTTAAATTACTGTTTTAAAGAATACATGTACTAAAAGGCAAACTCCTGTATCAACTTTTAATTGTTATCCATCTTATCCTGCCTTTCTGGCTACTGTAGTGCTACAAGCGCAATAGTGGCTAGTTAGCATTACAGTGAACGTTAGACTCCATTTGAAAAGTCGCACCTCCTTCATGACGCAAAGCTAGTGCATGCGAAATACTTTGGGGCCTCTTTTCAAAAATTCCCTATTATGTTTCCTCTTTCTTTCTGTGTAGTATTAATTTCAATGTTGAAGGAGTGCACAAATGAATCTAAAACAGCTTATTCTTTGTCTGTATGCTGCAGCTCTTTTTATGACCTTGTAGGAGATGGAAGTATAGCAAGTGTGCGTCTTTATCCCTGGTTGCATTTGTCCCCTTTTTATCATTAGGGTATCCGATTACTAGTCTCCATCAAAACATGCTTTTATAGTTTTATTATTGATGGTATTTGACAATTAGTAGTTTTAAAGAAAGGTGCAGTCTGAATTACCTTTTTACCAAACATGCTCTCCTCTAATTTACTTGTATTAACCACGCAAATGTGGCCTCTATACAGGTGTACTTTTTATTTGCAGGAATAATTGATTTCCTTCTGAGTGACAAGCCAGTTGCACAGCGAGTCCGTGAAACCTTTGTGTTCAAAATTGTACCAATGCTTAATCCTGATGGTGTCATCAACGGATGGTAAGAAAGGCTTCCTCATACGTTTTCACTCCTAATCTTGAATTTTAACCGTCTTACGACAGTGTGCACATGAGCAAATTATTTGAATTTTGTTGCATCGTTGCTTGGAAGCATGGGAATATGACTACACCCTTGAACTTGAAGTAACTTAAATTTAGTGTTTTTACTAGAGCTGTGTGAATAGCAAAATTTTGGGTGCGAAGCGAATTCGAATATTGAAGTGCGAGTGCGAATCAAATAGAATATTTTTTTAATATTTCTCAAATATTTCTAGAATATTTTCCGCATACTTTGAAGCGAAATTGCAGAAAAAAAAGTTGGAGAGGATTCCTAAGCATATTCTTATGAGATAGCAACATGAAAGTGTTTCTTTTTGCTAGGTTGATGAAGCACAGGCAGTGTGGTGTGTCATAGTTGTCTTATCGAGAATGAGGCAATGCAGAGGCCGAATTGTATTTATGTACATGATTTGGTGCAACCAAATTGCTGCCTGACAACACTTTACACGTGAAAGTCAAAGATGCTGTTTTCTCAGCCTCTCCTCCTCTTTCAACTTCTGTGGAAGCCACATGTGGCAGACAAGGGTGTGCTCCCTTCAAGTCCGGAGTTCCAAATCTGCCTCATAGACGTCAATATATAAGAACATCTGAAATTTTGGATGCTAAAAATCTTCGGCGTCTAATTTTTCAGACTTCCTGCTCAAATTTCTGGTCTGAAACATCCCACCTCTGCCACATCTATCATCTCCATGTTGTAACCAGCGTTTTCTTGAGTCAATACAATTGCGACCGTAGCGGAGCCTGAAAGGCAGCTTTGCCGCAGTACGACAATGTGATGAGGTGAAGCATAGTAAAAATCTGAAGGAGTCACTTTCAATCGGACATTGACTGTATTTGTCTTTGGGAAGTTCGAATAGTTCAAATAGTAAAATTCCAGTGCGAATCGAATCGAATAGCAAACACTATTAGAAAAATATTAAAAATTTCGAATGTTCGCACACCCCTAGTTTTTACTTGACTCCACTGTGCAACACTGTGCCTTACTCTGCTGCACTAAATTTTTTATATTAGAACTGTGTGAGACAGTTCGGTACTTGTGACAGTGGCTATTTATTTATGGCAAATTGAACATGTTCATGTCATGTACAGTATTGCTCATTCTTAGAGGGCCCTTTGTAAGATTTAGACATTTTAAATGGGCAAGCATGGTGAGTAGATCATGTGCTGACAGTATGAAATGGCTGCATTGCACAAGAATAGTCAATTTTTAACAGAATGCCATGCACCCTAAGCATTTGAGGAGCTTGTGCTTGGTATGTGAGCCATAGTCACTTACACAAATGCTCTGCACAACCCACAGCGCTTGTGTCACCAACCGTAGCACACGACTTTGGTAAATCACCTAATACAGAACATGCAATGTCGCTGCTGGGAATGCTCTGTGAAAAAGCAATGAGGAGGGACTTTCTATGGGAACATAACGTAGTCCTTCAGCTCCAGTATGTGGGAAAAGGCAGGATAGAAATGTGCTTGCGCATTCTTGTAATAGGAATGGAAGAGAGTGTCTATGTTGACAGTGAGATGTGTCTGAGGGTGCCATAATAAGGAAACACCTCATTTTCGTACAAGTCCTCTAATGACGAGCCAACTTGAAAAATAGTTTCAGTGAGACACACACCAGATGGTACCTTACCACTTCAAGTGTATAACCACAGTTTATGTACTGTGTCTTGGTGAGAGTTTCTTTTAAAGAGGGCATCTTACTGATTACAGTACGACTGCAGCATTTCTTAAACTTCATCAGAATGGTGTTCCTGATGTGGTGCATTAGGCAAATGCGCCATACTCACGGATTGAAACGGGAAAATTTAGGGCTAAGTAATGCACATACTTTCTTTTCCACCATCTTCAGTTCCGCTCATATCGGCGTGTAATTTTGACTCGAATGCATAGATTAGAGCCAACAGTGTCTTTAGAGACTAGACTCGTCACGACAAGACGTGGTTATCTCGAGCAATTGCACATTCCAGTCGTTATACTAAAAAATTTGATGTCACGTTTAAATCCGTGAGTACTGTACATGCACTATGAAAAAATTACACCATCTCCCGCTAAAGGGAACCATGTGTAGATGTGAAGCAGCGGGCGCTAACGCTTACACTGGCGGCGGCGTTGACGTCGCGCTCATCGCAGCGTTGCGCAGGAGAGAAAACTGGGGAGGCGCAAAGCACGCAGTGATGGAGCGGTGTTTCCTACTGGAACATGTCAATCGCTGCTAATGGGCAATGAGAGACAGATGACTCCGACTGGACACAGAGACCCGCAGTCCGCTTTTAGTTAACGCGCGTATTTCCAGTAAAACAGCGCTAAAGATTTAGACGAAGAAAGGACACAGCGCCGTGGTTTGTGTCCTTTCTTCGTCCCGTCTTTAGCGCTGTTTTATACTGGAAATCATGAACCAACCAGCCCATATGCGTACCCTATTGCATGCTGCGAATTTTTATTGTTCAACAATGCACAGGAGAAATCTCCCACCGGCACCACCTTGCAGGTCGAAATCCATTGCCATATATAAGGAGTGGCCAGTGAACGGTTGTGAAGCGCGAGCAGTTGGTTTTTTCAACCAAGAAACTCGCTAGCAGACACTGCCTGCGTCGGCGTCGTGAGGCGAGAGAGGGGGGGAGCGTAGGAGAGGAGAGAGAGGAGGGGTCGCGCATGCGCAGTGGGAGTGTGGACGCCGCGGGCAGGGATGCCTAGAGGAGAGAGGGCGGACGCGCATGCGCAGTGGGAGTGTGGACGCCGCGGGCAGGGATGCCTAGAGGAGAGAGGGGAGAGCGTAGGAGGGGAGAGAGGAGGGGAGGCGCATGCGCAGTGAGGGTGTGGTTGCCGCGGGGAGGGATGCCTAGAGGAGAGAAAGGGGGAAAGGAGGTTTTTTGTTTATTTTTTTTTTTTGAAAGGGTTTGCGCATGCGCAGTAAGGGAGGTCATGCCGCACACCGGATTAAGCTCGGCCATAAGATGCTTCACATCTAATAACCTGCCGGCTTTCCTTCTATAAAGCGTGTGTTCGACGAGACGTGTTGTGCGCGCTTCCTCCCTGACACCCTTTAACCCTCTTCGGTTTGTTGTCGCCCGTCTCGACAATGCAACACGGCTGCAGCGGTCCACCGTTGGGCACTGCTGGACAAGCACTGTTTCACACACCTGTTTTCTCACTCCGTTATACCCAATCTTTCAAAATAGTAAATGAACTTCTCTTACTTTAGCATTGGTTTATTTTTGGATCAGAATTGACGGAAGGGGAGCAAAAGTTCTGGACATCAGATGGCTAAGAGGAGACCATACTGTGCATTTCCTTGTCTCCATTGGCAGTGGAACAATAGGTTTCAAAAAACCTAGACCTGTGTATAAACAGTAGACATAGTCTCTAATGTAACTGCGCAAAAAACGGACGAAAAGACAACAGGAGAGAAAAGGACAAACAGGCACGGAGGCCAAATTTTGTGTTCTCGTCTGTTTTTTGTGCAGTTACATAATGGATCATTACCAACTCGCCCAACTTACCACTCTTCTACATAGTCTCCACTGCATAAGAGAGCAAAGTGCCTGAAAAGTTGCGCATATCTGTGTTATTTGGTCACAGTGCATAGATAAGCTTAGCTCATCATGTACTTGAAGAAGAGTTGCAAAAATGAAAGCGGTAAAAGAGGGAGAAGAATGTAGGTGCACTGAAGAATTTTAATTGTGCTAATATATTGTTTTTGTGCAGCCACCGCTGTTCGTTGGCGGGCCAGGATCTGAACCGGCAGTGGTCATTCCCAGATCCTGACTTGCACCCCACAATCTATCACACCAAGGCACTTCTAGCCTACTTGGCACACCAAGGACGAACTCCACTGGTCAGTCGCCCAAGGGAATTTTTCATCTTGTAATATTGCCATGTAATTAGTGAATGTAGATTAAGAACTAGTTGTTAGACAAGCTTTACGAGGATTCCTTTCAAGCCACACCTCCACTGTTCTTCTGATGCTATGAAACTTCCAGCGACGTGAATGCATATTTTTTAGCAGTCAGCGAAACGTGACAGAGAGCAACATTAGAGTCTTGAGGCATAGTGTGTCGATAACGTATTTTCTTAATGCACTTTGCACTGGACTGGACGCATTGTCTGTGTCAGTGAGATGCAATCTTACAGGATTCTGTTACTCATCAGTGCAAGTGGGCTTGAACTTCTTTGCCCTGAAACACCTGAAGTGACCATAAAAACATTCTTGTCTGTTCTTGGCTGCTGCTGAATTCACCAGTTGCAAATTCAGAATAGACTTTCTAAATACTAATTCTTTGTAGAAAGATGTTCTTTTTACCTCTGCAAATGTATGATGTGGGGTACAAGGTCTTATACCTTACGTGAACCTTGTTGCATGAATTCTGCAGGTTATGTGCGACTTCCACGGCCACTCGCGACACTTCAATGCATTTCTCTATGGCTGCTCACCATCTCGTTCATGGTTGCTTCATGACAAACCTAAAGAAGACGATGATATTTGTGAGGTAAGTGTTTGATACGTATTCCGTAGCTATTGCCTTTGAATGAAACAATATAATCATGTAGTGCCTGTAAATGACATTTACCAGGTTGCAGCCAGGTCCTCGCAGAGTCTTCTAGTAATTAGGGGTGTGCGAATATTCGAAATTTCGAATATTTTTCGAATAGTGTTTGCTATTTGATTCGATTCACACTAGAATTTTACTATTCGAACTATTCGAACTTCCCGAAGACAAATACAGTCAATGTCCGATTGGCAGTGGCCCCATCAGATTTTCAATCAGCTTAACACCATCACACTCCCGTAATGCGGCAAAGCTGCCTTTCAGGCTCTGCTATAGTTGCAAATGTATTGACTCGAGAAAACACTGGTTCGAACATGGAGATGATAGATGTGGAAGAGGCGGGGGCTCAATTAATGCTGTTATGGACCTGAAATTTGGGCAGGAAGCCCAAAAAAATCGAACGCTGAAGATTTTTAGCATCTAAAAGTTCAGATGTTCTTATATATTGACGTCTACGAGGCAGATTTGGAACTCCGGACTCGAAGGGAGCACACCCTTGTCCGCCACATCATTTGGGCTTCCACAGAAGTTGAAAGAGGAGGAGAAGCTGAGGAAAATAGCATCTTTGCCTTTCACGTGTAAAGTGTTGTCGGCAACACTTTGGTTGCACCAAATCATGTACTTAATACAATTTGGCCTCTGCATTGCCTCATTCTTGATGGGACAACTATAAAATACCACCCCGCCAGCGCTTCATCAACCTACCCAAAAAAAAAAAAACACTTTCATGTTGCTATCTCATAAGATATGCGTAGGAATCCTCTCCAGTTTTTTTTTCTGCAATTTCACTTCTAAGTATTCAGAAAAAATATTCTAGAAATATTCGAAAAAAAAGAAAAGTCACAGTTTCACCGCAAGGGTGAAGCAATGAATGCGATAGCAAAAAATTGTAATGTTATACGAAGTGAGGCTGGCAGCTAACTCTTTTTGGATCCGATCTCACGCAACTCTAGAAAACGCTTGTTTAAGAGAATTCCCTTCGCGTTGAGAGCGCAGCATGTAGAAGGGTACGCAGGCCCGGCTGCCGAGAAGGGAGATGAGATCCGATCTCACGCAACTCTAGAAAACGCTTGTTTAAGAGAATTCTCTTCGCGTTGAGAGCGCAGCACGTAGAAGGGTACGCAGGCCCGGCCGCCGAGAAGGGGAGATGAGAAGGGGAGATAAAGCGCGCCCGCGCCCGTAAAATCGAACGTCGCCCCCCCCTCCCCGCCCGCCCGCCCGCCCGCTGTCGGCCGCCGAAGAGATAACGCGCGCCCCCGCTCGTAAAATCGAAGGTCGCTCAAGGGACCCCCCCCCCCTCGCGTGTTTTCACGCTCACGAACGACGGCGGTTATATATATACATATACATATACGGCAAATGACGCCGCGGACGCCGGCCGCGAAAACCAGCCGCGAGTGTCCATATAATTGCTATCGCAATAATATTCGATTCGATTAGCACTCACACTTCAATATTCGAATTTGCTTCGCACCCAAAATTTTGCTATTCGCACAGCTCTACTAGTAATGAATAGACCAAGTGCACTGGAATTATCTGTCAAGCCTTTCACAATGTAACTGAGCCCTGAGCCCTCACACCAATGTGACAGACATACAAGCAAAATGTAATGAATGCAGTCAAATGATTGAATGAATATTCAATATTCAATATTGAGATTGATAATGAATACTGATTACATTACTAAAGGCATGTGATTCTTAAACATTCATTAAGATAGGCAATCTTACTTCACTGTTTGTGTTTGCGAATTTGTAATATGGGCTATGCCCAATGTTTGAACTTCAATAGCAGGGGTAGTTTTGACTGGAGAGGGAAAAAGCGTAGCGAAAAAGGAACAAGGACGTCACGAGAGCACAGGACAAGACTGATGCCAGTCCTGTGTTCTCATGTTGTCCTTGTTTCTTTTGCACTACACTTTTACCTTCTCAAGTCGTGAACCAACCCACCCAACAAAATATTTTACTAAGAGGCAGTTTTAGTTTACATATTAATTGTTCCTGTTGAAAGCGTGAGGTGAGCTATAGGTATTTATTCTGTAGCTTAAAAACTTCAGAATATTTCTATAGTCGGATACAACTTTAGAAGTCCGTGGAATTTTCCTCCCCAAAGGCGGATGGATGCACACAAGCCTGCTCCAGTGGGCACGCGCTCCGGAGTGACGTCATGAGCCAGACGGCCAGTGACCACGCCTTCGCAGAACATTGCTAAGTGCATGAGCAGGCACTTTTCTTTAGTCGCAGAGGCAATTGGCTGCCATGCTTAGGTCGTCTCGGCGGGGGCTTCTCCGGGCTTCTTAATTTGTATCCGACTATAAAGAGTTTCCTTCATGACAAATTTCAATGTTGCTTTTCCTGCTGGACTTCTTGCTGGCTTTGCTCTTTGTAGTGATGTGATGTAGTGCTGTGTTCTATATGGCATCCTGATTTCTTGTTCATATTCAGCCTTTCTTGCTTAGCATGGTGTTGCAAACCATTTGCATTCACTGCTCTCAATCTCTATTTGAACCCAATTTTCTATGTGGAAGTCAATTTAAATAAATTGGCAGCCCTGCCATGTTTAGCATCTTAGCCACATTTCACATAATACAGGATTAAGAATGTACCGTAAATACCCACGCATATAATACGAACTTGAATATACTAATACGAGGTCAAATTTTAGGAATGCAAAATTAATTTAAAAAATGTTTTACCCGCGTATAATACGAGTGACGAAAGCGTGGAGAAAACATTTATTGAACTCGAACCCACCACTTCAATCTCTGTCATCGTCAACAGCGCTTTCTTCGGACATTTCTTTGTCCAACAGATCATCTCACAGGCACTCATCTTCTGTACCATCGAGGGCGTTTGAGATGCCGCACTTCGAACAACACACAAGGTCCTCTGGGATGCTTGCCCATGTGTCCACAATCCATTTGCACGGCGTGGCTGACGATGCCCGCTTCAGCCGCCTGGTCGGCATCACTGGTGGCTCACCTGAGCGCATCCGCTATGCGTAACAACACTTAACTGCATCCTTGAATGGTTTGTTCACATAAACATAGAGAGGCTGCATTTCAGACATCATTCCATCCGGAATCGCGACAAGCTCTGTGCCGCAGTCGCGAAAAAGCCTCTTCATCACGTAGGATGGATGGGAAAGACAACAGTGTGGCAGGCCTCCTACACCACATGAACTTTATCCAGTCGCGGACGAAGTCCTCATTCATCCATCCTTTATCATGGCATCTCATGATGACATTCTTCAGCAGCTCCTCATCTTTCGGCATCGTCTTGCGCTTGAAAATCACATAGGGTGGGAGCTTGTGGCCGTCCACCGTGCACAATAACATTACTGTGACTCGCGTCTTCTCGTTTCCGGTAGCATGGACACAAACTTGTTTTGAGTGCCTCTCGTGAACGGTGAGGGGCGATGGCATGTCCAGGTAAACTGCCGTTTGATCGGCATTGCCGATTTGCCCCAGCTGAAAGTTCTTCGATCTGCGCAACGGAATAATGTGGCGCTGAGAAGACACAAGAAGCTCTTCGAAGGATTCAGGGAGCTTTTGAGAAATGGAGGGTCGCCGGCGAAGTGAAAATTCAGTGCGGCACATGTAACGGTGTAGATCCAGTGCTTGCTCGCTTTGAAATCTGACCTCAATATCCCTTTTTCTCTTGCCAGCTCCCTCACTTTTGCCTGCATCAGTTCCATGCTCTTTGCTAAATGCACGGTCCGCTGCTGTAGAACGAACTCCGTCAGGGCGAGTTTGATTTCTGTGAATGCCTCATTCTTTGGGCCACGATAGCTTTTTCGCTTTCCGCTGCATGGGAAAAGTGCTTCTTTCTGTCGTCACCATCCACGGATACTTCTATCGGTGACGCCGAACTGCCTCCCGGTCGCACTGTTGCCGATTTTCTCGGCAGCTGTGATGACATTTCTCTTGAAAGCAGCCGAGTACTGTTTTCTAGGCCCTGACATCTTGCAGCGAGGTTCACACGTGCACGCGTCCGCTGTCAAGGTACATACTAAAAAAACTCGGCAACAAAGAAAGAAATGGATCCAGCGTTCACCCCACCCTTGCCACATGAGGGCGCGAGGGTAACGAAGCCAAGCCGTAGCCACTCATCATTAATAAAGCCAGGCCATAGCCATGCGGCAATCACGAAACTGAAACTTCAAGCACTTCGTTTTTCATGTAAATTTTTGTTCAGATCTGCAAGTAGTACTAGGCGGAAATTTCGAATGCTAATACAGTAAAACCTCGTTAACCCGGATCTCACGGGACCGGAGAAAATGTCCGAGTTAACTGAATTCCAGATTATCGAATAGACCATGAAAACAAAAGGAAAATGTACTAGGCACAGACAAACCTTTATTTCATGAAAAACTGCGTTATTTTTCTCCGCCTCGTCGTCAGGAATTTGTGCTAGAACGATTTTCTTCAACCCCATCAGGTGGTGGTGCGCACGCTCGCTGTCGCTGGCTGCTGTGGTCGCTTCACTCCGGTGACGGTCGCCATCATTGTGAAATGCGACGGCGGTGGCAACGCGCACAAGCACAGCCGGAGAACGTAACGTGTACGAGCTCACACGCTACGCGCGAAGTCACAACACAAAGAAACCAGCAGCGTAAACCCAGTAAACCGTCCTGCCGTCCGTGCGTACCACCATTGCGCTTTTAATAGACACTGGATGCGCCGGTGGCCCAAGCGCTTCCGCCGGGTGGTGACTAGCGCCACCTGGCCACTTCCCCCCTCATTTACTATCATCATTATCATGTTCTGCTGCAGTTGGTCGTTCGGTTTCGGTTTCTCCAAAACTCCGGTTCCGCCGTCGGTTACGGCAAGCAGGGCTTGCGCCTCAAAGCTGCCGAGATCGCGCGATTCTAAGCATGAAGTACCGATTGCGCTCTCCGGAGTTGTCCGAGTTAACCGGTGCGCGGCTAAATCCCTCCGAATTAATGAGCATCTGACACCATTGAAGTATACACAGTTTTGCCGGGACCGCGCCGTGAGTCCGAGTTAACCGAATTTCCGAGTTAACGAGATCCGGATAAACAAGGTCTTACTGTATTAAAAAAAAAACCTCGTATTATACGCGGGTTCTTATGGTAATACTATGAGCTGGTACTTCGAAGGGAACAATGTGGTGAAGCTCATATTATAATTGTGCGGGTTGACTGTAATTACATAGAGCACAGTGAAAACAAACTTTGCATCCAGCAGGTGCTAGCTGCAATCCTGCACCAAGTGAGCCCTGCATTCACGTACGAGTCGTGTTGCTTTGACGTGGAGCGGAGTAAGGAGTCGACAGCCCGAGTGACAGCCTGGCGTCAGTTTGGCATTCGACTGAGCTACACGTACGAATGCTCCACAGCTGGGTGTGACCAGGGCATCTATGCTGTGAGTATGCTAAGTCTTCACATTGGCCCATGTCAACCACAGATCTCGTACCCCTCTGTGCAATGCATCAAGTACAGTGAACTTGGAAAAGTTGTAGCTCAGCTTATTTAATTACTTACTCATTTATTCACAGATCTGTTTCTACAATCACCTTCAAAGCATGTTAGAAGGGTGTGGTCTGAGAAGTAATTATAGAATACTGAAGCATCTAGCTTACAAATGTGACCGATTTATTGGTATGTTAAAGGGACACTAAAGGCAAATATTAAGTCGACATTGATTGTTGAAATAGCGGTCCAGAAACCTCATAGTGCTACTTTCGTGCCAAGGAAATGCTTATTTTAAAATAAAATCACGTTTTAGTGGTATGCACGGCATTAGCGCACTTGAAATCACCCGCCTGAAAACGGACCTCCTGACGTAGCAATTGCCTTGCCCAACATTGCCCGCCTTTACATTCCCAAACATTCATCTTTCACTCTGATGCAAATTATTTGCCTTTAGTGTCCCTTTAAGGAGTAACAAAAAGCGAGAGAAAGCTTGCTCGTAAGAACATCAAACCAATATGAACACCTTTTGTTATAGAAATGGTGTTGAAAAGATTGTGCAAATATTGAGATTCGATTGGAACGAATAAATCAGAGAGGTCTTTTAGTTTACTAGTTGCAATGCGTACTTTATGTACCTATGATCAGCACCTGATATGGTGATGATGACAGTTATTAAAGCCACGAACTCGGTGTCATGAAAACCTGTTTGCAACTCATATCTGTGGGCAGAATTTGATGTCGATGCGGAAAGAGCTCTCAGCTACCACTGTCTATGTCATGCAAGGTTTACATAGCACTCCAGGGTGGTTTCTTACAGAAATGCAGGAATAAAATGCAGCTTTAGGAAAGTAAATGCCAGCATGCTATTCACAAGTTTGGACTGTTAGTGAAATTATAATTAAGCAAGCGTATCGGAACACCGCATATTGTGTTTCAGCTGTACACATTCTTGCACTAGTATTTCTGAATTGCTTAGTCCCATTTAGCATCCCATGATTTTTAAATAAGTTGGGAGTGTGATGATTTCATCCTTATTCACATCTTCATTGCAGGGTTATCACCTAGGTGTGGCTCAGCTTGAAGAGATGGGTATGCAGTTTTGTGAAGCACTTGGTCGTCTGGAACTTTCGGCTGATGGTGACGTGCAGTTGGACCCATCTTGCACTGAACTGCTGAATGTTTGCCGGCGGTATGCTTTTTTAAGTTCACTCTAGATATTGCTTTTTGTGCTACGTGACTGAGCACTGCACAGATCACATCCATGCATACTTTCACTTGTGCATAGTTCAGCAATTCAATGCGCTTGCTGTCAGCATGTCCGAGGACAATGTATTGGGTATACCTGTTCATGGCAGGTTAGTTGATAAGGTGTGCACTGCCTAACTCAAGGGTGCAGCATTGATTTCCAGGCTCGGTAGCCACATTTTGACAGGAGGGCAAGGTGCCAAGGACACCCATCTACACACTCCCAATTTTTTAACCTGAACGCGCAAGCATCGACCACTGAGTCTATAAGCACCGTATATGGAGCACAGCGGTGAAATGAACAAGTATACAGTTGATCCCGGATACATCGAACTCGGATATATCGAATTATTGGCTATATCGAACAGTTGAGAAATCCCCTTGAACTTCCCATGCAAAAGTATAGGGCTGGTGCACGCGTATATCGAACTCCCGCACGGCGAGACATCCGCTATATCGAACGCTGCGCCGCACCGAAACCCAGAAAGTGCAGTTTTCCTAACCAATATTGATCATTTTTAGGCCGCGTTCGATCCCTTTTCGCGCGCTGGTGACGAAAAAGCGCTGTTATTCCATAGCGTTGATCTGGCTTGTTGCGCCGCGCATGTGAATGCAGCGGTATGTTTGATGCGCGATCTGCAGGTTTTAACGCACGGACATGGCGTTTTCAGAGGCCGATTGCCGAGGGCGTCAAAATGAGAATGCGAAGTGACTCGGCGGCCTCATCATTCGCATTCCCTTCCGTTCGCGCACGACGGCATACGGACTCAAAAAGCATGGCCTTCGAGATCCGCAATCTCGTGACGTATTTTGGTCGTTCTTGGTTTTAAAACGCACATCTCGGAGGCTACGCTTTTCTTGCTTTTTGCGCCAAGTTACAAAGCCACAAGTGCCATCGCTATCACCAACATGTCGACGGTGGGGGGCTTGGATTGTTTGTTGTTCGTGGGCAGCGGTGTGCGGTGTCTCTTGCGGCTTGTGTACTTCCTGCTTCGTTCCCTGTACTGATAAATTCTTATTCGGGAGCCGAACTAGGCATTGACCCGCTTGTGGCGATAAAAATGATGACTGGTGCTTGGAACGATGTCTAGTAAAGCACCGTCGTGAACTATTTCCTAATCGAATTTGGTGCCAGGTGACGACTTTGGTTGCCGCTGACAACGGCGTTCGGTGCCTCAGTGAATTTTGCGACTTATTAGCATTTCCGGGCGCTATCTCGGACGGGAGCGCAGCTAGCGACTTCATCAGTGCGGATGGCGACGTAGCTGTTTCTGAGAGCATCGATGCCGAGATAACGGCTGACGTTGCCGGTGCCCGCGGAAGTGGACCCGTGCGGTTATGAAGATGTCAACGCTGCCGCTGCCTCCAATAACCATTTACCGCGCTACAGTGCAATCACCGCTGTTGGGGCCGACGGTGCTGAACTTGCTTATTTGCAATGATACTGAGGATGACTCGATGAACTTGACGGCGTGCGAGATGCAAGACACGTTTGCGGACTATTTTCGTGCGAAATAAAGTGCGGTAACTTGCAAAAGAAGTTGTCACCTTGTTCTTTAGCATACTGTTAGCGAACTGTAATGTTAGCGGTTGCTACGATTTCCAAAAACTGTTTCAAGGCCTGCAATGCTTTAATTTAAGCCTTAAATACGCATATTTTGTATTTCGAATTATCGATATATCGAACTATTTCGCGATCCCCTTCGAGTTCGATATATCCGGGATCGACTGTACATGTTTGCGTGCAATGAGCAGTCCTGTGCAGCTTTCTGTTAGGCTGTTATGGGAACAGGACACCATCCCCGCTTCTTTTGAGCACTGTTATAGTTCTTTTTTCCTTTACTGAACGCTGCCATCAAATTAT
This sequence comes from Rhipicephalus appendiculatus, assembly GCA_030522465.1. Taxonomy (NCBI): domain Eukaryota; kingdom Metazoa; phylum Arthropoda; class Arachnida; order Ixodida; family Ixodidae; genus Rhipicephalus; species Rhipicephalus appendiculatus. Next base: position 4,397,485 of record JALIZH010032992.1, on the reverse strand, counting down.
AAAGAAAAGGTCATGTGGTCATGCCTAAGATGGATGTGGTGTGATGTACACCCACTGATTATACCACATACTTATCAGCACCATTTTGTAGCGTTAGCTACACTGGCCTAGCCAAACCCGTTTCGCGCGGCACAACAAGAGCCGCGCTGCGCATGCGCGAGGATCAGTGATGTCACACAGCTGGCGCACCAGAGCCGCCATCTCCCGCGCACTCCGCCGCCGCCGCGCGCAACTCACCACCGCCGGTCTGCGCATTCCAGAGTAGTGACGTCGTAGCCGTGGTAGATGCACTGGCGCCGGCGCGCACGCGCAGCTATTCGCCTTGCTATGCAGTCGCCGTCTGACACTGCGCTGGAACCGCTGCGCTTCTGACTGGCGTTTGCCAGTGTGGTATAGCCATGGAGAAGGAGAGCGCAAATGCTGCTCAACGGCGCAGAAGAGCGGAGAAGCGTGACTCATCGGATCCCGAAGTAGTTGCCTGGCAATTAGCGGTTGAGGGTAGGAAGAATGAACAGAGTACTGTGTTGGGGCCATAGAGACGGCAGCGTGTTACTTCACTAATCACCGAGCCGTCTTTGTGGCAATAGAGAAGCAACCTGACGTTGACCAAAAATATACATGTGCCACATAATACGTATACCGTGTTTGTGTGTCATTGGAGCAGCAGTAAGCATGATAATCTAGCTAATCCTAGACAATCTAGACAATCAGGAAAGCTAAAAATAACCAGCTGAACCTTTGCTAATGCTACGTATATCCTGGCATAGCCGAACTAAGCCACTGCAACATTTTTTTTCTTTATTCTGTGGTTCATGCAGCACTTTCTTGAGGCGAGATATACCTGCCACTGCTAGCCAATAACAGGACAAAAAAGAGCAAGGAAAAAAAAAGGCAGGCGGGGTGGGTTCCATTTTGCATAACAGCCTGGTAGATGAAAGCTGCAGCGGTCTGTTTACTGTGCGCATGAACGTACTCTCGCTCATTTCGCCGCTGTGCTCCGTCATACGGCACATATTGGCTCGGCGGTCAACGCTCGCACATGCAGGTTAAAAAATTGGGAGGGTGTGCATACTTGATTTAGGCACACGTTATATAACCCTGGGTGGTCAGAATTATTCCAGAGTCCTGAACTATCGGCACAACTCATAATTGTGTCGTTTGGCGTGGCAAACCCCATAGTCTAATTTTTCAACTGTGGGTACATAGCTGCTTCGCAAAATGGTAAAATATAGCATAGTGGGCATTTTGCAGCTGTACTTCACAACTGTAAACCTCAGGAGAGCTTACAATGGGCAGTCTCACGGAAACAGATATTCCTTTTCTCACAACACGGTTGAGGTGTCCACTGTGAAGCAAGGAATGGCAAGTGAATGAGAAGGCAATGCGAATGCGCTATTGGACGCATTGAAAAGTGGAACTGTGAGTAAAGGGAATATGTGTGTTCCACTTTTCAATGTAAAGCTTAAGGGGAGACGCTACTCGAAAAAAAAAAAGTTTCCTTAATCTGTAGCCTAGGGCAATGAAATTTTTGATGTTTACATATGTTTCTATGCTGATTTCAAATATGTAATCAGTTTGATAGTAAGTTGCATAGTTTTTCGTTTTGTACCATGACAATGTGTAAAATATAGCTCCCTTTTGGACACACTTTTTCTGCCACTAAACATTTATGGTTATGAGCCATTAATGGCTCATATTGCTCCACATTAACCATAGAATGCAAATAACTAGTGAGAAAGTGTGTATGAGACATTTTAGTGAACAAAAAAAGAAAGTGTAATGTGAGAAGTCTTAAAATGCAGAGCCCTTACTAATTGTTTACTTTAAGTTCATAATAATTATATAAGTGATATCCGGTTTTAAAGAAGATAACTGCACTCTTCATATGCTAAGAAATATGTGGACAAAATTTCATCCTGATCTGGCCATCAGAAATACCAAAAAAACATTATGTCCAAACTCAAGAAGTTGCCCAAAATTGCATCTTGAGAAAAAGCGCATTTTAAACGTATAAATGAAAGCTCACCGAGGTGGCAAAGCTATGCTTTTAAAATGATTTCTGCCATCATGAGAGCTTGGGAATCATGGTTATTTTGAGCATGTGGCTTTGGTGAACCCCTCATGGGAAAATGCACTGGCAAGCAGCCAGGTGATAATTTCCAGGGGCTCTAGACAATGAGCTCTTTTTAGTTTTTAATAGCCACCTTGTGCTCTTTGAAATCGATTTTAACCTACTTAGAGTTTAATTATAACCTTGACTTTTTTGTCATGAAAGTAGTGAAACTAAACTTGTGAAAGCAAGTAAAAAAAATATATATATATGTAATTTTGGAAAAAACTTGCGTTTTTTGAGTAGTATCTCCCCTTAAGTGTCCGCTGAAGTGTTTTTTAAGCTTGTGCGAATATTCGAATATTCAAACGATTATTACTGTATTCGAATTCGCTTCGATTTGAACTTAAATTGTTGAAAATTTCGTCGAAATGAACGAATAGGTGTATATTAGTGTGCATGTAATCCCCTGTAAACGTGGTTTCACCGCATCGGAGGGGTGCTAAGCCGTGAAAGCACCTATCCAGGTGTATATTAGACCGCATGTAACCCACTGTAAAGGTGGTTTCACTGCAGTGAAGGGGTGCTAAGCCATGAAAAACGTATCCAGGGGAAATCCGCACAGCGGTGAAGCCCCACTTCATGGTTAAATGAAGATATTTCCCTCACATCGATTCATGTTTTAAGTTTAAAAGCTTGTTATACCGGCTTACATGCTCTAAGTACGGTAAATTTTAAAATGTAACATATTTTACAGGCTATCACTTGCATTCTTCTGAAAGTCAAATCCTGCTACTATTCAAAGTTGTTTCCACTTCCTTTGAACCAAAAAGAATGGAATTTGCACAGACCTTGTTTTAATTAAAAAAAAATAAATACTGTGCAGGTTAGTTGGGTCATTACAAATACGCCCATTTTTATTTACAATATGTGATATATACTATTCGAATTCGATTCGAAATTACTTGACCAAAATCACTATTCGCTTCGAACCTAAAATTCACTATTCGCACAAGCCTAGTGTTTTTGCTCATAACACCGCATAATTTAATTTTTAACTGTGTGTAGTAGAAATGGTGCTGATCAGAGGCACCCCATTCCTTTTGCCTCATCCAATTTTTCTAGCATACCTGTGTCATTCTGTATTACCTGCGCTAACCTTTATGTCTGTATTGACTTTTATTAGTCCTACTAGTGGAAGAATCGGCCTCACAAGAAAGCATAGTCGCTTAGGCAGCAGTGAAGCTTTAGACAGAGCGATTGTGTTTGTTGTACCCTTTCCTCAAGAAGTCAAGATGTTCAAACTGTCCTGTCTTTCTTGAAACAGGCGTGTCCGAGAAAAGAAGCGCGCTCCATGCAGCAGTGGCAGTACCGACTCGCTCGTTGACGAAGAAGATGAGGAAGAGGACACAGCTCCTGTTGTGAAAGCCGTAGCTTGCCCGGTGCCATTTGTTTTTATTGTACTTTCCACAGTCAGTTTTACACGGACTGTTTTTAGCACACACTCAAGGTGATACCTTTCCCATCGAATGGTTGTTGGACATGTAGACAATTTGTCTGCATTTGTTCCCTTTCTTTTCTTTTTTTTTTTTCCCTCATAATGTCATGGGACTAGCTTGGTCAGAACTCAAGGTGATATTTTACCTAGCAGTATTGCTGGCTCTGTCGCACACTGTGTGTTGCCAATCTGCAAGTGTGTTCCACGCGACAGGCACCCGTGTGTGTTGGCGTAACATTAATTACCCGTAGTGCTTTTATCGTAGTGTATCCAACCAGCACACTTTTTATCTGTAAGATATTTTGGTGTGAAAATAATGAAGCACTTACAGCTTGGCAATTAAGGCCACATAGTGTGCACAGCTAGTCACAGCTTATAGAATCTAGTCACCAAATGCAGCTGTTCCTACAATTTTAATTTTTCTGCGGTAATACAATATTAAATATTTCCAATCCTTTTACTTGCAAACTTTCTTTCGTATAATATATACTTGCACATTTATTCTCTGTACATTGCAGCATTAAGGTATGATTTTGAAGTAAGACTTCTGTAACACAATAATACATTAATTCACTTTTGTGTGGTGATGCAGTACAGTTTATGTTAGCTACAGCTTAAGTTGTAAAAGCTTGGCATAATATTGCAATAACATTACGGTGTTGATTTTGAAGCTGAGAATGCTAATTAAATTTTTTTTAAAAACTGAAAGCAAGCAGTTGAAGCCATCTGCCGGGACTAATGGCAAATAAACAATTTCCAAAGATAACTTAGTTGCTTGCTATAAGCAGGAGACGATACCACAAGGTGTGGCTGTTGAATTTGGTTGTCAAATCATTTAACAACTACCCTCTAGTTTAAAATACTAGCAACAAAAGCAATGGTCTGGCACATTAAGTCATTACTGCATACATTGTTGGTTTTGTCACATCAGTGACATTCCAAAAAGTGTATCATTATCATAACCATTCTTAGGTGTATCAGGAAGACATGACACAGGCATGTTCAATACTTTGGCGGCGACTACGTCTCATGGTAATTGTCATCCCCAAAGTCTCGTGTTAATTAATCCCATAATAACTGCATGAGCTTATAATTGCGATGCTGATTGTTCACTTCTCCATCAGTATTGTTCCACGATGTTAGTTAAAGGAGTAGCACAACATTAATGAGAACAGACAGACAAGAAAGCCTTGACTTTGTTGTCTGTTAGTTCTCATTAATGTTGTGCTTAACAAAGAAAAACGAGCCCTTAAAATTTCCCTTCTTTTGTTCGTTTAAAGGAGTAGCGTGAAACATATGCATCATTATGAGAAGCATACAAGACCGTGTTTATATGAATATGACACGAAGAGGCATGGTTGAGTTGGAAGATTAAGAAATATGCACATACTATTACAATTACTATGGAAATACGAGCTAATGATGCACTATGCAGCTGTGCTTGTGGGCATCACGGTACAACACAGTGGGCAGTGTATTTACCGTAATGCTAGCCTGTGCGAGTGCACCCCTACATCATATTGCATCATGCATCACTTGGTGCTATAAAGAAGCGGCTCTAATGTTCTAAATGCTCGACATTCTGCACCGATATGCTGGCCAAGTGTGTGTCAGGGCACTTGGGCCACTAAAAGTAGTGTATAGTGTGATAAGCTTTATTACTGTAGCTGGCCTTAGTCTATTCAGTCCTTGGAGTTTTGCTCGTACCATTGAGCAGACTCGCTAACACATTTCTTTAGGCTAGCTGGTGTGACGTTGTAAGTGCCTTAGCGCAAGCAAATGATAGAGTAAAGGATGAGACTAGGATGTCTCATTCCTTATCCTATTACCTGTTTATGCTGTACGTACTTGCATTCGCAGACTCATACCTTCTGCTATTGAGATTTTTGCTTTGTCATCACTACACAAGGACTACTTGCCCAATCATGCAGAAGACGGAGAATGGTTATCATCTTTTACAATCAGAACACAGATTGTAATGTTAAAGCTGAGATAAATAGACATGCAGTTCTGTCAAGCAAAAAAAATATACAAACAGCTGTCATATCCATGCATATATAGTATAAAAAGATCTTTCAATATTGAATGTCAGTGTAGCCACAGTTTCAACAGAAGAGTTGTCTTTGTCAGGGCACCAACTGCCTTCCTTAGCAGCGCATTGATGTATACCTTGCTCACTTTCCTCCAATCTCAGAAGCGGAAGTTTAGCCAGTCTGTTTTGCACATTCTATTTTTGGAGGGGGTGTTTACCATGGCTAGTGCTTCAATAAATTTCTGCACCAAAGGTTTGGGATACTTTAGTTATGGTGAGGTACACTTGTTCTGACAAGTTTTTTTGGATAAAGGAACTACACGAACGTCTGAATATTTAAAAATGTAAATATGCAGTCGTTACATTGTGGCTGCAAATGATGTTGTTGAGGTATTGAAAACATCCTTTCTGGAAATGTGTATAATGCTCATAAAATAAAATGAGTCAATTTGGGGCTAAGCAGTGCATGTACTTTCTTTTACACCATATTATTTTGTACATTTGCGTAATATTGGCTCGTACACTTACATCAGAGCCAAAATTGGTTTTGCAGCGACTATATTTGTAGTCAAGTGGCGTAGTTACCTTGAGCACTTGCACATGCCCATCTGATACTTGATGGATTCATACTTACGACTATGTAGCACTCACAAAAAGGGACAAGGGACAGAAGAAGTGCACACGAGATGCGCTGTAGTGTGCACTTCTTCTGTCCCTTGTCCCTTTTTGTGAGCGCTGCACAGTCCTAAGTATGTATACTTGAAGTAACAACGTAAAGCTTCATTCCATGAGCACTGTGCATCGAGGTCTCGCCACAAAATATTTTTCACGGTGCTCTACAACTTAGCTGAATGTTATCACTTTCACTGGCTCCCTGAGCAATTGTTTAACGTATAGAGACAAATACATCTGTATGCATTGCAATTGGTGCTGCTGTTCTCTTGAAACATTGACTTTCTGTATGAACTGTGCCACACTTTGTTGGACACCCTGTACTTTCATTACATTATTCTAATTACACAATTTAATTAAAACATGCTTTAGTAGTCCTAAACACTGTAGAAGTTGCACAATTTCTACATGTGCATTTTCCCACCATGTGAGAATTGATGCGACGACCCTTATGCTCAAGCACACTTTTATTTCACGACTACGCACACTCTACACTAAAATGTTTCACTATACTTGGCTACTTAATGTATTTAGCATTTAATGTGATGATCTCCAAACTTGCAATTTTCACGTGTTCTTTGTCCAAAAATAGGTCTATTTTAAAGTTACAAGCTGTGTTCTGTACTCTGTCAAATTAGCAAATAAGCCATTTTTGGAAAGAACTATGGACAAACATGATGGTCTGCAGTCATTGGCCGCATCTTTTGCCGGACACAATATCGTCAAAAGCCTTGCCCTCTTTTCCTGCTGTTTATGTACTTCTCTGCATTTGTCAGATTCACGTTCATACAGATTAAAGAAAATGCACAGACTGCAAAGGCATCTTGCAGCGATATTATTTTCAAGATATTACACGCTGTCAGGCCTTATCTATAGTGTTCTGCTGTGATGCACGCTGTTGTTGTAATGTCACAGAAATAAACAGTATGTGCCGACTTTGCATCAGTACATGTTTGCCATCTCATAATTTGTTGGAAAGACACTGGTGACCACCAAGCTAAATCGATGCAGAACCAACCACCATAGCGATCAGCTGATGATAATATTTAAAAAAGTCGAGTGTTTCAGATGCTTTCAGCTTCAGTACCAATAAAATGTAAACAAATTGATTCATTTTTTTTCCTAATAGACAACACCCCTGCAGAAAAGAGAACAAAAAGAGGACAACATAGTCATGCTCATACAGGGGTTTCATGCTCTCTACGCTCATTCTTTCGGGGGCACAAGCTCTTTTGCATTGAAGAATGGATGGCTTGCACTGACGGTAAAACGCAAGGTTTGTTACGTTGCATCACTTTCAAAGTCTTTTGTTATTGACGCACAGCAGCCAATAATGTGGCCACATGGTTATCATATTTAAGCATGTTAAGCGCAATGTGATTATGCTGCCTTTATGTTGTCAAAGCCACTATGTTGGTGAATAAGTATGTCAAGCTGCGTCCATGGTGTCACCTGCAAGCTATCTATACTACATGATGCGTGTAGGTTTGACTTCAGCTCGCCACGATGTCATCATTATGTCATATAACTGCAACTTCTTCACTACCTCCCAAACTGATGTGCCTTTCTTATGGCACAGTGCACACACAAGCAAGGCTGTTGACACCGGCAGAACTTCAAATTTATTTGATTGCCTTAATTATTCCACGCTTCTTTTTAGCCTTCGTCTTTCCTTTTGGCAAAACTTGCTTGATATTGGCCTTCACCAAACATGATGCTTGGACTGTACGGGGCACTGCAACTGCTTTCGTCTTTTGCGGGGCACACGAGGGACGATTCTACTACCTCGACAACGCTGTCGAAATCATAGTCCGGGAATCCTAAACCGCCTTCTTCGGGAAGCTCAATGTCTACAGCAACTGATGAGGCCCCTCTACCTTCGGTGGCGCAGGTTTCCGAACTGACTATTCCGAGCTGCACTTCAGACGTGTCCTTGGTTTTCGTAAAGGCGGCTTCTTCCGAGAACGGCGCACTGGCTTCCTCGATTTCACTCGTTTTTCCCTCCACTCTAACAGACGGCTCGGAAACTCTACCCACCGGGACTGCGGATGTTACCTCGGCGCAGGGCTTGTCAACTGTTTCATTTTCATTCTTCGATGCCACAGTGCTGTCATTTCCAGATGCCTTATCGGGATAAGTACCGGCGTTTAACCGCACCGCTTTCAGGAAATCGTCGACTGACTTGGTAGCAGGCGCCGTACGCCGCAGTCCCAACGCCAGCAAAGTACGCACGCTGGGCACCCACTCGTGCAGCTCGCTGGTACAGAGTACGGGGGTGTTTTTGTTTCGTGCCAGCTTGATGAGTCCGTGCAATAGCCTCGGGGGGATCCGCAGAGGAGTTCAGTAGAAGCACTGACAGCTGATCCTGTTCCAGAGCTCGAGCAGCACCGTTCAAACCCAGTACAAGGTAAGAAAGCTTCGTAGGATCCAAGGGCGCAGTCATGCTCCGAAAGCGCTCCAGCAGCCGAGAACGACCCTCGTCGTCAATCGTAGGCCATCGCGTCGAGACCGGTGCGGCCAGCAGGATCTTTTTCCGTGCTTTTGGTGCCTTTGGCATTTTCGGATCGTTTCTTGTTCTTGACCTCCGAACGGTAGTAGCACACGGCAACTCGCCAGTTGCAGCAAGCGATAACAGTGAAAAGTGAGATGCAAAACACGAGCACACACACACTATGAGGATGCAGCCAATGCAGCTGCTGCTCTTCCGTTCACACTGACCGGTAGTAGTAGCGGTAGTAGCAGTAGTAGCTCTTCAACATTACTGCGTATGATTAATGCGCACGTGCGCACGTGAGTTTTTGTAGCCTCTGTGATTTCGCGCGCGCGCGCGCAAAATATCACGGAGGTCACAATATTCCTAACGATCATGCTAACGATTCTATCATCATCAAAACAAACATTCAGCTTTGTTTATTAACATTTTCGGTTCTAGCGAAAAATTTTAAAATCAAATATTGCTCGTAAATTTTATGTTACGTTTTGTTTACGCGTCTGAGTAAATCGCTTGAAAAAAAAAAGTAGGTGTACACGTGACGGTGACGTATCTTTTAATGCCAGTTTTTGCCGGTTGTCGTCTCTTTAAAAAAAATAAGCAGCTGCCGATCGCCGCTCAACGGTACAACGGTTTCGCCGCTTGCGTTCCCGTGCAAGACCTTCGTTTTACCGAGAATTCATTCCTGGATTTCGCTTACAGTCTCTTAAATCAATGGCCACGGACGAAAGTCAAGGCGCAGGATGCGCCGCAGATGCCGATATAACGGAAAAGGATGAGCAGGTGAGAGAGTTGGTCTTAGGCTTATCCCCAAATAAGTCTCTCCGTGAAGTCGGCTTATTTCTTTGAAGAATGTGGGATTTCACGTTACCTGCACGGCATGACTTGCGACATACGATACGGTTGGCCTTGTGTTCTTTCGTGCGGGGCTGAGATGGGTTCCGTCATCCAGCCGTTACTGCTAACGGCCGCTGCGGCCGTTAGCACAACCGAACGCGTAGTTGCGTTGCGCTCGCTCACTGGCGTTCAAACACTGTGGCTCGATACCTTGCTATTCTGTATTCCCACCGACTGCATCGTTTTTTAAGCGGCTTGATGGATCGAAACCTGTCGTCCCCGACTTGCACGTGGCCAGCCTTTGTACGACAGGCTTTTAACTCGATTCGTTTACTTCTCAGCTGCTTCTGTTCGAAGTGACCAGTACTTTGTGGGTAACATAATAACCTGCCGTTTTAGCTTACAATGCCGCAGCATTTCGCCGGTGAGAAGTGCTTCAGGACTGCTGTTTCTTGGACTAGTTTGTTGCTCACGCATATTTTCAAATTGCCGCATAATCTGCCACCATAAAGATAGAAGCACGAGAGAGATAATATAGAGGCACAAGCAAAGAAGGGGTCCACATGTCGGCTACCCGTCGGTTGCTTTGTCGCAGAAGAAAATGTTGGTCCTTAACTCGGTGGTGCGATACCATGCGTTACAGAGCCCAAGTTCGCTTGTCAGGATCCTCCAATAAACTTCCGTTGCTTGAGCACTTTCGTTTGTGCGTGCCTCACTGTGTCCTTATTTTTCAAGCGCGTCCAAAAATAGACAAGTGCTTGTTTGTGTAGCCGTAGCATCAAATAATTTTATGATTAAGCCAGCATGTTCTTGACTCTTTTTTTTGGCAGCAAACGATGCGGAAAGCAGAGCTGGAAGAAGAGGCGAAGTTTAAGTCCAAATACCCGGCAAACATGAGGCCCGGAGGATCTCTCTTCCTCCAGAAACGACTGAACAAAGGGGTGAGGGTCGTGTTTATCACTTTCTCAAAAGTCTGTTCTGATGATAAATGGAAGTGTTAGCGCATTCATGATCTCTCCTGTAAGTGCACAAAATGCTTTCACATACGAGAGCCCACCTAATCGTCTTGTGACTGCAGTGCTTGTCTGCGAGGAGCCTGTAGATTTAGATTTAAAATAAGTTCAGAATGGTGGAGGACAAACTGGTGCTGCGGTCCTTTCATTTTTGCCTGCTAGAGCTGTGTGCTGGCCTCTGCTGAGCAGATGCCAAGCCATTGTGACTGGCAGACATTTTACAGATGCTACTGCCACATAACATTCACCACGCAGCTTCCAATGCACCAGTGTGCCTCTGTCAGTAGATGTCATATGAAGACGGTACCAATACTACACTAAAATGACCAAGAGCAGGCTAAATTAGTCAAGTGGTTTCCCGGCGTTGTGAAGAAGTTGAATTAATCAAGTTTTCAAGAAATCTGACCTTTGTTTGCAACATTGAAACTATGTGTAATGGACTGAAAATAAAAAGGAATACCCTGCCGTAAGCTGCCACATGAGAGAACCACAAAGAATACATTTAATACGACAATATGACTGGCTCCTTTAGGAACCATAGGTGTTAACTATGTGCGAGGCAGTATATCCTAACTTTTATTATTATTTTGTTATGCAGCAATAAAATTCTGGCAGCTTGAAAGAACTGTATTCAGGCAAACTTGAAGTCAAGTCTTGCTAAGCAAGTGATTCTTGCACTAGTTAGCACTTTAAGACACTATTAGCCTTGCTTAACATTTTCTGTACCATTGAACTAAGTTGTCATGAGAAATACCTTTAACAGCATTAGACGATTAAATCCATCAATTTGCTTCCAATTGCAGCTTGCCACACTAGACAGCCTGAAATCTAGACTTGCTGCGCAAGCAGCATAGAGGGAGACGGGATAGAGCACATATAGCCTGTGTACACCTTGTGGGGGGGGCTTGAATGCTTGCTGTGGAACCACAGCTTGCCTGCAAACTTCATGCACGTTTTGTCATTTCTTGCAGTATGGAGAGGGCTAAACTGCTACGATTTTTCTTTTCTTGTGTGTTTACAGCAAAAGTATTTCGACTCCGGAGACTACAACATGGCCAAGGCGAAAGGCCAGAAGGTGGTTCCACGGGTTCCTCCCGCCGTCCCCCCAGAACCCCACGGGGGAGACCATCCCCACAGTGGAGTCGCTGCCGCCACGCAAGACCTCGCTGGTCCAGAGCAAGCTGGCCACGGGGCTTTCTTCCTAGGAAGTGCAAAGTGGGGCTGCCCGCCCTACGGGGCTCTGGGTGACATGAAACTCCTTTGCTGTTGTTGCTCCTCCCCCCCCTCCAAGATTCAAGTGCAACACATGGGGGGACATCTAGATGATGTGCGTTTGCTCGTACCTGGAAGCACAGGGCTATTGGATCTGAACTGGTCAGGTGCTTATAAGATCAACCAGTACCACTTTTGCTCTATTTGGCAAGACCGGGCCGACTGTTGGAGCAAGCCATTGATCTGGCGTTTGTGTTCTGGTAAAAGTTCAAAGGTGAATGTACCGGTGCCCCTTTTGTTCAGTTAAGCTGTCCACTTTTGGTGGCGTCTCGTGCTTACGATGAATTCGCCAATATTGCAGCTGTCGTGATGGATAGATTTTGCACCCGTGTTAGTGCTTGTAAAAATAGTAGTCTGAAAGGCTCGCCTTATTCAGCAGTGGAATGGTGCATCTATACCCGAGAATATGCACTCTTTTAACGTTTTTACAGCTCCATTCAAGTGAAACAATTTTACGCGATGGTACACTTCTGAATTAAGTTGGAAGTGAACTACATGTAAATGTGTCAGCACTTAGAAGTCTCTGATGTAGTTTACGAATATTTTTTTTCCTGGTAAATGTTATGTATAAGTGTGCTTTGCTGTTAACTGTACCATTTCTGCAAAAGGAAATTGCTTAACATTGGCCATGTAGGCCTCATTATGTAACTTCAGCGCTGACAGACCCTGTGAATCCATACGAGTTCCTGGACACATTTCTTAAAATTTAACCACTTTATGGTTGAGCTGACCACATGGCATTAGTGCAGCTGAGTGAAGGTGCTTTTAAGTATCTTCTCTGCACTTGCAAGCACAAAGCGTTTGTCGGCATACACGCTTAGGATTTGATCAATGCCATGTCAGTTACCTGTTGTACGATGTGAATACCACGTCCTGTGCATTTCGCAAGCATGATTCAACTGTTTGAGCCAAGACACGTGTAAATAAAGTCTGTACAAACCTTTATGTGCCAGATTGGTATTTCGGTGTTCAGCCAGAGCTTTACTTCTAGTGAATGCACATGAGCTTGGTACCAGATAGCTTTGAGAGCACTAAGCTTGAAATCAAAACAATTGAGTAAAGTGGTGCAATTCATCATGAGTCATCATCCAGCCTATTTTATGTTTACTGCAGTACAAAGGCCTCTTCGGAATGATCTCCAACCCACACTGTCCAGTGCAAGCAGATTCCATTTTATGCCTCAAAATTTTTAAGTTGTTGCCGTCCTCAGCTGCGCTTCACGTATCTCCATCCATTCTGATGCTTCCAACTGACCATTGGTTGTCTGTCCTCATGAAGTGACCTGCTCAGGACTATTGTTTCCTCTTAAAGGGGCCCTGCAAAACTGCAAGTTAATTATCGAACAAAATTAAATAAAAGAGCTTATTGCCTCGTGAATCGACTGCTGCAAAAATTTTTCTAATCTGTCAAGAAGATACACCCCTTAGACTGAGCGCGTCATGACCTCAATTTTTTTTTCTTTGAGCACACGGCTTACTTTCAGTGTGATCGCACACAGGCACGTGGCGGCATCCCGCAGTGGCCATGGTAACTATGCAGCTCACGATGCTCAAATCAGCCCAGAGGGCGAGGACTTGGGTTCACTGGCATCATTTGTCGAGAGATGAGCGAGCAATTTCTAGCTGACTTTGGGAATTGTAAATGTCGTGCTGCACACTGCGCCATATTGTTTGGCTCACGTTGTTTTTCCAGGAGCCTCGACTACCGATAGCGTTTTCTGACCACGCAATAAAAGTGTTGCAGGGCCCCTTTACCCTGTCTGATCGACTCTGCTACTTGGGTTATCGACTACCTCTGATGCACTCTGCTATCTTCCTATCTCTTAAAATTATGCCCATCATTTTTTCATTCCACTGCATGCCGAGTGGTCCTTAGCTTCTAGTGTTTCAGTGCTACTCTCCACGTTTCTGCACCATACATAGGACCTGACAAAATGCAATGGTTGCACGCTTTCCGCTTTAGTGACCGTGGTAAGTTACTGGTCATGAGTTGAGAATCTACAGTATATGCAGGGTTGCCACTGGTGGCTACTTTGCGCCAAATTGGCTACTTTTCGACCCCGTCTGGAGACAAAAAGTTTGCAGTTGGCGCCATGGCTATCTTCTGGCTACTTTTAAAGTGCTGATTTGGCGGATTAAGCAGCCATTTCTTCTCATTTTTGCAGACGAAATAGATCGTTTTTAAGCTTTTCTCTCGCTTCAGCGGATGCGTACGGTCTTACTCCACCCACCAGTAGGCTGGTGCGCATCGAGGCACCCTTACACGACGCTTAGCGCGTCTCCAAATACGGAGTAGCGAAGTTGCGTGCATGGTGACGAACGCGTGGGCAGCTCGGTGCTCAAGCTGCCCGCCATCTATTGTGATGCTGCGCGCACGTTTTACGAATAATTTTGATGCGCAGCGCGTGTTCTTGTGTAAGGCTTGGGAAAACAGACATCTGCAACAAAATTTAGCTGGCCTGTTCATCTAAAACCAGAATTTGGTCTGCAGCTTCCAACGAAAATCTGTTTCAAACTTACATGTTCCTACTGACTTGCTGGCTGGAATATTCTAATATAACTTTGTGTCTGGCAAGAACTCATATTTCCTATATAAAATATATGCATGCGTAATGAATTTATCATAATTCGTTCATTTAATTTATTTCCAACTTATCGGTGGCTTTCTATGGTCTTACTTATTCAAAATGGTATTATTTATTCATCAATGCTAAAGAATCTGCTCATAATACCACTTCTGTTCCACTTGGCTACACTCTAACTTGGCTACAAATTTGGCGTTAATATTAAATGGCATGGCTACTTTGGCTTAAGTTCTGGCTCCTTTTCAAGTCCACCCAACGGCAACCCTGAGTATATGCACCAGCCCATCATTATTTTTCAGTTGATTTCCTTTACATGAGTAGGCTCCCATGTTAATATTTGGTTTGGACATATTCCACTGATTCTAGGGTCCAGTAGTCTATCACAAATTCTCGCTCTTTATACTTTGACACTTTACCGGTTTATTTCTTCCATCATTTTTTGCAATTCATTGCCATGAGGCGTACTGTGTTGTCTGAAAACTGTAGATGTGCAAGTTATTCACCGTTAACCTTTATTCCCGAATTATTCCTAATCTAGTTGTTTGAATACTTCTAGATGAGCAGTGAATAACAGTGGAGAAATAGCACCTTCTTGACAGACCCTTTTCTAGATCGGGATTTTTCCACCTCATGATTGCTGGTGCCAGCACTATTTTTTATTGCCTTCTTTTGCAAAATTTCATCTGAACAGTTAGCAGACCCCTGTATGTAATTTTTTTCAACGTTGGGAATGTCAAGGTGACAACTAGTACTGATGTGTTGCTGGTAGCATGCAGCATTTTTCATTTTTTTTTTTATGGCCAACCTGGGATGTAGTGGCTTGGGGGGGGGGGGGGGATCAGCTGAAGTGGATTTGCCATGAGGTTTCACACAGAACAAGACTTGTACATGTTGCAGTTGCCAATTACTGCCTCACAAGGAAACTGATTAATTACTAAAACATAACTACTCTTACATTACATTCCTTCCAAATTTACATACCAAGTATTTATTGCCTTCCTGCACCAGAAAAGTCTTTATGGCGTGACATTGCATCAAGTAGAACAGCCCACGCTCGAAAAAAATCGCTAAATTTGCACTGACAATAACCCTGCACACAAGAGCACAGTCTCTGCTTGCTTGACAACAAGAATTCAGCACCCGTACATATTTTTAACTACTTACGATACTCGTGCAGGTGCGTAAGTAAACGTCGGTGATATGCACAACATGCTCGTAAAATTTCGCAAATGCCACAGCACAGATGGCAGTAGAACAATGGCCGGGAGCAGTTAAACGAATGTGGAAAACCATGAACAGAGCAGGATACTAAATACGGTGATAATACAGGCTGTGTAGCATCCTTTTGCAATGACACTAATGCAGAGCGTTTGGGTTTGCCAGTCGAAACGTGCACATCCACAAGAGTGCAGCATCCATTCCATGGCGGCGGGTATGCTACTGTTCGGCCCAAACAAATGCTAAAACTGGCGTCTACTATAACAGGGTAAGCTTGAGAAAAAAGAAAAGTGGCGTTTCCTGTTGGAGGCATCGTCTTCAGGAATAGAGATTTTTGCCGGCGTCTACATACCTCTGGCATGCTCTCCCCCTTCCAGATAATGCTTAAATAATACCCAAATAAAGATGTTTATTCTCTCTCCTGTTACAACCTTAAGGTAACTGAATGATAGTGATCCAAGCAATGCAGATGTTCAGGAAGGTAAAGGCTTGAAGACATGGAATATCCTTGAGCAAGGCGTCTCGTAAGAAAATCACCATGCTGCAGTGGATACTATCAAAGTTTCAGACCATTTGTGTTACGTTATGGTACTACTGGTATATTATGCAACAAAACTGGCAAGTGCAGTTTAATTGAAGGGCCAGCTTGGCTGTCCTTGATTAGGAAATGCCAATGCCAATAAAGAAGGGTTGCAGACAGACATACCACTGCAGCCTGGGTTTGCAAAGATCTTTGATCACAAGTGTCACAAGTTGTCAGTGCCCTCGCTACAGTGTTGTTTTCATTGCTGCACCTGGCCAGTGCTTGTTCATGTATTAAATCACCTGCCATGTTTGGAAGCAAGCTGCTCGTACAGACAGGTATCCAATCATCATTGGCAGCTGCCTACCTTCTTGAGAGTTCAATAAGAAAGAATGGTTTTCTCCAAAAATGTAATTTGTGAATTTAATGTTGAAACATGACTGCAATGACATATAAAACACTTTCTCGTCACCTCACCGTTGCAACTAGCTGAAATGGGAAAGTAAATGTTTAGTGGTCATACGTGACTCCAGCTGCAGAGTTCTGCAGGATGCGCTTTACATTGTCTCGTAGGAGATGCAGCTCTGCACCATGTCTTTAATGTTCTTGTTCTCCATCGCTGCGGCTACTCTTTCTTTGTCGTTGATCTGCTTGCTCACTGCAAAGGCAAGTGAAATCTTAAATCATTACATGTTCTTCAGTCTATAGTTATGAATGCTTTTTTTCAATATTCCACTTTCTTAGTTATCTGCAATTGAACAAGTAATGTCTGTCCTGCACAAGTCGATTTGGTTACATATACAAACTGTGATGGGAAGATTACTTCTAACTGGATAGAAACAGTGGCCTTACATTCAGCAGAGGTTGTGTGAGAACCTTCCTTGATGAAGATATCCAGCTGGAATAAAATAATGCAAACTGAATAAAGCATCAATTATGGCACACTGGGATGGCTACACTTCAGCATCTCATTACTATGAAGTTAACAGCAAGAACAATGTTCAATATTCTGTGCAGAAAGCGCGTAGATTAGCTGGTAGGCACCAGGAAGGGTACACGTTTTCAGTGTTTAGTTTACTGGCAGCAACACTTTAAACGCAAGTTACATACCTTGAAACTGTAAGGCAAGTTTTCCTCGAGCTTCGTCCTCACACAGAGCCCTGTATACGTAAACATTTAGAGAGGTAAGTTTCAACTTTCAATACAGCTTCTGTCTGCTCACCAATAATCGCAGCGAGGTGGCAATGAGGCACGGTCGGTATCAGGGTGACGCTTACATAACTGTACGCGTCTCGGTCGGTGCTCACGCTTATCTCTTCCTCAGATACAACGCCGAGCTCTTCCAGTGTCTGAGGCTTCTCGGGATCACGAATGTCTTTTATCAGATCTGCGAGCGAAACAACACACACCCTCAAGCACTCCTGAATGCTACAAGGCACGAACTTATGTTTACCGTAGACTTCTTCGACAAGCACCCGTGCTCCGTCATCGACAACACCCATTTTCAGAACACGGCAGATATATCACCACGATGGTCTAGTTGCAAGAGACGTCAAGGATGAGACTGTCAAAAAATCGTAAACATATGTAGGGCAGAATATTTACGTCAACTAAGCTAGAATCCAAGGAGAACTTGTGGCAACACATTGTTCCAGTTCGAAATAGTGAAAAGATGGGTGTGGCAACAGGCAGACCTTTACCTTTTAAAGCTTCTCCACGCATTTTTCGTGGAACTGCGTAAATCGCAGCAGACGCCGCGGCATTTTGTGGCTGCAGCAGCTACAGATTTACTGGTCGGCCATCCAGCAGCTTCTGGTTTTCCATCGTACGTACAATCCAAAGAGAGCCAAAGCCGATCAAAGACTTTCCCAGCAGCATCGCGATTGCATCATTCAAGAAATTTCTGCACGTAGTGCGTTCGCGCAGCTGTTTTTTAATTAATTGGTGTCCTTTAAAATCTAGGTCATCATTTGGCGATCTTTGATGTGTCAGAGGAGCACTTTGTGACTTTCGGCAGACTGAGAAGTGTTTGAATGCGATGAACCTCCACGATTTCTTTCGATCCTTCATGGGCTTTCCACCGCGCAGGGATCCGAGGTGAGCGAGTCCCTTCTGTTCGATCAACGTCGGCCTCTGGCGTATGTCGGCGCATGGACGACATCTTCTTTTGGTTCCGTTAGCTTATACTGAAGATTTCAACAAATACCGTAGCGTTGCTATCAATGTCTGCGCAGTTTCGGTGACCCTTCGCATCCTGACAATGGTGGTTTCGGAAGGGACGACAACCCGTATGAAGGATCGATGTTTGGCGACCCGTGGGATATGTTCCGACACCTTGACAGCGTCTTCCGCAACTTCGGGCTGACCGAGTTCCCGCCTTTCCCTCACGGTCAGATATTTTGAATTGCTGTCCAAAACCACTGAGTAACGTGTACGTGACATGTATAATGCAGGGAGCGACGTACCCGCAATAGAAGGACCAGGCCCCAGTGAGCCGGGTCACTTGCGCGATCACATGCTGAAGGTTCCAGACTACCGTGAGCCGTTCCTGAATGCTCCGGATATGGTAAGACGCAAGCGAATACCATTACGAGCTAGCTGCATCCTGGAAAGTGTTACTGCTGTTTTCTAACACACATCTAGCTCTTGCTGAATTTCCTGCGCGATCACGAAGCATAGGTGTAGTTCTGGTTTCTATCAGTGTGTGGTGCTAAGGGCGTGAAAGTTACCGCGTGAATTTTCGCAGGAACTCGTAGTCCTGCTTGAATTTTGACCCGCACTTTTCGTGCCAGTGCTACCGAACTTTACGTATTTCTGCATACTGTACAGTTGAGCAAAGCTTCACCAGTGTGGAATGAATATTTTGCATAACAGGAAACAACTTCCTGTTCACCCACTTTTTAATTTGATTAATTCGAGACATGGCTGCTCTGGGATCTCATTATTGACAAGTTGATATGAATTGATATGCATTCTCTGAACACAGCATTTAGGTTCCCAAAATTCAGAAATTTATTGCTAGAGCTTGACACGTAAAAAAGCCAGCGCTTGACTCACAGTTGAAGGGTTTGTTCAAAATAGTTTGTTGAAGTGTCGTAAAGTAGAGAGGTGGGCGAGTTGGAAATGATGCATTGTAAAAACTGTTCAGCGAACAGGATGGAGCACGAAGAGGACACAATACGACGCTGTCGGAATAAATGAAAATGGATTTTTTAGTGGTCAGAGTTACGAGTGTTGGAAACTACTCCCATATTTTATTACCCTACATGTCTCTCATACCCTGTTCTTTTTCCCCATGGTCATGTTCTTGCGTCTTTATGCTTTTTTTTTTTATTGCCAACACCAGAATAGACAACTAGTACATGTTAAAATGAACTATTGTGACTAATCTGAAATTTCTTTTGTGAGCAAGACTTTGTTTTATTGAAGACTTTGTTGTTTGTTTTCACTGAACAGTTTGAAGAGTTTCATACTAATACAGTATCTGTTTGTCTTCCATTGGGCTCTAGCTGTCAACAGTTGAGGTATTATCCATTAGTTAAAAATACGAATATTTAGCTATGTATATTTTAATAGTAACATATTTTCAAAGTATAATTTTAGAACTGTTAGGAAAATGGACTTGCTGGCTTCTTGGTTCTGAACTGGAAATCTGATACCTTGGCCCACATTCACAAACACTCCTCGACTCGAAAGCGACCTCAAGGGATCCTTGAGACTTTTCGCGTTGCAGAAATCTGTACGAAACAGTCCTTATGGTCCCTTGAGGTCCGAGGAGCATTTGTGAATAGTAATTTTATTTGTTATCCAAGAATATGTTCCACTGCTACCTTTTCACTTGTACTGATATTAGGTATAAGATTGAATTGAGCACTAACAAATATATTTGGAACTAAAATGTGAGACAGTTGTATAACAGATGCAGTGCATTTCAAAGCTCTACCTGGAGGAGTTATCATGCGTTGTTGGTTTCGTAGGCACATAACACAGTTTATAGAACACATATTTATTACGGGCGTACCTTTAAGCAATAATAAAAATAGTAGTAATTTTTTTATTTTGCACAAGGTTGTGCAAAATATTGTGCAAAGGTTATGAACCCTCCCAGTGGACATGTCAGGCTAGACAGCAAAGGAAAGACTATTACTCTCGTATGTATGCTAGCCCTGCCACCAAAGGCCAGGCTAGAAAGCATCACTGCTAATGGATGGCTAGTAGAAATATCTAATAGGTTATATTGAGATGGCAATGTTCATTCAGTGTTACCTTAATGAAAGTCAAAGTTGTTTTCGTAAGGGAGCTTCAATCACTGTTTTATTGACTATGGTTAGCATTGCCACTTATGTCTCAGCTCTTGCGGGAGCACGGCTCATCACCAGCATGGGTTTTAGATCGGCATGATACATTGCAAAATGTCCCGTTTATGGCAACAAAGTGAAATTTGTCTTGCAGTTTCCGCACATGCCCCCTGGGCCTGCCCAGCCAGAGGAAGTTCCATGCAGGGACATGGGTAAGATATGGAGTCCCGTTAACAAACCTTTTGTGATTTTGTGAATGGCCTACAAATCGCAATAGGCCTTCCTATAAGCAGTCTCAGTTAAGGTCATAAGGCAGTGTCAAAGAACTTTAATACGCACAGGTCCACTGCGAAACTTCGAGGCTAGACTCACTATTTTTTTTTGCTATTCTGGTAACGCTCGTGGGAGCAACATCATTACATTGATTTCAGCGAAAATGATTACCTTGTGTTTAAATGTAAAAAATTGCCATGTCTGCATGGAACAAGCAGCACAGTCACAGCAAAAGCTGGAAGAGCGGCTTTTCTAGAGCCCGCTTGTAAACGCTCTTGGGGCAACTACTACAGGTACACTTGCATGGCACCCACTATATACACCATAAATTATCATAATTTTTTACTAGTAGGGAAGCACCCACTATGCCATTATTCAATCTTCGAAGAAGCGTGGTACCCGCTACACACCTGTAAGGCATTATGTGCACTTTGTTGATGCTGTGGCTGATGACAATGAAGAATTAATGGCCGAGCCTTTTGTAATGGGTTGGAGGCATTCAAGCGACCCACTCGTTATGCAATTCACGCCTGGTTGTTATTTTACTCTTCCACCCCGCTATATTACGTATGTTAACGCGATTCCATCACCGACATGAAGCCTGTGTAGGGTCTCTTTGTGAAGGAGTTTCAAGCACTGGCGTGGCTCTGTGGTAGAATGCTTGACTGCCACACTGAGGGCCCGTATTCAAATCCCATCCTATCCTGGATATTTTTTTTCTCATTTTGTTGTTTTTCTTATTTCGTGTTATAGTGGTTACGGACACCAGTGGTGGACAACTATGCTACCAAAATCGGCTGTTGTGATCTCATAACAGCTTTGGCTCTAAAAGCTCAGCTTAAAGCACTTGACAACTTTCCCTGCCTGCAAGATGTCTCCAACATGAAGTGCTTCAAGTAGATGGCAATGTTTGGTTGCAAAGTTTCAGGTTGAGGCCAGGGATTTCCAGGAACTTCCACCAGATGTCGTACGATGATTTTATATCGGGCAGTGATGTCCCAAACAGTTGAGGTAGCACCGTTAGAACACAAATACTGATTGCACGCACAGCAAGCGTGAAACTTTTCTTCCTCCTCTTCTTGACTACAACGTGGAAATATCATGAGATTTGTGACATATAGTAGTGTCATGGGTACTCTGCAAAGTTTGGCCTTGATTTTTTCACCCAATAATTCTTCACCTAGAAAGCTACCATCAGCGTCAACTGAATAGCGAACAGCGAAGTGCGTGGCCCAAGCATCAGCAACGGTATAGTGCACGCCGTCCAGTCATTGCTGTTGACAGGCGTGCACATCTGGTTTGGCACCACTGCGTGATCCCCCCTTACATGTGATATTTTTACTTCTGTTTTTGTTCCGATATGTTGATAATGGTGGCAGGCGTGGGTGCGCCAAGCGCTTTTAGTATTTTCACTTTTATTTTCTTTTTTTATTGGTACTTTCTTCTTTTGAAATAAGAAAGCTAGACCAGAAGCGACAATCTTGCACTATATGGGGGATCAGCAGTGCTGCCAAATTGGATGTGCGCTCCTGTCAATGGTGGTGACTAGACGGTGCACACTATACTGTTGCTAATGCTTGGGCGCAGCATCCTGCTGTTTGCATTTCATTTGACACCTGTAATACTAACTCTATCAGTCTAAAATAGAGTTTAATGTTTCTGTCTAGCATCGCATTACCACACTACTGCGGTGTCACAGAAGCAACAGCACAGCAGTTTGGTTCGGCTGTCTCAATAATGTCCGTACATTTGTGCAGATCTGGACGAGCATGTGGCTAGGAGCGGCCTGGACAGCCTGTTGGCCCCAATTCCATTTGAGGCACCTCAGCAGCCTCAGCAGGCCCCTGATTGGGGAGGCAGTAGTTCACTGCGCACCTTCTCTTCGCACAATGGGGTATGTGAATGAGCCTGGCCACATTCTCAACGTAGCACAGTGGCAGAGGCAGCAAACACTATCACACTCGCTTTGAAACTCAGAATATATTGTCCACATTGTAATGGCAGTGAAGAGCGTGGCAGTGGCCAAACTGTGAGTCGTAGAACTATTTAATTCATGAACTTGGGCCCAGAAATTAAGTAAAGCAGCACCCAAAGCACTATGATAGCCACAAGCAATCATCAAAATCGGATCTGTGGATCTAGTGCGTCGGCTATTTAAGTATTTGTCCATGGCTTACTATTCATTCTAGCTCACTGATGCTCCTGAATATGTTCCTGAATGTACTGCTGTTCATAATTGCCATGTGCAATATCATGTGACATCAAAAGAAAAAGAAAAGGCCTTCAGATGGCTTTGCATGTTCTTATTTCCAACTTCTGTGTACACACCCTGTTTTTGGGAGCAAGCTGAAACAAAGTCAAACATTGCTAGTTAACCGTTCACATGCAGATATGCATGACCAATATCATTATAAATCGGCTTGACTGAACTCTGGCTTGTTCGTTTGGTAGTGGGACACGCAAGCTATTATGAGTTCACATTCCTTCTCCCCCCTCATCCACTCTGTTGATGTGATTGCTTGCAGAAAATTCAAGAACGCACAGTTGTCAGGGATGCACAAGGCAATGAGGAAGTTACAGAGCGCCGGAGCCTGGGCGACAGGTCCATGACTGTTCGTACCATCAGGAGACCGGACGGAGTGACGGAAACCCAGGAACAGTACATAAACATGGATGAAGGTAAGCCGAATGCTACTCTTGTGTGCTTGTTTTTCTAGTGTGAAAAATCTAACGAAGAATCTGCACAAATATCTTGTAAGTTATGCAGCAGGTAGGTTTAGGATAGCTATGACATCCACGAAAATGTGCATGCTAGAGTTGACTCTCAATAAAAATGGGTACGGCAAATGAATGATGTGCCGCTGTGGTTTTCAAGCACAAATCTTTTAACCAATGCTCTCGCCATATGTGCATTCGAGTGAAGGTTTGTTTCCAAAGTGACTCCTCATCTCTACATTTGCAGTGAAACATGATTGATGCTTTTATGTAGTTGTCGAGGAGTGGTTCTTTGCTGCTCTCGGATGACAAGGATGACATGAATTTAAGAGTAAAGTTTAGCGCTTGGGGACCAACTCCAGTGCCTTTTATTTAGGTACATGTCAAATGCTAAAATGCTTTGAGGAGCATTGGACTGTACATTTGAGTGAGGAAGAAAGCATAATTTAAAATTTAGACCACATATGTTTTTGTCTTTTTCCTCCATCTCAGTATGTACGCACATTTCGCAAGCCCACTACCATGAACTAGCGTTAAAGGACCCCAGGTGGTCGGAATTTCTGGAGCCCTCCACTACGGCATCCCTCAATCATATCGTGGTTTTGGGACGTTAAACCCCAACAATTATTATTATTACCGTGAACTTGCCTAGCTTACCCTTGGCAGAATGTCCCAATTTGTGTTTCTAAAGGTGTAAGATAGTCCATGCACGTAAATCCCTTTTTCATGCTCAGGTGGTGGTACCATAGGGGTATGAATGCTTTTTTCAAAAATAATTCAGTTAATAAAGGGTAACGTAAATTGCAGAAAACTGGCACGTTTAAAAGCAAACTGAAGCACAAAATTTACAAATCCATAACTCCACACCATAAGCAGTCATCACAGTTCTGTAAACTGCATCTGGTTAATAATGAATTTACAGCCTACATGAGATTGTTGTAATGTCTATGAGGGTTTTGCAAAAGTCCTTTTGCAAAAGTCTTGCTCACAAATTATAGATTTTCAATGACATGGTTTGTAGATGTAGTAGTGTCAGATCTTAAAGCCTTGATGTTTTTAATAAGTTTTTTCATATTGAAGGCCTAAGTAAGAAATCTGCTTTCCCACAACTGTTAGACTTTTTTTTCTTTTAAAAGCATGAAGCCTAATCAGATTCGGTACACTGGTTACTGAGAAGAAATCATTGCTCATCTATTTCTGAGTTCAGGTCTCTTTGTAAATATGGACTCTTTCAAATATCTGTATGCTTGTGTGAAATACATACTGTGGATATAGAGGGATTGTATATCGATGACACTTGTTCTCTGCAATATGGCTCTACTGCATTTAAAAACTGAAAAAAAAAAAAGCATTTTGTTTTTATATGAAAGCTTGTTCTTATTATTAGATCAATGACAAATACTACATTTGCTTAAATACGTGCAGCATAAAACAATTTGTGTGCTGCAACTTAGCCAGTCATTAAGGCAATTAACCGAAGTTAAAGCAGATTCGCAATATACAAAGAAAAAAAAGCGGTTCTTTTGATAAATTACGCTAATTTGCCCATATTCCTTAAAGGGGCCCTGCAATACTTTTCCAAGTAGCCATGGAATGGATTCACTAAAGGAGCTTATTGCCTCACGAATTCACCGCCGCAAATATTTTTAGAATCCGTCCAGTAAGAGCGGAATTACAAAGATTTGTCGCACGCTGCAATTGCATTCTCTCTGCTCTTGTCCCGACGAAAGCGCTGGAAGCTAAGCAGGGAGGGATGGCACGGGGAAAGAAAATACGTCGCGCGCACCTCATGACCTTGAGCACTTTTTCTTTTCTTTTTTTTTTCTTCGAATACGCGGACTTTTCAGTGCGATTACGCGCGCACGCATGGACAAGTCTTGGCCTCCCGTGGCGGCCCCAGTAACGACCTAGCGCGCCATGCTCAAATCAGCCAATGGCTGATACAATGGCTGTGACGAGTGATTTTTGAGCTTGTAGCGTCATTTGCCGAGAGAAGAGAAAGCAATTTTTAGCTGACTTTGAGAATTTATTGTGAATTCCAGGGCGCGTGCTGCGCTATAATATTTGGCTCGCGTGTTCTTGGGAGCCTCGACTACCGATCGGCAGCGTTTTCCGACCCTGCTTAAAAAGTGTTGCAGGGCCCCTTTAAAGGGACACTAAAGGGAAATATTAAGTCGACGTTGATTGCTGAAATAGCGGTCCAGAAACCTCGTAGTGCTACTTTCGTGCCAAGGAAATGCTTATTTTGAAATAAAATCATGTTTTAGTGGTTCCGCATCGCGTTTGCGCACTTCAAATCACCCGCCTCTGATGCGGAATCTCTGATGTCACTGTTTCCGTGCCCAACGTTGCCCGCCTTTACTGCGCGGCCGCCGACACTAGCAGCAGCAGAGCGAAAGTAGCGGGAGCCACAGCAACAACAACGACCATTGCTTGGTGCAACTGGGCTCCACTAGATGGCGCCACCTATCCAGCCTAACCAAGCGAAAACGCAATTTTTGAACCACTCGCGCCTTTCCCCTTAGTAACACCAGGCGGTTCCTTTTTCTATGAATCAAACAGAAACGGACAAGGAGCATTTTATTACGTGTTGTAATGCACGGAAGCTTCTTTTTTTACCACAGCCTGGTTTGATTACCAGTGATTAATTGTAGCCGGTAGCTGTGATGTCATTGGGATCGTTTCCTAGATGTCCCACTCGTAGCGCATGTGGTGTCATACATTTGCCTTAATTTCTCGATTAGTAGAGCACTGCTGTTGATAATATTGACGTTTTAGACATTCCCAAACATTGATCTTTCACTCTGACGCAAATTGTTATTTGCTTGTAGTGTCCCTTTAAGGAATCAGACCCTATATTACATTGGCAAGAACAGGTGTTGGAGAACTAGCCAAGATAATTTAGCGCGAAGAATAAAACAAGCAACACAAGAAAGGAGACGAACACAAGCCTTCCTTTCTTCGTGTTGCTTGTCGCTCATTGTTTGCACTAATTCATCTCGGCCAGTTGTGCAAGACCAACTAAATAGCCCAACAATTGATTCTTCTAGGTGCTGGAGAGCTGATGTTAAGTTAGTGGAATGTGTGCTTCAATATTATTCCATTTGCAGGTGATAAAGCAGCATTTGAGCAGATGTGGCAGAGTGCAGCTGCTGGTCCCTCGGCTGCAATTTCCTCCGACCACAGTATAACCGATTCGGCCATCTTCCGCCGGCTCTTTGGCCTCCTTCCATCGAACAGGTCGCAATAAACAGTGGTTTTGCATGTCTGCACGGAACCACTACATGCACAATGGACAAAGCATGTGTAATAATGCAAGTTGGATATTAGGTATGACTTTAACAGTTCCTGCAGAGGTACAGGCTTGTGATGCTGCTATGTATTAATAAAGGAAACATAATTTGATGCAAGGTTGATGAAAAAGCACCATGAACATGTACTATCGCAGAATAAGTAAAACAAGGCTTGTAAGGTTTTTGTGAACCTGTTGTACATACATTTACCCAGTTTTGCCAGACAGCATTGTAGAATACTTTTTCAAGATCCGATATGCTTCCTCTGCGGAGCTTGGGAAGATGTAACGTGAACCAAGTTCATTAACCTTGAGGACACAAAATGACCATATAAGAAAGTTGGAAAACTGTGTATGTATTGTCATGTTACCAGTTGTTACCATGCCTTAAACTCTATTGCAGGCTTTTGTAATGAAGAGAATTTTGTATGTCGCTTGTTACCATGGCTTAAAGCATTACTGTGTTGCGAGGTTTTGCAGTGAAAAGAAGTTTGTGCTCGTGTATACTAGTCACAATGGCTATTTTTTCTCTGTGCAGAAGCTGACGCATGTTGTTTCCTATTTCTTTCCTTTACCTGTAGCTTGAGGGTTACTTTATATCCAGCACAACTAACGTAAAGAACTGTGATACCTATATCTATGCAGTGCATTATGATGAATTACTTGCGTTTTTCCGGAATACTTCAAAGGCAGGTTACAATATAACATTATAGTTTCATCACACTGGTGCCTTTTCTTTTTATTAACACATTACATATCTTGGTTGAAGCTAGTGTGCTAATTTTTAATTATAGCCGCACATCTTCATTGTTGCTTGCATTTTATATTTATTTGCTTGATGCCTAATTTGTATTTTAGGGGTCTAGTATGGGTGATGGCACTGCTTTCTGCTGTATGTACGTAGTTTTCTATTTTAACACGTACCCTCGTTTTATGTGCTAATAAAAAGTGCATTTACTCTGTTCTCCCGGTCTGACCTTATTCATTACTGTGTGTAAAATTTTTTTTTTTTTTTGGGGGGGGGGGGGGGGGGTCAGTATCAGTGTGCAACATCTCTAACACACAACTTTACAAAAGGAAAGATTGACTTTTCAACAAATGAAGGACTTGCAGTGTAAAAGGCTGATATAATGTTGTCTATGTGAGACTCTTGTTTCGGTATTTCTTGGCAGGATCGCTAATTTCACCCTGGGGCAGCAAATGATGTGACATAGTGGGTGTTATTACTGTGCGTAAGAACACTCTTTGCAAATGAAACAGTTACTACAGAATGGGCGAAAAATTCAAGGCACAAGTTAAACCTGTCACATTGAAAGTCTTCCAGCATGCCGTCACAACATGCCCGTCACATTCATTTGCCTAAATTGTTGCATGAAATAAGTTAATCATTATATTTAATAAAAGGCAGTTGATCCCTTGGTAGTTTTACACCGAAAAAATTTGTATCTAATCGTAGTTCAAATTGTTCAACCTGTGTTGGGGATCCTCTGTTAAAACTGGTTGTTCTGATAGTCTAGAAACTGATAGGTTACTTGAGTGGTTGTTTTAGGTAGGGCTGGCTGGCCACGCTGCACAGTTCATATATAAGAAAACAAAAAAACAGTTGAGCATTGCTACTAGAATAAGTAGGTGCAGCTGACTATAAGAAAGCAGAATCACCACTCATAATGGCAGCTTTAAAGCTGTTTTTCACCACTTTCATAGCACAGCTGGAGAACTCTCAAAGCAACCACCCAAATATGCCGTGACAGGGTTCCTGGTGCTTCAGAAATGCCACTGGACACTGCCATAGGGCTCAATTTATCCACACTGCCATTAGCGTGTGCACAGGAGGGGGGCAGCCCCCCCCTCCCCCCCTAGTCACCTAAGAAGGGGGGGTGTGTGCGAAATCTGCCCCATACTTTGATTTAGCAGGGGTGGGGGGGGTGAGGTGCGGGGAAGAACCTTCCCCTGCAAATGCCTATGAATAATGCCACCCTTGTGGAGTTGCACTGGATTTTGTCACTAGAACTGTACGATTGGTGCAATGAGGACTTGTAAATTATGCTCGTTCCATGCAAAACCATGATCTCTATGACCACGCTGCGCAACAAATTAGCATGAAGTGACCAACTCTCTAATTATGGAGGTGTTCATTGTTTTTACGACACATCATCTCAAGCAATGAGCGCTGCATCCATTTCTTCTTCTTTTTTCCCTTTTTTGTCCATAAAGTGATGATAAGGCAACAGCTTTAATAGGAGGCCTCCTTCAGCTGCTTCCCCAGTTCCTGCACAGTGTGGAGAGCTTCACGGTACATGTCTGGCTCAGTCCCAGCAACCACGCAACGGTGAAAGCGTCCCAAGTCGAGCTTTCTGCCCTGTTGCACCACTTCAGACACCACATCACTGGCTGCCAATCCATTTTGCAGACACGTCACTGAGGGAACGTAGTCGACACCTGAAACAATGCAATGGAGATTGAGCAACGCAGGGCACATCACTGTGATCTTTCCTCGGTGTCAGTTGTGGGGATGCTCGACTCTCTCATCTTATGATGATGTCATCCCAGCATGGCTCTCGGGCCTCCTTGGGTTTTCCCCAACTGGGAACATACCTCACAATCGTTGGTGCTGTTAGATCCGCAGTATGATGAGAGATGGCGCAAGTGTTCTTATGTTGGTGCCATCTGACGGGGTGGATACTAAGGTGCAAGAAGGGCCTGCTTCCTCGTGTTCGGCTTGGGGATGACATTTAGCATGGTCAGTTTGTGCACTCAACAGTATGCTCCATTGGACTGCCCTATGTATGCCCTTCTGTCCCCTCTAATACGCACCCATTCGAGAGGCTGCACCCTCGAAGGACTTGGGCGTGGGTGTCTGGTAGGGGTGAACATTACTGGCTCGATATTCTGGCACGATGCATTGGACTTCCTTGATCCCACAGCATGTTCCATCATTATGCTACATTCATTGTGTATCAACCGACTTAATGTATTAAAGGTACAATAACGCATGAGGTTGACACAACCTAATAACATTCTTTGAAGGACAAAAGTACATCGTGAACTCCCAATGCAGTCTTTTTTGAATGCAAGTTTGTATAACAATTACACATCTAAGTACCAAATATTTCCATGAGCAACCACTTAAAAATTTTTACTGATATAATTGTCAATTTTTAATCAATTTACAGTAACAATGTCTTTACATGTCTGTTCTTCACTTTAATATGGAAATTAAACCGTCCTAAATTTTCTGGGCACATAAAAATATTTTATGGCACGCTTTAAGTTTGGCATGCGCAGTCCTTACAACAGAAGCAAACACCTAAGCTAGAGCCATCTTTAGAAAGATAGCAGTAAAAATTAGATGATGTTGAGTAAGACAAGAAAATCAGCTTACCAGTCTGAGCACCTCTAGCTTGGCAAGAAATAAGGCCAGTCGAAGTTACAAATGGTCCGAAGATGTCCGGAAAGGGATGTGAGATGAAGCGGGATGGATTTTCCACTTCCCTCAACCACCTACAAAATGAGGAGAAGAATGACTCACGCTGTCTCAGTACATGCCGACATATTTCATACCAGTGTAGTTCCAACAAAGTGGTCAGTTAAGCTGGTGAAATTATGTACTGCAAGGATCTCTTATTGACATAGCAACTACATGGGCACTCCAGGGTAGCTATTCTTGATGTGTCCATTTAATGGACTGTCCATTTTGGCCGCTGCTGATTGGCTGGAGTTCGGCGAGTGGTGCACCCCGTCTCTGGTTCTTCTTCCGTAACATAATTTTTATGTCGCGGAGCTTTCACAACTTTTGACACAAATGAGAGCAATGGAATGCGCTCCAATGCAACGAACGCAGCCTCCAGAGTTCTGCTTTTGGCCACGCAAATCTCGGAGGCTGTACACAACCTCTGATTCTGTGATCGCGTTAGCCTTCAAACTAGGTTTAATGCGGATGCCCATCTAACGCACCTGTGAAAGTCGGTACACATCCCCTGCATCATTCTCAAGCTTTTGGCACATGGTCATATGCAAGGACAGACTTGTCAAGTTTGTTTGAGTGATCTGTTACTGCACATTTCGTCCACTTCTTACACTGGGAGAGTGCTGTGCAGGTTTAGTGCACCGACGTGGTCAAGAGCGCGATGACGTCATGGCTCGCCGCTATCTCGAGTAAGTGAATGCGTTTCGCTGAAATGGACATGTCCCTTAGATGGCCACATCGAGAATACTTCCCCAGGCGTATCAAAATATGTGAGGGTCTTCAGACCATGACGATGGCTCGAGGCATGTCGTCTCACGTGCTGAATGTGATGAAGTGGATGCTATGATCAACACACATATCCTCCTTCAGTCCGGCTGTGGCAATGCACGACTGTCCAAGCAGTTGATTTAAATTGTGGCCTGCACACACAATCTTGGAGTTTCTCTGCAGCAGAAGCAAAGGTCAGGGCTAGCGAAGTGGCTAGAGGCTGTATGCACACTGGCTTCTTGTACGCCTATTGTTAGAGGTTGCAACTACTACCTCAAGATTTAAAAGGCACATTACAATGAGAAGCAATACAAAGAATTTGCTCCCCTGTGCCTGCACACTGCATGTCATGCCAACGTTGTCACAGTGAGTGTTTGTGATCAATGAGTGATGCCTGCTTATATTTGTGCATGCGTGTGTGACACCGTGCTTGCTAATTTAGATAGCAAGCGAATGTTTACTCCAATTAACTACTGCCAACGCTCACCTCACTTTGCGTAGTTGAATCACCTTCCAGAGAAAACTGTGATATCTTATTAAAGGAGCTCTCATACTCAGTACATTATGGTGAAACAGCACGAACAGTGGGACAGTGAACAAACACACAGGACAAGGTGCTTTTCCGTTGGTTCCATTGTTTGTTCTCTTTTGCCATAATGTACGCAAACCAACTAGCCCAGCTTAGAACCCTTGTGCAGTGCATTATCAGTTTCATTTCCACAAAGTGTCATGTGCCATCTCTAGTAAAGGCAGAAGCAGTTAGGTTATTCTACTTGCTAAGCAATATGTGTTACACAACTACCTGAATGTACCAGCACACATGTAAGCATTGGAGATTTCTTAAAAAGGAAGAATATATCTGAAATTGTTACATGTTTGCAACAAGACAGCATGAATGCCAGCCAGCCTCAAAACTGTAATAAATGATTGGAAAATTTTATAAGTGACTGAAAATGACATTCTTCAGAGGAAACAGATATTCTGGTCATAGGGCATGTGCAGTATCACAGCAGCTTTGTCGGAAAAGGGAGTTCTTTCGTCAAATGCCTCGGACAAAGAAATCAAAGGCCTTGCAAGAGTACAAGTAAAATGGTGATGCTAAGGTTCCACAATGATGATTCGAACAAATTTAGTGACTTAGTGAAGTTATTCTTGAATATGCAATGGTGTTCACCACAGTTCAATGGCACAGATGATTGGACAAGATAGTGGTAAGCAGAACACATGAGCAGTTTTCGTTTCCTATTCGATCTTCTTTTTTTTTTTTCAGTGTTTGCTTTCAAGTGGCTTGTGTTCTATCATATAGGACATGAGCCAATCACCGACTCTCTACTTTATGGCATAGGTCGGCAAACTCACTCATAAGTCGACTCACTCAGACTCAGATTGGGTCGTGAGTCTGAGTCTGGGTGGGTCCACGTGAGTAATATTTTGGCGACTTTGAGTCCGAGTGAGTCCGGTTGAGGAAAATTTTAGTGAGCCTGAGTTCAAGTGAGCCCGAAGCTCAACTTATGTTTCTTGAGTGAGTCTGAGTGAGCTCCACCTTTTATTTCCAACATATAGTCCTATCTACTCATCTTCAGCATTACTATCAGTCTTATATCAGCTTAAGTTTACATTCAAGTCTATTCACACATATCACCGCACTAGTGTTCATGCGCCACCTCAATATTTATTGATCAGCGGCGTGAGTTAGGCGAAGGGGGGGTGCCACGACCTCCTCCTGCAAACTCTTTCATGAGAATTTCTTGATAGAAATATCTCGCGTGAGTTGCGTATTTCACAAAAATGCCCCTACTGGATTGAAACCACTGATAACTCGTATTTGAAACAAGATCAAAAGGCATGTAGTAGAGCACCGATTGAGATATTGGCGTTAAAGAGCACTGACACTATGATCAGAAAAGTTCATTTTACACTAGCCGACTCATGAGTCGACTCGCTCAGACTTAGGTCAAGCTGCAAGTCTGAGTGAGTCCGGCTAAGGCAATATGTTTTGAGTTTGTGAGTTTAAGTCCAAGTGAGTCCGGTTGAAAAAAATTTTAGCAAGTCCGAGTGAGTTCGGTTGAGGAAAATTTCAGTGAGTCTGAGTCCAAGTGAGCCCTCAAAGCAAAATATATTTCTTGAGTGAGCCTGTGTGAGCTTAAATTATTTCGCTGACCTATGCTTTATATATATCTAAAGTACACAACAGGTGGCTGCAAAAAGGACAAATACTTGGCAGCCTCAAAGCCCACACGACATGAGTGTGTGTGTGAAATGACTGCTATTGGCTCAAGCAAAATGATACACATAGTAGCACTGTGATTTGTAGCTAAAAACAAAATAAAAGCACATGTTGAAGATCAAGCGATAATGCGGTAGTGATATAAACATAAAAGCTTACGTAAGGGATCCTTCGCACACACGTTCTGCAAATCTCCATAGCACTTCACTGGGATCCTGTACCCGGCGTGGGAATCTATGGACCGTAAAAGAAGCAGAAGCTTAGAGGGTCACTGAAGAATATATTTCCTTTAGGTAAAGAAATAATGAGCCTAGGCTAACAAACTGAAGTTCCCAGCTTTTGTGTTATCCAATTCTTCAGTTACACCACACAAATGTAAAACAAGCACAGACACCATAGCTTCCAAACACATTTTGTGCAGTAGTACAAAAGATAATTTTGATGACACAATGGCTAGCAAGTCCCATGGACCATCCGAAAAAATTCAGTAGTTCACTCACTTGGACACCATGCTAGCGTTGCACCCTCTCATCACAGCCAGGTTCGTCGCTGATGGTGCAGGGTTGCGGGCGCCCGGGGTGAGCATTGTGAGGCTGCTGCCTTGGGTCCAGTCTGCCAGCAGCTGGAGCTCACCGAGACCAAGGGGCAGGCCCATTCCCAGCACACACAGCTGCAGCAAAGCATTATCAGTAACTTGGTGAGAAAGCCGGGAAACTTGGCCATGATTTTAGCCAGTGTAACGACAGCTTTCCCTTTGTGCCTTTTCTTGTTTTTAGTAATGTGTGAAAAGAGCTAGAACGACAGCCTAAGAAAAACACGAGACACATTAATACTAACTGGGAAAAAAAAAACAAAGAGAAAAGTGAACAGAGACAGTTCCAAGAACAGTGCAGAGGGTATGTTAAAAATATGCCAGCTATTGCTTAACAGCCTTTAGGCTGACTGGACTAGACTGATGACCAGGGGCTCCCAAAATCCTTGGCCTTAAGCAATTGCATTTGCCTCCTTTATACAGTGCCATGGAAGTCCTGTGTCAGCATTGACTGGCAAATCATGCAGCAACCTATTCTACCCGCTCCTTGAGTGTGGGGTCTTTTTATATGAAGCACCTGATAGCCTGGGTAGCATGGAATGCGAGAAGAATAGTGGCACAAGTGGACTGTCCTCGTGCTTGTCAGTGTACCTTGTGGAACTAAACCTTCTTAATCAACTTCGAAGAGTGGTACTAGCATGATCAAACATAAATTAGTTGAATGGCCTTCTTTTTGCAGTAATGCACCTATGAATAGGAGAGGAACTATTCCTTGCGTGTATTCTGGCTAGCTGGCAATGTTGTATAAAATTATCAATAAATGAACTTTTTTAATGTTCCTATTATGCAATGTTACCAAGAACACCTGAGACTCCTTTATGAGAATGAGAGAGGGAAGTGAAATGTTTTTTTGGTGCACCCTCAAAGAAATGCAGAAAGGCTGCCACCGAAAATCACGGTAAGAACCACTGCTTTTAGAGCAGGTGCCATTTGCAGTGGCAATACCTAAACATGTTTCTGACTCAATGCTCTCCATTGATGTCAGCACATGTGGCACCATAACACTCATGCTCACAGCGATTCAGGACACAAAAGAGTACCTTTTTGCTAGGGCTGCAGAGCTGGCCAAAGAGCTCGGGCACTTCCAGAGGTTGGCTTTTCAGCTTGAGGGCGCACATGATATTGTCAAGGGCCAGGCCAAGCACACCGCTGGTATTGTAGTGAAGCAGGTCAGCCTGGATTCAGTCAATTAATTGGTCAGGAATTAAAGCATCCACAATAACGTCTAAAATTGTGGAATAGTACATACCGTATATACTCGCGTAATGAACGCACTTTTTTTCCCGAAAAATTGAAGCAAAGTTGGGGGGTGCGTTTATTATGCGGGGTAAATTTTACGAAAACTTTTTCGGGATGAGCAAAAAATGCGATAATGCAAAAAAAAAAAAAAAGTTAGGTAGCTTAACCTTTCGCAATTAACGTACGCGTACACTGTTTGGAAACAGCTTCTTTATTGCACTTCACTCACCTTCGGTGGTTGATGGCGCTATCATCTGCAAGCTGTCCCCTGCGCACCCCATAAAAGCATTTTGCGACTTCCTTTTTTCGCGATCTTTTGTTTAATCGCGACAGTGGTATCTGCTGTGATCTCGAGGGGCGGCCGGAAGCGTACGCTACGACGCACCGACGCACTTGCAAACTCCGTGGCAAACTTGCACGACGACGACGTTGAGATTGCAGCAAGCTACCACCGAAGCAACCGAGGCATTAAAACAAACCGTCGATTACAAGATTAACGACAAAATACGGCCGCTGCCTTGCTCTCCGCGTGAGATATGACTGTAAAAAGGTAGCCTATATGTCTTGCGTTCCTTGAAGTACGCGCGGATAACAAGCATGAAGAGCAAATTGCAACCGAAGCGAGGATCAGGGGTGCCACCATGCTACGGGAATCGTCACGCACTTTTCTGGTTGACAAGCGAATTTTTCTGGTTTTCCAGAAAACTGCGACATGCCTGCGACGGCAACGGATGGCCCTTCGCAACAGAAAATCCTGTCGCCTCGCTCAAAAATCGCGTGCATGTGGCTGGGCCGCTGGGCCTCAAAGTTTCGTATTTGCAGGAAGCGACTGTTGGTTGGCGCGGGCAGTTTCGTGACCTTCGCTTGCTGTGTACTTGTGAGCCGCGATGTCTCTACAGTCGCACCGCTCGAGAATCCCGCTGTGGCACACGGATCATTCAAAAAGACAGGGGACGTGCCGCGCACAGATAGGAAAAAAAAAACAAAGAACTGCACGCGGCAGCGGATGAAGGGGGGGGAGCGAACCTAGGGGGGGTCAGCGTAATAAAAAACGGAAAAGATCAATGGGCAAGGAGGCGCCACTTTTCGGTTCACGGGACTGCAGCGGATGAATGTAGGGGGTGCGTTTATTACGCGGGAGAAAAAAAAAATCCAAATTTTGACAACTGAAGTTGGGGGGTGCGTTTATTATGCGAGTGCGTTCATTACGCGAGTAAATACGGTAATTAGAAAAAAAAAGACTTACTGTCAATGATGTGAAGGACAATAAAAGACACAATGCACTGTTTTCTAGATAATGTCAGAAAACAAAACATATTGTTTACCAATTCATAAATTTGCAGCCCCCCCCCCCCCCATCATATTTATAGCAACCATGTTCAAATGGTTACCGTCAAGCACACTCTGAATTCGTAAGCTGCTGTTAATAGTGACTTGAAACTAGACACTGATCAACAATGGCCCTGTTCAAGCTCTGGGATTACCATTGCAAACTTTCAATAGGAAGGCAGGTGACAAAGAGAAAATTATGCTGTAAAGATAATAGTATATAATGTTAGAGATTGGGCTTGTTGACATATCATGATGTAACTTTGCAGTGCAGAAATAAAGGGACGACATGAAAAGGATACACACAGGATGAGATGGAAACAACATATTGTAGGCGAGTGATGCAACACTTATATATGTCATTTCCCTTCTGTCTCGTCCTTTCTTTACGCACTACGAAGTCATAAAAGAAAGACTGGAAACATATCAAATGGACCATCACATAAACATTTACGTTTTACACTTGAATATGTCTTTTTTTCAATAGCTTACAGTACTAAACAGACGAGGACGAAGTTCAAAAAAGGTAACAACACACGCATTTCGTCCTCGTCTGTTTAGCGCTGTAAGCTCTTAAGAATGAACCTTCACCAACTAGCCCGGATTTCCCTTCTTGTGGAATATATCTTAGTTTTTAAAATGACAGCAAGAACTCACTCCCAACTTGAGATGCTTGAAGTCCCGAAGAAGGGGCTGAAAGTGGCTGCTAGATACACTCAGTGGGCAGAAGGCGGATGACAGTCGGTTGAGGCTGTGGTAGCACATGACTGTGTTGAAGTGACGGTGTGCCATGTCAAGTGCAACCTGCATTCATGCACAGTAACCAGGTAAACAGCTTCTTTTTGCACACAGCAATAACAACAAGTAAAAATGCGTGAGTGTTCCAGATTAAGGAGGACATTGCAATAGTATTTATTGCATAAATACTCAAGCTAAACTGGCATTTACCGTGAATAACAGCTTCCTCACACAGTTGTCACAATATGAAGAAGGAGCCAGAATCTTGTGAAAGCAGTCTGGTGCCTTGTGTAACCACTGCACTTGTATAATCACTGTACCCAAATATTTATATATACTACAGGGTATACAGAATTTTGGTCAGCTTTCTCATTTCACACTTTTTGCTACCTTGGCTGCCCACTTCCTTGCAATGTCTTTGGCCTAGAAAGCCTGTGATTAAAATAACACAAGCCACCACTGGTGTACACCATGTGTGCTGCACTCTTTCAAGCCACTGAAAATGTATTCTCCACCTCCATCACGCATTGCCAGCATGCCTCAATGCTATACGAGACAGACTATTAAAGGGACTGACAACTGGCCAGAACATGTGATTAGATCCTAGTAAAAATGAAAGGACCGTGAAATATAGTGACAGATTCCAGCATTCTTTTCACGTTGCGACTCGGATTTATATTTTTAAATCTTAAAAGTAACAAAAACCGTTATGTCGCACAGCCTGGTGGAAGAGCCTTGAAGTTGGATTATGGAATGTGAAGTCGGTCCCTTTACTGTACGTGATCACGTAGCCTGATGCTGTCATGCACACCAGTCCTCAAAATTAGAGTATGTATATTATTATTCAGCCCCGCTCAATTCTGCGCTGCTTACGACGTAAAAGGAAGTTGCACGGTGAGAAAGCGAAGCTGCCTTCACGGCTGTCAGTGGGCCAAGTCGAGCCGTGGCGCATGTGCGCGGAGTGCATGCATGCGCAGTAAACCACCGGGCTCGAACACGAACCACTCTCCCGCTCACTGTTTGCAGCATGTGTGTATACGACTTTATATTCGCTGCAGATAGAAAAATTCTGATTACAAATGTTTCACGATGTTTTCCACTTTACCATTCCATTATTAGAATCACTGACCGGTAAGCTTTCCGTTACGCTAAAGAAAATAGGCACCATAAAAATTGGTTGTCAGGTCCCTTTAAATAATTCGTAGTTTTTCCTAGTGCACTATGGTAAAATTCGCCTCGGCTTTGAGGGGGTGCTATCACCCCTGTAAAGTCATTTGCTCCTCGTGGCGCACATGCGTCTCGTCGATTAGCACTGTGTAAAATCCCTGTATATTTTTTTGGAAAGTACCGTCTTTCTTTTAACCACCTCTTGTCTCTCCCACCTCTTGTCTCGGCGCTTTCCAGAGCACCCATCTGGCCGTCGCCCGAGAAACGCTACTGAATTACTTTTTTACTTGTGTTTTCATGTTTTTCGCCGGCGCTATCGCCCAGCAGGGACGCTCGCAGGCGCCAAATAAGCACCGCCACTCACGCGTCGGCCGTTTGGGAGTGGATATAGACGAGGCGCGGCCTGTTGGAAGAGGATATTGAGGAGGAAAGTGCCGGAGTCGGAGGAGAGTATCGCTACTTTCTATATTAAGGGGCTTTAGCGTGGTGATGCCAGCAGCGCCACCTCGTGGCGATGTTAGGTGAGCGCACAGGAAGTGGCAGCGAGTCTCTTTGGGGTTCGGCAGCATGCGTGGATGGACAGCTCTCGGCGGGGTCCGTGCGTACGATTCCACAGGCCTGGCGCACGGGCCCTCAGGGTGAGTCGGACATTGGCGATGCAGCAAGCACACATTGTATGTGTTATGTTTCCGGTGTATTGTATTGGCATTATGTAGGCATGTTACTAGATATATACACTCAAACCTTCATTATAACAAAGTTGCACCTTACACAAAAATAAGTTCGTTATATCCGAAAATTCGTTATAAACGTATATTCATAACACTGTATCCATTACAAGACTGTTCTTCATTAACTTCGTTATAACCGATATTTCGTTATATCCGGTTCGTTATATCGAGGTTTGAGTGTATTAGATTCGGCTGGCGAGCTCATCGTGATAAAAAGCAGGTTAACAAATCCCACGTGTTTGTTGGTTAGCCCAACGGTGTCTACTGTGTCTGTGTTCCGAGAGTGGCTCATCTTCAGACCCCACAGCTTTCGTAGGACTACATTAACGAAACCCATGAGTTTTCAATCTGTGCATTAGAATGGTAGATTTCTGCAGCACACTCACACGTCCTTCGTTGATGCTATTGTGGAGAGGCTGATACAGAGGCCAGCAGACAAAGGACTTGTTTGGGTAATCATCACGAAGGACCTCCAGAAGGCTGCTAGTCAAACCAGTAAAACCATTGTGGCCATCAAGTAGAATGTTGAAAGCCTGTGAGACGAAGAGACAAGAATATCAAGAATTACATTCAGTACAGTATCGTGGTTCTACTAATAAGCGTACGTAAAAGCAGAGTCAACAAAATTGGAAGAAAACAAGTGCGTGGCAATGTGCTACATGTTAACAGCATCTTGTTTTGAGGCTATATATAGAATATTTACTGCCAGATACAAAAAAGAAAAAAAAAGAAAAAAAAGCTAGTGCAAAATTAGCTTTGTATTTGTGTTTGGTTGCTTACTGCTATCTATATACAGATTTTGTCATGGGCAGTGGC
This sequence comes from Rhipicephalus appendiculatus, assembly GCA_030522465.1. Classification (NCBI taxonomy): domain Eukaryota; kingdom Metazoa; phylum Arthropoda; class Arachnida; order Ixodida; family Ixodidae; genus Rhipicephalus; species Rhipicephalus appendiculatus. Next base: position 4,357,644 of record JALIZH010032992.1, on the reverse strand, counting down.
ACAGTTTTCCTTCACTCGTGCAGCCCTCTTTGAAGTGCACTTTAGGGGGCCGGGCTGTCGTATGCTGTGATCATATGCTGTCGTCGTCGCTTGGCGTAACGCAGGCAAAACCACATATAGCATAGCCATCTATAGCATATTGAGAGCGGGCTCGCACCAAAGACAAGACTTCTTCCTCTTGTTCTTTGAGTGCCTTGATGATGATATTAATGCAGGCAAAACCACATAGCATAGCCAACTGTAGCATATCCCCTTCAGCGGAGGTGTGTACAATTGTACACGTCAACTTCGGAGGCCCGTCACGCATCACATGTTTCTTCATATGGCTGGAAATGCAGTGTCCATATTTGTACAGCCATCCTGAGTGGACAACTAGCAGTCATTTAATTTTATTGAGTTGTGTATTGCTGCAGAGGATCACTTTGCTTGGAGACACTACCATGTTCGATGATCGTTCGATGTGCCGCGCTCCAGGATCCAACGAATACAGCCAAAAAACACTCAACATGAATACAGCCAAAAAACAAACCGGGCGTGCAATTTCGGGCCTAATATTTTATTCTTTTTGCGCAAGAATTGAAGCTGCACAATTGTAGAATAATTATATAATTAACTAATGCTAATTAACATTAATTACAAGAACTCACAAAAAACATAATTCTTCATTTTCTTTCTTGGAATGTAATATTGAGAGTCTTGGAATCATGCTGTGCGAATTAGACGCATCCACAGAAAGTGTATCATAATTCACACAAAAGAGAAGTCTTGTTCTTCGAGCGACTTGATGATGATATTAATTGCGGAGCACTTTAGGGGCCCGGGCTGTTGTATGCGGTCATTGCTTGGCATAACGCAGGCAAAATCACATATAAAAATTGAAAAAGAGGAAGCAAGAGATAAATAGAAAGAGAGAGAAGGAAAGGAGAAAAAAATAGGAAGAAAAATAGAAATAAAGAGAAAAAGAAACAGTAAAAACTGGAGAAGAGAACAAGAAAGAAAGAGAGGAAGACAAAAAAGAGAAAACCAAAGAGAAACAAGGAAGGCTACCCAGCTGCGCACTCCCTTAAGCTGCCTTAATTTTGATACATCTGATTGTGATAACAAATGTGATATAATGATTTAGAGATGATATCAGCATGCACCAAGTAGTATATACTTACAAAGAAAATCAATTATTAAGAAGGCATTCTGTGTCGTATGCAACTTCGTTACATCAGAGTTCAAATGTATACATGATACTACTTAAGGAACCATAATTGATGTTAGAATCCAGCACTTTCTTTTCTACACAAAAAACATGATGCAGTGAGCTTTACCTGAAGAGAATCGCAGTCCTCTGCAAACCAGCGCACATCATCCATGAAACTGTTCTGCCATTCGGGATCTTCCGCACATTGGTTTCCTATCCCAAACAGGTCAAAGGGATCATCTGGACTGTGCCAAAGAAACGAGGAGAAAAGTTACCAAGATGCTTTTCACCATATAATTTGTCTCCCTTCTCAATAAAAAGTTCCTTGGCCACATCACACATGACTAGAGTGGTTTCTGCGGGACCCACATGATGAGTTTGGCATTTCAAGACTGCAAATGACAAGGGCAAGGGCCTCTCGTCTCTTCAAAGCTCTAAAAATACTGAAGAATAGGACATTTACCGTGTCGCCTAGAATCAATTCCAATTATCCATGCCTAGGCCTTTGTGCTTTTGGCAACGGCATTACGCAGTCAACAGCAAATTTTTCAGACATGCCTGATAACTTGGATGCCTTCACAGCACTGCTACATACCCGATAAGGCCAATGTATCTAGACGCCAAAAATTACGGACACTGAAATCCTTCCCTGTCCAATTTTTCAGATTGGAAATGGTTATTAAAGGACCAAAACAGCACTACACATCGTGCCGTTTCCACTAATTGAAGCCACTACCACTGCTGTGTTTATTATCGCACGGCCTCGAATAAACGCCCATCCACTTGCAGCAGTCGCGGCTCCCGAAAGTAAGCTTTGCTGCAATGCACAAATGTTACATGGTCAAGTATACATAACATATTGTGATGAAGCATAAGAATAGGGATGGGCGAATATTCGGGCGCTTCGAGTATTGGAACGAATATTACAGTATTCGAATTCGCTTCGACACGAATTTAGATTATTCGAAACTTTAAAGTATTCGAAATGAACGAATAAATGTATATTTGAGCGCATATAACCGTCTGTAAAGGTGGTTTCACTGTGGCATGGGGGGCGATATGCCGTGAAACCAGCCATCCAGCATTGCCGCGAAGCCCCACCTCAGAGTTAAATGCACTTATTACATTGATTACTCATTTTTTAAGTTTAAAAGTGTGTTATACGGGCTTTTTAAAACATAACGTACTGTACCTAATTATAACTTGCATCTTACTGCTATACCAATCTTGCTACTATTCAAAGTTGCTTCCACTTCACTTAAAAAAAAAAGAAAAGTGACATTCACACACACCTAACTTTAATTCTTAACAATGTTGTGCAAGTTAGCTGGGTCATGACAATAATGCTCATTTTTCTTAATTTGTGAGATATACTATTAGAACTGTTCAATTCGAAATTATTTGACCAGATCACAATTTGCTTTGAATTCGCTGCGAACCTCAAACTTACTATTTGCCCATCCCTATAGATGAAGAATAATATATAATGAGTGTTGGGGTTTTATTGCCACATAGTTTCGAAGTTTATTGCCACATAGGTACAAAACATGTATAAACATGTACATCCCAGAACCACGTTATGATTATGAGAGACGCTGTAGCTGCAGGGTTTCAGAAATTTTGACCATCTGGTGTTCTTTTAATGTGCACCTAAACATAAGTACATGGGCCTCCAGCATTTCGCCTCCAGAGGAATGCGGCCGCCATGGCCGGGATTCGATCTTGCGACTTCCGGGTCGGCAGTCGAGCACCGTAACCACTAGACCACCGTGGCAAGTTATAAAAAGAATGGAGAGAGAGAATAAACTTTATTTCAAAGTGAGAGTCCGTGGTTAATCTCGCATGAAGCCCTCTTGTAGAGCCCCACTGGCAGCGGCGGCTTGCCGGGCCTGGTCCAGGGTCACCAGTTGGCTCCCCAGTGCCAGCTTGGAAAGCCGTGCCTCCCAAGACCACGTTGTGAGTGTGTGTCATGAATGCACCAACCTAGATACTGCATGGGCTGGCAGCTCTGTACATCGGTACGTCATGTGTGTAAGTGTGGCTGTGTGGTCACTACACCAGGGGCATATCCCTGTTGTGTATACCTGTGGAAAAATCACGTGTAGTCTTGATATGTGTGGGTATGTGTTCGTTTAGAGGCAGCGCCAATCCCTGGCTTGCTGGCTGCTTCAGTTGGAATGTGGAGGGGCGTACTGTTGTCTTGTAAGGCGTTGGTTTTCCAATATCTGCTTGCTTGTTATGTTTTGTTCTTCGTGGTGGCCTGTGATGTGCCCTGAGGAAGGTCCTGCGTCACGGCCAGTAAGTCCGCGAGCTACGCAGTTTGCCTCCTCATTCCCCCCTCAGGCCCTGCATGTCCTGGGCACCAGGCGACGCCATGTGCCTCTGTCAGTGTGGGCCCCAAAATATCAATGACGCATCTGGGAAGTGTGCCTCTGAGATATAAGCGACAGGCAGCTTGTGAGTCTGTCAAAATATACACTGGGCGTCCCCTTCTTTCTGCCTTTCTGATTGCCAAGGCTATGGCTGTTGCCTCTGCGGAGGCGCTTGATCTGGGGCGTACAGACGCGCAGGCCATGACTTTGTTTTGGTTAGTCACTGCCGCTACATATGCCTGTTTTCTGGGGCCTTGTGATGTCACGGGATATAGACTGGCGTCGGTAAAGTAGGTGTCAGGGTCACCACTTCTATGAAGGAGTTTCCGTGCTCGCGCTTGACGGCGCTTTTTGTTGTAAAGCGGGTGCACGTTCTTTGGAACTGGTTGCACGATGATTTGTGCCCGTATTTACGTGGGTACGATTACCATCTCGTCGCCACAATATTGAGCGGTGAGAGGGTATCCCAGCCTCTGTAGCAGTTTCCTTCCCTGTTGCGTGGTGGTGAAAAGAATGGAAAGGAACACCACTCACAGTACACAATATGCGCAACATTCCTTAATTATGCACACATATTGTGGCAGTCTCGTCTCACACTATGAGCATTGAGATGCCTAATAACTAATAACTTGCAGGCTCTCAGAGCTATTTCAAATGTAGCTGTGATGATTCGAACCCTTGAGATCTTAAAGTTACTTCCATAATATAGATCACTTCATTGTAAAGGTGGCACACTGTGATGATCACAATATAGCCGTGACATAACGAATACTTAGCTATACAGGTAATTTCATCGTAGAGGCATTCATCAAACCTTACTTGTTGTGCAGATAGCGCGTAATCAGGTGAACTGTGCGAGGATGCAAATGGACACCGAGGAACTCTGACCACAGCTGCACTGGCTCCTTCTTGGATTCCACCTGCCTGCTCGACTGATGCACAGGGTCCACTACAAATGATGCAATAAGCTGTAGTCATTCTAAAAAGAACTTGCTGGACCAATATCTATGAAACACAGTAAATCTAGGAAGTACCTTATTTTCGTACGTACAAGCACCAATAACACAGGAAGAGTAAGAACAATGTGCGCATGCAAGCCATCCCCCCAAGCCTGTCATCAAAAGCAGCTTCACGGCAAAGAGCTGGGCAATGTAATAATATTGCACCTGAAGGGAATATTTATGTTACTGGGGAGCCATATCATAGCCAAACTCCTCAACTCATCAAATGATGAGAGCCAATGTGGGACTGCAATGATGACTTCATTATCATAATCATCATCTCCATCATTGACCTCACATCTGAGTATGTAGCTGGATAGAACACGCAAGGATTCAGGCTGACTTTTGATTTTCTATCTTAACGAATCTCTGTGGCTGCACTGAATGCAATGATCAGTGCAGGTAGATTGTTATTTAAAGTTAATGTGAATAGAAATGAATGGAGTAAGGCCAGTGTCAAATTCTAACTTTTGCTATGAACCATAATAAAAAAGCAGCATGAAGTAAATATAACACTTTTAAGGTAACTACAGCACGTACCTCGGCAAACATCTTTGTCCTGGTCAGCAGGAAACCGTTGTACATCCTGGAAAGTAAAAAACAACAACAAGAGATTGCTGTAGAACAACCGACCAACCAGTCTTGTGTATAAGAGCAACTGCTAGAAATGCTTCAGCAAATGACATAATAAAAGTAAAATTGCAACTTGCTACTCACTTTCAATATAGTTTGAGAGATGCACTGAAATAATGTTTGTAGAATTGTTTTTAACTGGCTATCTTAAATAATACTTTATCATTCACGAAATATACACATAGATATGTTCTAATTACACCTAGTAGCACTGGCACAGGCTATACACACAATGAAGTGCAGGAAGGAACACTCTTTCAGGTACCTCTTGTTTTCTTCACCTTGCATTGCATTATTACAAGGAATGGGCGAATATTTGAGCACTTCGAATATTTGACAGACTAGTAAAGTATCCGAATTCGCTTTGACACGAATTTAAATTATTCGAAATTTCGAAGTATTATATTAAACCGCATGTAAGCCCCCTGTAAAGGTGGTTCCACTGCAGTATAGGAATGCTAGGCCGTGAAGTCACCTATCCAAAAAAAAAAAAAAAACGCACTGCCGCGAAGTTACACTTTAAGGTTAAATGAACGTATTACCCCCCACTTTAACTAATCATTCTTTAAAGGGACACTAAAGAGACAAACGATTTTTTTCATATTACTAAATCACTCTTTTGCTATTATCAAAATTACAACGCTTGCTGCGGGGAGACGCTTGGCAAGCGCGAAAATCCCCAGAAAGAAAATGTGGGTAGCGATGCCACCTTGAAATTCCCGCACCAAACTTCGCGACGTCATAGATTTTGATGGCGTCTAGTAGGTCCTGCGCCACTCCTAATCGGTAAAAATGCGGTACATTGTCCTCTGAGGGGGAGTGAGACTTAACGTACCATGTTTCAGGAAATTTCGTTGAACCAATGTAGCCAGAGTACGAAACACTTACTTTGAAATCCGTGACGTCACGTGCGGCAATATCGGTGTGAAATTTAAAAACTGAAACTTTGACCTTGATTTTCTCCACTATTAATCAGCCTATGATGGCAAAATTAAGGACATTAAAGTTCTCAGGGTACAATTTACCTATTTAAACCAATTCATTGTTTCACTTTAGTGTACCTTTAAGTCTAAAAGCCTCTTATACGGGCTAATATATGCTAAGTATAGTAAATTTCAATATGTAACATACTTTACCGTTCATCACTTGCGTTCTACTGAAATTCAAATCCTGGTAACATTCAAAATTGCTTCCACTTCACTTCGAAACAAAAAAGTGACATTCGCACATGCTTTGTTCCAACTTTAAAAAATATTGTGCAGGTTAGTTGAATCATTAGAAACATGCCCATTTTTCTTTGTAGTATATATACTATTCCAACTGTTCAATTCAAAATTATTTGACTAAATCACTATTCATTTTGAACTCACTTCAAACCTAAAATTTACTTTTCGCACATCTCTAAACTGCTGTGAAATCAGCCTTTTGCACACTTAAACCAACTAGCCCAACATATTTTACTAATATACACGACAAACTTGTATACAAAATGATGTCCTTAAACATAGATGTGGATATTATTTCTCTAAACTCGACACTTGTAAATGTCCATAATTATGCCAAAATGAAAAAAAGAATTAGGAAAGTTTGGGACAACCTGCATGGCCTTTTCTGTAAAGTACTTAAGGCTGCACAGTTCAAAATACACCTACGTGTTTTATATACAATCCCAGCCAGTTTCCCAAGTAGAAACTTTTTGTTAAGATGAAGAGTGCTACTGCGCATCAGTTGGTAGAATATGTTGTAATGAGACATCCAGAAAAAATACTGGCTTATGCCTCATTATAAACATATATTCAAAGCATATAGTAGCCCCGAGGCAATCAGGAATTCTCACAAAAAATACTCGCTTTATTATATGGCTAGCAACGTACTTTATCTCTGGAGGCACCTTGAACCTTTCCCTCTGGTTCGGCCTTGTGGATGGTGACTTTACCAGACCTGCCAAGACAAAACAAAAACAAAAAGTTATTTTAAGAGATCATTCAAAATGCTATGACTAAGATATCAAAGTTACAAGTCATGAATCAAGAGGGTTGCATTGTGCTCCAAGCGAGATCATATAAAAAATAAAAGAGCACATTATAATGTGGGCAAAAAGACACACACTACAGGAGAACACTGCTGCATCCCATTGGGTGGGGGGAAGGTGTGTGACATGCTCACATTTACAGCTCTGCAAGAATAGGTCCAATTTCACATTTTTGTAAACCTTTTTTTTACTCACAACTCTGGAACTTTGGTGCTGCCTTCGCTCAACACAGTTGTGGCACTGCCACAGCATGCCATTTAATTGGTGTGCTACAAAGTTTCATGCAGTTCAAACTTCTGAATTACACAGACTCAAAGAATCTAATTATCAGACCAAATGCAGAGTTTTTCATTCACCTCTACAACATCCCACTTGTGTACATCATATTACCAACAGATCAAACAATTTTTGCATTGTCATGAGTTCGATATATACAGATTTAATTGTGCTTTGCTGGCTGACCACGTGACATGCTTCAAGGTAGTGCTTAGCAAACATAAGAAAAAGCAAGCCAAACAATCAAGTCGAGAGAGAGAATAAAACAGCAATGTTTCAAAGTTGTTTTAACTACATATAATGGCAACACCACACTGTTGTGCTATCAGAAGCTGTAACAATCATTATCTTGAAATTTGCAGGTAAGGCTTTTAATGATGCATGGAGTAGACATATAGACCTTCAGCTTTAACCCCTTCCCTCCCATTGATGAGCATAGTCATCATGAGATTTTGTGCCAAAATGACCGATGACGACTCTACCTGTCAACAAAAATTGGTCACGCATGGAACCAATGACGACTATACTCGCAATAGTTGTTTCTTGATGCTACATGGCCACACTTCTCCATGTTGTGCCATCTGTGTCTCGGCTTTCATTTTATTGCCATCTTTCATAGTGCTGCCATGCGGTGAAGCCTTCTTCGAGCTATACTTTTTATGCAATTATTTAAATACAGTAGACTCTCGTTAAACAACCTGAAGGGGCCAGGAAAATGTGTCCCATTTAACAAGCGTTCCGTTTACTGAGAGATGAACATGAGGGCAGGATTCAAGTACGAAAGCAATCATATTAGAGGCAGTTGTTCCATTTAAGCAGATGTTCTGTTTAAGAGATTTCCGTTTACTGAGATTCTACTGTAAAGAAACCCTATTGAATGGAAATAATAGTACCATTTCATTCAGAAAAAAAAAACTACAGTTTGAGCAAGAAAAAATTTCTGGTAAATTTGGTACAATATTCTTCTTTTTTCAAGGGTTAATAAAACATCCACAGTGTCAAGCTTAACGAGCAGCTGAAGTTCTTTCCAACGTCTTAAATGAACGATCTTCTTACCAAGCAATTACTTCATTGGCTGATGATGGTGGAGGGTCATAAAGACAACCAGTTGCCTTCAGGTTTCCTAAGCTTCCTTGTAAGTCGGCAATGAGAAGACGTGGTGTGTAAGTCACATTGCCCTGCATGTATAAATGACACATTGAAATGTGAAAAACTGGGCACGTGAGCCATGGCAAAAAAAGAGTGGCTTGGTAACTGGAGACACTTGGAAATAGCTTGATGGACTTAACATGATCGCCTGTGAAATCAATCGGCATAGAAAAAACAAACTTAGCTGCAGCTTTCATTCACTGATATCGTAAAATATCGTAAAAGAAAGAAATAATGTGCTCTTTGGCAGGCGTCCCTTCCTCTGTGCAGAAACATTAGCCGGTATTTCCACATGTACAACAATGCTCATCCAGTCAGTATCTGTCAATGCAACGGCAATCATACACTTTTACAAGCTGTTTCACACTTAGGGGAAAACTCTAAGGACATTGCAATGAGCATCGATTTTTCCCCTCCAACTACATAAAACACTGCGAAGTGTTACACAATTCTGCCAAGCCATTTTTAAAAGCATGATAATACGACGTAAAAATGGACGGACAAACAGAAGACTCCTGGAGGGTAACAACACACCCATGGTGTATACGATGAACTTTAAAATAAAAACAGCCCATACTATAAGTTTGCCAAGCATCTCAGCTAACTCCAGGAATTGAGTTTTCAGTATACTTGCAATTGATAAACATGTGCAAGTCTTGACACAACGGAAACCCTTTCGTAATGACACTACGCTTATGTATTGATAGCTTGCACACGACATCATAGACGCACAACATGGTGGCTTAGATGATGTCTAGGCGGTATAATCACGTAGCGATTAACCTGATTCAGTGTGGTAATGACGTCGCTGAAGTGCTATTGGGCCGCTGTGCATGAATAACCTAGGAACCAGCATGTGATGAACATATAGCACTAACGTGACATCACAATGTTCGCATCCAACCATGTTGGTGCTCCAACGTGGCTGTTTCAGATATGTCAGTGCAAGTCATCTATACCGACATGAAACGGGTCAGCACAGGCCACTCACCTTGGGGTTTCTTCCCTCGCGGAAAAAAGTGTCGTGAGCAAACTCCAAGGGTATTGTTTTGTCATTTGGCTTGTACGAAAAGCAGGCTTCCTGTTAAAAAAAAAAAAATGAAAGAAAAAAAAAGTTCTTCAAGCTGAAAGCCAGTGCAATGCAAGTACATCAGAAAAAAAAAAAAACTGCAGTGATTACATCTTTCCGGTCGACTAATAGTGTCGTTTGCTCCAGAGATATTTTGGCAGTTAAAGAAACCACATGTATGCCAGTATATCCCACCAGTTAAGAAGTTCCGTATAAAATGTGGAGGCACGTATTTCTGAAGACGTAACAAAATCAAGAAACACGTAGTCGGATAGGGAGGTAGTACAGCGAAAGTAGCGCCGCATTAAATGGAGAGGGAAGACTTACGGGCAACGTGCCAGACAGCTAACACAATGAATCAGGAGAGAAAAAAACATAGATGGGAAGAAGGAAAATGTAAGTTGACAGCTACGCGTGCAGATATCACGAGTGTCGCAACTAATAAGCATAAATAACACACTACGTCTCCAGGACAACGTCGTGCAGATAACTAGCAACGTTTGCACCTTACTTGCAAATTCCAAATATGAGAGCCCACAAAGTTTGCGTAGTGTCCGAGTTGCAATGTTATGACTTCTCTGCAAGGCATGTTGTTTTGCTAATCGCGCATGGCACGGCGACAGGGGAGGGGATTATAGTCACAACATTGCCCTATACACTTTCGTTGCTTGTATACACGCTACTGTGGAGTCGGTGCAGTTGACATCCCGCCTTGCTGAGGGTCGCTTCCCTGGATTTTGAATTCAGCAGCGCAGGAGCGCAGCACCAACGCGCGATGCAGCACAATCGCACGAAACGACGAAACCGCGAGCAAGTCATGCAAGGCTTTTATTGGATTGGCTTCAAATGACGCCAAATGCGCCGAGGCGGAGCCGACAGACCGCCCATCCCAGCCGCAGACAGCTGAGCCAGCGCTACGAGCGCACTGCAGCCGTGATGAGCTAAGTTATGGTCCGGCCTAGAGTGCTTGAGCTTGCTTTCGAGCTGTAGAAATTAAACGGAACCTTCAATATGGAATTTAAGAATGCTATATTCAACGCTGCAAAAGATGGCAAGCTTAAGCGCCTCAAGGTACGTCCTATTTTGCACCTGACAAAGCTGCGTCAGTTCATGTCGTCTTATGTTTTGTTAGGCTTAGTGGTTGCTTTCGCTCTTAACGCAATATTTTCTATCGAAAGAAACGTTAATGCGCGTGTAATGTAGTGATACCGTTGTTTCGGTCTTCAGTTATAGGCATATGTGGGCCGAGTTCCCACGTACTGCCTCGTTTCCTTCCCGCTGGCAATGAACACCGCTCACTTTCCCGACTCAGCTGTGGGATCGAGGCGCTTTGTGTTGTCTTCCAGACGCTTTATCGCAAACCTCCGTTGCATTATTACGTAAGCGTTTGTTATATTGAAGCCCAGCGGAGAGCAAAAGCAGATTTTTCGCATTGTTTCGATATTCGGTATGCATTCTTGCTTGGAGCGAATCGGGAACCATGTATCTGCTGATGACTCGCTTCGGAATTCTCGAGAAACAACGCACACGAACATCCTGTTTTTGGCGCCCGGACAGCTAGAGCTAGCGCTTGTCACACGTGTGCTTTAATGAGCTCGTGCCAATATCAGTGTTCTTATTTTTGCCTTAATTATTATGGACGCTAACGCGCAACATTGACAAGCTCATCGGGAGTCCCGTTTCACTCCAGCGAGAGAGTGGGAGGAAATGTTTGCGCAGTTCCCTGCAGTTTCGCTGTTTTTTTACATGCACTCCTGCCAGCACGAACCAAACGAGCGCGGAGTGCAGATCTGTGCAATGTAATGAGTCTGACCGAAGCTGATGTGGTGATTGGATGTCGCGATGACGGCACCCTTAAAAACTGTCACATCTTCAGTAAACGTCATCAAAGTGGAATTTTTCGCTTAGCCTTAAAAAAATACGTTTTATGGTATACTTTGCGACGACATTTCGCTTTCTCGTCACCATGTGCATCCTCGTTTTTAGTTTTACTGGTTTTGATAAGCATGGGCAATGCAGGTGTTTTTGGACCATAGACCTAAGGAGGAAATCCAGAAGTTGGTTTCCGCAACAACTAATGGAGCGACACCGCTAGTGATGGCCTCTCGAAATGGCCATCTCGATGTGGCCGACTACCTCCTTGACAGATGCCAAGCTGACATTGAACAGGTAGCTATTCTTGTATGTCATTGGCATTGTTGCCCAAGAGTGTCTTACTTTGTGTCTTACTACCCCTATACTTTCCTTGGTTTACTTGTCTGTTAGTTCTAAGTAATGTTGTCTAGCAAAACAAAAACGAGCCCTTAAAATTCCCCTTACTTTGTGGAAGTTTTTCATGAATAATGTATTGCACTGGCACCTTAAGTGTATCAAACAACTTCACGAAAGTAGATAACACATTAAAATTGCTCCTAATGAAATTAACCAGCATGGCAGCTACTGCCTGTTATGGCAAGATATGGTTACGGGTCATTATACACATTGCGGTGAACATTGTGGTAACTGTTAAAATGACCCCTTTACGCATGAACTGAGCTGTACAGATGTATTAAAAACCATAACATTCCCGGTAAACGTCAATTTGTTGTAAATGCAGTCTAAATAGTGCATAAACAAGCAGTTCTTGTCTCCTACTTTGCGTTATCCTTGGACATGTGCATTATGCTGGGAAGCTCGCAAACAACTTGCATGTCGTTTTGTTCCTGCGTCGTTAAACCTGCCTTGCTGAACTGAAATGCATGAGTGTCAAGATCCGTGGGCAATATAAAAAACAAAAAAAATTTATCCACCCCTGTTCTATTTCTGTATGGAAGGGGGAACTTCGTGTGCCAAAAATGAAACTTAAGGAAATGGGAGCCATCTGGCTGCATGGTAAATATTAAAAGTATTTAACGAAAAGCTCTTTATTGCGGAAGAGGGAGGGCATGATTCATCATGATAATGTCATCAGGCACATTTGTAGCATCTTGCCATGAGAACGTTGTGGATTTTGGAAACATGAGAACAGGCTTGGCACAAACCGTTCAGAAAGCATGCCACTGAATGCCAGTGTGTGCATGTTTGCATCACTCGCAAGAAAATCAACAAAAATTATTGTTAGCCTGTCTGCCTGTTAGCATATGCAGTATTTTCTGGCCCCTGCTGGGCCTTACACTGCAGGATGTGAATGCATTGTAGCCAAGCGACATATGTATTGCACATACTTGGTCTTTGTTTCTTTTAATACAAGTTTTCTATTTTGTGGAAAGAAGGAACATTTTTTTTCTGACACATGAAACATTTATTTAAATGGGCAGACACTATTTCTTGTTTTTAAGGATTTTATCACATAAAGTGTTGTGTAGCTGATAAATAGGTGCATAATAGTCAACTATATGTAGGTGTCATAGTTTCATAGGTCACAGGCGGGTTAGCATTCTTTGTCACTCATCTAGCTTTCCCTGAAAATTGATTGCAATGATCAATCTGTTGGTGAAACAATTGTAGTTAGTATAGATTATTCGCATAGATTTGATGACAACTAACAACAACTATCAATATGTTCACTTTTTTCGAGATTGCATCTCTGGAGTTTACTACAAAAATTACGTTGAGATTTCACTTCATAATTATTTTTTTATATGATTAAACTGCCCCATACTAAAGTGTTCTGCTTCAAAGTTGATTTATTATTTTGTCCCCTCCAATTAACGGTCTCAGAATTCTGAAATTGATTGCTCCAAAAGGTGCTGCAGCCCTTGGTTGCAGTTCTTTGCCGTGGATTTTTATCTCGGTGCTGAAAATAATTTTAGCGCCACGTGCTTATTGATAAGTGCTTGGAGACATATTTGAAGCATTGTCTTGTTTGAAAAGGAGAGAAAGATGAAGAAATATGATTTAGAACAACAATCTCTTGCTCTATTCAATGCATACAGTCAAAGCATATAAATGACAATGCCTACAGTGAGTAAATAGAAGCTTGGAAAACATTCGAGCTTGAAAACAATCTTTGGAATGCCTTTATGTATCTGTGTCCACACTTCCATACAGTACATGACTATATTCATGTCCACATTGGTATGAGGCTAAGTACTGTTGCATACGTATCAGTTTGCAGAAGCCTGAAAATTTATGTACGACAACACGAAATGAAGGTTTTAAAGCAGTTAGTTCAGTGGGTATGGCAGCTTAATTAAGAAAAATCCAATTACTGCGAATAATGGAGGCCCGACTATTCTGTAGTTCTGATTTGATTTAAGGCCTGGATTGCATACTTGCATGGTTGATGATCTTTTGGGGGGAGCAATATTATCACAGTTAAAGAGCTGATTTATCGGCGTTCAATGCTACATGGTTTTGTGTTTGCATTTGCTTTAATTTACCTGCTGATGTTTCCAAAATGTCCTTTTGTTTTTGTTCGTTTTGTGTGTGTTTTTGTTCGCGCACGTGCGTGCGTCTGTGTATGTGAGAGAGAGAGGTAGAGCATGGCACCTCTCGGTTTTGGCAATCTGAAGTTACAACATGAATGGGTGTCGCACAGGCACTTTCAATTGCGATCGAGGCCCAATTGCAGCGAAATTTCTCAGCTGCAATTGGTTCCCTTCTGCATCTTGCCCAAATAATCCATTTGTGATTGAACTCTGCTATCACTGATTGAATAAGCCATTTGCTGTGGACTCTGCAGTCGCTGCACAGCTTCTCAGTCATATATGAATTTCCAAGTTCCGTAGTTTCATAAAATTCGGCACATTGAAATTGCAATATGCAATGAATTTCATGCTTTTTTTTTTTCTATGTTTTCATCGTGTTTAATAAATGCTGTGTTGTGGGTGTGTTTTAAAACTGCACTTTGCGAGATTGTTTTGATCGTGAAGCCAATTGTTTCGGCTGCAGGTGGGTTCGGTGAGCTTCGAAGGGGAGACCATTGAGGGTGCTCCACCTCTGTGGTGTGCGGCGGCAGCGGGCCACCTCAGTGTAGTGCAGAGGCTGGTGGAACGGGGTGCTCGCGTTAATGCCACAACACGGACCAATTCCACGCCGCTGCGAGCAGCATGCTTCGACGGCCACCTTGCCATAGTGCGGTATCTTGTGGAGCGTGGCGCTGACCTAGAAATTGCCAACCGCCATGGGCACACCTGCCTCATGATTGCCTGCTACAAAGGGCACCTGGACATTGCCAGTTACCTCGTTGCTCAAGGTGCCCATGTCAACCGCAAGAGCGCCAAAGGTATTTCTAGTGAAATTTAGAAGAGTGGCTTGAGAAGCGCAGTTCGTTCATTTGAGCAGATGTTTACGTGCACTCTCAAGAGCCAACATTGGCTCATGGCCATGTCCCAAGAATTCTTAATGAGATATATAGGTAGTGAAGCATGTATACTGGGTGTTCTTTTAGAGAATACAGATTTTTAATGAAAATCCTATGAAAGTAAGACTTATGTTGTTTTTGCACATGAACTCTACGTCGAGGCGGAAATACTTTGTCGCACTTGAAATGACACTGTTGTAACTAATTAACAAAAACTCGTTCATTAACTTTTTAACTTTTGACTTGAGGGCAGCTGTTTATATTGCAAATTTGTAGTGCGTGCCAATTTATGGCATACCCATTTTTTAGAAATCACAAAAGTTGCACGGAGTTGCAAAAGTTGCACGTTGTCGAATTTCGAGGGCGAAATCGAAACTGATCATGCCTGGCGTGCGTGACACGTGACCGTTCTGTTGCGTCAGAGCGGTACTGCCGGTGACAGGGGAGTGACGAAATTTTAATGAAGGTGTGCCAACGGCCGTATGTTTTCGGGAAAAGCTGAAAGTCGTCTTGCTTGTGCTGGCGCATCGCCTTACTTTTACGTATAGTGTTTGCTGCTTATCAGTTTCTTTTGAACTGTGCACAAGAAAACCACAATGTCAACCTTTTCTTTGTCTCGGAAGCAAAAAACTTCGGGGGCAGCCACTGCGGCACTTCTTGCAGACACGCGAAATAGTTTTTCGCACCTCTTTATAGTTTAATAAAGAAACAGATAAGCATCACCCATCGCACGCAAACATTGAAAGGGGTACTGACACAAAAATTTTGTCCTTTTTTCTTTTTTTTTTTTAATTTTTCTGCAGTGTGTGGCTGGGGGGCCTGTGAGTCATAACACGGCACATCGTTTGCTGCAGTGTGTGACAGATAATTAATTACAGGCTCCTCATTACTGACCAGTCTCAGTTTCGGTATGAGAGAGCTCCAAAAATGACAAGCCGCGGGGTGCAGCTATCACCACCTAGCGCGTGCAACGCTCGACCACATCGGCACACAGAACTGTGACGTACTTCCTGCACGGTCCACATCAAGAAGTCCTTTTGAACAGGAAACTAGAAAGCAGCTTTCAACGGGTGCGCCGCTACCACGGACTCTTGAGCAGCTGCCGAGTAGTAGTCTGCTGGCGCAAACACGACAAAAAAGTAATTGCGACTATGACGTCATCGTAACTTGTATAGGGCTGCAGTGTGGTGACGTGAGGGAAGTATGGGGGTCACCGTGGAGTCACTTTCAAGGGTGTCAATGCCATGAGGTGCGGCATGTAGTGCTCGATAGCGCGCGTAAACTTCAAAATTCATATAAAATACCTTCCAAGCTATATTCGGTGTAGATATTTTGCAGATGATATATGCATGTTCACGGGAATCGATCTCACAGGCTATCTTAATTTTGTGTCAGTACCGCTTTAAGGCTGTCTACTTGTGTATGTTCAGAATGCTTGCCGATTTTTATGATGAAAGTATTTCCGCCTCGACATAGAGTTCGTGTGCGAAAATGACAGGAGCCTGACTGTCATAGAATTTTAAAAAAAATATCTGTATTATCTAAAAAAAAAAAAGAAAAAAAAGACAACCTGTATAAAATTGTCCCTCTGTGGTAACGTAAAATTGTTTTCTCATGGTGTTATTAGAGCCCCATTCGTTTACTTTATGGTGCACCTATGTATATATTTGGTCTTGCACTAGGTTGAGCATGTCAAACTAAATAGACCCATTCTGTTCTCCAGGAAACACTGCTCTGCACGACTGCGCTGAATCTGGGAGCCTGGACATTCTTCGGTTGTTGCTGGAACATGGAGCCCGGGCTGAGCGAGATGCATACGGCCTCACACCGCTTCTGGCAGCGGCAGTCACAGGCCACGCCCCTGTGGTGGAGTTCCTTTCTTCGCTGCCCGACTGCCCGCGGGAGCAACGCGTTGAGGCTTTGGAGCTACTGGGGGGCCACTTTTGTGGACAAGAAACGTGACTCACCTCGTGCCCTGGCTCTCTGGCGCAGGTAAGCAGCATTCCTGGTCCTCTTGGGGCAGCCTTATTAAAAAAAGTCAGTTTCACTGCAAAGGTGAAGCAATGAATGCGATAGCAACAAATTGTAATGTTATACGAAGTGAGGCTGGCAGCTAACTCTTTTGGATCCTATCTCACGCAACTGTACAAAACGCTGGTGTAAGAGAATATGGCTGCTCCAGGAACACTTTTCGCACAGTCTCTTCGCGTTGAGAGCGCAGCACGTAGAAGGGCATACGAGCCGCCCGCTGATGGCTGCCGAGATAGTGAGATAGCGCACGCACCAGGGATGGCGACCGTGCCCGTAAAATCAAAAGTTCACAGTTGCTGCTCGAGCACCCCCCCCACCCCCTCTTGTGTCTTTTCATGCTTGCTAAAGATGGGCGGAGCGTTTCCTCTTTGCTTGAGCATTTGACGGCCGGTCTAACAGGCGGAGGGATTTTATCGCATGTGCCCTCTGAGCGACAGAGATTGGCCCGGCTCGTTTGATCTCTGCTTCAGCCGCGTTCGTTGCCCCTGCTCACGCGCTATTACCCTCAGGTAGAATGTACGATGCGCTGGGGGGATCTTATCAATTTGGACTGTATACGGGACATGACGGTAACAGCTAAAACCTGTCGAGACTGTCCATATAATTGCTATCGCAATAAAAATTTTATTTGCCGTGCTTATTAATTTGATGTATGATGGTGCATGGTTTGTACTGATTTACAAAGAACATCACTTGTATGTCCTGCTATGAAGAAGCTTATTTAGCGTCATGTGCAAAAGATTCATGGTGAGACATAGCTCGTGGAAAACAGGACAAAGAAGAACACACAAGACAGGTGCTGACTGAAAAGATTTCAGTTCAGCGCCTGTCCCGTGTGTTCTTTTCTTTGTCCTGTTATCCACGCGCTAAGTCTCGCCATGAATCTATACCAGCTCGCCCAGTACACCACTTTACTTCATGTACAAAAAAAAAAACCATTTTGGGGTATGATGTTTGTTTCTCGGTGTCTTTAAGAATGCTTGCATCAAATCGGAGCCTGCCATGTTAATGGTGACATGTGGCGACTGAAAACTGCCATAGATGCTGCGATGACCAAGAGCATTGCTTATTGGTTTAGATCTAGGTAAACACCATGACCCACAATGTGCATCCAAAGTTATTGATGCCTGCGACTTTGCTAAACAGAACAAGCAGCTCTATATTATACATACCACACAGTTGAATAAACTGGTGGTTTGAATTAAGCAAGAGGCAGAAACAACAAAATGCACTGCTGACTCACGACCAATAATTTCTAAGCCCACAGACGAGGACAAAAAGACACGTGATACACAGGCGCTAGCTTTCAACACTTTATTGAAGCATTCGACGGCTGGTCATACGTGTTTGTGTGTGATACATGTTGTTTGTCGTCGTCTGTTTGTGTTGTGCATTTAGAATTTATTGGTCATGTCATACCAACACACCCAAACCGCCACAATTGTGCTGACTCATCTTGTAGAATTTGCTGCGATTGTCACTTGTTTCAGTGTCGAATGTGCACCCACACTTCATGGTTACAAAGCTGGTAATTGAGTCCGCCATGGTGGAGCACTGTTATGGTTCTCGGCTGCTGACCTTAAGGTCGCAGGTTCGATTCCGACCGCGCCAGCTGCATTTCAATGGAGGCGAAATGCTTGAGGCCCGTATGCTTAGCTTTAGGTGCACATTAAAGAGCACCAAATGGTCAAAACTTCTGGAGCCCTCCACTATGGCGTCTCTCATAATCATATCTTGGTTTTGGGACGTAAAACCCCAGATATTATTATTGTCAAGGCTGGTAATTACTTTAATGATGTGGGGTTGGACTGTCTAAACTATGTAAAAACCAAACATGCATCCCCTTTCTCTCTTTCTCTTGCTTTTTTTTTCCCAGAAAAATAGCATGTCTCTTAATTCCAGCAATAAGTGAAAGACAAAACCAACAACCATTAACTTCACTGAATCGTGCTTTAGTTTAATGCTCCAATTTCAGCAATAAAGGAAAGACAAAACCAACAACCATTAACTTCACTGAATCGTACTTTAGTTTAACTTTTCTTCTCATCTCAAACATCCTCCTAGCACTCCCTACAATCAAAAACGCATATGACGTCCTGCATTTATGCAACGTCTCCTCGATTGACAAAAAACAACTTAGGTTAAGAGATCTGTGGTGCTGGTGTTTGCACTTCTTTTACCCATGTTTTTGACTGGACCACCAGTCCGAAAGAGTTGCATGCTATGACAAGGATAGCGTGTGTTTGTGAGCAGCTGCTGGTATCAACACGGTATCTCGTGACATGGCATGAACAACACTACACGAGCAGTGCATGACTGTGCATAAAGCTAATAGTTATAGGTTAGCGGCAGACTCTAAGCTAGTACAATGACATTTTGCACATGCATGTTGTTGTGCGCAGGGCCCTTGGAAGAACGCTGCCTTGAACCCCCCTTTGCCCAAGCCCTACAGGAAAAGTACTGCTGCTTATGGCCATGCGATTGAAGCCAACTCCCCAGCTGATCTGGACGATCTCCTCTGTGAGCCTGACCAAATGCGCATGCAGGTCAGGCCACTTGAAGTCAAAGCTGTATGGTTTGGGGTGTTCATGTTGTTATTTGCAAATGCTACCAGAGTGGAAAATGAGCTAAATGGTGTGTGATTAGCAGTTGGTTTGCCGTTGCTAAAGCGAACTTTTGTTAGCTTTGACAAGTACTTACCTTGTACCTGGTTGACTCTTCTACAGAAACATTGTTTCCTTGGCTGCCTTAGTTACAGTGCTCCTAGTGTTAATGTGTTCGAACTATACATGGGCATAAGATGTTGCGCTTTAATAGAAATTTCACTTGCTGGTACATGCAAGATTCATTTGCACAACTGAAAAGGTCAAGAAAATGTCGATCATAATTGTGTCAAGCAATAATTTTAATTGGGTGATACCAAAAAAAGACATGTATAATAATGAACTGAGACACAGTCGTGACAAGCGAAACTGTATGATCGGACAGCACAGGAGCGTAGGCCTAGCCAGCGTAAGAACAGCGACAACGTCCTGCACGAGCTTCTCCTGCTTAGCGCTGACGATGTGACTATACAGCTCTTCATGATGCACTTCATCTTCATTACACATGGAAATAGGGGGTTACATTACAGCGTGTACAACAACAACAACAATTTGCTGTTTCAGGCTAGAAAAAAAGCTTAATCATTGTTTATCCAACAAGGCACATAATTTAATACTATTGTGTCATTTGCTCTGGTATATCTACAGTGCTGCAGGCACAACATCATGTTCTTTCTTCTACTAAAATATCTACCCTAATTTTTGAGAGAGAACATAAAGTGAAAAAAAATATATTGTATATTGATGCATACATTTATTCACAAATAAAAATAAAAATGAGAAAGAAACTTATCAAGAATTGAAGAAGTATGTGCATTGAAAATGTTTCACATGCATAGCGAAAATGTGCATAGCAGATTACTGTCGCCTTTGTACCAGTCAGAATCGTAGTGCCCCTCTTGCTTCTGAGAAGTAGTTCGTCGGTCCGATTTTGTGCTCGAACAGGTTAAGTGATCCTTGCATCACAGCTGACATCCAATGAATCCGATTTAGCGTTTGGGCAGTAGTCTACATCGAGTCGCTCAGCTCACTTGCAGCAGAGAAACCAGCATTGCATGCCCTGTGGTATATAGTCAGCATACATGTGAGCACAAGCCACAAAAGTATGTGGTGGTGCACCCGTCAGAAAAGCTAAATGAGTGAGAAACTTTTAGTAACCCTTCATCATCTTGCCACCAAGAGGCAATCAATTTTTGCAATTCTCAAACAAGATAACATGCAGGCACAGCAGCATTGCTCGTGGTGACATTTTTAGCATACACCGATGCCTGCATGTGACATCCCTGTGGGCAATAAACAAAGAGTATCAGGCACTCACCCTTTGAGAGATTAGAAACCAGATAGGCATCAGTTCTTTGTCATGTGCCTGCACGCATGCGGATGTTTTAGCGCCTGATAACAAACTTCAGAATTTATGAAAAGTGAAGGTCAGGAAAAAATGTTCTTGCATTCCCGCATGGTGGTAGCACTTGCCAGGAAAAAAATAGCCATAAAATTTACACATTCTTCAAGCACCAAACAGCACTGTAAATGCGTCGTTGAAATTTTGTTATTTGGAACTTAATTGTTTGTGGCACCTTATATTGACATCATTGACCTACATAGGTTCAAGTCCTTGCATTGAACATTGCAACTTGTCATTCGTGGTCATGTGCCTATAGTAATAAAAAGCAGGTAGTTCGCCTACTTGTGAGGCTTATACTGAATATGCTGCCATGCCTATCAGTGGCTGATTGGATTGTTTTTTCTTTTGATGTCTTCCCTCTGTGTCTTTGTACAAGAACCTGCAAAGGGCATTTACAGCAGTGGGGGGTCAACTATAAGTGTAAAATCCTCTGAACCATCTTGTTTGCAGGCACTCCTGGTGAGAGAGCGTGTATTGGGTCCTGCACACCCAGACACGGCGTACTACATTCGCTACCGTGGCGCTGTGTACGCGGATCTCGGTGACTTCAACCGCTGTGTGGCTCTATGGCTCTATGCACTGGACATGCAGCAGCGCTGCCTTGAACCGTTCAGCCCCATGACTCAAAGTAGCCTGCTGTCCTTTGCAGAGCTTTTCTGCTTCATGATGGCTGAGGCCAGGCCTACAAGGTGAGAAGCATGTACACAATGACAGTCAAACTTCAGTTTGACAAAGCCATACTTGTGGTTGAAAAGTTCATTGTATCATGAGTTTTGTTAAATCGAGATTGCATCTGGGCAGTTTTCGTGCCTCTTTTGATTCAATCCACCGAAAAATTAGTGAAAAATGTCGGTCCCATCTAAGTTTCAATCCATGAAAGCCAACTGTATTCTCCTTCAATCTCTCTCCACCTCAGATACAGTGATACAGTAAAAGTTCATTAATTCAAACTTACAGTTTATTCGAACTAACGCCCTGGTCCCGGCACAGCCCTGTGTATTTCTATGGGGGGAATACTCCCGATAATTTGAATGCGTCGGTATCCACAACGGTGAATTTGAACTGGGAGCCCCTGGTTTTCGTTGCTTCTCGCAGAAGTTGGCCTAGAGTGCCATAAACGTGTAGCAGCGCCTAATTCGCGATAACGAGTCCAGAGGTGTTTTTGAGTTCTGCCCGCGCATTGTGGCACTATGTCCGTTCATTCTAGTGCCTGCCCACTAATTTGAACTCCACTTAACTCAAATAGTTTTATAGTCCCCTTTGAGTTTGAATTAACGAGCTTTTACTGTACATACAGGGTCGACCACATCTAAGGTGAACACCTAATTAGTATTCAAGCTAGTAAAACCAGAACGTTTATTCTACGTCACGAGGGAAATGTACGTTATACAGCATGAAATCATGGTGTCTATAAACACAATAATAAATTTCCCTAACTGTGTGTTAAGGGGAGACGTGGGTCTTAAAAAAGGGTTTTTTAAAAGTTGAATGAATGGCATGAAATTTAATACACTTATTCAGTGTTTTCCGCAGATTTGAAATCTTTAAGTAGATTTTAAATAGCTGCATTAGAACAAAAGATATGTAATTTCAAACACATATTTAAGCATATTTGTTACGGGTATTTTTGGCAACTTTGCTTTGTCAAACACAAAAACAAAGTATGTGGCAAGATTGCCAGGAAGCTGATCTAGCCGGTGATGCTACTCATTATCTTATAATGTTGTTCACCAAATTATAATTCTGGATGATCAGAAATGGTATGCAGCAAAAAAATTTCACTCATATTTGCATCGATTTATTTTGCATTCAAAGTTCATTGAAAACAATCAGATTAGCATCACCGGCTAGATCACCCCTCTGGCAGTCTTGCCACATACTTTGTTTTTGTGTTTGACAAAGCAAAGTTGCCAAAAATCTCCGTAAGAAATATACTTTTAGAAATGGCACATCTTTTGTTCTAGTGCAGCTACCAAAAATCTAATTAGAGATTTGGAATCTGCAAAAAAAGTTGAATAAGTTTGTTAAATTTCATTCATTTCACCCGACTAATAAAAGAAATAAAACAAAGACCCGCCTCTCCCCTTAAATATCAGCTTCTGTGAGGCCCTGAATACTACTTATGAGGTGTTCACCTTAGATGTGGATGACCCTGTAGATTGAAGACAGTTACACTCAAACCTCATTATAACAAAGTTGCATCTTACACAAAAATAAGTTATATCCAAAAATCTGTTATAAAGGTATTTTCTAACACTATATCATTGCAAGACTATTCTTCATTTACTTCGTTATAACCGATATTTCGTTATATCCGGGTTCGTTATATCGAGGTTTAAGTGTATTTGCCTCCCCGTGACTATCACTGCTATGTGCCAAGTAATGTTGCTATGAGCCTGCAGCTTATTTTGGGGCAAACCAAAGACCTGACGCAACGCATGCCTTTCTTTCGAATTTTCGCAGGCCATCGCGACGCCAACTCGCCCCTGTTGAGTTTGGAGATGTGCTTGCGGTCTTTGAACGTGCTGTGACGGAGCTGGTGTCAGCCGGACGCCACATGCCAGAACCAGCAGAGGGCGTCCAGCGCACCTTGGTCATTGCACTGCAGCTAGCAGCTCTTCTGTGTCGGCTGCAGGTGAGGCCTTCTGTGTTCGCTGGTATTGAAAACTGAAATTTACACGTCTAATACTGTCCACATTGCATGCGGGTCATCACACTGATTGCAAGTCATGTCAGAGCATCCAACTAAGGACGAAAAGAAAATGTACCCATTAGAAAATATGGCCTTCATTGTCGCTCTGAAGGACAGCACACAACTGTGAATGGAAGGAATGCTTCTTGACATGAACTGGCAGTGACATGGCACTAATCACTTTTAGACCAATGAGCAGATTGAGGTTTAAACTAAAGGTGTGCGAATATTCGAAATTTCGAATATTTTTCTCATAGTGTTTGCTATTCAATTCGATTCACACCAGAATTTTACTATTCAAACTTCACGAAGACAAATACTACAGTCAACGTCCAATTGCCAGTAGCCGCTTGAGATTTTCATAATGCTTCACCCCATCACACTCTCGTTTTGCGGCAGAGCAGCCTTTCAGGCTCTGCTATGGTCTCAAATGTATTGACTCAAGAAAATACTGGTTCCAACATGGAGATGATAGGTGTGGCAGAGGTGGGGGCTGTCTTGAACCTGAAATTTGGGCAGCAAGTCCAAATAAAATTGGGGGGACCCTTAAGCTTCGCCTTTAAGAGTTGAACGCGATAGCGATATCCCGTCCCTACTGCGTACTTCCATCACTTAGTGCATACTATGCTCGGCAAATGTGGGAAATGTTTTCGAACTTGCTATGCACCCACTACGTGGTGTTAAGGGAATACACGCAGTAAGGTGTGTGCCGTTTGTAATGGGTGGCTGGCTTTAAACTATGGAATCGTTATGATAGTCACATATTCTGATGCCCAATGGCATGCAATATTCCTGGGATATTACATGTTATATTGCGACGCCTATATAAAGGACGCTTGCGTTTGCGAAGCATGGAAGTTATTTTCACTGCATTTCCAAGCAGAGGAAGTTATTTTCACAGTTGTTCCAAGCAGAGGCATGGCTGTGTGGTAGAACACCTGCTTGCCACGCAGGCGACCCGGGTTCGATCCTCACTCGGACCCGAAAATTTTTATTATTTATTTTATTTGCATCTTTCTCGATTTTTCGGTCACGGACAAGATGATGATTTTTCGCTCACAACCAATGACATCGACGCCGACGCCGGAATTTCTGCGAAACGAGCTCTTTAACGCTATCGTGTTAAAATTGGGATGCCGGAGATTTTTAGCATCTGAAATTTCGGATGTTCTTATACAGTGAAATCTCAATATAACGAATCTCAAGGGACCGCTAAAAATCATTCGTTATTTTGAAAAGTCGTTGTAGTGAAAGTATTAAAAATTTACGCGAAAATCGTAAACGCAACAACGTCAGTCGCCTACCTGTGCATCCATGATCGCGTTGTACTCTAATAAGCGCGAAAAAACAAACTCGTGAAATATTACGGAACCAGTGCACATTTATTCGAGGAACAGCGCGATCTTAGCCTGATGGGTGCAGCTCGACTGCTGCGAGACGAACTCTTAGGCGTGCGCATCCTTCTTGCGCACTTCGAAGCATCGGCGTTAGATACCGATTGTTCGCGTTGGTTCGCGCGCGCTGTGTAAACGTAGTCTTCGCTCTCGTCGCCGTTTCCTTATGACGACAAATGATATGGATCTTATCGGTCGCCAGCTACCGTATTTACACGAATGTAAGTCGACTCCAATGTAGGTCGACCCCCCCCCCCAAAAAATCGCTCGGCAAAAAAAAAAAAAATGCTCTAGTTTTGGTTTCAATTCTAAGTCGACCCCCCCAGCATTGGATTGTCAAATTTGAAAAAAATGGGTCAACCTATATTCGTGTAAATACGGTAAGCCGACGTGCATACTTCGTCGTCGCACTGTGCGTGGTTTCAAACGTTTGTGAAGCATGCAGGGGGGTGAATCATCGGCGACTTCATCCCATAGGTCACTCGCTTCGCACTTTTCACTGTCGCCGCATTCCTTTCGTGCTGCTTCCGGAGCTCATCGTGAACGTACAGCCACCAATCCGAAGGCGAGAAAACAGCCGTGTAACAAGCGCACAGGTAAAGCTGCCCGACGAAACAAAGGCACGCGGCAAAATGCCGAAACATCGTTCCGTGATAGCACGCGAAAAATAAGTGCAGACGATGGTGATGGCGATAGGGCTACCACACATTTGCCTAGGGCAGGCTCAAAGAGCAATACGCGGGCGTTCTGATGATGATGATAGCGGTAGGTGCTGAGCTGGGCATTGTTTCTACAGCAGTGAGTAACTTTTTGAAATTGCTATTCGTTATTTTGAAGTGTTAAGGATATACGAGGGCGATAAAATTCGATACGTTATTCTGCAACATTCGGTATTCTGAAATTCATAGTAGTGAAACATTTTTACATTAAACTAATGGGCAATTTGGAAGGGGGATTTTCGAAAAATTCGTTCAATCTGAAAAAAATCGTTTAATCTGAGGTTCGCTATAACAAGATTTGACTGTATATTGATGTCTGCGAGGCAGATTTGGAACTCCGAAATCGAAGGGAGCGCACCCTTGTCTGTCACATCAGTTGGCTTTCCACAGAAGTTGAAAGGGGAGGAGAGGCTGAGGAAATAGCATCTTTGCCTTTCAAGTGTAAAGGTGTTGTTGTACCAAATCATGGTTATAAATACAATTCGGCCTCTGCATTGCCTCATTCTTGATCAGAGAACTATGAAACACCACCCCGCCAGCGCTTCATCAACCTAGCCAAAAGAAACACTTTCATGTTGCTATCTCATAAGAATATGCTTAGGAATGCTCTCCAACTTCCTTTTCTGCAGTTTCGCTTCGAAGTATTAGAAAAATATTCCAGAAATATTTGAGAAATATTCGAAAAATATTCTATTAGCTTCGCACCCAAAATATTGCTATTCGCACAGCTCTAGTTTAAACATAGGTATGCGTCCACAGATGGATTATGTGCATTAAAAATTTCTTTACTTTTATTACTTGTCTTTCAGTCTCAGAGCAACTTGGAGGAAGATGCTTTCCGGCGCGCTGCGTACCGGCTGGTGCACTTAGATCTGCGAGGCCCACGTGGCGAGACATGCTTGCACTTGGCGTGTGGTCACGCTCCGCCAGCTAGTCGCCAGGCCTTGGGCGCAGTGTGCCAGGAGGCTTTCCCGGCACCTCCTCTTGTGCGTCTGCTGCTCGAACTTGGAGCCAACCCCAATGCCACCGACCACGACCGGCGTACACCCTTGCACGTTGCAGCACGCAACAAACCGTTCTCAAGAGCCTCCGCCCTCGCGCTGCTGGCCCGTGGCGCTCACCTAGACCACACCGACGCCACTGGTCATACACCCCTGGACTATGCGCCCATGCTGGTGGATTGTAGCCCTCTACGTTACACTGGCCTGCAGTGTCTGTGTGCGCGGGCCATTGTGCGCTTTCAGCTGCCCTTCCAAGGACTGGTGCCCGTACCAGCTGGAGAGCTTTATCCAGAGCCACTGAACTATGTGGCAGGGCATGTGTGATGCCATACCCCCCTCTCTCGTCTATTCTTCACAAGTCACCTTCTTTTTCCCCCAGCCTGTCCTAGGTTCATAGAATTGCATTGGAGACTGCCAGGGTCTTGTGTGGCTATTGTACTGTGGAGGTCAAATGTCAGGCTCCTTATTCAGGTGAGAAAGATGTTCTGAAAGCAGTTTGTGGCAATGCTGTGGGACTTTTTTTTTTGTGCATGTGCTTGGCTAGTTGACTTCTTTAGCTTGTAAGACTAACTTTAAAAGGCAGAGTAAGGAGGCTCTCGGTTGCTCCCATTCCACTGCTTGTTAAAAAGCCTGTAACCAATAGCATTTCTGAGAGCTCTGCGTGCCGTGGTGAAGAGGTGAGAAGCTAGCCAGCTTGGCACATGTGGCCCAGTGAGAGGGCATATCACAAACTCCTGACATTGTGATAACCAGGATCTCTTTGAAAGTAAGGAAATAAAGACTTATCCTCATGACAATCTGGTGATTAAAAATGTCTATTTATCAGAGTGTGGAAGATTTTCTGAAGGTGTGAAAAATGCCAACGAATTGTTGAAATCTCTTAGGTTTTTCACAAGCACATGAAATGCCACTGCCAGTGTCCAACATAAGGTCATCTTATTGGTCTTGAACTGGCAAGAAGCGTAGATGTAGTCATGGTTGAGTGATGACTTGCAATTGCAAATGCCATAGGATAAAACTTTGAAGGAAAATATTAAATGGATGGTAATATGCATTGCTGAAGCTTCTCATTCCTTCTGTGTTTGTGTGTTCACTACAGCTATGTTTTTTGTTATGGATCACCTAGTTATTCGCATACAACATGAGCATTTATGAAGATTCCTTGCAAGTAGAATTTTGTGCAGTTTGTCAGTACTAGATATAAAATGCCATATTTGTTCGAAATGTGTAAGAGCTAATGACACACAACGTAATAGCATTTGTGTGCTAGTAAAGTTACAGGACAGCTGGTTATGCAGACCGCAGCAGAAATGCTGGCTGTGGCAGACTACCTGTGCACTTGCTTGACTTCTCGAATGCATTGCAGAAACAAAATTGCACGTTGCACAATTCTAAAACATTCTAGCAGGCAAATGATGCATCAATCCAGGGGGCCATATCGACTATCGCTTTTGCATATTGTGTTGCTTGGCTGCTTCTCTCTGTTGCAGTCTCTGATCACTGCAAACAGCTGTGCCTTTCTGCACGCTTACATTTGCAATTTTTCCTAGGGCACAGTGAGGTTGGGTTTGCAGAACATTAAATTAGGGGATGATCGAGGCAAGGCTCATCACATTCATGCAGATATGGCTTTTTGACGAGACTGAAATGTTTGAAGTGAAAATTAAGGTGTTGCTGCATATTGTGCACTGTTATAAAAAAGATAGTGTTCTTTGTGCTCCTTCGAAGTGTGGGTTGGAGTAAACATTGCAGCTTTCCCTGCACAGTGCTGTGCAGTCCAAATTCAAAAATTGACCTGCATAGCAGCTGGCACTTTTTGTGCCACCTGGGAGCGCTGGGTGATCGTTTAATGTAATGGCCAAATAGAGTCACCGTACATCACATGTACCCTCACTTTAGCACATCCTTAGCACATCAGTTTGGAGAACCCGGCACCTAATGGGAATGTTAAATTTTCAAATTTGAAGTGCTGAGCACTGCACGTAGCATTTATCTGGGATTTCTTAGAAGAAAAACAAAAGTGGCTCAGTTGGTCTCTACAAGTGGGCCTTGGTCCAGCTGGCTCTTTTAGTTTGGTGGTGAATGCTTGAGGTGAAGAGTGACTCTTGTGTTGTCTGTTGCATGCTAGAGCTTTGGATTTAGCTTGCATGCTTCCTTTTTCTCCCGTTTAAATTTTGCCAAGCCAAGTACCTCTTGCAGTGATGTACAGCGAAATGGTTTGGAATCAAAGCACCAGCACATATTTAACACAGTTGTCATTGTAGGGCAGCAATGCTGTCCATCTCTTGGAGGTGTGGATGTAGGCATAGAGTTTAATACCTAGAGGGAAATCAGGTGCCACAGTTTATGCGAATTTCCTAAGAGGCGCTGTGCCGGCGATGGGAATGACAGCGTATATGTCTGCGAGGCTTGTGTTGGCTGGCGTTGAGCGAGGCTTTGGCTAAAAAGTAGATACGACTGCGCAAATAAACGTTTTCTGGAACAAAAGCTTCATAAACAAATCCCATTAAGCCGATTTACATTTCAAAAGATATTTCACTCGCCTGTATGGTATAAACAAATGGTAAAAGGAAGAAACGAACGACAAACTGTTGCAGAGTGAACACTGACTGTGCCGTCTGTCTTCCAACTTTACCGGCTGCTCGCTATATTTTACGTTTCATAAAACTGTGCATCGAAACAGAAGTTCTCAAAGTTATAATCAAACTTGTTTCTGTGCAATGCTCAGAAAAGACGGTTCATTTCTGAGTCCTTTAATGCAAAATTAACGCAAAGAACGTTTGTAGCCAGACGCGGCTACTAGGTGTCCGGGCTCTTCGTGAACGAAGCCAATACGAATACTACATATACCAGCATTCCCATGTGTACCACAGCGTTGCAGCACCGGTTTTTCCTTCTAAGTAACAGCAGGAAACTCTGTGACTCTGTGGATGTAGGCATCGGGGATGGCAAAAGCTGCCTCATTTTGCGGGCCTTTCACAGCTAACTCAGGATGTTGAACAATTTAACATGGCTGCTGCTAGACAGTAGACTGTGACCAAGGAGCTGACATAGCTTTTTTTTCAATTTTTGGTGTTTGTGCACTCATTCAAGGAAGTGCATGAAGTTAACAAATGATTACATTGATGCTTGTAATACACGAAAAAGACATGTTGGTGCTTTCTGATCTTGAACTGATTTACCAAACTTGTTGGAGGCTTTAGCAAAGTCGTACTGTTGTTGCAAGATTCATCAGTCCCACAACTTTTAAGACGTTGATACAGGAAACCTCTTCAGTGATTTGCTTTTTGACTGTGTGGTTTAAATGTAAATGTGTTGAACAGTCAGATCCTTTTTGCAATATACTTGCATAAAGATGTCTTTCAAAATTTATCCGATAAAATTCTCTTGCTGTCATTGTGAATTTTTCAGTTGGGCTTTTGAGTGAAGCGGTATGACGTCACTTCTTTTTAAGTCCTTAATGCATTATTTTGGCCGTTGCAAAACCATAATCGAAGCTGCAGAGATAGAAAATATTCTGCTGTTTCACAGTATGTTTTTGCAGTTGTTGCAACACTGATGCTGTTTGAACTGCACTTAGGAAACACAGTGCTTAGTTTTTTTTGGTTGCTTAAACTCCCACATGTTTCAGAGTTTCTGGTCATCCGTATCACTGCTTTACGTTACATAAAATGATTAATGTATACTGAGCTGTGATGTGAGCTGTGATGTGGCATCAGTGTAGCCACCATTGCTACACTGTAAATTTCATGCACATGTTCCAACCTATATGTAGGGGTAACTTGTGCAGAAAGACTGTATGCGGAAACCATTGCATGACTGAAAGAAAATGCGAAATTCCTCCCATTTTTTTCTCTTGCCAAAATTTTGCAGATGTTCTAATTCCAGGAAGTGTATTACATTAGTACTCTCTTGTGTTTAAAATATTAGGAGTAGCAAACTTGTTTAGGACACGTTATTTATAGAACCATGCATAAAAGTTGCAGATTTACTCGTCCAAAGGCTTTGTGATAAAGAAGCCTAAACCATAAACAGTACAAGGAGTGCCCTGAAATGGTTTGGGATACTAACTTTGGAGCTCCATTACTTCATTAATCAGACAAGCCACATTAACGAGTGTTGCTCATCTCTAAGTGTGATGACAATTTCACTGCAGCTTGAATGAGTAGGATTTTTTTTTAATTAATGCAGTACACATCTGTAAAACCTGGATGGTAAAATAACTGCTTCTTTACTCCAGTCTAAGCAAGTGCAATGTAGTTATCTCATTTTGCATTCCCATATGTTAAATTACAATTCCAAGTGCACTGCTACAAGTACACATTGTGCATGTCTGAGCGAACCCACATGCTAACCTTAAGTAACTAAAATTTGAGCTTAATTTGGCAAGCAACCTTCAATTGTTTCCGATTGCCAATGTTTTCACACAGCTGCCTCACTTCATCACACTGCTCAGAGTAGTTATCATGAGATTTGATTGTAAACTGCTGTTTCTTTTATGGTTTTAATGACAAATCTACTTAGTTTGTCTCCCGGTCTGTACATATACACACCGTTTGACTAAAATGCACTGATAACTTTTATCGGTTAAAATATTGGGAAGCCGGAGTGCACCGCGTGGGTTTGATTTTTAGTTGTTTACCTATTTACTGTTCTCCACAAACTCTACCCACCAGTGCTATTCCTTGCTTTAATAAATGTAAAGCCATTAAAGGTGCTGACTTTGTCGCATCTCGTACTGTACCTGTTGCAAGCTGAGACATGTGCATGGTGGTGCGGCTTGTGTGCATGCAGTGGCAAAAGGCTCGACAGCCACAGCCACCGTGCCCAAATGTTTCTTCGTGTCCTACTACAAGCTCCTGACTGTAACAAAGATTTTAAAGTGCAATTATGTCTTGTGCTTGCTTGTCTGTCTCGCTTGTTTCTTCAGGATTGAAATCCCTGTAGTCTCTTCAGTTAGAGTAACACATTACAGAGGCAGCTTTTCATTCCACACATCTAAAAAAAAAATTATATAGGCATATAAATTACCCTTTGAATAACAGCAGAGAAAGATTGCAAGTTCAATTTCATGCTAGCTTTTCGTGCAAGCTGTTGTAGAGGATCGTATGCTGGAAACAGTGGAACACTACGTTAGATCAAACATTGAAGTGAATACATCAAACATTATTTTGATTGTACATATGCAGTAGAACCATTTAAGACTTGCTCCTTTCACGACTGTCACATTGATTTTTTTCCTTTGTGTGGTCATCGAGGAAAAATAAAGATTAGGAGCATTACGTGTTTGCTTCTGCTTCAGAATGACTAAACAATGGAAAGTTATAAAACATTGTTCAGCAGGAATGCTTTCAGTAACCGAGGTTCTTGCTTTAGCGTTGTCTGAATGCAGTAAAATGAGTAGTAAAGCATAGTTAAATTGCGGGACATTACACTTAGCCGCTTTCATTGACATATTTGCACACTTTGCTTCCAGTTTGTCAGATCAATGTTTTCTTGCACAGCACTTTCACAACACCTCAAGTATCTAATTGGACCTTGCATTTGCTGGATTGACCTCAGCATAAAACGTATTTTGCAAACACTGCAGAAGTTGGTTGAAGTTATACTTGTAAAGCTATTCCCGTAGATGATTGTAAACTTCGTGAACTTCACGTAAAATGAACATGCAGATTTGATGACACTGCTGTACTATTACAGAAGCACAGGGGAAGATTGATACAAAACGAAAGTTTGTTGCATTCTCGGCACCAGGCTGCAGGATCGAATCTCAGCTGCAGTGGTTGCATTTCGATGGAGGCAAAATGCTATGTGCCCATGTGCTTTGATTTAGGTGCGTGTTAAAAAGCCTAGCTGGTCGAAATTTCCAGAGCCCTCCACTCTACAGTGTCTCGCATAATCATATCATTGTTTTCGGGACGTAAAACCCCAACAATTATTATTAGCATTCTCAGCACAAAATTCAACCTGTAAAGGTCTGGCATATCGCCAGGGTGCATGAACTGCTCTGTACTTAAGTCGTATACAGTCACATATGCTGTATGCCTGACTGAGAAGGACGAATAAACTTTTATTAAAACCAGCAGTTTAGTTTGCTGGGCCCTAGGCCTCCCACGTGAGGACATTGAGGTCCTGCCTCTTCGCCGCCTTGCGGGCTTGCTGGGCAGCCCAATATGCCCGACTGAAGACAAAATTTAGTGCAGCTAAAAAGAACCAAGATATGATTATGAAGCACAGATTAGTCTACAAACTGCATTAGACTCCACTAGAACTTGAAGGTCAACAGAAAAATGTGTTGGGTTATGCAAATTTTTCAGTTAAGCAAAGGATACAAAAATGACATAAAATGGTTTTACAAGAAGAGCATTTGATTGTTTTTAGCATTACCATGGTGAAAAGTAATGCCTTTATTGTGCTCTGCGTCTAACATTGCAACTTTTTTTGCGCACGGTTGTATTCATGTTGCGAAAGGATTCCAAATAATTCTACGAAGTCCTCACATTCAAAATATCCGACTTCCAGCTGCATTTCTTGGTTTGCACGAACCAGACAGTCTCCGAAGCAGTAGCTCGTACACAGGTACAGCAATGTCTACGCTTCATCACTGTAATCGTAGCAAAGTCGTGTCTGTAATCGTGTCTTCTAAGTGCAGAGCACTTTAGGGGGCCGGGCTGTCGTAGGCTGTGATCGTATGCTGTCATCGTCGCTTGGTGTAACGCTGGCAAGACCACATATTGCATAGCCATTTGATCACGCGCTCGCGCCAAAGAGAAATCTTCCTCTTGTCCTTCGAACGCCTTGATGATGATATTAAAGCAGGCTAAAACCACATATAGCATAGCCATTTGAGTGCGCGCCTAAGAGAAGTCTTCTTCCTCTTGTTGTTAGAGCGCCTTAATTGTGATATTAAGTACGGAGCACTTTAGGGGCCCGGGATGCTGTTGTATGCTCTTTCACTTGGCATAACGCAGGCATAACCACTGGTGTACAAAAATTGAAAAAGAGGAAGCAAGCAAGAAATAGAGAAAGAAAGGGAAAAAAAATAGGAAGAAAAATAGAAATATAAATAAAAATAAATAGGGAAAAAAAAACAAAAAGTGGAAAAGAGAACAAGAAAGAAAGAGAAAACCAGAGAGAAACAAAGAAGGCTGCCCAGCTCCGCATTTCCTTTAGGCTTGGGACCACTAGTGCAAAGCTGCCTTAATTTTTTAGTGGCCTTACTGATAATACGATTTTCTGCTCTCTTCAGAGCACGCAACAAGGTCATCATCTGGTCTATACTTCGTGCTGGTGTGTGCGAAGCACTTTTCCAGCCTGAGTGCAAAAAATTACAGATTTCATCCTGTATACTCGGCGACAAGTTATTTTGACATATTTTGACATTAAAGCGAAGGCTACAGAGGCGGGGCTTCTGTACATTTGTGTTGCTCCGCAAGTAGTACGGCAGCTTGCAGCTATTTTCGGTTTTGCTCGCTCACATCGTTAACACGTTTAGAAAAACAAATACATGAAAATTATGAATGGGAGATACATTTCGATTGTTCAGTGTACTATTTTAGTGTCCTATTACGAGTATATTTCTCTTGGAGAACTAAACAGCATGTTTGCGGCTGTACTGACATGTTTCCTTGGGAAACGGGTGGGCTGAAAAGGTGGTGCTGTCTAAGAAATGGAAAGAAAAGGAAAGCATTCTTGCAAGGTGAGCAATTACCGTATTTTACCTACAATTTCCTGCGACTCTTTCAGTCTCATAATAAAGCAGTAATTATTTCAGCAAGGCAAATGAGAAAATTATCGGTAAACTTAAGTACTATTTTTTTGGCGCGGTAGCAGGCATGCGCTTTGGTTCCTGTAGCTTCCACAGTGCTGTCAAGAAAAGTTAACGCCAAAGTATAGTTTGCTTATTGATGTTCTCAGTATGAAAAGACAGTTGAAAAATTTTTGACGTCAGAATTTTGCATTAAGTTCCCACATCTGTACTGTGCATTTCATTTTCTTCACCATATGTCACATCATTTGTGTGTGTCAGACTTTCCTGTTTTATAAGGTGGTGACGTACATGATAGCTTCAGTGGAGGTTCTATTTGCATGTATTCACAAGAAGATAATTTCTAATTTCTGTTTAACATGAGTTAACACTGTTGCTTTGGAGGAACTGTGGGGCAAGTGTGTGTGCTCCCCCCTCCACCAGGAAGTTGTCTGGGGGGGGGTCTCACTCCCCCCACTGTTGCATGCCTGAGTAGCCCCAATTATCAGCTGCATTTTATTCTAGGCATGTACCTTCAGTGCTGGAATGAACTGTGCATAAACACACTTCCAAATTTTGATCACATTACAACAACGATGGAATTATTTTTTTTTTTCTTTTGTGAATGTGCTCAGTCAGTTCGACTTCTACCCCAGTTGATGAAACAATTGACAACTGTAGCAGTGTATTTTATATTTGTGATTGAAACAACAAATAGTTTGAACATTTAGTGCCATAGCCTTTTGGCACATTCCGTCTGGGTTCAGATGTTGCACCTAATTGGTTGCAAGGGCCGATACACAGCCAGGGTCCAGGCGTACCAGCAGTTGTGAGGGCTGTGTTTCAGACAGTTTGTTGTGCAGTGAAGACAGCACTTTTATGAGCAGCAGCTTATTGCTTCGGAACTCCTGCACAAGGTATAACATATGAAACACAACCTAAGCTTTATATTTACGGTTTCAAGCACAACAGTTATGACAACGACGTGTTCATACAACCTGATAAGGAATGACTACAAATATCTCACAAAGATGAACTACAAGGCAAGCTCATTTTTCATTACAGGAACATATAAATGTGTTTAAACACAGTAATTAAATACACAGTGCCACACTTGCAGACGTGTAAACACAACTAAAGGCTTTTATATTAAAATAAACACTCAGGCAGTCCCTACACAAATACACTACGCAGGGACATTCTTGGGGAAAATACTCTGGCAATGTAAATGTGTTTTCAAAATCTCCATCACTGTGTGTATTCTTGCATTTAAAAGACAGAAAACAAAATTTTAGTGAGTGAGTGTCATATTAAGCTTTAAAGAATCTCATGAAAGTGCACAAAATTTCTGTAGTTACAAGCCCGCAATTTAGCACCTTTGCATGATTGGATACCGATATTCTAAAAATAATTGAACACCAACATTCTGTAAAGAGCAATTAGGTAGTCAAGAGTTTATTGCAGACAAAATAACCCAATAATTGATGAGTTTCCAAGCAAACTGAAACCACTCTATCAGTTACAGGACTGTCAATACCATTCAGAAACAGTCAAAGTGAAGGAAACACCAGAATTGCCCTTTAAGAGTATGATGTAGTCCATTTTTACCGTTAAACAACTAACTAGATGTGAGCAGATGCCAACAAAATTTTTATGATGTTGAGCTGATGCGTGAACTTCAACGCGGCGGCAAGAGCTGTCCTTTGCTTTTGTGTCTTTTCTGGCTTCTTGCCAAGCCACTTATGTGGCAAGAGTGGTTTTTCTGGTTATTGTAGACAGGTAATTTCATGATACAAATAAACATGTTTTTTTTTCTCTAATCCTCTTTAGTGACACCCTGTACGCTCTACCGTGTACAGATTATAGAACTGCAATGTAAACT
This sequence comes from Rhipicephalus appendiculatus, assembly GCA_030522465.1. NCBI lineage: Eukaryota > Metazoa > Arthropoda > Arachnida > Ixodida > Ixodidae > Rhipicephalus > Rhipicephalus appendiculatus. The sequence goes on along the minus strand of JALIZH010032992.1, from coordinate 4,321,165 downwards.
TATACTGCCACGTTATGGACTTACTAAGCATGATGTATCGATTTCTCTGAGTTTTTATGATTTTAGTGGCTTCTTGCAAAAAAACTTTGAGCGCTTAAGTCAAAATTCCACATCAATCGGTCACTAAATTTGACTCGGTCATTCAAATGCAACGAACATAATTGCAAATTAGGTTCAACGAATGTGTAGCAAAAGAAAACATTAATGCATTTTGTATGCACTTGAACAATGGCTATTTCTGTTGGCTATAAAGTATAGCTTTTATCTGTGCTTTACACACAAGGCTTAAAAAGATGGCATCAGAAAAAACTCAACGTATCCACTTCTTTTTCTTACTCCATAACCATGAGTGGGTTACGTAAGAGTCAAATCTTAGGAGTATAAGACTGCTTTTACGGAAATGAGTGCATTTTAAACAAGTGCCAACAAGTTGGAGGTGAATAAAGGAGTGCATAGCAAAGAAGCTCGTGACACCCCTAAAATGCCTAAACATTCGGAATATTTCTGTAATCAGAAGAGGCAATAATATGCAATGGTCTATGAACGTAAGCTGCACTCACGTGTTCGATTCTCTCATATTCTGAGAACTGCCTCTGCGAAAGTTGTTCATTGGCACTGACAGGAAAGATGCTGTGCAATGACTTGCTCAGCACAAAGAGTGACCTAAAACAGTTGTGCACCTGAAAGCAACATACCACATGTGCATCGAAGATTCATCGCAAGAGATGCAGTTTTGAAATTTGAACACCGGGCAACTTCACTACAGAGAGGTGGTTCAACAGATCACAACTAGTACTGTACTCGGAAGAAGACCTCTGCGCGACATTCCTCCTGCAAACTAGTGGAGGACAGCACCATCTTTTGACTGATCTAATCAGTATCGTTAAATGACATTCCCTAAGAATTTTCAAACTATAGCTGTGTGAACTGAGGCTTTCGCCATCTAACAGGCGGCACCAAACTGAAGAGGTGCTGCTCAAGCAGCTGCGCATCAGAGTAGTGATCACAATGTAACATTATTGAAGTTGCTACCCTTCACTCATTGATGATGAAAAAATAGTATAAATACTATAAGGTGTGTTTAGTGCTTTTATCATGAAAATATACCTGTGCAGTTGAGATACATCACCTCGGTGGTCCTTTGCTAAGCAAAAGAAAGTAATGCCAGTCAAAGTCATCTTAGATCTCAGCATACTAGTACTGAGGGTGTATGGAAAAAGCACATGAATAACGCAAAACATGGTGCTACACAGTATTTTTACGCTTACTTGCAAATGCACACCCTTGGCGATGTGTTGCCAAAAAAGTTTAAAACAGCTATATGCTTTTTCTATGCATTCGCATTATCGTGCACAGTTTCCAAGTCAACCATTTGTTCAGCTGCCCCTGGAATGGTTAGATTCCTGAACATATGTGAACACCTGAGCACTCGTGAACTATAAAATTTGGTAAAATTTCCTACACGTGTCATTGAAGAAGAAATGGGGTGGGGGGCAGGGAAGGGAAATAGCACAATCTTTTTTTTTATATATTTAATCTTGAACATGTGATTTTTGTGGGATACCTATGCACTTTATTAGCAACAATTTAGGTGCACGCACTAAGCAGCAGCCATCTTGGAACAGCAGCTACCAACAAGCAACATATTTTTATACATGACCTATCTTAGCGAATGTTTTTCGTTGTCAGCATCACCTGCTTCGCAAACTTGTCCGTATAATCTTGCTCAAAGCAAGTTTGCTTATGGCCTTCTTTCGCCATCGCAATACCTCTAATGGTAGGGTCAGAGACCGCCAATTGAAGCTTTCTCGTGACATACATTATTTTTCGTGAAACTTGCCACAACAATTATAGAACTGCAGAACAACCCTAATTTAAAATTCTGGAGAGTTAACAGGCATAGGGCCCACTTTCAAATTGAAACATACAGAAGGTAACTTACAGGTTGCAACATTATCATGCTGTCTTTGAGAAGGGAAGCAAGGTAGGCATTGTGCACATGCTGGATAGCTTCAAAATCTCGAGTCTGTGTCACTTGTGTAAGAAGACGACCCAACTGAATTTCTATCACATCCACCTGCAATGAAGAGCAATCTTTGTGGACATTTGCATGTGACATACCTTCTAAGAGAGTAGCTCTGGTTATGTACAGTCATGGACAAATGAAATACGAACAAGTTATGGGTTAACTAAAATACATTCTTCCACTGTTCTTTCTGCCAGTATCCATAATGTCAGCATGATTTCAACTTGCAAGTTTAATTAGTGGCCTAAACTATCTTACACCGGTGTCACACGGGCACTTCTGATCGCAATCGGAGCCGATCCGTATTAGGCTCGATCCTGATCAGGTGCTGCAACACAGTCGATCAGACCCAATCGATCGGAATCAAGACGATCACGATCTGCGCATCGCGATTTGGCTGGCGTTTCAGCCGAACTCGATCGGGATTAGTTCGGGCTGTGTAGCAGCGGCCTTAGGCAATTACACGTAATCGGCAGTCCGAGACAGCACTCACGAAACCCATTATACATTGCAGTCTTGTTCCTGTTTTATTTGTCCATGGCTGTACGTTGCCAAAATGGCTCACAGCAAAGTATTTAGATGTAATCGGCACTAGATTTAATTGGCACATTTAGATGTAATAGTCCAGTGTTCGGTACAGCGAACACTGGACTAGTGCCGATTAGATCTAAATCTAATCGGCACTAGTCCGATTAGATTTAGATCTTAATTGGACTAGTGCTGATTAGATCTAAACATGTGATTTTTGTGGGATACCTATGCACTTTATTAGCAACAATTTAGGTGCACGCACTAGCAGCAGCCATCTAGGAACAGCAGCTACCAACAAGCAACATATTTTTATACATTACCTATCCTAGCGAATGTTTTTCGTTGTCAGCACCACCTGCTTCGCAAACTTGTCCGTATAATCTTGCTCAAAGCAAGGTTGCCTATGGCCTTCTTTCGCCATCGCAATACCTCTAATGGTAGGGTCAGAGACCGGCAATTGAAGCTTTCTTGTGACATACATATTTTTTCGTGAAACTTGCCACAACAAGTGGCCTACCTGGAGGTAGTACTGGATGCTGTCCAAAAGGTGTGCCATCTCTGCCCGCAACTGCATCATGTGTCGCATCAGGTCCGATTTGTGCAAATGCCCTGCACGTGCAACCTTACACTGGAGCACCCAGCACTCCTGAAGGAAAGTCTGGGCACGCTGCAAGCCAAACAGCAGCCGGAACAGCCGGTTGTACCTGTAAGACAGGCGCTGTGCTGAAGCCATCACATGGGTAATCCTGTGTCATTTTCATGCTGTTCCGAGATGAGGGCTTCCCATCAACTGAGCTGACATTCATGGGACACAGCAGATACAGAGCAAAATGTAAGAAAGGATATTAGAAGTATGTTTGTCCACTCAAAACTGCAGATACATGAAAACACATTGCATCTAATCTATGGGATCTAGACCACATTTCTCACTCAGCTCTCTTCCTTTAATTTTTAATTAAGTGAACCAAATAGCATCCTCAACAGGGTGCCACGGATGAGCACTGATTGTATACAGTACCGGTTGTACTCACTTCACCTCAACGCAACTTTCTACAGTGACATTTTATCTGTTCCTCTCTCCCCAGCTGAATTTAGTTTGTAACCGTTTGAAATCACAGTCACAGTTAGGAACAATTTAAGTGTTGCTTTATACAAGAGACATCGAGCGGAGAAACTCTAGCCCTAAGCATGAACTGCGGAACTAATGTGGCACAGTGAATTGTTCACCATATTGCATATGATACCTGAGCTTCCCAGGAAACTTACTTTGACATGATAGGTGGAGTGAAGAACACGTGCAGAGGTGGCTTGACCTTGTAGTTTAGGCCTATTGTCTCCCAGCAAGCCATAACCGGCTGACTGCTGTCCTGTGCTGTAGAAAAGGCAAATGGACAAATCCATTATGCATTAGGGCGCAGCGTAGCACAATTTACAAGAGCGAAAACACTCATTCTTGCAGCTGAAACAACTACTACAGCATGTGCATCCTCTGCTTAATAAACATTTTGGTCATGCGAAATGGAGCCAATAAGCCAACAGCACAATTTACACGATAAGGACGAAGAAGGTCACTTATACATAACACAGGCAGTGAACTGCAACTCAGCATTGCAGACCAATGCCTGCTGCAGTTCAGGGCATGATAAAGTCTGCAACTAACAAGATGAGTTGTGCACAAACCAAAACCTGTTTTATGCTATGAGTACGTATAGCCCATTTTTGTAATAAGAATGTGACGTAGCATTTACTTGCAATGTATGAAAGGGCAGTAAATGCATGTTGTACAAATATTGCTGCAAGGGGCTCCGCTTGGAACATGAAATGATGCTTTTCTGTCAAACATGCATTCTGCACCAAAATGCCTAAACAGTTGTGTTTGTATCATGAGCTCTCACAGGCCTCCAGTAATGTAGTTGTGTTCGGTTCTGTACAAGTGTATTTAAATATGGTAGTGTACCTTATGTACACTACCCAGTGTGCTGGCTGGAAAGAACACATGCCCCCCACCTCAAAATTTTCCTGTGCCAAAATACCTTGCATAAAGCAACAATACTTGTCTGCTAGCTACATTTTATGTCAGAACAAACTTTCTAGAAAAAAAATTTCTAAACACAGCAGCTACTGCAGTCTACAGCACCTTTTTACGCTCAGATTTTAGCACGTCTTTGTCTCAAATACCTACTGTAAAATCCCGAGCAAGCACCCCCCCCTCCATTTTTTGGGGGGATGATTTCAAACATGCGGTCTCTTCTCCCCTCGCACCATTTTCACTGTTTCATTCACAGTTTTTATTCGCCCGACAAAGGTGAATGAATACAGTGAATGCATGCGTACTCAATAAAGCATTTCATTAGAAGGACGGATGTACATTCTTTATTTTTAGCGGCTCTTCTGACGCCATCTTGAACTTTGATCCATGACTGAGCAAGGGCCTCCCCTCCAAATCTTGTCAAATTATTCTTCACCATAGGGGGGGCGCTTGCTCGGGATTTTACGGTACCTGCGGTGTAGCATACAGTTGCGTGTACAGTGCCGAAGCAAAATACTATGTGATGTTTTGCTCTGGCATTGATAAAGAGTGTCAGGAAGATAGGGAGAGGCCATGAAAAGCCCGAATGGAGTAGACAACTTTAGCTCTTGTTTCTAGGTCACAATGCCAATTGCGGTGCTATTAGCAACTGCCAATGCTGCCAGACCTTCCGCAAATCAGTATAACTGAATTCCCCCTTGAAACAGAAAAAAGGGCCCCTTTTCAAGGAAGCATATTCGTACGTTCTACTATTTTCAAGAAACCATTTCCACTTGCAAAAAAAAAAAAACAGGTACTATATAGGTATCGTGAAAAATGACATAAACAGGCATACGTAGTTGCATGTGATAAATCACATCTTCGCCCATATAATTGTTCTAATACACAAGAGTGGTGCGGCCCAAGTGCAAGGAAACAAAATAGGTATTTGTCTCTAATTTGCTCTCTATCTAGCAGAGGGGTATTGCCCAATGGCAAAATGCACTTAATGATCGGAAGAATTGTTAACTTGCCCCCCCCCCCCCCCACCCCCCACCCCCTCAATTGCATTGAAAAGTGAAACTGAAGGCTAACTGGAGTTTATGTAGGTAGTGCTGTTGAAAATAGGCACTTATAGGCACTGAACCTGAATTAGTCATATACAGTAGGCTTGTGCGAATATTCGAACGCTTGGAATATTCGAATGAATATTGACGTATTCGAATTCGGTTCAATTCTAATTTAAATTGTCGGAAATTTCGAAATATGCAGTCGAAATGAACGAGTAGGTGTACATTAGTCCGCATGTAACACCCCTGTAAAGGTGTTTTCACTGTAGTGGAGTAGTGCTAAGCCGTGAAAACACCTATCCAGAAAAAATCCGCACTGCCGTGAAGCCCCACTTCAAGGTTAAATGAACATATTACCCTCAAATCGGTTCATCATTTTTCAAGTTTAAAAGTTGTTATAATGGCTTATATGCTCTAAGTACAGTAAATTTTTAAAACGTAAGTTTTACAGGTTATCACTTGCATTCTACCAATAGTCAAATCCTGCTACTGTTCAAAGTTGTTTCCACTTCCTTTGAACTAAAAAGAATGGCATTTGCACAGGTCTTGTTTCAATTTTAAAAAAAATATCTTGTGCAGGTAAGTCGGGTCATGACAAATATGCCCATTTTTCTTTATAATATGCAATATAGACTATTCAAATTCGATTCGAAATTATTCGACCAAATTACTATTCGCTTGGAATTCGCTTCGAACCTAAAATTTACTATTCGCACAAGCCTTATATACAGGCATCACGAAAACAGTACTAAACATGTTTCTAATACTCACTTGATGCCCATATATAGCAGGCACCTGATATTGAAGACAGTTTAAAGTTCGCCCTGTAGTGATAATAACACAGCTTCAGCGAATTGCAATTGTAGCAAATTAAGCAAGACATATCAATGCATGAATACATTTTTGAAACTGACATATTGATTTGTCCAACCATACTGCGATCTCCTTTGAGGTCTTATCATTTATATGCACGCTTTGCAGAACGCTCAGCTAAGTGAATGCGTGCTTTTCTAAGAATTGAGTGCGATTCCCCTGTCTTGATCGCTGGTTATTTCCCATTTGTGACTCACACACTGTGGGACCAATTGTAATGCGAAACTGTTCAGCGAGGTTCTCATCTTCTGACTGGAGCAGACTGCAGGCTTGCTGAAATATCACGTTTACGTCTGAAAAAAAAAAAAGAAAGGAAGAATCATTATTGCTTTAGAATTAAAACTTCAGCTTCAATGCCTAATCACAACACTCTGGATATATTTTTTGTCTACTTCAACGTGCAACATGCCACTCACTCTGCTCAGTGGTGGGTTCGCGCACTTTGCACAGGATATGTTCGGCCACCTGAGAGAAGTGCAGGAACAGCTCGCCCCGGCCCAATAAAAAGGCGTCCCTCAGAAGCCGCAGCTGGGACGGCAGGCAGCCCTCTTCCACAAACAGCCGCCACAGGTGCTGTGAACAGCAGGTCATGCAAACAATGATAGTCCAATAGCCAAGATGGCTGTTATCCAGTCACTGATTTCTCTCAACCCCTCAATGCTCCGTGCCTTGTGCCAGATTCAGCTGAAATTGCATTTTCAAGTCCTCCAGGCTTTCCAGGGCTGTTGGACTTGCCATAAAAACAACTTTATTGTTTGTTTTTTTTTGCAGTCATATAGAGATATGCAGTTTTTCTCAATAATATACAGGCTACTCCTGACCTTCAACATGTATTTTGTTGGAGATTGTCAGCAACATAACCGACCTAACTGATATTATTACATGGTGTTTGCTTAGTTTTAATTGTCAAGTTTAGCATCTGATAAAATAATCTCTATGCAAAAGCTCTTGGGCTTCACTGTAATTTGAACTTGAAAAAAAGAAGTATGTCGGTAGTACCAAGTGCAGGAGAACTCAATGCCAAATTGTTCGATAGTGGTGACAGGTGAACGAGTCACACACACGATTGAATGCTGTTTAAATGAGTGGACGGCGGTTACCGCAGCTGCAGCTGAGCGAACGTCCTCAACAAAGGCTTCCAGCTGGAACAAATCAATCTCTTCGGCTTCGCTGATTTTCTTCAGGCGGTCTAAGAACTCTGCCTCTTGCTCTGCTGTATAGATTGGCCGCTCTGCACAAACAAAGGACACTCATTTAGCAATAAATCGAAGTTGTTCTTAACAGAATAGCATCCAACAAAAAAATACCACATGTGAAAATCTTAACAATTTTGAATATAACTAAAAATAATCTGTTGAGAATGCAATAGCTGAAATTATTAGATATATGTTTCCATTTGAACATAACAATAGCAGTTATTGATGCCCTGGGAGAGACAGATTGATGCAAGCAACGACTATATTCCAAAGGAATCTGCAGCAAGGGATCTTGTGATTGTTGAGCGGAAGCATCATTCCCTGGAGGAACTTGAGGGGCAGGTAACATGTGGTCGATAATTATGCCTTGTTTTTATGCAGCCCACCCACGAACTCGTATTGATATGGGCAAGAAAATTTAACGTTTGGCCACTCTCACCATGTTTACATCTCTTTAAAATGTGTTGCGCACTAAAAAACACAAGGACACAGAAGACACGGACGAGCGCAATTTTGCGCTCGTCCGTGTCTTCTGTGTCCTCGTGTTTTTTAGTGCGCAGCCATAATTTCCTTCCAAGAATGAACCAACTCGCCCAGCAGCAAGTTTTATTAAAATGTGTGTTGCAATACAATGCAATGAACACACTACTACTCAGTAACATTCTGCACGATCAAACAAGCTTAAAACAGCACTTATAATGGTCATAAGTGCCGTTTTAACCACATTTCATCAAGCCAGTAGTCAACTAGCCCATCCTCGTTTCCTAATTGACATTCTGCTCCTTTGTTTCATAGCAATCATTTCCGTGTTGCACAGGATAACTGATATCAGTTCCTCATCAACGAGCTCATCCTCTGTTTCTCATACCAGGACAAATATTTCCTCAAATGTGAAGCTTTCTTTCTGAGAAACCTGCATTCCTCATAGCTCCGTGCTACAAACATCTGGACGGCTACTGTTCTCTTTCATGCATGAGATTTTTGTGCAACTTTTGCAATCAAGCCACTTGGCAATCGTGCATTGAGATAATCATCATGTGATACTCACCCATGGACTGCCCGAAGACTCGCACAGCCGAGCCAGCAAAAAGCGCTTTGCTGGCAAAAGACTGTGACAGCTGGTCAGGCAGCAGATTGGATTTCAAGCAAAAATCTTGCATTGACACTAAAGGGGCCTGCAATGTCGAAAACGAAATATTCAGAGATAAGTGCCCTCTTCACCCCAGTTATCTTATAACAGCAGTATGTCCTAGTGGTGAAGCCTTTATTGTAAATATGAGACTAGCCCAATGGCTTGGCACTGCTTCTATAAAAAATCACAGTTTCGCTGCAAGGGCAAAGAAATGAATGCGATAGCAACAAATCGGAATACATATAATATGAAGTAAAGCTAGCAGCTAGCTCTTTTGGATGTGACCTTGTGCAACTCAACAAAACACTGGTTGAAGGGAATACAGCCACCCCAGGGACCGAAGCAGTTCTCATGCTGTCAGTCCACTAATGCAAAGCGTTGAGAGCACAGCAAGTTTGCAAGCCGTCTTCTGATATCTGTTGAGATAGCGCATGCGCCAGCACTCGTGACTGCACCCTTCCCTTATGAGCAAAGTTCACAGTTGCTGCTCGAACAACGCAGCCCCCCTCCCCCCCCACCAACGCTCCTTTGCCTGGCAAAAGACGGCCAGGGCGTTTTCTTTCTGCTTGAGGGGCAATTGACTGCAGGCCTCGTACGCGTGCAATGTTATCGCATGCATCCTTCATGCGACAGAAATGACTGGCTCGTTTCATCTCTGCCTCAGCCGCATTCGTCCCCAGCCCCTGCATGCACTAGTCTACACTAGGCTTTGGCTACTAGCCCAACAGTTCTTTGCACAAAAATACTGTATGAATGAAAAATAAATGAATTGAACTGAATTGAATGCTTTTACTCGTGCGTAGAACATACGATGCGCGGGGCGATATTATTGATTCAGACACTATACGGAGCATGTCGGCAACAGCAAAAACTTGCTGAAAGTGTTTATATAATTGCTATCACAACAAAACAAAGAACTACTAGCTTTCACCAATGTCCATATTTATTTACTGCTCTGCACTGTACCAATATTGCAGACAACAAAATGCGTGTCTTTTTCGCAACGCTTTGCAAGCTTACATAACTTTACAGAGAATATGTATTGAAGTTCTGTATTGCAATTACACAGCATTTGCAAGGTCTTAACTTCGGCACAGTGCATCAGCACTTCTATCATTGGAAAACCATTAATTTTTCAATGCCACAACTGGACCTTATCACCCATCTACAGGGTGACAATGTTCAGGGTGCGGGAAAAAAAAATGCAAATAGAAAGCTTTAAAGGTCTGTCCCCTGTATGCGCCTCATCACAATCATAAAAAATTGACATAAGAGTTCGTAGGAAATCAGCTAATGAGGTTCAAGATCTAGCATACACTGGAACAGACCGGCAATAGCATACCTGCCAACCTAGGAACATCTAAAAGTTTACCTACAGGGCAAGATGTGTGTTACAACGAACCTCCAAGCAGCTGCTGCTGGTGTTGTGCTCCGTCTGTGACGGGCCACTACCCAACTCCTCCACAAAAAATTCTTCATGGGGGGTCCTGCAGAACACCATACAACACCCAGGAAGAAATCTGTTGGCACAGCACTCCATAGCCAGCCCGCAAGAGCCTGCACAAATGACAGGAGAGTTAACAGAAAATCATTTACGTGTAAAACTTTAGCACTTTGTCATAAAGCACCTGACATATTCTGTAATGAGATGCGCTGATATTGCAGATTATCAAATACGACGAGGCATAGAGCTTGCTTTGTCATTGTTTACGAGTGGAAAAACAGTGCTAAAAAGACGGGACAAGAAAGGATACAAGACCATGGTGCTGACTAACAACCAAATGTGTTTATTCCTTCAGTTAACATATATATACTTCGCCACTATCGCAATGAAAAAACAGAAAATTGAAGACTGCCTGCGCAGAGGCAAGAAAGCGATCAATGGGACATGAATTCTATCTTCTTTGGAAGGAGGGAAATCGAGGGGAGGCTTACACATGCCTTGCCACTATTGTGGACATGATAAGCGTCTGAAATAAGACGCACACTTTCGTCATGGTATTTTGACAGGAAAGTCGTATCTTTAAAAGACGGCTGGAAATCGCAATTCTTACAATGAAGAGATAATTGACTATCTGTAGCTTAATCTTGAACCTTGTTTGAATGCTCGTGCATGCGGTCATTACTGAATTGTTCACTTTAATACTAGTTCTATTTCTATGACAAAACTGGAAAAAAGCTTAGTCATACGCAGTATGTGTTTATATTATAAAGCTATCATCCCAGGACTCCAGAATGCCTTAGGAAAATGGTGCAAGAACCTCCACATGGTGTGTGCACCGAAAGGCTAGGCTAGAAACTGTTTTACGAAACAGCAGTATGTATTTTATTGCGATAGCAATTATATGGACAGTCTCGACGGGTTTTTGCCGTCGCCGTCATGTCGCGTATGAAGTCCAAATTGATAAGAACCCCCTGCGCATCGTACGTTCTACCAGCGGGTAATAGAGGGCGAGCGGGAGCGCTGAACGCGGCTGAAGCGGCGATCAAACGAGCCGGCCCATCTCCGTCGCTCATAGGCGCAGGGGAGGGGGGGGGGGGGGGTCGAGCGACCTTCGATTTTACGACCGCGGTCGTCGCGGGCGCGCGCGTTATCTCCCCATCTCGGCAGCCGACAGCGGGCGGCCGGTGTACCCTTCTACGTGCTGCGCTCTCAACGCGAAGAGAATGTGGTGTGCAGAGTGTCCTTGGAGCGGTCGTATTCTCTTAAACCAGCGTTTTCTAGAGTTGCGTGAGATCGGATCCAAAAGAGTTAGCTGCCAGCCTCACTTCGTATAACATTACAATTTGTTGCTATCGCATTCATTGCTTCACCCTTGCGGTGAAACCGTGACTTTTTTCAGCTGGCCTGATAGATGAGTATTACACTGTCCATTCACTGATCTTTTTTTTTTCCCTTATATATCGCCAATGGCTTGGAAGCCATGGGCTGACATGCCTTTGGTTCGGTAACATTTTTTGGGAGCAGTGCCATTGCAATATTTATTTAACGTGTCACTCGTGGTCAAACAAACAATAATGTTCCGCAGCTTACAAAAAATGTGCATTGTTATTGATAGGAAAAAGGAAGTGCGAAACTTCCACTATGCCACACTCACAACTTGTTCCGGGCACTAATATAAAAAGAACAAGGCAGGCCCAGCCAAATGAATGCAAGTCAACTTTCACCAGTATGTTTTCTTTTTAACAAAACTTACAATGTTAAAGGAGGTGAATCATGCTCTTCTATCAATCTGACTGAGTACTATCATTAATCATTGTCATTAAGAATAGCTGTAACTCAAGAAAAGACGAGTGGAAGTTGGCGCTCTTCTAATGAAAGGTTATAGATAGGCTTGTGCGAATAATCAAGCACTTTGAATATTCGAACGAATATTGACGTATTCGAATTCGCTTCGATTCTAATTCAAATTATTGGAAATTTCGAAGTATGCATTCGAAATGAACGAATAGGTGTATGTTAGTCCGCATGTAACACCCCTGTAGAGGTGGTTTCACTGCAGTGGAGGGGTGTGATACCATGAATACACCTTTCCAGGAAAAATCCGCATTGCCGCGAAGCCCAACTTCAAGGTTAAATGAACATATTACACTCACATCTATTCTTCCTTTTTTAAGTTTAAAAGATTGTTATGCCAGCTTATATGCTCTAAGTATAGTAAATTTTGAAACGTACTATGTTTTACAGGTTATCACTAACATTCTGCCGAAAGTCAGATCCCTGCTACTATTCTAAGTTGCTTCCACTTCTTTTGCACCAAAAAGAATGACATTTGCACATGCCTTGTTTCAATGTAAAAAAAATATCGTGCAGGTTAGTTGGGCAATGACAAATAAGCTCATTTTTCTTCATAATATGTGATATATACTATTCCAATTCGATTTGAAATTATCCAAACCAAATCACTATTCGTTTCGAAGTCTATAGTCTTGAAAAAGTCTATAGGAAAGCCTGTATGCAGCTGTTGCTGTTTCAAACATGGATATAGTTTATCTTGCAGACTAACTACCTACAAGTGGGAGAGAAAGTTATTACTTTACAGGTCCCTTTTAACAAGGCTTCCATGGCACCTATGGCATGTCCGTTAAGGAGAATGCAATACTATACAGCACCGAACTAACTGGGCCTTTATTCTGATTCGCATTTAATTAAAAAAAACTATGATATTAAGACACAGCACAGGAGAAAAACGGAGCATAAAACAAGAACGCACCACCTCTTGAATTGCCTCTGTTTTATATGTGCTTTTTTGTTTCCCCAGGAAGTTTTTACTGTTTAAAAAATACACCTTGCCGCACTACAGTTGAAAATGTGACATTCCATCATCACAGTGCATAGAACCTTGCCATTGCACTAACTAGCATGTTCGACAAATATTGTGCTATGGCTCACAATGACCAAGGAAATTGCGATAAATGTTCTAATCTTCTGAATGTGTGGTGCACAAAATGTCCCAGACTCACAGTGACATGCTTTTCTTGGCAACAGGGAGTGCTGTGGTAGAGCTCCGATGCAGGGACTGCAGGATACTGCAACCATGCACTTGACTGGATTCGATCTCGGCAACAAGGTCACGCAACTTCAGAAAAAGCAGGTGGTACTGCATGCAGAAAAAGCACAAGCAGAATGCTTGAAAATTCGAATAACAGTGCAAAAGGGATGTGACAAATGGACAGACAGCATTCTGTTCGTTATTCACTGTGTCAAAAAACACCGAGCAAACATTCTGAGTATCGAGTGAAACTCACACAGAGCTATTAAAAGGAAACAAAGGTAGAGGTAGAAAGGAGGACAAGATGACAGCCTGAGTGCTGCCATCTTGTCCTCCCTCCTACCCCTACCTTTGTTTCCTTTTACTCTGTTTGAGTTGTGCTAAACACTCAAAATGAGGTATACCAACTCGCCCGAACTGCTACTCTTGTGAACAGTGCCAAGGCACCAGTGAACTGCTCTGTCTTTTGTCCAAGTGCCCCTGTACGACCAGTGGCATTTATAAATGTCACAGTTGGCAGTGTAAGACACTCCCCCACAGCGTGACAGAGACGTCTCGTGACCAGCCAAAAAAAAAAAAGAAAGCATAACAGGACTCTGCCACAAGCAAGCTCCAACAGGGGATGATCAACATCCAGTATACTGCATTAAAATTCTGGCCAAGGTATTGTTTGCTGTAGCGCAGCCTAAAGCACAGTGTTTGGATGTCTCACACTAGCTTGGATACGAAAAAACACTCGCCTTTTCGAGGGCCTCTTGAAATCGCATCAGAGAGATCTCATGCCCCTCAAGAACTTCTTTTTCAAGAACAAGCAGTTCCTCCAAGTACTCGTACAGGATTTTTTCCAGCCCCAAGCAGACCGCATGCAGATAGAAGCCACGTCTAACTGGCCTCTCGTCTTCCTGATTGCCTGTAAATGAGAACAGGTGCACCAGTTGAAGTTTCGGCGTACACACAGACAAAAAATATTTCCCCCTGAAAGCAACTGTAATCGTAGTAACTGCTGTAACGGCGATCTGCTTCCAAGGCTACATCTAAGTTATAAGAGATGTCCAACGGGAGGGCTCCAACTGTGTTGGTTATACGGGCATCCCTAACATTCACCTACGTGACTGTAAGTGCATTTTAATGTTACCCATATCATAATGCAACCAGAAGAGCCAACACTTGACCCTAAAGCTTACTGCTCAGCAGAACAGTAGGCTAGCCCATGAGTTAATTCGCTAGACAAATAAAACCTTCTTCTGCTATTCCAAGTGCATTATAGAAACATGCAACAGTTGTGTTGTGCATGCCACATTGTCTAGCGAATGACATCAGGCGCGAACATGTGCTGAATAGAAGGCTGTACACTTCTAGTGGTTAGTCTCCATCCTTTACAAAGACTACGGCAATATTTTAGCGGCAGCAACTGACAATACTATGTAGCTATTGGTAATGGCAGTGCCTTTGTTTGAAACGCTGCAAACCACATGCTTCTTGATATTACATTATATTTAAAAAAAAACAATTACCGCTCGCGATGAGACCGTGGTAAGTTGACACGAAGGTTCGCAGGTACTTGACATGGTAGCCTAAAGCACAAAGCTTATCCAGAATCAGTGTTTCAGATGGGTGCATAAACGGAAGTCCTTTGGTGACCTGAAATAAATTGAACAATAATTAGCGATATATTTAGCAAATGTCACAACAGTTAAAATATGTGTACCCGAGCGTTTTCATACGCTCTACAAAGCACTAAAGAAGCAAATTTCGCTTTACAGCGAGTCATAAAATGACATAAGATCATCCTCGGGTTCTTACGGGTGTTATTTGCAGTACGATGATATCACGCGACGTACGTCAGGTATGAATTTCAATAAAAAGTGAAACGCACGACTGCAGCTAGTGAAGTGTGACTTTTCTATAAAGGCCATAACTTCAGTGGAAAAGCGTTTCTACGTCGCGCCGATACTGCTTTACAAGATGCGACACGATTCGAAGAGATTTCACATTTTATCAGTGTAGACGTCGTTACGGCAAAGACATTACGTTCTTTTCACACATCACGAAAAATTATTGTGAGATCCAAAACAAGTTTTAGAATGCTGTCATCGTAGACTAGTCGGCGAGCTGCTTCCGTAACATTACCGAAAAAGTGCCTTCTTTTTCCACAAAAATGCTTCCTGGGTATCCATTCAAAGCAAAAATCAGTTCGTGAAGCATCTTCTTGGTTTTCTGCAGAAATAGAGGTCACAGAACTGGCATAATCGACGCTAACTCGAATTACAGCAACATTCGTTGAAGCGAAAGCTCGTACATGATTGCCGCCATAACGAACTAATGTTGCTATGGTTACAGCAATGCGGCTGACACTTGTAGTTTCAAAATCACCAAAAACCATACATAGTCACTTCAATAAAAATGAACTACTAATTTTTGAGCTTTATAAGGCCACTTTTCGAACATATAAATGTTTTACGAAGAAGTTATTGCGGTGGCGATGCCAGTGACACTTGCCTGACACTAGCGAGGCCACGACTGTAGATGGTGGCGACATGGGTGGCGATGCTGCAAGTTTCGGTTCTCTGGACCCTAACCCCCGTATTCTAGAACCGCCCCAACCGCCCTTCACTCAACGCTCCACCTTGACTTGAGAAAGCCGATAGGAGCGATGTCTCTAGGCGGAACGAGTCACTGCATATCAGCGATAATCTGCAGCAATTCTTGAGATGCGCGGCGTCATTTTCACCCCCGTATTCTAGAACGTCCCTTCACTCAACGCTCCACCTTGACTTGAGAAAGTCGATGTGAGTGCCGTCTCTAGGCAGAACAAGTCACTGCATATCAGCGATAATCGGCAGCAATTCTCGAGAAGCGCTGTGTCATTCTCAGCCGAGCAGCGGCGTTGCGCTCAACTCGCTCAAGTGAAGGACGGAATTCAAGTCGAGGCTTGTTTAAGAATACGGGGGTCAGTCGAGCAGCGGCGCTTTGTTCAATTCAGTCAAGTGAAGGACGAAATTCAAGTCGAGGCTTGTTTGAGAATACGGGGGGTAAGCAACTTTATTTTGTGCGATATTTCAGAAAGTGCGTTTTTCGCTCCAGGGCGAGAAACCTGCTCACAATGAAGTTAGTTATCGTCGTAACGTACAGACTTTACTCAGCCACATGGCTAAACTGATGCAAATTTTAAGGGACCGTGCACAGTTACAGCACAGCAGTTACAGTGACTACAACAGTGCACTGTACAGCAGTTACAGTAACTACAACAGTACACTGTACAGCACTTACTGTAACCATAGGCGTGCGCACGAGGGGCGGGGGGGGGGGGGGGGGAGGCGCAAAGAAGGGGGGGGGGGGCTATGCGAAGAACCTTCGCCCCCCCCTGAAGGGGAACCCTGCGCACGCCTATGACTGTAACTACAGTTCACTTAGGCATAGAGTTTCCTACTTTTAGGCACCAAGCCTGCCCAAGCTCTCGCAAGTATGTGCTCGAAAAAAAAAAAACGAATCGATTAAGCTTGCATAAATTACGTGAATTTCTGATAACTTTATCCATATCCAGGGGTGCTTGTCAATTTCGCCATGTTGTCAAATTCCGCCATGTTGACTGATTTGATTGGTCACGCGAGGTCGTTCGTCTTGTGGTTACGACTAGGGTTCCTCGATGCGCGCGCCCCCCTTGGAGGGGAGCGCGCGCATCGAGGAACCCTAGTTACGACACAGGAATTCGCGATGACGTAACGTGATAAAAAAAAAGTTATTTTTTTTCCGAAGTAGCCCTTCACCGTGCTCTACCATGTATAAAGAAAGGTTTGGACTGAATAACGAAACCGAAATATGGTACTAAGCTGTGCGTACGATGAAGTTGCGGTTTGTCGAAACTACTGCTCGCTTGACGAAGAACCGCCATGTCTGTAACATGATTGAACATTGAAGTGATGCTGGTCGTTGCGTCACAGGGCCTCATTCTTTGGAGCCTCAATATGACGTTGCGTGACGTTGCATACCGCCAAATTTGCTGCTTAAAATGTGAGACTTAGGGAAAGAAAAAACATCAAGATGACGTCATATCGTCAGGTCACGTGGGTGACGTAGAAACGACGTCATCCATTGTTCGCGGTGGGAGCCAGACTCCGGCGATACGCTCGTGTTCAAACCCGCACCAACACGTCGTGACTTCATAGCTTTTACGGGCGAAGCTCCTTAGGGCATGGGTTAGTCCCTCGTTGTGCGTCGTAGCCACCTCTAGTACTCGGAGTGCTCACTAGATGGCGATGGCGCTGCGGCGCTCGCTCCATTCCGATGCGTAGGAATGGAGCGAGCGACATAGATGGCCACACCGCGGGCGGTGTGGCCACCTATGTCAAGCAGAACACTGTAGTACAATAAGGCCGTCAACCACCACTACAGTAACTAGAGTCATGGCCGAGAGCATAGAGGGGCAGCTTAGCAATGGCTAGGCAGGTGGTGTCTGTCGCCCAGGTTGACTCCATTCCTTGATCTTGCTTGGATATGCTTGCGGGGGCTTAGTCCATCCCGCGTCCCACAGCGCATGCGCGTCCCCTCCCCCCTCTCTCTCCTCTAGGAATCCTCTACTGTACGGAGCGGCGCCCGCGTCCCACACCCCTCCAGAGCATGCGCGTCCCCTACACCTCTCTCTCCTCTCCAACGCTCACCCCCTTTCTCTCCTCTAGCAATCCTCTACTCTACGGAGCGGCGTCCGCGTTCCACATCCCCACAGCGCATGCGCCTCCTCTCCTACACTCACCCCCCTCTCTCCCCTCTAGGAATCCTCTACGGAGCCATATAAGAACCCTTATCCCTCCACTTCACCGACCATAAAGCCGTTATAATGAAGGGGACCGGAAGCCACGTCTAGCTACCATTTACGAATAAATTAAATTTGTTGTATATATACGCACAGTGTTTTTCACGTCTTTGATGATGTACAGGACGAAAATTCACGGAAGATTCACGGTTTACCGATGAACCTCCGGAGCTTCGCCCACTCATCATCATTCACTCCGTGGATATGCTGTGGTTTTTTTTTACTTTTCGCGGCGTCCGCTAGTGCCCACGAAATTGAAGCCGAGGGACTTGAAAAGCAACTTTCAGGAAATTTTATTGATCCACTCTGGCTTAATATGGAGGGGTATAAAAGTACAAAAAAAAAAAAAAAGGCTTCTTATGCGTGACGTCAGTTGACATCGAGTTGTGGTTTCGGCGCCAAGTTCAAAAATGGGAACCACACTCTCGTTGCGCAGTTAGCATTGTGTGATGACTGGTTGTTATTTTACTCTTCTGTCATGCTATATTACATCGATTCCTTGCCCGAAATGACATCTGTATAGGGTCTTTTTGCAAATAAGTTTCAAGAGCGTGCGCAGGGTTCCCCTTCAGGGGGGCGGCGAAGGTTCGCCGCAGCGCCCCCCCCCCCCTCCCTATCATGTCTGTATGGGGCTGACTTTGCGCCCCCCCCTCCCTATTATGTCAATGTATGGGGCTGGCTTTGCGCCCACCCTCTCGCCCCTTCTGCCCCCCCCCCCCCCCTCGTCCTGCTTCCAATCCCATTCAATCGTGGGCTTTTTTTTTTAATTTTCTCATTTTATTTCTTATGTCTATCGGGTACGCTACCGACGGCAACGGCGACTCTGCTCAACGCAGGAACGGGTGCCTAAGAGCTGGGCTCTAAAAAGTCTTGATTTGAATGAGAGAGAGAAAAAAAAAAACAATGTGTAAAGACATTGTGACTACTATAGTTTGTGGTGATCAGTAAGCAATGGTGTGAGCACGAGTGACGTAGCCAGAATTTTTTTCCGGGGGTTCAACCACACTTTACGTATGTTTGTGCTTGCGTTTGTCTGTTTGCGTGATATGCACATGCAGATTACTGGAAATAAACCTTATATTTACTGAAAATAAGTCTTATAAAGACTTCGAATACGAAAGCTTCATGTACGAAAGCTTGTATATACGTTACCATCACTAGATCATTTCAGTTCCGTCACATCAAGAAGCCATTAATAAAACAAATTTATTACTGTACGAATAAAATATGATGTAAAGTCACGCACGCAAAAAAATTTAAACGTGACTATATTTTACTGTGCAGTTGCGTGTTCCCATTTTACCTCGCGCGTTCGGAGGTCCATGTACATATTCGGTCAAGTAGAACCCGCTCCAAACGTTATAATTTCCCTAGTCCCATCACGCCCAAATTGATCAAGATCTTTTGAAGACGGTGATACAATCAAAAGTACATCGCGTAAGCGCATTTTTCTTCCGTGCTATACTTCTCATTGTTGGAACAAACTCGCTCGCAAAATGTGCCCACGTACTATTGCAGAATGTTATAGAGACGTCCTGCAGACTTGGATCTAAGAGCGTTACCACAGGCAAACTGATTAAGTTTCTCTTCTGGTAGTGCGCACTGCAGTGCGAGACTACGTAATTTTGTCTACCATCCAGATAGTTTTATCCACCTTTCCACCAGACGTTCCACTAAGAATATACTGTTAAGCTTACGTATTGGAGAGTGCTGCTGATAAGATTTATTTGCAAGAAAACTAAGTAAGCATGTACACGGATTGCGGATGAACTACTAATGCGGGAAATTGTGACATGTTTTCTTGACCACAAATTAGCGACTATAGAACAAGGAGCGAAGTTATACGACGCGAAGTTTTGTGAATGAGCCCCTAATATATTTCTTCGTTTCCAGAATTGTGTAGACATTCATGCAGACGCTTGATGTGAGATCCACAAGCTGTTTTTCTCGTATTAATAAATAACTCTTTCACAATACCAAGATCACCAAGTTTGCCGCGAGCAGACGCTTGGTAAGGGAGAAAACGTGCAAAAAAGAAAATGCGGGGGGGCAACGCCACCTTGAAGTTTCTGCATCAAACGCGCCGTGACGAGAGGCGAGAGTGACGGCTCAGTTCCTCGCGCCTCCGTCGTCTAAAGGTGTTGTATGCATCCTGCACCTGCGATTTCATTATAGGCAATGGAGCGATGTACTGTTTCCCGCACTCGCGACACACGGAATTTCATCGTTTTTAGATAAAAGGATAGTCGTCTCTGTCCAAAACGACACTTCGCTGGCCGTGCACGTGCAAGAGCTTAATCCCACAAAAATTCATCAATATTCCAAAAGCCAGGTGAATTCGTGATTGTAAAAGGTGTACTACGACTTCAAGTATAAACTAAATCTCGAGCGTCGGGCTAGTCAACAATAGTTACTCCTTCGGGGTAGCAAGATATAATCCCTTCGTGCTTAAAGGAGTCCTGACACAAAAATTTTCGCCCCGCGTTTTTTTGCTGCAATGTGTTGCTGGGGGCCTGTTAGTCATAACACGGCACATCGTTTACTGCAGCGCGCGACAGATAATTAATTACAAGCTCCTCATTACCGACACAGCCTCAGTTTCGGTTTGACGGAGCTCCAAAAACGACAAGCCGCCGGGTGCAACTATCACCACCTAGCGAGTGAAACGTTCGGTCACGGAGCACACAGAACAGTGACGCACTTCCGCGCGGTCTGCATCGTCTGCTTGCATTCGCTTGTCATGCATGCTGCGTGATGTCGTCGCCGTTATCGTCCTGTCGTCGTCGGGCTCATCGTCGTCTGATGGCGACAATTTTCTTGCGACGGGGATGGAAGGAATTTACGACGGGGCGAATCACTTCAGGTTTGACCCGCTGGCGAGGAGTGCTTCGTCGGGAAGCGGCAACGATACCAGCGACGACGACCACGATGAACCTCGCGTCGGCAATGTACTATGGTAAGACCCGACACATTCGTGCACAAATGTTCTGCAGGGCAATTCATTTAGCCAAAGTACGTTCGCTTTTTCTACTTTCAATATCCGATTGAATCACTTGATAACATTGTGATGCCCTTCAATTTGTTGGTGCCGAAGAAAGCTAGGTAACACCAGAGCACCAGACGTGAGCGATGCACAGGGTGGAGTCGGAAGACCAATGTACGCCAAGTCCGGCGCCTGTGTGGTAAAGCAATGCGCCTCGAAATGGGACCCGCAAACGCGACTGTTCTGCACGGGGGACTAGTCCTGATACTCCTGACGTCCACAAGCGCACACGAACTCGATCCACTTCTGCCGCCGAGGTTCATCGCGGGGGAAACGTATGCAGTGATACGCCTGATCCCGACTTCGAAGTGCAGAAGGAAACGGCGCAGGATTTCGGCATTGTGGCCTGTCACTGCAGCCCAGGCGGCACAGGGAAATCAAGAAGTCCTTGGGAGTAGGAAACGGGAAAGCTGTAGTGTCGCCAAACACAAAACTTCTTTCAACGCGTGCGCCGCGGCAGCGCCTCCTCTTGACCGCGGCCACACACTCGCGAGCAGACGCCGAGCAGTTACCAACAGCGCAGTGGCGAGCGCGCCAAAACAGAAATGGCGGCTACGACGTCATCATAACCTGTTGTACCGGTAGGGGGGGTCACCTCGGGTCACCTCCGAGGGTGTCAATGCCGCCAGGTGCGGCCTAGAATGCTGGATCGCGCACGCGAACTTCAAAATTCATATAAAATACCTTCCAATTCGCTGTCGATATTTTGCAGATGGTACACGCATGTACACGGGAATTGATCCAGCAGGCTATCTCGGCCGCGAAATTTTGTGTCAGTACCCCTTTAAGACGCCCGCGCCGCAACGGTGTTTTGACAATACCGTTTCTGCAGCTTAATCCCTAAAAATGCCAAAAATCTTCCAAAAGCCGGGTGAATTCATGATTGTAAAACGTTTACTCCGACTTAACTCAACAAGTACCCAATAAAATCCTGAGCGCTGGTCAACGATAGTTTCTCCTTCGGGGCACGGCTCAGCGTGGGAGAGCGGAGCCCGTTAATCAGCGTGTCTCTGCGTCGCAAAATCGTAATCCGTAGCCCGACGCCTCTGTTGGCAGGGTATTTCTGACGGTATGATGCGCTGCGCAGCCAGATACAGGCAATACAGGGCCGCCAGTGGTCGCACCAGTGGGTTTTCGATTGCGAAAATTAATTCTAGAAAAAATGCAGGATGATTTCCGGTGCACGTAGCAGTTTTAGACGGCGATATATGACAATAAAATTTGGAGGGGGGGGAGGGGGGGGGCAGAAGCTTCATACCCCCCCCCCCTCGTTTCGCCCCTGCTGACTACGTTTCGAATCCACCCAATGCGCCCGGTTCTCTTTATTCTGAAGTGTTAATAAATTTGCTTGATGTGGGCTCCAAATAGCTGAGACATTTTGAAGCTTACTCTGAATTAACGTTTCGTTAGCCAGTTCTCTCGTGGATGAGGGGCACAAGGAAAAGGAACGCCTGACGTAACCGAGTGATTTAATAGTTATCGGCAGCTGATTTTTTTGTAATGTGATCAGACCATGTGAACTTGCTGTTGATTATGATACCGAGATAACGATGCGTTTCAACGGAGGATGAAGCTGTCGAGTTTAGGGAGTACGCGTGATCCTTGTTTGAGCGCTTACGAGATATATCTGCATCACTTTGCGTTTGGAAATGTTGAGTTTCATTAGTGAATTTGAACTGTGTGTGCGTGTGTGTGCGCGCGCGCGCATGCGTGCGTGTGTATGTGTGTGTGGGCGGGGGGAGGGGGGGTGCGTGCGTGTGTCAGTGAGTATGTCTCTCACTCTCCCTCTGACCTTTTCTTGCTGTTCTTGTTCTGGCCCCTCCCCTTGTTACGTTCCAACGAATCGCGACTGTGTGTGTGTATCTGTGTATGTATTAGGGGAATGTGTACTTAAACCCGGTCGAAACATACAAATCTCATCTTTGATAAAGGCTGGTCCCCTGCCGAAAGCTCAGATTAAATGTTATGTTTTTTTCACTCTCACTTTATTTCATATAATTAAACCGGAAGCCAGGAATATCCTTTTGAAACTTTATAACAATGGTTACAAGCTCCGTCACAGCGTGAAACATGTTTTATTTTCCCCAAGTATCTAACAACATCGGTCGTCATCGGCGATTCGCAGTGTAGAGACGTTCACAACCACTTTTATCCTGGACGTAAAGGAACGCCAGCTTTCATCTCACAATCCGGTGCAGGAATTCAAGACGCCCACTCTCTGCTAGACTCGGTGCACCTCCATCGTTCTGCAAGTCGACACCAACGACGTGTCACAGAGCTCTGCCGAAGAGGCCTTCAAGACCATCGCCCCGCGACTTCCCCAACATGGAGACGGTGTATGCCACATTTGTTCTGCCCCGCTCGGTAAACCGCCGCCGGTGTTGAATGAACCGCCGATTCGTCGGGAGATGCGACAGAGAGGCCTGCCAGTTCAACAACAACCTTCTTCGTCAGCGTTGCCGGGAGACCAGGGGCCTTTTCTTCATCGAGCATGGCTTTGAGTGGCTCCCGCCTTGTCGCGTGCTGGCCGCTGATGGGCTGCACCTGAGCTTCGAAGGTGTGGCGCTAATGAAAAGCCACCTCCACCAGACGCTGCGTCGGGCGTATGCCCGAACAGACACGTCGTGGCAGGACCATTTCTCGGCCCCTGCATCGGATGCACCTGCACGACAATCACCGCCGCCAACACCGGCCGCCTTAAAAAGGTCAAAGGTTCCAACGACGGCACCAGCATCAGTGCCGAAGCAGATCACCTTAGGAGTACTTTTGCAGCGGTTGTGCAGACCACCCCAGGAATTGACTAGCTGAAGACCAAAACAGGTAATCTTGCGTTCATAACGTGCCTGCAGTGTCGCGAGGTTTTTTTGAAGGCCAGGAAAATAGTTGAAAAGCGAATCAGATACCAGCGTCATGTCAACGCGCTAATTTCGTATCACACACATGTTGTTATTCCAATGGGCTGCCGTCATACCTCAAAGATAGGTGAGCAGAATGCATTCACGGGGCATCTAGACAGCTCTTAGATGTAGTTATTGAGCATGATAGTTCAAATACCTGCTTATCGAGGAAAGGAAATTCACTGAACAAAAATGCTTGTCGGCCTCTGAAATCAACGTGTTAGAAAAGTTCGCGAAATACGAAAAGAGCGAAATAGCAACAGCTAAGCGGAAAAAAGCTACTTCGGGACGGAGTTACTCTGCTTGCTGAAACAGTGAACTCATCTGAATTTCGACATCATCCTGTCCAAGAAGGGGTTCCTGATCAAAATACCTCACAACTCAAAGAGTGCAATGTAGTAAATCTCTCCGACATCCCTCGCACGGTAGATGAACGACGTGTTTTATCGGAAGGCTTGAGTTCTTGTACCGCAGCCGGCAGATTAGACGAGTTTCAACTCTACAGGGATATAGAGATTAAAGGAATACTACGCAATGAATGAACCCTGAGGTTTAATGAATAGTACTATGCAAGACAAAAACATTGACATTAGGCTACAATCACTTCGTCGTTCGACTCCTCCTTCCAACGGGACAAATGCTTGGATCTACATCAAAGCAGAGCAACGTGGCATTCTCTCTGAATACATTAAACTAATCGCCATACAGAAAAAAAAAAAAAAAAAACCTCTCTCAGAACGAGAAGGAACTACAGTGTCTAAGCGAACGTTCGGACATAATAATCAAGGCCGCAGACAAAGGTGGCGCGATTTCTGTCATGAACCTGCAGGACTACATAAGTGAGGCCGACAAACAGCTAAATGACACTTCCTTTTATGTGCTGGCAGTATGCGAGTAAATACGGTAGCTAGCTGAAAAAGGCCTCTACTTGCGATTGAAGGAAAGAAATGGCAATTTGTGAGTTAAGTTCGGTCACAAATAACCACCATGCCCTGTTAGGGAGAGTGGGTTGCAAAAGCAAGAAATCGTCTTCAAAGTTGTCCGCGGCGGTGTAGCGATGGCTGCATGCCGCGGCGTAGCAGCAAATGATGTCTGTGTCATCGTGCACATGCTAACAGAAAGTGTCGTGTCGAATCAGACAACATTTATTGACTAATCAAGAACTTCATAAAAAGTAAAAAGAGCAACACTGACCACAAAAGATTAAGGAAACGACATTTCAGCTCCCCTGACTGCATGCAGCCTGGTTCACAATCTAGAACATTCTTCGAGCATTGTCACTGTCCTGCTTCTTAAGCCTACTTTCGTCGACATGGCCTGAGCTCTTAGTTCCTGTCAGGTACGTCGAAACGGGGATGCCACTGCCCCTCACGTTACGTAGTTAGAGTAAACACATTATCTTCGGCCAGGTGCAGCTCTGGGTAAAATGGGAAAAGGGGCTGCAAGGCCCCCCCCCCCCCCCTCCTGAAAGTTAAAGCTTCCACCAACCCCCCGATGACGCGAGAGAGACGCTCGGTGGATTTCACGCTTGACGGTTGTCTCGTCCGCGACGTCCTCTCTTCGAAGACCGCTCGCCTATCGGGGCCCCGTCCGCGATGTTCTCTAACCGTCTCCCAATCTTTACTTTTCTCCCTATTTCTTTTAATCCCACCTTATCCCTTCCCTTGTGATCCACTGCTGAGGTGTCATATTTAGCTAGAGACAGTTGCGGAGTTCACTTTTCTCTACATTTCCTCTTTTAAAAACACTTCCCCCCCCGATGACGCGCCGGAAAGCTAAACCTACCACTCGTTCCTTCAAAGGGGTGTCCCTGCCCCCGAAGAACCTGTCTGGTCGAAGCGTCCCCCCCCCCCCCCCTTTTTTAGAGGAACAATCCTGGCGTCGCCCCTGTGTCTGCGGGGAAATATGAAAGGAAGCGCACAATTTTCCGCTTGCTTCATCTGGCCGTCAATGGCGTCGTATTTGTTCGCATATTTGTCAACCGGCGCTGTCCCGAACTGTCGGAGCTGCATAAGCACACGCGTCTGCTGTAGACGTCTACGACCAACGCAGATGTACCTTTGAACCGCCAGTATGGGGCCAAAGCTAGAGGACGGGACGATTCGCCGCTGCTAACAACCAGTTAAAAAAAAAAAGAACTGCTTTCTCCACCGAACAGGCTACCCTTTCTTGTGCTCCTGACTCCCTGGATTCACCGTGAAATGGAAGGGTATTTGCCTCGAAGAAACGTTTGTCGTATACGTACATAGCCGTTCCTGGTTGCTGGAGGCCGTGGTACGAAGGCACTGACATAAGCAGACTGGAGTGCATGCTTTTGCAGGGGTCGTGGCACGTCGTGCTTTTTTTTTCTTTTTTTTTTTTTTTTTTTTTTTTTTTTTTTTTTTTTTTTTTTTTTTTTTGTAAGACGGGGAAAAATAATGTGGCCGAAGACTTCAGCGACTCCTTCGGCTCTGCACTCGCGTGCTGAGACAGCGGCACTGTCCGCCTACCTGTTTTCCCGGCGAAGTAGTTAAACTTCAATTTCCCCAGCAAGTGCAGTGCAAAAATATGGAATAATATGTAGCCGCTGTGAATCTTGAGGCAATACGTGAACGTGCAAAGCTAGTGTGTCGCCTCGTTCATATGACGATCTTAATCGTTAGAATTGAGTGAGGTCGTGCATGGTTGCGACGTTGTTCTCCACCAAATGTGTTACCACTGGCGAAACGGTCGCCGTCGGCGACAGACTGGTAAATCGCAAAACTTCCTTCGCAATAGCAATCGCGTAATTAATCGATTCGCATTACGTATTTGCTGCTTCTGCAGTGAGAGATTTCGTGCCACATCACGACGCGCGGTAGCTTCTCTGCGTTGCGAGCCGCCGGCGCGATGCGTTCGTGCCTTGCGCGCCAGCAGTGCGGGAGAGGCTACTGCTGTGCAGACCTCGTGAAAGCAAGTTTGAGCTTGCGCCGCTTCATAGGCGTATCTACCGGAGGGGTGGTAAAAGGAGCGAAGGGGCTCCCCCCCCCCCCCCCTTTTCACCACACACACGCACTGTCAAAAGCGGAGGCACAAATGGTACTTGTTCCTCCATACCATCTGAAAGTGAGTATACTGTACATTCGAGTGTGCTAGACTGCCTGACGACATTTCGTCTGTCCGGGACGAATCTTCGCAGAAAAGAATACATGTGTGAACCAAAGCGACAAAATATATAGGGTACGTATTTGAACACAAACCGGTTCTCTTGAGGACGTGCCCTCGGGATCGAAAGAGTAGAATAGAGTAGATCCTTGCAGATCCGCAGCCAGAAATTTTTTTTCGGGGGGGGGGGGGGGCACCTGTTGGAAACCTTGAAAACCCCCTATTTTCATTATTTTTTCTCGGTAAAACAAGCCCCCCTCAATCCAAATTTCGGAGGGGGGGGGGGGGGCTAGCCCCCCCCCCCCCCCTCCGGCTACCGGCCTGGATCCTTGTATACGTGGCACACACCCACGCTGGGATATTGGCTAAGAACCGGGTAGTTATGAAAGAAAGTTCTTACGAGTCGCCCACAACCATGCAGGCTCGAGCATTCATTTACCGAGCCGCTGGCCGTTTCACCGACCGGAAATGAAGGTACCGCGGAGCCGAGAGCCCGGGGCCGTCCGCGTGTGACCGCAGGGTAACATTCCATGAGATAGCGCAACATTACCGTCTAGCCAGATTAGTCAACCCCCCCAGCGTACAAAATTCTAAAGAGAAGACAGGAAATAATTTGGAGGCAACTACAAACTGCCAAAGAGAGGACGCAAATCTCTACCATATCCTCTGGAGCTGCCATAAAACGCAGCGACTTAATAACCCCCAGGTTGCGAATTTCATCATTACCCCTTAGCGGTGGGAAGCCACGTTGCTCAGCTCCGAACTGGAAATGCAAGCGTGGCTCACAGAGCGGGCAGAGGCAGCCGCCAGGGCCCAAGGTTTCCTGGCCGCCTGATTAACAGTGGACTGTCGCCGCTGAACATCAGCTTCATGCATACGGTGCCCAGTACAGTGAAACCTCGTCGATACGAATCTCTCGGGACCACCAAATATATTCGCATCATCCGAAATTCGTATCACCAGAAAGCATGGAAGATTAGCGTGCGACAAAAGAAATTGCTGGCGTACATTTTCATTTATTGTTTTTCAGGGCCGCAGCAACGTCAGGAGGAACTCTGAATGATTGTCATTAAATGTTTAGATGTCGCACTCGGCAATCATACCAGCACTTTTAAATATACGGTCCGTACGCGCGTGTTTAATTAATTAACCAGGTGCGTTGTGACCCGCGACAGAATAAGTAGCCCCTTCCAACTTTTTGTACGCTTTGTCGCATGATACCGGAATACTGCGGCCGGGGACCGGCCTTCGTCAGGGCCCCTGACGAAGGCCGGTCCCCGGCCGCAACGTTGGCAATAAAGCATCGTTTTTCGTTCGTTCGTCCACTTCACTTGAGCATATATATATATATATTCCAGAAGCACGCCCTACTGTAGACATTTTCACAGGATAGAAAAAACGCCGCCATGCTGGGCTGCGCAGGGGAGCACAAAGGCTGACGTCGCAGCCTCGGCAGTGCATTTTGGGGGGGGGGGGGGGTCACGCCAATTTGCGCAGCCCAGAAAGGACTATGGCGGCGCCCAGGGAGCCGTTTATATGAAAAGGTCTATACTCGGCGACAACTTTTCTTGACAGCACTGTAGGAAGCTACACAACCAAAGCGCATGCCTGCTACCGCGCCAAAAAAAATAGTACTTATGTTTACCGATAATTTTCTCGTTTTCCTTGCTCAAATAAATACTGCTTTATTTATAATGATACTGAAACAGTTGGAGGAAATTGTAGGTAAGATACAGTTATTGTTCACCTTGCAAGAATGCTTTCCTTTTCTTTCCATTTCTTAGACAGCACCATCTTTTCAGCCCACCCGTTTTCCAAGGAAACATGGCGTCCAAGACATCAGTGTGCGGCCGCAAACGCGCTGTTTAGTTCTTCAAGAAAAATATACCCGTAATAGGACACTGAACAATCCAAATGTTTCTTCCCGTTCATAATTTTCATGTATACGTTTTTCTAAACGCGTTAACTATGTGAGCGAGCTAAAAGCGAAACCAGCCGCAAGCTGCCGTACTACTTGCGGAGCAACACGAGTGTGCGGAAGCCCCGCCTCCGTAGCCTTCGCTCCAATGTCAAAATAAGTTGTCGCCGAGTATAGAACGCTTCACTGTTCAATGAAGGTCATCTCGTGCTTTTATGTTGTGTCGCTTCGCTATGTAGAGAACCTACGTTCACTTCATTCGGTGGTTGCCTCATGGATGGCTTGCACGGTCGTCAAGGAAACCGCCATGTTGGAATGCCAACATGGTGGCCGGAAGCCAATTTTGTGATGTCACGTTAATGTTCTCAGTACATGGCATGCAAGTATTTCTGTTATTCGTGCACAGATGCCACTGACGTTCCAGCAGCGCCGTTAGCGCATTGAAGCTGGTTAAGCGTCACGTGACTATGCTGCCATGACGTCATAAAAGACGCCATTTTGGAACACCAGATACGTAAAAAACCTGCATCAATGATATCACGTGCAGAATGTTTGAAATTGAAGTAACAAAGTTCACAAAATATAGTTTTATTGACATAATTTGTACAACTGTATGCAGGAGAAAAAAAATTTTTTTAAATGTGATGCGTCGCGTGTGCATGCATGTACGAGGGTTCACCCTTTATTTACAGCGTTGCATAGCTGCACGCACTCCAACAAGCACGTTCAGCGACAATTTAAATAACTTTCGAGCGACGTCACACCCAGAAGGATAATGCCACGCTACACGTATACAACAACTTGTTGTTTTGGGCGAGTTTGGTGAGCCAGTTTTATTTATTTTTTACATGATAACTAAGCACGCCGCCGATAATAGGCATAAATTAAAATTGGAATGGCAAACAGAGGAGGACAAACACGGTACGAAATGCCTATTATGCGTGTCAACAAAGCTACCGAGAAGTACGTTTTCTTTAAAAAATAACAAACATTTGTTCCTCAGCACTCGGGGCAGTCCACTTAGGGATTGACTGAGCCACACAGTCGTTCATGTCGCGTTTGATCTCGCTATAAATCGATAATAAAAGAAAAACTGCATTAACGACCATTCAGTTATGACAGGTGATTTCAATGTTATGGCCCCAACGAGTCATACTGTCTCTGGTCACTGCTGCCAATATCGCTCAAGCACGCCACTCGTTCAATAAAGTATCGCACAACCACAACATCGCGCACTCGGCGTTATCGACTAGCTCAAATATCAAACAATACCTTCCTAGCTTTTGAAATATTCTAGATCGATGGATGGATGGATATGTATGAAGAAAAAAAAAGTACAAGTTCAAAACAAGCGTAGCGATTGTCAGCGTAGTTCCAGACCACGGAAACGACTTCGTATTTCTGTTTGGTAGCAGTGGTGCGCGTTGTCGTATCCTGATCGTTTCTCCCAATTATGTACGTACATCGGTCGTGTTCCAGTGCTCATCGTAGACAGCTAAGTGGACAGCGGTTATCTTGAGCCTCGTTCAAGTTCCAGCAAAACATGTAGAGAGCTTCGCTAAGACGGCATCGAAGTAAAAAAAAAAAATCTATACAGGCTGTTTCGTAGTCGAAGCAAGATGGCGGCGGATCGAAACACTTCGAAACTCGACGGGAATGTCATCTGCTCACAGGAAAGCAATGTCACACTTTCTTACACGCGCCTAACGTAAGCCAGGCTACCTTTTTCACAGGTTACAACACGAAGCATGTTTTAAAAAAAACAACAATAACAGGGATATGTGCTTTTCTTGGCTTTCGTCTGTCGACACGAGGTAAAGCGTCAGGTGGCGAGGTCAACTGCCAGATACCTTCCGTGCGGCTCAGGCAACTCAACCTCAAAGCTGTCTTCCCAGCAGCTGTCTATGACGACTGTCTTCGATGCTGGACAGGAACGTAACGCATTTTTTTTTTTTTGTCAATTCACGACACATTGTCGAATTTGCCATCACGACAGTTCCTCTTGGATTCAGACGGCTGCTGTACACATCCTATTTCGTTGCCTGAAAGCGGTGTCGTTGCAGAATTTTTTGCAGTGCCCAGAACAGCTGTATCGTCCACTGGCATCGGCCGTTGCAGAGGCCTGCTGAGAGAGGGCGCTTACTCGAACTATCACAGTCTCTCCGCGGTATGGTCAACGTTGGCATTCGATGAACTCTTTATGAGAAATGTGGTTCACGGTATGGCCACCTTGGGATGCGTGCATCGTGGGCACCGGTCGCCGAGGGGGTTCCCCTTCTGGTACTGGTACACGTACGTGTCCTGCGCAAGGCAAACAAAGAGAGAATGTAGGCGAATGCAGATGAACGTCCATTCTTGTGAGCTGGGGCTCTCAAATACGCGACCCAGCCCGCATGTGACTGTCTTCGTCCCATTTTATTCATTTTCTTAATAAGTATATTCACGAGCTACACAGACGTGACTGGTCTCAAACACTGTTTTCGTGAGGCACCTCGTCCGGTCACCACGTGTTAATTGAAACATAACCGTGGAATCAAAACTCTATATTTCAGAATCGGTGACCAGATTTCAGTCATTCTGAAGATCAGTACGGATATGTTTATCGAAACCTGACGTCGAATATCCTTCAGAATGACCCTCATATGTGATATAGGAAAGGCCTTCTTTCAAGTGTCAGCGTTAGCCGAGGTTTTGTTCGAACTCTCCCCCACTCCCCGTTCCTATAGCTTCTTCACCATCCCGGCCCATCGGGAGACCAAATTTCGTGGCGGCGGCCCGCTAGCTGAGGGGAGTTTGAGTTTGAACCTACTGCCATGGGCAAAATACTTCACAAGTACAGTTAACTAAGATTTTTAACGTTTCCACTGTATAGCTTAAGAGGCAGCAAGTGACCGACGCATAGCGTCAGCCTTGGAAGCGAGATATTCGGGTCATTAATTCCTTCCAAACCATGGCTTCTATATAAGCGGCCGAACGCAATGCTGAGGCGGTTGCTGTGTCCTTGTGTCGCAGCGCTCTCTCTGTTTGCTGAGTAAAACAAGCCCCCCATGGAGCTCGTCCGCATCGATGAGACGCACCTCTCCTCCCATGTACTTGGGCAGGTTCCTCCTGTCGATGTATTGCAGGAGGCTTTCCTTGCTTGTGAATATCACGCGCTGCACACCCTCGGACGGAAGCATGGCCTTCACGATCTTCCACACAGCTGCAACAACCGAAAAGAAGTGTTACTCTCGCGCATCATATATTTGCTTCGTAAGTAAAAGAAGTGAAGCATACAAGATATCAAATTAGCTCAAGTCACACTGCTATGTACACCATGTTGTGGAGTCAGAGATCGCGACCAGGGGCATAGTGAGAATTTTTTTTTCGGGGTGGGGTGAGGGTGGGGACCACCCCTTATGCATGTTCGTGCGCTCGCTTGTATACGTGCATATATATATATATACATATGCAAATTTGAAAAGTTTCGGGAGTTAGCCTGACGTGAAAGAAAAAAAAAATCAGGGTGGTAAATTAGGTTGTGGTACTTTAACGCCGCGAAACAACGCACGGGCATTGACAAACGCCGTATCTGTATATAGCAGGATTCTCCCCAGAAATTTTTTTTTTAAAGGTGGACATTTTGATAGAGAGCAGGGAGGGATGCGAGGTGTGAAGTTTAGAAAGTTCAGGTATTCAAACTTTCCGTTTTTGACATACATCCACATTTCATTTCCTGGCCGCGCGTAGACTCCTTTTTACACAACCAGGTGGCGGGAGGAACAGTTGGCTTGACTTTCCACGCGCACAGTTGCTATTTATTGTTTCCCGAGGCGCGTATTTCGAGGAGGTCAATCGGTGCGGTGGGCGGTCTATCGAAAGCGGTGGGCGGTGAACTGTATCCGTGGGCGGCATTTCCACCGCCGCCCACCGTGGGGAGAGCCCTGATGTGTAATGTGTGTGACTCCGGATTGAAGGAATCGAACCCACCGTCCTTCATAGCAGGATCACATGGCCACATGCATAGGCG
Source organism: Rhipicephalus appendiculatus (assembly GCA_030522465.1). Lineage (NCBI taxonomy): Eukaryota > Metazoa > Arthropoda > Arachnida > Ixodida > Ixodidae > Rhipicephalus > Rhipicephalus appendiculatus. Next base: position 4,288,036 of record JALIZH010032992.1, on the reverse strand, counting down.
TGCGCACGAGGGGGGGGCAGAGGGGGGCCGCCCGCCCCCCCTTCCCCTAGTCACCTGAGAAGGGGGGGGGCGCAAAGTCTGCCCCATACATTGACTTAATAGGGAGGGGGGGCGCTGCGACGAACCTTCGCCCCCCCCCCCCCCCCCACCCACCCCCCCCTGACTGGGAAACCTGCGCACGCCTATGGCCACATGCATTCCACTAGGAGACCATGACACGTTAAGCAAGAAAAGTCGGAAAATAAAACAGGGAAACCGGGGTGGTACAAGTGTGGCACCGGTGACGGGGCTGCTGAGAGGGAGAAAGAGAGAGATTGTGGCACTCTTGCCGCCGTCCTTCCATACAGCACACAGTATACATAATAATACCAATCTCTCTGCAGTCGTCTTTGTCCCGTTCAGTTCGAATGCGGCTGCGCTTACGCCAAGGTCGTAATCTTTGCGCTCGACTTGACAGCGTGCTTTGTTATAAGAACACGACGAAGGTGACTGCTTCGCATTGGCATCGCTGGAGCGTGACTCGAAATTTGGGAAACTTGCTCGGTAAGCGAACGGGCATCCTTGTGGCAGCCGAGTGGGTTTCTCTTTTTTCTTCGCTTTATCTCGCATTATGCCAAAATGAAATATATATATATATATATATATATATATATATATATATATATATATATATATATATATATATATATATATATATATATATATATATATATATATATATATATATACATATATGTACGACCCGAGAAGAATGAGCACACGTGTAACCTGGCATTACGGAAACGCAGGAGCTATGCCTAGGCATTTCGTTCTTTTTTTTTTTTCTTTTTTATGTGAACAATGGAGCGCACTGATATGGGACGAAGTCTAGTCAGGAGCACACTTACCGTTTAGAATCCATGGCATATTGTGAACAATGATGTATCCTGAAACAGGTAAGAAAGAACAATAAGAAACGTAATCGTAAGGACGTGTGCGGAATTCCGTGTTAAAATAATACAGTACATTAACAAGTTGAATTAAAACGCACTCTTTCAATAGTCGGGCTACACTCATAGCCCCCCCCCCCCCCCCCCAACCTTCTTTGTGGAAGGTATTATCTCAACGGCTATGATCTCTTACAAACCACTCTTTCTTTAATGTAATTGTACACCAAGTAAGTGAACAATTTCGTGGCGGTTTCAACCCTGATTGGCTTTACATCCGTCGTACGTATCATCTGAAACTTCAAACGCCCTTCTATGCAGCAGCGCTGCTGTTTGAAATTCTATCCGCCTATTCGTCACAGATCTAATCTAGGCGCGAATGGCCCGTTTCTTACACGGTCGGTCTTATCACTAAACTTTTCTCTTTAGTTCATTTCCCTCAGCCCAAGATACCGCGCGTAATCGTCACAGTTCCACGTGAGCTGAATTAATTTGTCATCCGGCCAATAATAGGGTAAGTCCGATAACAGCGTGCGATCAGCTTCCAAACAGAGCACAATCAGCTTATCGCACCAAGGCAACGACTTGCGTCACACCGTAATACACATGCATCCTGGCAACCTTCAAACTCCGTGTGCGTGTGTGTGTTCTTTCAACCTTACGTTCTCTTTATGGAATCACTGAGTGTGCGACGCGCCCGGTCGTTGAAGCAGCGGAGATATATGACGCGTTATCTATCTCGGCATCTTTTTTTTTTTAAATGCGAAGCATTTCTTAGCGAACTTCGGCGAGTTTGAGCGTATCTATCTATCTAGCTATCTATCTAGCCGCCTACGACTTTGTGCTCTCCTGGCCGTATCGTTAATGGGATTTATACCAAATTTGGTATGGCATAACATGACTGTATGACGAACACAACTGGCTGGTCATATCAGGAAAATCATGACTAACTTGTCATGAAAACTATGATTTACATGCCACGCTCATGGCGCGCTCGCGGCCGTTTCGTTAGCTTGATATACACCAAATTTGGGATTGAGTGACATGACTGTATGACGAACATAAATGACAAGTGGTAATACGAAAATCATGACTTCATGAGCGACATGACTTGCATTTCACGCTCATAGCGCGCTCGCGGCCGTTTCGTTAGCTTGATATACACCAAATTTCGTATTGAGTGACATGACTCTATGACGAACATAAATGACAACTGGTAATATGGAAATCATGACTTGTCATGTGCGACATGACTTGCATGCCACGCTCATGGCGTGCTCGCGGCCGTTTCGTTAGCTTGATGTACAGCAAATTTGGTATTGAGTGACATGACTGTATGACGAACATAAATTACAAGTCGTAATATGGAAATCATGACTTGTCATGTGCGACATGACTTGCATGCCACGCTCATGGCGGGCTCGCGGCCGTTTCGTTAGCTTGAGATACACCAAATTTCGTATTGAGTGACATGACTGTATGACGAACATAAATGACAAGTGGTAATATGGAAATCATGACTTGTCATGTGCGACATAACCTGCATGCCACGCTCATGGCGCGCTCGCGGCCGTTTCGTTAGCTTGATATACACCAAATTTGGTATTGAGTGACATGACTGTATGAGGAACGCAAATGACAAGTGGTAATATGGAAATCATGACTTGTCATGTGCGACATGACTTGCATGCCACGCTCATGGCGCGCTCGCGGCCGTTTCGTTAGCTTGATATACACCAAATTTGGTATTGAGTGACATGACTGTATGACGAACGCAAATGACAAGTGGTAATATGGAAATCATGACTTGTCATGTGCGACATGACTTGCATGCCACGCTCATGGCGCGCTCGCGGCCGTTTCGTTAGCATGATATGCACCAAATTTGGTACTGAGTGATATGCCTGTATGACGAACATAAGTGGCAGGTGGTAACACGAAAATCTTGGCATGCATGTCATCTACAATGCCATTTACATGCCACGCTCATGGTGCGCTTGCGTCCAGTTCGCTAGCTTGACATACACCAAAATAGGTATATCGCGACGTGACTGTATGACGAACACAAATGACAGGTCGTAACATGTAAAACACGACATGCAAATTATGTAATACATGATTTGCTCCTTCCTGGCTGCTTCGCATTACATTGATTCCCACAGTGAGTGGGATCTGCCGGCTTTTTTCTTCGTTATATCTATCTCTCTCGTTCGTGTTTTTTTTTTTCTACGCTTTAACTATTCCTCATATATCTAACGCGACCTGGTCGTATACCGGAAGAAACAACACAATAGATGTATGTGACGAACCGCACAGGAAAGGTGTGGTGCAATTGTGGTGCAAGAGGAAGACGAAGCGTATATATATATATATATATATATATATATATATATATATATATATATATATATATATATATATATATTTATTTATTTATTTATTTATTTATTTATATTTATATATATATAAAGGGGGGGGGGGGTGAGTGGGTGGCTGGGTGGGTGTGTATATATCAAGATCGTCGACCGCCGCGCGAAAGAATAAATAGTCGCTCGGTGCCCTTCGACAACTGCGCCCTTTATCTTTACGATCAATCGCCTTTCTGTTCGATCGCTCGCGAGACACGGCAGTGACGTCGAGTCAGGGCCGCGCGAGGAAGTGATGTGGAACGGCTTGCCAATGTCGCCGTCTTCTCTCTAGCTCTGTATGTATACTCAGATGAGAGCCATAGAGGTGACCGAGGTATGAGGAGCGTAGTTAGACACTGCGAGACTTACCTAATGCCCACGGGTACAGTTCCTTGAATACTGTGACGACGAACTTGACGAGTTCCATGTCCTGCGCGAGAACGTTCAGTTCGAGTTTAATTCGGACTCTGATTGAGAGAGAGAGACGGACGGAAAGAGAGAGGGAGAGATGTACACATGTGATACGGGAAAGAGTATCTATAGAAGGCAATCGACCCACGTCAGTAAAGGTAAATGAAGATTTTAAGTACTTCGCGTCTGACCAGAAGCCGGCTAAGTATAGAACGAAAAGGAGTCAACTATAAGCCTGTGCCAACTATGCCAAACTATGCCACCTTATGCCAACTATACCAGTCTATGCTGTCAAGCTGAGGTCGTTAAGGCTGCAAGTAAGAACCGGAAGTAATCTTTAAAAACCGAACTAAAGTAGAGACCGGAAAGGGGAATAAGAAGCGAAATGAAAACGAGAATTCGGTCCCCGTAAAACACGTGACGGACCGGAAGTGAAGTAACGCCAGTTAATTGTACGACTCGGAAGTCACTTGAGTCACGGAGGTCACCTGTGACTCGGAAGTCAACGGAAGTGGGAGTTAGGTTAAGGTGAGAGGGAAGTCTAACGTGACGTAACGGAAGTCAGTAAAATAGAACTGATACGAAGCTAAAGCGCACCACCTCTCCCGTCTGGCGTCATCTTAACCGCATTACTCTCGCATTTACACTGACATGTGCTTCCCTGAAGGGACGCAGAAGCAGCGTCGTTACCTCTTTCACTCCCCCCTCCTCCCCCTTTTAATAATCGCAGATATTTTTTTTTCTCTTGGTAGGGTGGCAAACTGCATGACTAGTATCAATCGTATATTTCAACTTCTGACTACTTATGCAAGTTCAGTTTATACTTCAGCGCTGTTATTATATAAATAGTCACGAAAGAGGCGGCAAAATGTACGCACCACGTTGCTGACGCCGGCATCGGTGCAATCGAACACGACGGTCACCCTGAGCGCGTCCTTCTCGAAGAGGATCTTGTCCATGAAGAAGGCGAAGTACTTGCGCATCTCGTCCACCATCGATGACTCCTTGCGGTGGTTCTTCACGCGCAGGGTCACTGCGTCGGAGGAATTTTGGCACGGCGGTTAATCAGTCATACTATTACGCCACGGAGTAAGTGCGAACGCGATGCCGAAATGTTGCGTTTTAGCACAACCTTGAAGTATTTGGTATTTGGCATGTGACCACATTTTGCGAGATTATTAACGATAGCTATGGGTAAAACTTCCTCGTTAGCACCCGCAGCTGTCTTTGAGACAGAAAACGCACAAAAAAAAAAAAAGAAACCCTGCATCGCGATGATAATGCAGCTGCCAATATAGAGCGCCAGCAGATGATAGGGGGGAACGTTACATTCTAGAAAAAAAAAAGGTGTCCATTCACTCTTCTTTTACTTTTTGTAAAAGAAGAGTACTTTTTACTGGTAAATTGTACTTTTTTTTGCTTTTTGCCTGAAAATAAAATTTCAATTTCAATTTCAATTTTATACATTTTAGAGTCACATGTGTGGCACTCCCTTTATAGAGGCACGTTGACTCTCTTTAGGAGAGTCGTGCCAGCAATCTTTACCAGCAATTTTTTCATTTGGTATATATGCACGCACACATACAAACACAGTCGAGAGTTTGACGGGGGTATACCGTCTGGTCAGGTAAGAGCGTTGTTAATAAGCAGGTCACTGACCAATGTCAAAACGCGTTCCGGGATCCGTACGGATCCCGACACGTCATTTCGTTCCCTCCTCAAATAAAATCCTGACTGCGTATGCACTACGCTTTTTCTTTTTCTTTTTTTTTGCAATAAGTGTAGCGACACGCTTTAAGTGCTCAGAGCTTCACAAGATGTCTCCATTAGGTTCGTTGTTCTGAAGAGGCAGTGTATGTGCACAATGAAACACGCTGAATGGTCGACGTAAAGCATCGCAGTCTCCAAGAAGCGGGCTTTCTCGACATCAAGTTAGGCAGATTGGCAAGGATGCATGGCGCGAAATATGGCGTGTGAAAGACGGCGACAAAGGGTGATGTAGATGGGACAAGCGCAAATATCAAATACTTGTACTTGAAGATTGAAAGATTTGAATTCAGTGCTTGCCCGATCTACATCTTTTTTTTTTTCCTCTTTCGCACGTATAATTATTGTTCGACGTATCCTTCTAGCCCCACAGTTCACACAGCTATGGTATTAAGCGACGATTATAACGGACACAAACACGATTGTAGACATTGCCACAACCACAAATTGCTATATGGACTAGGCGACAGCGACAGCGTATACTGTGCGCTCCTAATATAGATATAGACACTTACAGACATGGCTTCCGAACTTGTCAGTGTTGTATGGAACGAGTGTGCCTGCGCTGAAGAATTCGAGCGGAAAGCCTTCCTCCGTGGCATCTGAAATTGGAAGAAAGGGAGTAAGCGCAGATCTTATTACGTTTATTCAACGCGATGCGTGGAAAAAAAAATTGGCGTATGAACAGCCATGTTAAAAACAAGCATGCAAGGAGTTTTGATCATTCTGATGTGTCTCCGAGGTGTCTTTCAGATTCCTTGCACTGACGCCGTCTTGGAAGCTGTATGTTATAAAGGGGATCTTACGCCTGGCATACCTTCGGGAACATAGGGGAAAATGTGTATAGTTTACCAAAGACATCGCATGAAAATCGTACACGAGAGCATATGTCCGCACGAGCAACTCCGAAGCGTTTATCGTGGAAATCAGCTCGCGTAAATTGGTCGTAAGAACCTTAATCGTGTGGCTAACGAAGAACGTCAGCGTCATCGCGCGCTCGCAAAACGCCTATTCTTGATAAATCTTGTACGCGCGGTCTGATGTGCTCCCCTACACCAAACGTGCGTTGTCGCGTGGTTGTTCGATGCAGGAGCCATCTGGCTCCAGAAAAACGGAGAAACGGACAACGCTGGAATTCCATATAACCGACTGACCGTTGGTAGAAAACGCGCGTTTGGATTCGTAATTTTGTCAGCATACGTCAAGTACACTGAGGTTGATCTGAAATACCACGAAGTCGGATATTGCGTGGTCCATTTGCCCAGGAACCGGTTGCGAGACTAACCACGCTACTAGTAGATGGTGAGAAACGACCGACGCGTGAAAGATGACTAAATAAACGAAGTGTGATAGAAAACCTCGGTGGTAAGCGACGCATGTCTGCGCCAAGCCTGAAGTGTCTGACGTCCCAGATATCACGGCAAAATTCTCAGCATGGCCCCACGCGCTCGGTGCCAAGATCCTTCATCGTCGGCTGCCACTGTTCGTGTGTGACAGCGCGCACCTTTTATCGAACTGTTTCGCATAGTTTTCTTTTGGCACACGTTGTGCCTTCTCCACTAACGGTGCATATAAACCGGTTTTCTGACGATGTGCATATAAAACGACGCACAAGGCGATTCACATTAATGCAATTTGCCCCGTTAAGTCGCTGTTATTGTAACCGCGCGTAAAAAATGACATAGCGAAAAGCGAGGATATACTATCTGCACGTTTTAACGCAAGGACGGTGCCACGTGACCGTTGGCACCATGTACTGTGCATCGAGCCGCCTGGCAGCCGATATGGATTATCGGAATATCATACGCTTCGCTTAGTTAAATTGAGTTAAGCTAGATTGCTTTCTGATTAAACTGTTTGGCTAACCTGGTAGGTTAGCAGGCCAGAAGCCGTGTTTTCACATATCGAAGGTCCAGAGAAAGGACGCCAAAAACGAAAGTCTCGAGGTTACGTTGAAGATCTCGTTTTCAAAATCCTGTGATGACGTGGATTTCGACAGCGTGTACCTGAAGGTATTAGTTAAGAATTGCATATTACATATGAAGTGCATTAGCGTAGGGAATTTTCTTGGAGCGGGGAACCCAAAGACGAAGCTTTAACCAGGAAGATTTGAAGAATTAAAGCGAAGCTCTTTCTGTGGACCTGTCCGGGATTTCGTGACGGCTGCTGATGCTACTACTGGTGGCTGCTGCTTTTGCCGAATAGGTTACGCTGCCGCCGTCCTATAGCCGCGCTAGCCATAGGAATGGTGGATCCTCTTACTTTCGTTGTGCCACTTAGAGCCAGCCAAGTGACCTCCTGGAACGCACTTCCCGCCTCGTGTATAGTTTCGGTTTCTACTTCCGGTCCACTCAACTTCCGTCTGATGTACTGAATTTCCACTATAGCCAAGGCTAATTAAGGAAGGCGTCCGACACAAGTTTCGCTAATAATGACCATCAATATAAAGAAAATCGTACCCGTTGAAAGAAGTTGGCGGGAAAGCTTCAGAATTGCATACGTCTCGTGCCCATCCCAACATTGGGTGAAAGGCGAAGGGGAGGTGCTTAGCTTTATAAATTACGACAGGGAGCTTTTGCGTAAGTTTCTTTTCTTTTTGTTTTGTTTTTCTCGATAACAGTCGAAATACACGTACGTATACATGCAACGATTCGTGAGTACTGCGGTGAAACTCCGGTTTCCCTAAAGGGAAACCCTGCGCACGCCTATGCTTAAGTTATCACGTGATCAGTACCACAGAACCAAGACAACAACAACTTAGAGAATCACATTGACGTCCCGAGGACCCAAGACGGACAGCCGTTGTGAATATTATGTCTGCGATGTTCCGCAGATATTTTATTGGAGGCAATGGAAACATCACAGTATTCGTATAACGATTCTTCTGAGGAATCTGCGGTGCTTCTGTACGGCGATGCATGATAAAACATTCACAGACTGAGTATTGCATATGCATACCGTTGATGCCGGATTGTTTCCTCCAGCGTAGCGAGTTCTTTGCCCAGGTGAGCGCGGCCGGAATGTCGAGTTCCTTGTGACGCACGTAGCGCCGGCACAGGTCGTCGTTCTCGCGGATCCGTTGCACGTCCTTCGGGTGGTACGACTCTGCACACGCAAAGAAGCGAGGCGGTTATTACATGCGGTTCAGCTGCAGCCACGGATAGCGCTTACAAGCACTCGAACCGTGTACAGCGCTTTTGCAGAAGGACGGTTATCCGAGTCGTTCTAGCGACGCGAAAGAAAGGGACACGTGTAAGACAATCAGGAGACGACGTCAGGCGCTTCTGTTTACTTAAATCACGCCGCCTTATGTGGAAATCTTGTGCCACACGAGGCGGCTTAGCTGCGCTGAGCACTGCTAAGCTCGTGGGAGAGTGGCTACGCTCTCGCGAAAATATATAAGACAGAGAGAGAGAGAGTGGCCGGAAATATTTCCGGCTATGGCTGCCGCATTTCGGTGGGAGAAAAATGCTAGAAAACTTGGCCACTTAGACTTAAATTCACATAGAAGAACCTCATAATAATAATATGTGGGGTTTTACGTCCCAAAACCACCATATGATTATGAGAGACGCCGTAGTGGAGAGCTCCGGAAATTTTGACCATCTGGTGTTCTTTAACGTGCACTGACATCGCACAGTACACGGGCCTCTACCATTTCGCCTCCATCGAAATGCGACCGCCGCGGCCGGGATCGAACCCGCGACCTTCGGGTCAGCAGCCGAGCACCCTAGCCACTGATCCACCGAGGCGGACGTATAGAAGAACCTCAGATGTTCGTTTAATCGCCGCCTCCAACTGAGGCGTGCCTCATTACTGTATCGATTCTGGGACACGCGAACCGCCATACTTTAATTTAAGTTACGGGAACACATCCTCTCAGCTAAGTGAGCTTAGTGGGATGCACAGTAGCGCCAACTGGAGCTTCGTCTACCTGATTCTTCACACAGCAACGCGTAGAAATGAGCTGTGTGAATAATGCCACGCCAACTATAGCCCATCACTCTGTCCTTTTATACGGCACTGTTTACGTCCGTAGCAAAAGCATGAGATCGGTTTCGCGTGCCCGGTATTCCGGTGTACTCAGGGGCGGGATAGCGCTGTCGTGTGCATATATATGTAATACACAATAGTTTGCGCTACACCGGGTTTACGTACACTAGTAGTGGCATCTCGCGACGCTTCGTCTAGAGGCACTTTTTGTGTTCGGTAGGGTGCTAACCCTACGATTTTTGTCGTGAGGTACACTCTTTGTATTCAATGAGTAGTCTTGCCGAAAAAAACACGATTGAAATTAAGAGACGTTCACGATTACGCCGCTGCCGAAAATTTACAAGCAGCGAAGTACCATATGCTTTTCTAAGGCGATAATGACTGTGTTTCGTTGAGCTGTGCGTCACCAGGAGGTGCCTTCCGCCTCCCCCCTCCCCCATTCCGCACATTTACGCCTCGCTGACGTCACGGCGGCCGCCATTTTGTTGTACAGCCAGCGCAGTGAAAATCGCACTGTATCTTGGTCTGATTATCTTCAGAAGCACAGTGGCAGCTGAGAATCGCACAACGAAATGGGGCTCGTTGAAGTCACGTGAACACTGCCCTATAATATATTCATATAGTATTCCTATAGCATTCCATAAAGTTTGCGGAGATACCAAAGCTCTATTCGTAGCTCATTAATGTATAAGGCATAGCGCCTACACCACTAGCGTAGCCAGAAATTTTTTTCGGGGTGGGGTTCAACCATACTTTATGTATGTTCGTGCGTGCGTTTGTATGTGTGCGTGCATATATACGCAAGCAAAACTGAAAAATTTCGAGGGGGGGGTGTTGAACCCCCCCCCCCCCCCCCCTTGGCTACGCCACTGGCCTACACTGCATTGAGCGCAGAGCGATCCGCAAGAACCAGTGAGTCAAAACAGATCCGTTTATTACCCGCGATTATTCTTGGATATCCGAGTAGAAATCAAAAGTGTATTGTGAGGGTGCATATACATGATTATCAGGCAATCGCAGATGCGCAAGGTTGTCTCGCATAATCCCAGGCAGCCGGCACTTGTTATACTTGTCCACTGTAGGAGGTCAAATTACGAAATCGTATTAGTTCGTTCATCGGGTCTTGCGACGCAAACTCGAGCAGGAAGGCCGTTCGATTTCACCTTCAATCTCGTTCGACCCTGCGAGCTGTACTTTGCTTAACGTGCGGTTTTTCCCTCTAATTGACGATGTTAACGAAACGATCGTGTATCAAAAGAAACAGGTTCCTTTTACGGTATTTCCAGGCTCACATCGCCTTCGATTTCGTACGTGGACTCAGCGGGGGGGTAAACGCGACAAACCACTCTCAGTGTCAGCAGCAGCGCAGCGTGTGCACTGCCCGTCTCTGCATGGCTGCAGCAGAGCTACTCGGAAGCCGGTTCCGGCGCGTGCGTCCGTGAAGCGGTGTACGACAGAGCTCTCTGTACGGAGGTGCGAGGACATGCGAGGGTATAGGAGACCTTGGCTGCAGACACCGCCGAGTGAGGGGTCTTGGCACTCCATAAACAACTGTCGCCCCTCGAGGTGCATGCTTTTCTTTTCGCTGTCGCTCACTCGCCCTCCGTTTTCTTTTACACGCTCCGGCAACTGCTGCCGTTATGCAAAGTAGGCGGCGCCCGCCGAGATCGGCGTTCACTGACACGCGCCAGCGCTCCTAGCGCGGTCGGGTTATGCCGCCTGCTCGGATGGGCGACACGTAACAGGCACCCGTCGTCGTCATCGCGAGGTGGACACGTGACACGCTACCGCTTCGCGGATGAAGTTGCTTTTTTTTTATCGCACCCTTTCTCGCCGATGTCTACAAGTCCGCGTGACCTTCAGTCAACGCAGACAGAGTAGAGTTTCCATCGCACCTCTTTGTGATGCGCGCCGCACTAATGCCGTCCATAGATCAGCGTGCTGCGAGGTGGCACTTCTTTTGACAGGGCTGTTTTTGTTGGGTGGAACGGATAACACGATGCGCGCTCTGACGCACGTCGTATGTGTTTGCAATATATCATCGTTACGTGTGTACAGATGAGAAGGCGGTGCGCAAAGAACGTCGCTGGAGACAACGTTGCGACGAGCATGTTGGTACTTCTTCCAGCGCAGAAATAGCATACATGTACATCGTAGATAATAGAGAGTTTTAGAATAGCGTACGCAAAGCTTTGCGTTTGCCGTTTGCCGCAACTGCGCATGCGTCATACGCTAACCTCTTGCGGGCTCCCGTTAAGTGACGGAAATAGCGGGTGACCGCAACGAACGCAAACTTAGCGTTACACTATTCTAAAACTCCCTATTGACATTTCTGTCTATGTGCGTTTCTTGCGCGCAAGAAGATACGTTTCATACTCCAGGTTCATATAAAACCTGCCCTCTTCTCTACGCGTTTCAACAAGGTGACCTGTCTTTGGGCAGAGACTGCCCTATTTGACGACGTATCCTTGTCGAAACGTTGACGCCAGCGACATTCCTTGTTCTACGACCGACTTCTCAACCCTTTAGGCTTCCATATTATCCTGAACTCCTGCCTTGTTTGGATTCCTATACGTATATCTCCAGTGCGCTATATAAAATAAGCGCGTGTTTGCTATGCGCGTCGTTGTTTTGATCGTTCGCAGGAAGCGACCAATGCACAGTATTGACACATCTGAATGACATCACCTTGCTAAATCTACGTCGTGCGGTTTGCAAGGCATGCACCCACTTTTATTTCCCTTATAGCATGGTATATATAGCTGCTCTTTTCCTCACAACCTCGCACGCATATCACACAGCCTAGTCCGACACAACTTTAGAAGTCCGGGGCATTGCCTCCTCAAAGGCGGATGCGCACAAGCCTGCACCAATGGGCGCGCACTCCGGAATGACGGTCATGAGCCGGAGTGCCGGTGACCCCGCCTTCGGAGAACATTGCCGAGAGCGTGAGCGGGACCATTTCTTCAGTCGCGGAGGCGATCGGCTGCCGCGCTTCGGGGGTCTGGGCGGGGCCTCACCGCACTTCTTATGTTGTGTCAGACTATAGAGAGGAAGAGAAAGAGGAGTTAAGAAGAAGAAGGTGGAGATGTTAAGCGGAAATGCTTTCGGTTGACTATGTAGTAACACAGGGTGAGCAGATATTCTGGGAAACGCTGCTCGCCAGCCCGCATTTTAATGCAGCGCGTTTCCACTGCCAGGTGTAAGCTCAGATTGCGGGAACGGGCTGCCAGAGTTCGTCAGTGGTACAAAGTCGGTACGAGACAAGAGAGAAAGAAGAGAGAAACGAAGGAGGAAATGCGGGGAAATTAACTATGAACTTGCCGGGATGAGGATCCTACACTTTGGAAAAGGGAAAGTTAGAAAAGAAAAAGTCACAGTTTCGCCACTAGGGCGAAGCAATGAATGCGATAGCAAGCAATTAGTTTGTCACACGAATAACGACAAGCAGCTGCGGTCTGCGGAGTGAGGGGTCGCTGGTTCGAATCCCGGGTCAGGTGGTTTGGAAATTTTTTCTACTGATTTTTTTCTCTTTATGCCTTTTTTATATGTACACATACATATACATATCCGGGACATGACGGCGTCGACAGACGGCGACGGTGAAAATCAGCCGAGAGTGTCCATATAATTGCTATCGCAATAATAAGGGAGAAAAGTTGGGAAAATAACAAATGGTCAGTTAAGGTGGACACTCAAAAGACGCGCTAGCACTTGCCAAGCGTTCTGAAATGTAATTGAATTACATTACACATTCAAATCACGGCTGCACTAAAGTGATGACATTACGTTACAATTACTTTTGAAAAGTAATAAAATTAGTGTGAAATCACTTTAACGGCAGTCAGCGTATGAAGTTTCGAGGTCCGTGGCCTTACGCTATTTAAAGCTTCGAGTTCGTGTGTTACGTGGCTTGTCTGTGGGCCTGCCTCGTTGCCACACCTGATGTTTGGCACTCAAAACTCTGACTTCTCTTTGTTATTTTCCTTTCCCTTTTTGTTAATTTTTTATGCCGTAAGGAAAGCGGCAGTGCAATGTTTTGGTCAAAAGTAATTGGGAAAATAATGAGGAATTTTTAAAAAAAATTACTCGCTTGAGATAACTCATTATCTTACTTGTTACAGCGAACAGTAGTTTAATTAGTGCGATCTAACTAGCGTAATTTAATTACTGCCATATCTGCTGTTGAGTTTTCCGGTTTCCTCCGTCGACATCTTGTTGAGGTTCATTCGAATGCCGTGCGTGATTTTTGCGAGCGATGTACAGCCAGCTGCTTAGAACGAGATTCTTTTTCGAAACTCGATGCTCGAGGCAGCGGAAGCATGCAATCCGAGACCACGTGCCTTCGCCGAGCAGGGGACGCAGAATCACGCGCCTTCTTCGGTAGTGCGACGTCAGAGCACGTCGGCTCGTGTTTTCCACTCGACGGGGAGTTGGTCCCGTGGTCGTCGTTTGCACGTGTAACGCGCAGAGCAGCTGTTTGCGCAGGAAAGACACCCCGGAGAACGGCGACGACATTGAACGATTGAACGCCGTAACGTTGCCACGTATAGTGAGAAAACAAAAGCCAGGGAAGGCGTCACACTTTGCATTCTCAAGGCATAGCGCGCGAGCGATGCTGCACGTGGAGAAATGCTCGAGGCACGTGGCTGGTTTCCCCAACAAATTGTTGTTGTAGCAATTCTCTTGTATTAGCAGCGAAGCTGTTCTTCTTTGAGGTTTCCGATGATGGCGTAGCGCTGGTCACGTGACCTCGTGGTGTGGCGAAAGTGGGAGTCGGTAAGAAGGGGAAGGGCTGCACCGTGATGGGGCAGGGTGAGGCTCGGTGGAAAGGGCGAACAAATTAGAGGCGTGCCAAGAGGGGCAGTGTCGAGGCTCAGCGGAGATTGTGACCCAGTGAAAGGCGCACCAAAGGTGGGGAAATGTTGAGCCTGACGTAAAAGAGCATTAGATTCGCTGCTTCGACGGTGTTCGCGAAGTGGAGCTGGCTGCATCCTTTTCATTGTTAATCTGGGAGAATCAGGAGTGTCTTTATACCGTTGGCTTCGCGATGTCGTCCCTGCAGTTTAATTTTGCCTGATCGCCATCAGTTCCTCGCTTTCATCATCGCCCTCCATTTTCCTTTAGTATATCTATGCCAGCGGAAAGTCCGTCAGGGTGGTACAGTGGTTACAATACTCGGCTGGTGACCCGAAGGTCGCGGGTTCGATCCCGGCCGTGGCGGTCGCATTTCGATGGAGGCTAAATGCCAGAGGCCCGTGTACTGTGCGACGGCAGCGCAAGATAAAGAACACCACTATAGGTCGAAATTTCCGGAGCCCTCCACTACGGCGTGCACCATAACCACATCGTGGTTTTGGCACATAAAACCCTACATATTATTACTATCTTGAGCGGGGCATTCACAATCACAGCAGAAGTAGGCTTCACAGATTTTACGAGACTATACCTTGCGAGTTCGACAAAGCGTCACCCGCAGCAGTCGTTTGCCGCTAACCTCCGTCTCTTACACTCTTCGCCTCCACCTTCCTGCGGTCTGTCCTTTAAATTTATATTGCTTCTTTTCTTCATTGCTTCGGAGCCGTGGTGCCGTCGAAAATGACCCTGGGGTATTCCGCATGAATAATGCTGTGACGCCCCAGCCGCGTGACACACGCATACGCGATAGGAACGGTAGCTTGGGCTAGTTGGTGAGCTAGCATCGACGTATTCGCACGACGCGAAATTCAACGAAGACAGATGAGAGGACGCAACACAGCGCCTGTGTTGTGTCCTCTCGTCTGTCCTCGTTCATGTCGCGCTGTGCAAATATGTGGATACACGAATACGCAAAGCACTTGCGCAAAAGCCAAGAGCTAGCAGGGATGACGAAATCCAGATGCCGAAGAGGAAGAACACGAACAAAGAATATGAGTGCATCCATATAGCATATATACGTTGGTCGTGTGGCTTCTTTCACTTTCCATTTCCTTCTCTCCTTGTCACCGACATGTACTACCTCCATGGAGGTAGTACATGTCGGTGACAAGGAAAGAAGGAAATGGAGAGAAGGAGAGAAGGAAATTCCGCTCCGCGTGCACTCAACCAGATGCCCTGCAGGGCATCTGGTTGAGTGCACGCGGAGCGGAAATGTGACGTGTGAAAAATCGTTTCAGTGTTTCCCCCTTTCATATCGGGCAGCACAGAAAATGCAATACAGCGCGTGCGCGTGAGAGAGACAAGAGGCGTACTACATCGAGTATGCATGTGCTTAGCTGTTCGAATATTTTTTCGGTGTCTTATGTACAGACAGTGTGCTTTGTATAAGCCATGCTTTGCGTTAACCGTAACGCAGGTTCAAAAGCCTACTTTTACACGTTCGCCATTTTTCTTCAACCCTATTCTCAATTTCCTTCTCTATCTTTCTCTCTCTGTTTTTTTTTTTTATTATCCCAAGATATTCTTCCGTTTGTCTATGTCCATGGCAATGGTCAACAATAACGCGCTACTATTTCGTCCATTAATGTAAAACATTTCGAATAAAGCCAATGTTGCAGCGTGCGGTCACTTCCCTCTATACTTCTAGATGTTCTAAGGATTATTAACCTAATCGGATTATTAACGCTAATGTGGTCAGCAAACTGCGGTATGGCAGATCGAGACAGACAGACAGACAGACAGACAGACAGACAGACAGACAGACAGACAGACAGACAGACAGACAGACAGATAGATAGATAGATAGATAGATAGATAGATAGATAGATAGATAGATAGATAGATAGATAGATAGATAGATAGATAGATAGATAGATAGATAGATAGATAGATAGATAGATAGATAGATATGATTCACGGGAAAGATCAATGAATTTCGTGTCGTCATTATGTGCAAAAAAAAGAAAACAGCAACTTTTGCTTTCACGATCTTCCCTAATAAACCTATGTTTGAAATGTAACACTGCCATAGTCTAACCCGATTTAGTGCCACCCTATCGTGCTTCCCGAAAGTCTTGCGCACTGTGCCCACTCTCTCGCAGAAGTACCTCGAGAGGACGTACGAAAAGATGCGCGTGAAGTTTTCGAAGTTATTTCAGGATTTGTATGGACGGGTGGGCACGATCAGACATCTGTACACGATTAAAAGGTCACGCGCCTTTCACGCAACTCTGCGGGTCACCTCGACTCTCTTTGATGCACTATTTCCACATTGAGCCGACGCTGAACCAAGCAAGATACTACACAGACACGCAACACGACACGGCCCGAGTCCCCTTCGCGGTTCGATCTCCTTCTCTCCCTCGCGCGCGCACAGCCGTGGCATTTCTCACCGACAGCTCGCAGGCGGCGCGTTGTGTACATTATATACCAAAGAAGGGAGGCTGCGCGTGTGCCGGCCCGAGAGACAAACACCCGAGACCGGTTGAGCGTGACTGCTTGTTCGCGGTTCGAAGAAAAACAGAAACTGTCTCTGACGTCATTGTCTGTGGGGGGAGTGTGCGTGCGCGACAGGCTCCGGTATGAAAAAACGTGGTTGCTATTACAGGTTGTTATTTGTAATCTTGCAAGCTGGTACGCGTGTAATTACCGCAGACCCGGAGGCGGGCCGGAGAGGCGGCGACGATTGAGCACAGTGTTGGGCACCGTCGTTGAAAACGCTAGTAGTCATTCTGCTTATTCTTGTTGTTTATTTGCTCGTAAACAAGTTGAGAAGTTTGATGACCGGGATGACGTAACTGGCCTATTTTTTAGAGACACTAATGACGCTTGTTCTCCAGGGGCGGCGCCAAGAGAGGGAGGGGAAAGCACGAGGGGGCGCCCCCCCCTCCTGATTTTCACCTGCCCCCCACTGGCCCCCCCCTGAAAAACTTACTTGTCGCAGGTGCCCCCCCCCCCCCCCCACACACACACACATTAGTAAAAAATTTAAGGGAGCTTTGCCCTAGGAGTGCCAAGCCTGAAGGAAGTGCGGAGCTGGGCAGCCCGGTTTGTTTCTCTTCGGCTTTCTTTCTCTTTCGTCCTCTCGTTCTTTCTTTTTCGGTTTTTCCGTTTTTTTCTGTATTTTTCTGTCTTTATTTCTATTTATTTCTTCCTCTCTATATATCTACTTCTTTCTCTTTCTTGCTCTTTCTATTTTTCTTCCTATCTTTACCCTTTCTGTCTCTTTGTATTTCGCGCTTACTTACTCTTTTTTTTTCTATTTTTATACGTGGTTTTGCCTGCGTTACGCCAAGCGACGACGACAGCATACGATCGATCACAGCATACGACAACCCGGCCCCCTAAAATGCTCCGCACTTAAATGTCCTGGAGCAGCCCCTGTTATTCTTCTGCGTTATATCAGCATGTAGGTTCGGTTGGCCGTCAGACGTTAACGATAAAAAAGGAATGTAGGTATGTTGTGTACCGAGATTGGTCGAAAACAATGTGCGCTTGAATAGACAATGTGCGCTTGAATAGGTCAATGTTCGATGTCGAGTGTGGTGTCAAGCGCAAGTGAAGTGTTTTGCACAAGGACAATTTTCTGGTCACGTAACCTTTGATAACTTTCAACACTCGTGACATATCCACACCATATAGCCATTTTGTTCTCAAGTAGGAGGCGTGAACATGTTGCTACGATGAAGTTAAAAGTGTATTTTCCATATGCACCAGAGAGTAGGAGAGTGAGTGACAGAGATGGGAGGGGGGGGGGGGAGGGGGGATTGAGAGAATGCACTGATCTTTGTTCATCGAATGGACGGTGCATTTTGACTTTCTCGGTAATTTTTGCGGATGTTACTGAAGCAACGTTGCACCCCTTCTTCTAGCTGCATCGCAACAAAGTCAGAGTAGACATATCGGCATTTCGCGAAGGACTTAATTTCCCGGTTACATTCTCAATAACTTCTTTTGTTTTGCCACAAGTTTCACCACTACGTCTCGTATCGTTTGCCGTGATCACTTCGCTGCCCAATGTATAGGCGCTGGCTCGGAACATCAAGAAAGCGGCCTCTCTTAATGAAGAGAGTATTCCACACTTGTAAACGAGGCGAAGACGAATGAAAGCTCCATGCAGCTTCCTGTATCGATATGAGCAGCAATGTGCCAGGAATACGTTATCCGCGTTCGCTTTGTTAGGCGAAGCGTAGGTCCGTCGAGACGTTAAGGGGGAAAGCGTTGCCGTCGGCTATTGTACCACGAGACGAAGCGAGAAGGATGCAGCCGGTCCGGCCGGGTGAGGTGTTACGACACAACGGCGCGCAATCGACGGCGGCAGATGCTTCGAGGCCGCTGACCCTCGCGAGCATCTGCCGTTAGTAAACGGCGTGCGGCCACTCTCGTGGTGATGGGGGGGCCACGGTCAGCTCCAAGAAGCGCGCACAGCGGGTTCGTCGCTCGAGCTAATACAGACGAGGCTGATCGATCCGGGATCCCTCCGAGATCCAGTCCGTTGTTTTTTTGAAGCTGCGAGCTAATATTAGACGAGCACTGTCGAGACCGTGGCACGCAAATAGGAAATCTCCGATATAGCGCGAACTCGACTCGCTCGTGTGGACGTAAACAACTTGATGGACGAGCAGAGGAGCGGTGGGTCCACATTACAAGTGCAGATATGGAAAGGGTAAACTATTAAAGATAGATCCCTGGTGCGAAATCACTAGTGCAACTCCGTGGCGATATTGTACGGGTGCCTAGCTCAATATGCTGCTGCGGCGCCCGCGCATATCAATGAGCCCGATATGAAAGAACTCCCGTATGCCGTACTGTGCCATGGGTGCAAGTTAAAGAACCGCAGGACGTTGAGGTAGAGATAACGCTTTAAATTTTTAATCGTGCCGTAACTCGCCTATAAAAACCGGGATGTATAGCTGACGCATGCAGTCGATTGTTTTATTACTTTTTATTACCTTTTAAAGCTCTGTCTCGTGCTTTCACTCGAATGTGTATGCACAGCCGAAGTTAAGAACGGACGACTCAGGGCTTAAACTCAGGGGGGCCCGGCCCCCCTTCCATTTTTTAAGGAGGGGCTGGGGCCCCCCTTGGCAGGTCAGCTGTAGCACTGCTGCACTCATTTGACATGTGTACAGAGAAATTGTGTCTGTAATATATTTATTTTGAGAAGAAGAAGATGTGCCTCCATCCAGCAGCATCGCCAACGCTTGGCTCGTGTTTCTGATCGCTGCTGTCCCGCTGGACTGTGCCTCTCGCTGCGTCGTCGCCGACAAGCGTATCGTCGCTGAACTGCTAATAAACCTCTTCACAATTGGTGGAGGTGCTGGAGGTCATACTTCGACATGGCGCACCTCGAGAGCTCCCCTTAGTGACAGAGGACGCGCTTTCCTCTCCGAGGTTGTCGAAGCCATGCTTTCTGAATGCAACATCATTCATCGAACGACCACGGCGTACCATCCGCAGACTAACGGGCTCACAGAACGGTTTAACCGCACGCTGGGTGATATGCTCTCGATGTACGTGGCATCTGACCATGGTAATTGGGACCGTGTTCTACCATACGTAACATTCGCGTACAACACCGCGATACAAGCAACTACGGGATTTTCGCCTTTCTTTCTCCTTTACGGACGCGAGCCTTCACATACCATCGACACTGTACTTCCCTACCGCCCTGATGCTTCCGAGTGTCAACCTATCTCCGACGTAGCTCGACAAGCCGAAGAGTGCCGCCAGCTCGCTCGCACTTTTACATCGCAAGAGCAGCAACGCCAGAAAGAAAACTGCACCACCTCACTTCCAGATCCTAGCTATGCCCCAGGGTCTCTTGTATGGCTGTCTGCCCCATACCAAACTCCAGGACTATCCTCGAAGCTCGTTCCAAAGTACGAAGGGCCCTACCGCGTCTTGGAGCAAACCTCTCCGGTCAATTTTCTTATCGAGCCAGTTCCTCGATCGGATGACATGCGCCGGCGTGGACGTGACATCGTCCATGTTTCACGTCTCAAGCCTTATCATGAGCCTCTGCCTCAAACATCTTAGGTCGCCAGGATGGCTCTTTTTCAGCGGGGGCGATTGTGAAGAAGAAGATGTGCCTCCATCCAGCAGCATCGCCAACGCTTGGCTCGCTCGGCTCGTGTTTCTGATCACTGCTGTCCCGCTGGACTGTGCCTCTTGCTGCGTCGTCGCTGAACTGCTAATAAACCTCTTCACAATTTGTATAACATTCTTAAGGATTTGTTCAGTTCTAGAAACAGTTGTCTTCACTACATATATATATATATATATATATATATATATATATATATATATATATATATATATATATATATATATATATATATATATATATATATATATATATAATGTCGCCAGTGGCGTAGCCAAGGGGGGGGGGGGTTGGGGGGGGTTCAAACCCCCCCCCCGAAATGTTTCAGTTTTGCTTGCGTATATATGCACGCACACATACAAACGCACGCACGAACATACATAAAGTATGGTTGAACCCCCCCCCCCCCCCCCCCCGAAAAAAATTTCTGGCTACGCTACTGAATGTCGCTGCCCGACGAGGCCCCCTCCTCCAAGAACAGGAGACTTTAAGCCCTGCTCAGCACTTCGTATTGTTGATGCTTGTAAAAAACGACATTTTCGCGGTGTATGTGATATGCCTAAGAAATGAAACGTTAAAGATTCAGCGAACACCATATCTTCCAAGAGATAAAACTACCAGAATGAGGCGGCACTTATTAGCTTTGTTGGCGATGCTGACGATGGTATAGAGTGTATCTTCAGTCGTACATACACAAAGCGGCGCTCGCGTTCTGCGCGAATGTTCGGGTAAATGTTTCAGCGAGAAAATATCGAAAGCTCGCTATCACCTGAAGTAACTTCCGGTCGACCTTATAGCCTTGCACTGAAACACATGTAAGGAAAGAAAGAAGAAATAAATAAAGAAGACAGTGTAAGCGCTTACGTCAGTCGTTATGCACGATCCTTAAAAAAGAACTGGAGCCGATAATCGAGAGCGAACGTAATGCGGCCTCGAGGTTCGCTACATTTACACGCACTAAATGCGGCTCGCGCAAGTTGTATGCATGCAAGTATAGCATGCATAATGGGGTCGCCCGCGAGATGGACAGGCGTAGATAGCGAGATTTCTCTACGCGTCTCTCAAGGACGACTAGGAGGTGGAAGCAGAAAGCCTGCTCTGCACTCCGAAGTTTACTTTACATACGGTATGCGGGTTTTGCAGATGGCCCCGAAACGTTAGACGTCATCGGTTGCGAAACACACGCACATCGCAGGAGAGATAAAAAGATAAAGGACCCGGCTCGGTGGTCTATAGTGGTCTATATGGGGCTCGAATGCTGGCCCGATGGTCGCGTGATCGAATCCTGGCCGCGGTGGCAGCATTCAGTTCCGAGGCGAAATGCTAGAGACCCGTGAACTTAGATTTAGGGGCACGTCAAAGATCCCCTATAGCTGGTCGAAATTTCCGGAAGCCCTCCACTACGGCGTCCCTATCATTAATCATATCATGGTTTTGGGACGTAAAACCACGACAATTATGATTATTATTTAAAAAAAAAAACAAGCGGGAAAGGCAGGGAGGTTATACCAAATGCTTAGTTGACTACCCTGCACTTCGGGAAAAGGGCGAATAACAGATAATGTAGTGAAGAAAAAAAAATGTGGGAAATATAACACAGGGACAGTTAGTGTGAACACAAGCAGTTCACAAATGTTCTTGAAGTCCCAGTCGGATTCACTGAAGCGCAACAAGTGCCGCTGTCCCTTATATGCATTCCCTTGTGACGACTGGCTGGCGACAGCTGTCTTCTTTTTTTTTTCCCCAGTCGACTTTATTGATGCGGTGTCGCCTACTATATGGCGCCTCATAATGATATTGTGGTTTTGGCAAGCAAAACACCAGAGTAGGCTTTTTTCACTCGGCGCCAGCGTTGCGTTAGGGCATTAAGCTCACCAACTAATCAATCAGTTAGTTATAAAGCATGCCCGCTTTTCGTTTCCTAAGGCGGACTTTTCTTTTTTCCTATAACGCTGTGCGTCTTGGGAATAGATAGAAAGCTGATCTCCTCACTTCCCACAAGTACGCTCTTCCCCGTCGTGTCTTCACTTCTTCAGTTGGACGGGCGGGGCAATCTTTCTTTCTTTCTTTCTTTCTTTCTTTCTTTCTTTCTTTCTTTCTTTCTTTCTTTCTTTCTTTCTTTCTTTCTTTCTTTCTTTCTTTCTTTCTTTCTTTCTTTCTTTCTTTCTTTCTTTCTTTCTTTCTTTCTTTCTTTCTTTCTTTCTTTCTTTCTTTCTTTCTTAGTCGACTAAAGAAGAGACACAACAACCGCCGTGTAGCGCTGGTAAAGCCATCAGCTTATCGCACGTGCTTAGCCAGTCGCATGTGGGATTACGAGGGTGTCGCGCTGCAAGACAGGGAAGCAGGAACCGGACTGTTATCCCTATGACGTCAGAGGGCTCCGCTTGGAATGCCGAGGAGTGCGGGGCGCGTACTCCTCCCCCCCCCCTTCCCCCCCTATCTATCTCTCTTTTGTCGTTCCCGCTTGTTTCCTTTCTAAGGTCACTGTAAACTTTCCGTATAGGCTCTAGCCTTTGTATCTTCTACGAAAGTTCTATTCACTATGAAATTATTACGCAGCAATGTTATTAGCTTGGTACTGTGTGCCGGTGCATAAAGGTGTACTGACACCAATTTTCGTTAAGTCTGCCATACAAATTTCCTGTGTACAGAGATGGATCTCCGTAAGTATGATGCTCAGTAAACGCTGATAAGATATTTTATTTTGACATTGAAGTCGATTTTCACATGGCGCATCTATATACTGACCTCGACACCGTCGTGACGTCACGCTACAGTGTTAATTCTGACGACTTTACGCACCCGTATGGCAAGTTGTGATGGTGTCAGATACCAAGACATTCAATATGGCCGCTTGTGCTTCAACAAAAAAACATTCAAAATGACAGCTTGGGCATCATCAACGGACGGAGCCTCGGAGTGGAGCGGCAGTGGAAACGTCACGACATTTTGCGCGAGCACGTGACGAGAACCTCATACTGTGTTGTGACGTCATTGGGCAGAAGGAATCGAAACTAGCTTTTAAAAACGTACTGTAACTTTTTTTTTTCTTGGTGCACTGACGCTTGCCACTGCATTTTCTAGAGCTTGGCCTTTCATTTGACCCAAAGAAACAACTGAAAGTACTCGTGTCAGTACCTCTCAATAATGTCCGTGCTCTTTCTTTTTCTTTTCTTTTTTATGCACCCTTACTGCATGCCGTGAATAATGTGCTCCAACCGTCACGCCTCCTCCACAATGCTCACAAAGTCGTCAGAAAGCAGCATATATACATGCTTACTTTTTTTTCATATATGAAATAGGGCAGAGAAAAGGAAGGCTATACAGCGCCGTAGCTCACGAGGCTGCTGCAGCTGCGTATATATACCCAACAGGCAGCTGATGTCTGTAACATATGCTCATTCGCCCACTTGCTGAGCAATCGAGCCACCGTTGTGGAAGAGCCACCGGTTGTACGCGTTTTCTGGAACGGTGCCCTGCTGCACGGGGGGCCTTGATCCGCTCAGATGGCGGTCAGGGCTGCACAACTGCGGAGGGACTATACGTCCCTCTACGAACAAAGAGCCGTGCGCTCTGCCCTTTTTGTTTCGTCGTTTCTTTTTCGCTCTGTTTTGCTACGATTCCTATTTCGATCACATTTCGTCGCTCATCATCTACGGGAAAGCCAGTGCGAGATACTGCCGTCTATTTGTGGAGGTAAACGCGATTAAGCTTCTCCGTCGAGGATGAACGAAAGAAGGGCAATTCTTTTTTTTTTTTTCGATTGGCTCGATTCCTTGTTGGACACAGTCTAATGAATCCCACAGACAATTAGGGTCAAGGAAAGCATAAGGCGCATGAATTGTTGCCCTAACTGTAGTATAGTAACTATGGCGTATATTGAAAATAACTAAAGTTGTTGAAAAAAATGGTCGAAGGTTGTGGTTTCGACCGACAGAAATTGTGTGTTTTCGTCCACTTTAATTCATTTAAATTTGCCTCATAAAGAAAGTAATATATATATATATATATATATATATATATATATATATATATATATATATATATATATATATATATATATATATATATATATATATATATATATATATATATATGTGTGTGTGTGTGTGATTCAAGAAAAGGATGCACGTACGAAATGTTTTATTAACGTTCCGGAAGGTGGACCAGCCTTCGTCAGAATCTGACGAAGGCTGGTCCACCAGCCGGAACCTTAATACAAAGGCTGGACCACCAGCCGGCACGTTAATAAAACATTTCGTACGTGCATCCTTTTCTTCAATCATATTCCGAGCCTGGAACCATCGATCTTCAAACCCAAAATACTATATATATATATATATATATATATATATATATATATATATATGATTCAAAAGAAAGTTCTGTGGGTCCGGTGCACATATAGTCAAGAAATGAAGGAGCACACTAACGAAAATTGAATACTTTTTACTGGTTAACGTTTCGGCCGTGGCACGGCCGAAACGTTAACCAGTAAAAAATATTCAATTTTCGTAAGTGTGCTCCTTCATTTCTTGACTATATATATATATATATATATATATATATATATATATATATATATATATATATATATATATATATATATATATATATATATATATATATATATATATATATATATACATATATATATATATATATATATATATATATATATATATATATATATATATATATATATATATATATATATATATATATATATGGCGCATTAACACATTGCACGATACGCACGAATAAGACATACAAGGTCGTGGCCAATTCCAATATTTCCATATTCGTTTTCATGGTAAGTATACGTAGCCACGTATGTAGCAACCGCCGCCCTTGGCAACTTCCGGTCTCGAGCAAAGCGTCGCTTCTGCGGGCTCATATCGCCGGTCAGATCTGGTTCGCGCGGGGCACATCGATGCATATCTCTGTCACTGTCTCAGAGCGCCCCGGGTGCTTCGGCTGGCCAAGGACACGAGTGCATATATATAGACTCTTCGACGCGTGCCTTATACCCACACTGCGGGTCATATACGGCGTATTATTCAGCGGGCCGTATATATAGAAGAGCGACTATCTCAGGAGGAATGTGCTTCCGGAACGGGCGCATAAATTGAGAAATCAGCGGAAGCCCAGAGAGAAGCTCTACTTAAGGGGTACTGAATATCACAGTAGTTCGCGTATTATCGCGTATAGACGATCATTAACCACGATATGAACGGATATTTCGATTAAGGCTATACTCGCCGACAACAGTGGAGCGAAGGCTACGGAGGCGGGGCTTCCGCACGTTCGTGTTGCTCCGCAAGTAGTACGGCAGCTTGCGGCTGATTTCGGTTTTGCTCGCTCGCATCGTTAGCGCGTTTAGAAAATTATGTACACGAAAAACGTGAACGGGAGAAACATTTCGATTGTTCAGTGCACATTTTAGTATCATATTACGAGTACATTTTTCTTGGAGAATTAAACATTGCGTTTGCGGCCGCACGCTGATACACTACGTCGTGAACACCATGTTTATACTTTGGAAAACGGGAGTGCTGAAAAGGTGTTGCTGTCTAAGAAATGGAAAGAAAAGGAAGTCATTCTTGCAAGGTGAACAATAACTGTATATTTATCTACGAGTTCCCGCAACTGTCTGAGTCTCATAATAAATAAAGCAGCATTTATTTCAGCAAGGCCAACGAGAAAATTATCAGTAAACTTTAGTACTATTTTTTGGCGCGGTAGCATGGTTCTGTATACCATCCTTCGATTCTGTATACCATCCACAGTGCTGTCAAGAAAAGTTGTCACCGAGTATAGTGAAGTGCACTAAGTATAGCCCGGAAACCAGGTCTTTTCTTTGAATCTTGTTTCTTATCGATGTGCTTCACAACGTGGAGGGAACAATACAGAGATATGGTTGTGGCAGAGGTTGACAACAAGCAGCCGGACACTCAGCAGCGGGACTTCCTGAGCGAGCGAATACACACCTTTTCACAGAAGACTCCCTTAGGGCCGCCATAGTGCCCTTTGGGCTTTACTGAACAGGCGTGACGCCCCCCCCTCCCCCCCCCCCCCACAAAAAGAAGCGCGACCAAGGCAGTGACGCAAGCCTTTGTACTCCCGTGCGACAGTCCCACAGTCCACAAAGGTGTTTCGTCTATCCTGTGAAACGGTCTTACGTCAGCCTCTGTACTACCGTGCCACAGTTGCCCCAGTACAGAAAGCAGGTGTTCGTCTCTCCTGTCAAAAGGTCTATATAGACATTTTCACGGGCGAGAAGAAACACCTCCATTTCTGGACTTCCAAAAAAAAAAGGCAGGAGTTAGGGGGAGATGGATCCACTAAAGTTACCGCCAACCAACCAAGGGAGTGTACTTTACCGACGTTTCGGCCAGCGTGCTTGTCTTCTTCAAGGCTTCTTCAAACCTTGAAGACAAGTCCACTTGTCGAATCGTCGGCTCCAGGCAACTCCAGCGCACCTCCTGTTTACGAATTTCTCCTTTCTTGACTGTGGCCACGGGAGTGCAAACACTGATGTCACAGCCTCGGCAGCACACTTTTGGGGCGGCGCGCCTATTTAGCACAGCCCAAAGGGAATTATGGCATCGCCCAGGGGGGCCTTCTGTGAAAAGGTCTATACTGAGAAACGAAAAGAAAAAAACGTTTTTCCGCGGCTCTGAACTGATAAAGCGGGCTATTGCGATGTACATCGCCATTTTCGAAACGGTATGACTGAATCGTTTGCGATTGCCTGCGGTCGTTTCGGGGAGATACGCTGCACAGAGCCCACGACTCTCAAAGTCTACTGGGCGACCCCGCACAGATTGCCAAGTACGACTTGTGGGCGCTACGCGTATATCCAGATGACTGTAGCGTGTACGTGTACCGATCCCAACAGCGCGTTACCCGGTCAGGCGCCACGAGTTCAGCCATCGGTGGTGGCGATTTGGCAAATGTTGCCATACGGTGAGGGCGAAAAACTGAGGGTGAGGAGGCGTCGTGATGGTTATCACGTTGCTGATTAAGCGACCGAGAGTGACGTAACATATTACAGGGACACGGCATCACGCAGGCTTCGCGCTTACTTTAACTGCTGTCACATTAGACAGTGAAATGCGTGAGAGAGAGTGGTAGGGTTTTGAATGGAACAAGAGCTAGGCCTGGTCAGTAAGCTCCGCGAAAGTGGTTATTTGTTGTCGATATAAAAATAAATTGCAGGTGGAAGTGACAGAGAGAGACAGACAAACGAAGTTTAGGGATATAAAGGGCACCCTATCAACGCGATAGCGTTAAAGAGCTCGTTTCGCAGAAATTATGTGCGGTCGTGCAAGTATGTATGTGTGCGTGCATATATACTTATGCAAAATTGAAAGTTAGCATAGGGGAGGCTTCTATTGCTTATGGGACACAATGCTTACTGTGCTGTGAATAGGATGCCTATATACTATACGGTGGATAGAATGCTTGCACAGTGTGTTTGCGGCGCACGGTAGAATCCACCAGCTTTTGAGCACTCGCTTTGTGAGCCCGCCTTTCTGTCACAAAGGATACCAGACAACTTTCCCTGTATCGTATGCGCATTGTCAGGGCGTAATCTCCGCGATTAGCTCCGGCAGCGCGCCCTTGCCGGAGCTAAACACGTAGGCCACGGTCAGGGTATCTGCCCTGCAGAACTTGGGACAGACATGTTGCGGTCAAGTCTTTCGCATCTTGCCTGTTTCCTCTGTCCACGGACTTCCGCTCGGCACTTCTCGTTACTCGGTGTCATGCTTTTCCTTCGCTATGTGATCCCGTTGCGGAAGAAAAAGAATTTTAAAAAACCGCCACCGCATACATATTACATGTAGGGCTACTCCGAAGACAAAAGGCCTCACGGTGGTCTTCGCCACGCGCTTTACCTGTTTAAGTCCGGGAAAAATATAACTTCGGGACGCAGTAATTGCTCTACCGCGGTGTAATTCCACCATCCTTCGCGTGTCTTGCGAGATATCCTGTCACAGCGAGTCGGCAACGCGGTCTGCTTTAACCTTGAGCGAGACAATGGTGACTCCGCCGTCCCTCCCTTGGTCATGACTTCAATGACCGTTACGTCTTGAGGTGCATGCCTACGTGCGTCGAGCGTCGTCGAATGCAGGTAGAAACGGTTTAGGGTGTCGAAACAGGTGAAGGTCTCAAGCTGGCGCCATGTGACTACTTCAGAGAGCCTGTGAGAAAAATGAGCTGGACGTAGAAAGAAAGGTGCACTGCAATAGCATCCTAGGATAGCATAGCTGAGATTGTGAGGAGGCGCGTGACTTCCGAGGCAGACAGCACAGTACGCGGGCGAGTGCGCGAGCGTGCTTGTTTGCCAGAAGCATGTGCAGGTGCCCGGACGATGAGCACCGTACTAAACAGGGTGGAAGGGCGAAGATAAAAGAGAGCGGCATGGAGGGGCCGCCTTCCTACCATTCCTATCCTCGCTTTTTTTTTTCTTTCTATTGTAATTTCTTTTTTTGACGTGGAAGTAACTTCAGCACTCGTTGGACTCATAGTTGGCGCAGCTGAGTTTCGGTTCGCTCATCTCAGAAGCAATGTTGTGCTCTTTGGTCGAAGATCTTTTCCACTCTCGGAACTCTACAATGCACGTCCGCTCGTGCACTGTCGTGCTCCCCCCATACCGTTCACTTCTTTATTTCCGTTTTTTTTTTTTTCTCTTCCTACATTCTCCCGTCAGTCGGGACCGCGAAGCTTCGAGCAGGAATTCTTTTTTTTTCGCGGTATTTGTTGGCTAAAGGATAGGAAAGGAAGAGTCGAAGGGTGACGTGCCGTTTGCCGAGTGGTCAGCAAGCACGCCCACTCCGCGGAAGCGTTTCTTCCTTTGTTGTTGTTTTCTTTTTTTTGTAGTTGTCGAAAGAGTCAACAAGCTATTTTCGGGATTGGGGTGCTGTTAAGCGAGGAATGTGGGCCGGCGGGTCACTTAAGTGATTTCCCTTCTGTTCTGAAAAAAAAGAAAACGCTTTTCGGAAGGGCATACCGGTGTGCTGCGATCTCTTCATCTCTTCCCGTCTGTTTGCTTGCCGCAGATCAGGTGACTGCGGCTCTTTGAGTTGTTGCTGGCGGATCGAATTTTCGCCCCTCAGTTGTTTCCAAGCCGGCTCTTCCCCAAGCGAGAAGTCAAGTTTCTCATTGTCGATGCGCATGACTATAAAAATAAGAATGGCGATTACGATGATGCTATCTCCTCAACTCTCCAAAAGCGAGATGTCCGTCTACTACGAGGTATCTCTCCGGCATTGACAGCATGTACCTCGCGTAATAGCTAGGAGTATTAGCGTGTTCGCGTAACGTCGCTTGTAGTTCCACGGCCGGGGCAGATCATTCAATCGATGTTTAAATGTGAGCCTCCAGCGCCGTTAAAAGGGAAACTGAACGCTGTGGCATGCGTTTTATGTAAAGCTGCGGTATCTACAGTACTATGTTGTATGTTATGTTCACTCATACGTTGTATTATGCAATAATGTACCATATATGCGGTTAGCCGTATCGAGCAAGTTTTAAACTAAACGATTTATGGGCTCTCTATCTGAAGATTTTGAAAAGTTTCGAACGGAACAGGTTCTTTGCAGCTTTGGCCTACGTAGCCTTTCGGGACCAGTTTTTTTTTTTTTTTTTTTTTTTTTTTTTTTTTTTTTTTTTTTTTTTTGAACAGCGAAGCTGTCTGCGTAAAATGTCGTGACCCAGAATTATTATCACCATGAACCGGCACGCGCTTTCTTCGTCTTCTTCTTCATATTCTGCTTCGCTCCCAGAACACATGCACCGATTTGTCCAGCGTATAGCAAGGGCGAAGCACAAACCGAAAGAGAGATGTGAGGTTGAGGAGGAGGGCGAATGAAGAGC
Organism: Rhipicephalus appendiculatus; assembly: GCA_030522465.1. Taxonomy (NCBI): domain Eukaryota; kingdom Metazoa; phylum Arthropoda; class Arachnida; order Ixodida; family Ixodidae; genus Rhipicephalus; species Rhipicephalus appendiculatus. Next base: position 4,257,626 of record JALIZH010032992.1, on the reverse strand, counting down.
GAGAAAGAAACAGAGAGACAGAACGAAAGAAAGATACAAAAGGAAAGAGAAAATCTTGGTTGAAAATTTTTTTCAAGAGGCGGCGGGATTCGAATCCGCGTTCCAACGATCCACTCGGTTAACCACTCGGTTAACCAGGCTTCCTCTTTCGTTCTTTATTGCCTATGTACATACTTACAGCATTGACAAACTATTATATAGCAAATAAAGAACGAAAAAAATAAAAGAATAGAAAAGCTTCACAATTATCGGAGTTTATAGGCTTCTTAAAATTGCTTCATCTGTAGAAAGCTTTGTAACTTGATGAAGCCATTCAGGTACATCCTGTTAGACATTTTTGTGCTTCCGTAAACGAACATATAGATTCGACTCGGCTAACCAGGCATGCTGATAGAACTTAGCATAGCCTTGTGTGACATCGTGTAGCAAGGGGGTAGAAAAGGTAATAAATAGTGAGGAAGAGATGTGAGGGCGAGGAGGAGGGGAGAGAGTAAAGCATAGCGTATAAAGAATGAGAAAGAGAGAAATAGAGAGAAAGAAATGCAGAAAGAGAAAGAAAGAGAGAGAGAGTCAAAGAAAGAGAAATAAATAAATAAAAATAAACAGACAAAAAAATACAGAAAATGAAGATAGAATGGAGAAAAAGAAAGAGAAAACTAAAGAGAAACAGAGAATGCCGCACATTGAGAAATATAGAAAAATAGAGAAATAGGTTCCCCAGCAGCGAGGGCCCGTGCGTCACTGTGCCAAGCTTTGCGCCACTTAGTGCAAAATTTCCGATTTTTTTTTAGTAATCCCCGTATATACTACATCCCCGACGGTCGCGTAGCACATTCACGCGTGTCCGTGTTCTCTCTCTCTCTTCCATCTGTTGACTCTATAGCTTGAATAAACGAACATTTCGAGTCAATTTGGATTTGAGTACTTCGTCTGTTGCTTTTCGTCGTTTAAAATGTTGCGTCTCCGTTTCCTCCTGATTTTATTTTTTTCTCCGCATACGCCATTACAAGGAAAAGTGTAGGTCGAGGTCCCTTCACGCCTTTTATTTTCCAGCATATCGCAGGTATCTTTCTTCACTATGCATCATGCAGCATTAGACGCTTAGAAGTGAATGGGCCTTTCGAAAGAAAAAAAAAAAGAAGGAAAGAAAGAAAACCGTGGTACTAAGAAATTAACCGTATGCATCAACGCATGGGCGTCTAGCAGCAACAGTGGCAGGCGGCTTCGTGAATGTGCGTGACATAGTACGTCAGTCCTATGATTTTCTAAACACATTTAGATGCGCGTCATTACGCAAGGGCGTGCTGCCGCAGAAGAGTCTCTTCGTGAATGCGACAAATAAATATGTGGTGTCCTACCATCACCCCCCTCACATGATACGGCTTTCAAATGCTGGTACAGGTGGGCAAAAAAAAAGCAAAGAAAAAAAATACCAAGACACTAATGGTAAAGCTGTTGACTATTGTTGGTCGCATAACCTTGGATGCATCGCGCCTCTGGTTACGTAATTTGTGTAGGATGTACGTAGTCGTTTGCAAACTGTACGTAAAACTAAAGTTAACGCACGCTGTTCTTTCGCATGTTTCGCTTACTGTTTCTTGTTTTCGTTTTTTTTTTTGCATATCTTGTGCTGGCTGCGAAAGTAACAATGGCACGTTCTTGTGCAAGTTGGTTAACGAAAAAGTGGGCAGCGTGCACTCGCGGTGCAAGGCTGAACTAACAGCGAAGCTGGTGACCTACCTAGCTTATTAGCGAGGTCTTAATTAGCATGGTTCTAATTAGCAGGATTCTAATTGGTGTGTCTTACAGTGGTCTTAATTAGCAATGTGTTAATTAACATCGTTCTAATTAACAATGGCTTAATTAGCGAGGTCGTAGTTAGCACGGTATCAGTTACCATGTCTTAAATAGCTTGGTCTTAGCATAGCTTTCTTGCGGGCCACGAGCCTGAATGAAACTTTGTAAATAGTGTAGTCTACGTGTGTGTGGCTGTATGTGTTATGTGTTTATCAGTGTAGATATCATAATCATCACCCAGCCCCTGGAGTAGCATGTCAGGCGAAAAGCCAGACAAACATCTCCAGCTATTCATTAAAATATTTCTCTCTCTCTCTCTCTCTCTTAGCATAGCTAGCTTAATTGGCTTGACTAAGCATGCAGATTGACTAAAAACATGAAGAAAATGAAGAGAGCACGCGCCGGTCGCTGATGATGATAATTTCATGTCGACTCCTTACGGCATAACGAAAAGCTTAACAGCTCTGCTGCACTATAAGTGAGCACAGACCGAGCATGGAGACTCGGAAGCACAGGTATTCGTTTATCGCAGTGTTTTTGTGCGTGGTTGTTTCCGTTTTTTTTTTCTTCTTCTTTCTTTCTCTTGCGCACAACTCATTATTTGAGACGTCTCTACAGGTTCGTAAATAGAACGCTTTTCTTTTGTTTACGCGGGAGATAATGTCATTCGCCTCTTGTAACGATGGTATCGACGCTGTTGCCCTGTAATAAACAAATGGATACACGTTAGCCGGTCTTGCGTAATGTTAGCGGTTAGCACGAACGCACGGACGTGGGCCTCCGTTCATGAGGAGGACAGAGGAAGCGCGAGAGCCGATTAGAAAGCCGGTGCTATTGTAATCGCAAGGTCGACGACGCTCATTACGTCGCAATGGAGGGGCACGCACTGTACTGCCTAACGAATACAGCACGTCCGCTCTCTTGGGATTCGGTCCTTGACCCAACGGTGCCATGAGACGCCGTTCCGGCGGGGGACGACACAAATACGAAACAAATATCGTTGTCGGTCGCTGAGCTGGTCTTTCTGTCTCTTTCTCTCCGCACGCTGAGTGCTGGGATAGAAGTCTGCCATAGATAGACCCATCCCTTCCCCCCATCCCCTGATCGGTCGCGTATTTGTGTATACCGGAGCAAAAACACGGTCTCGTATACATCGCATTCCGAAGGACATGCACCGCTGCGCCCACACGCGAGAAACGCGCCCGGCACAGATGAACAAACCCGATCGCAGCGGCGACGCGGCGGCGAATGGAGAATGCGATCTCTTTTGAGTGCCCTTACGGTGAGCCGAAGAGTAAATACGAATTTTAAAGGGAATGTAGACGAGGGCCACGAAGAAGCTGCTGTCTTCGACAGGGTTATCGCGAAGGGCTCCAAGAAAGCCTCCAAAAACATACGCCGATCGACGCGCGGTAACGCGTTCGCTTTCGTTTCGCTTTCAAACGTCGTTATTCGAGGCAGCGATACCCGCGTAAACCGTGCCTCGCTGCATGCTTCATTGCTTCTAGATGATTGTTAGGCATTTTTCTTCTACTGCGTCATCCATTCTATATCTACACCTACAGTACTCACAGATGGAAACACGACATTATTATTTTTTTTTCTTGTACGAGGACTCCTATGAGCAATTGCTCGTGATAGCCACGGCATGTCTGCAAATCTGGTCGATAAAGGTAATGTTGGCTCTAGTGTAAGTGCTCGGAGTCCAAATTACGTCGATATGACACGAACTGTAGACGCTTCAAACGAAAGTACGTGCATTACTTAGCCCTACATATTCGCGTTTCAATTCGTAAGAACAGTGTATACACATAAATCCAATTGTAGGGACTGTCAGGCACCATGTTCATGTTCCTCTATCTGTCTATACAGTGGTTTCATTTTGTCCCGTTGTTTCCTGTTTGAAAAAGTAATCGATGTGATATCTCAGTATTACTGCGTTGAGAGATGGGCCGTCATTTTAAGCTAACAAGCTTAGATCGACGAACCTCGTGTGCCATGGTCACATATGCGGGGGGGGGGGGGGGTTGTTTCAGGGGCGCATTCAAGGTATAAAGTACCAAATATCAGCGCGTATAGAACGGAGGAAATGGTCTGTATCTCAACGACCCTGCTGTACTGTTAAGGGACTTTTCTTGTCCCCCCTTGTGGCGCTGATACATACATATTTTGTTCCATTCTTCGACAACAGATATAACGACTCTCAGCTGTTATAGATATCCGCATCTCGCGGAATCGCAAGGCTGGCTCTCGTGCAGAACTAGCGATACAAGATCAGGGCCGAAATAATATAGCGGTCCGTTCGATTGTGCGGCGTTTTATCGCTTGCGTGCGCGGTATAGCCTTGGTGGGCCTATGTATAGCATGCGTATATAGACGAACTGCGGTAGCACAGCCGTTGAAGTGTTAACTACAGGTCGCGCCAAAAGATCTGTAGTGTGGTAAGCACGTAGTATACAATTGGTCGCTATCACTATCGGCCGCATCGTCACCTTGACGAGGCGACCTCCAATGGTGCTACACGTGGAGACCTCTGTCCGACATTCTGACCTTTACGTGCGCGGCAAGCTTCGTGCGCCTATGCACCTTGTCCTCGAGTCTATAGGTTAAGCTATAGGTAGGGCTCCCATTGTTCAATCATATCAGCGTTTTCACGCGCCAAAACCACGATGCATGGTTACGATCGAGGCACGCCATAGATGGGGGGACATCGGATTGATTTGGTCCGCTTGGGTTTCATTAACGTGGATCTAAGCATTTCGCCCCCATCGAAATGTGGATGCCGCGGCTTTAAATCGGCCCCCGCGGTTCCGAGCTCTAGCAGCGCGACACCTTACTTGCAAAGCTGCCACGACGGCTGGGTCTTTAGTATTCAATAAGCACTCGAAATGCACTCTCTCATCCAGCAACCTCTGAACCTGCCTGCGAATAATGTCTGAAAAGTGAGTGAGTGAGTGAGTGAGTGAGTGAGTGAGTGAGTGAGTGAGTGAGTGAGTGAGTGAGTGAGTGAGTGAGTGAGTGAGTGAGTGAGTGAGTGAGTGAGTGAGTGAGTGAGTGAGTGAGTGAGTGAGTGAGTGGTGAGTGAGTGAGTGAGTGAGTGAGTGAGTGAGTGAGTGAGTGAGTGAGTGAGTGGGTGAGTGAGTGAGTGAGTGAGTGAGTGAGTGAGTGAGTGAGTGAGTGAGTGAGTGAGTGAGTGAGTGAGTGAGTGAGTGAGTGAGTGAGTGAGTGAGTGAGTGAGTGAGTGAGTGAGTGAGTGAGAAATCGGAAATCTCGGGAGACATATCAGGGCATTCTATACCGCAGCAGAGGTTCTTGTCGAGTTCTGATACAGACTTCCGGAGGTCTGCACGAACTCCCAGCGTAGATTTCGTCCGTGCGTCTGACATGCGGCATTTGCCCCACCTTAGACTGAACAGCCGAAATAGCCGTTCCTAACCCACACTTTTCACTCTCTTCATGAGAAATGAGTGTGCATTTGAGTGTTGTTTTTGTTATTTTTGCAGTTTTCTTGAGATTGGCTCTCGATATCCAATGATGAAGGATGACGCTATTGTCTCGTGGTGTGCATTAAACAGAACAGTGATTCCGCCTTTACTGCTACGATTAAAATAAATAAATAAATAAATAAATAAATAAATAAATAAATAAATAAATAAATGTGTGGCGCAATGAACACATAGCTTCACCGATTAAATGCAGAGAAATCGTCATCTTTTACTTAGGCACGGCACACCTCTTGGATTGGCACCCTCCTATTTGTGCCCACGCACACTTTGTGCATGTGCGTATATAGCCTATACACACACATTAGTATACACTATAAATGTTGTGGTGCTGTAAAATGTTTCGGGGAGAGAGAGAAAGGGGGGGAGGGGGTACTTAACGTCCAGACGTAAACAAAAGGGTTATGAGAGAGGGCGTAGCTTGAGAGCTGCAGCTCAACTCGACAATGGAATTAAAATTTATCCCGAGAGCCTTGCTAAACGCAGCGGTCGATGGGTTTATTTTAAACACTGCATGCGTATATATCTATCTTACTGTGCACCCAAAAGTCTGCCCAGGAACATTTCTTTTCTTATTTTCCTTTTCTTTAGTCTTTCTTTCTTTCCTCCCCCCAACCCCCCCCCCCCCCTCCCTCTTTTTTTTTTCTGTTTTTTTTTTTTTCGCGTTCCGTTCTCTATCTGCATTGAAGCGGCCGTTGAGACGGGAAAAGAAAAAAATCACGCCATATCCACGAAGTGAATGATGATGAGTGGGCGAAGCTCGATCGTTTTCATCCATGGCAGAAAGAGAATGTGTGGTCTGGAACGCGCTTATACTTCATGGTCATCAGCGTCATCGTTATCACGTGTAGTGGGTACATTCCACTATACTGCGTCATCGTCATCTTTATCACGTGGAGTGGGTACATTCCACTATACGTGGCTATCTACCTACTACTACTACTACTACTACTACTACTACTACTACTACTACTACTACTACTACTACTACTACTACTACTACTACTACTACAGAGGAGGGACAGACCCACACCCTTAGGAGCTTCGCCCCTAAAAAATCAAACCTGCCTCTTTGAGGCTGAGCGTGTTCAGCATTGGCATGTCATGTAAATGTACAGCAGTTGCCTGTTTACGGTTTCTGTACACGTAACCGCAAACAGGTTACTATGCTCCCAATGATGAAGCTATGCTTGCAAAGATTAGAGTCCGTACGTGGAAACAGAGAAGGCGAAAAAGCACGAGGTGGTACAGACCACTGCGGTGAAGGTAAGAGCAGGACGACGCACTCGAAGGGCAATGCGCGCAGCACACGTACACGCATGCATGCAAAACGATGCGTACGTATAGCATACGCTCTATCACGTAAACTACGACGTTAAGCGGAGCAGCAGAGCAGGTGGCGCAGCGCAAGAAGTTAACGCGAGAACTTCGAGCTATCGCGTTGCTTTCTTCGAGGAACTGCGGTACACTATACACACGGTGCATACTCTATAACCACCTATTCGCAGATTAGGCAAAATACGAGAAGAAAAGCGACCGATTCACGATAGGGAATCTGCGTTACCGTGGATTATAGAGTTTACCGATCCGTCAGGTGAAGGCGCAGCAACCTATATAAGACGACCTTCAACTGATCTCCCCGCCTAGCCAGTTTCGTAACAGTTCAAAAAACCAGCTGTCTTCAATGCCACGTCACATCGGTCGCGCGCGGGACAGGTTGTTTTCGCGCGTCGGGACTTACGCGTTGAGGTCTTAACGCATTTCAAGGCCGGCCGTCTGTGAATTTCCTCGAGGTTTTAAAACCTGACGTCTATCGCTTTGAGTGGAGGCGTACGGCGTTGTATCTTAAATCTTATAGCCTGCAGCTGTGGTAAGGTATGGTAACTGTCAGGGGATTCAAATGGATTTTGAAAGTTGGTTCGTCGCGCGAGTCCTTTAGTATAACTGCGAATACGTATGTGTATGACTTAACGCGTGCGTAGTACTATAATATACGTTGGTGGAACAGAAACAGCCGACGAGTAGTACAAGTCTCAGAAGTCGCGCAGAGCACACGAGCTTTCTGTCTCTCTACATAGCTTTTCTTTTTTCTCTGGCACTCGTATGAGCTCATACTCATAGGGTACCACCGTTCGGATGCAAGCACGGAAATTACAGACGCAGGTCTACGCTTAATGCTCTTAAACCGCGCTCGCTTGCGGTCGCAGCCACGACGTTTCGCAATTCCTTCTCGGCTTTTGCTGTATAGTGTGGCATTGCTAATGATACTAGCTCGCTTTTTTGTCCGTTCCTTTCTGGAGGCGCTGAGCGCGCGAAAAGAATTTATAGCACAGCGAACATCGCTTTTTTTTTGGGGGGGGGGGGGGGGGGACGCAAATTTGCGCCTTCTAGAGTAAACACCACCGTGAATTGACGTCAGTACGGGTCTCTGCTATTTATTTCACGCTCAAGCATCGCTGTTTAATCTCTCTCTGTGTCGTTTTCGCCGGTTCGGCAAATTTTTCTCTACGAAAGCCGTTTCGCAATCCCACATGAGCGAAGAGTGACGCACGTAGTGCCAGCCAAGCGAGGAATACACTGCAAGCATTGCGCTTGAAGACAAAGTTGGCCATCTTCCGTTCGTATTGCGTAACGATAGGGCACGATGTCCGGCAGTTGCTTACCGAAGATGTATGGGCCGCTCCCGAACGTGTACGCGCAATCTTACAGTTCCTTTGGCTATGCCACGTTACCCCAACTGCCGTATCTACACTGGCATATTATACCGGCACTCGCTAGCGTTGGATAATGTTGGCTTACCCGTGGTTAAAACGCTGTAGAATTGTGTTCATTCCATCTCAGTGCATTTATTAAGGCGAATACCCTAAGTGCTTCATCGAACGCGAAGATTGACCGTCGGCGGCGTCAGCACGAGGGATGCAAGAAATTATCATTACGTTATGACGTCACTGGTCGTCAATATGTGCGGCGTCCTCATGACGTTACATAACGTGACGTCACGTGATGCCGTCATCACGACATCGTCGCTTGGTCAAGGTGAGCCGATCCCAGAGACACTGCAAAACAAGATGATGTGCAGAAAGCTTCCAACGGCTCCGATTTCTCGGGTGCTCTGCAAAACGCCCTTTGGAATCAATACAATCGACTGAGAAGGAAAATAAGGGTTTTCGCCTTCCAGTCTTATTAGTCAAATGCATATTAACTGCATGACTTTTCGAGTCATATATTTTCTTTCTTTCTTTCTTTCTTTCTTTCTTTCTTTCTTTCTTTCTTTCTTTCTTTCTTTCTTTCTTTCTTTCTTTCTTTCTTTCTTTCTTTCTTTCTTTCTTTCTTTCTTTCTTTCTTTCTTTCTTTCTTTCTTTCTTTCTTTCTTTCTTTCTTTCTTTCTTTCTTTCTTTCTTTCTTTCTTTCTTTCTTTCTTTCTTTCTTTCTTTCTTTCTTTCTTTCAGAGGTTTTTGCAGCACATACTTCAGTCCCGATCATTAGTGTCCCAGGCTCTCGAAAACGTCACCGAACGCTCTTCTGCTTAGTTCCACCGCTACCTCTGCATTGGTTTTCTCCGGCTTTTTCGAGATACGTCTCTTGGTAAAACTGCGACCACAGCGGAACGGAGGAAGCTGTTGGAGCGTGCAGCTGTTTAAGCTCTGCACAGCGGGTGATCCAATCTCAAGGTATCGAAATCGGCTCTGTGCCAGATTGGTGCGACGCACCGAGTCACACTGCTAACGGATGCCAGCGGTAGAGTAATAAACATTTGGGGCAGCTGCGAGACAATCGTGAGCCACTGCTAAACCGAAAGAGAGAGAGAGAGAGAAATCAGTTATGAAGGATAATCGCATGTGCAGATATATCGCAATGGGGGGCGCGTGTGACAACTGTAGCGAGCTTGCGGCCCACATAATCTTCCAGGGACGCTCCCCATTAGTTTACGGTGCATACCAGAATAACAGTATTATTCCACCGCGCGAGGAACACATTTGTGTGGACATTTGTGCTTTAAGAACTTTTGGGTTTTGAGGACAATTTTTTTGTATTGAATAGCTGAATGTGTGAGTGTTCCTCTATGTGCTTTTGTCCATTATGCAAGAGAAGATGTGTAGCCGGCGCCACGCATTGGCACCAACCTCTGGTTATATATATATTCAATAAAAAACAACAACAACAAGAATGCGATGACGCCACCACCTACGTCAGAGGTCGCGTCAGGTACAGACACTGCATCCCAACGAGTAAGAAACTTGTTCGCATGTGCATGCAAGACTGCGTATGATAGAGGACTTAAAATATGTAATTCGCGTTCAGCTTTCCTGTGAGCACACGGGCACGAGTGCGTGCAGACATGCTCATTACAATTGATATGCATAGTGTGCTCGTGATTTATTGCATCGTCGCCATGTCATCCTCCTCCTCCTCCATGTCATCCTCCTCTCCCGTTCCCTGTGTCTCCTCTTAAAAATCTGTCTGGACAGTCCATTGACAATTGACTGGAGTTTTGCTACAACCAGACTTGTAAAATATGCCTATATACTCCGTATCAAGTCGTTCCTGGGGCCACAATGCGTCACAATTAGGTGTTAAATGAAATACGTTTATTCTCTCTCTCTCGCTCTATCCAGTGAATATCATTGGCCTGCCACAAATGCTCGTGCGCCTCGGACTTCGCCCTTTATATTCCATGGCCATCTCGTATGAAAAGATTCCGTAAATGTTAGCCAAGAGATCGGCATTCAAAGAGATAAGCGTGCAAAGAGATCAACCACTTTTGTTTTAACGCTTAAATCAAGGTGGCTGTCAATAGTGGGCAATCTGCCGAAGAGTATGTAGCACGTGTACATATAAGCGATTTCCTCCTCCCGCTGCGAACCCAATTTACGCGATTGTTGCCCTCCGACCTAGCGGCTATGTAATCGTTGCAATAGAGCAGGGGTCTCAAACACGCGTCCCGCGGGCCGCATGCGGCCCGCCAGGCTCTCGGTTGCGGCCCGCGGCCCTCATATGACTGTCTTTTCCCCTCGTATTTTATTTTATTTTTCCTATTAAGTATGTTCCCGAGGTGCACAGACCAGAATGGTTTAACGCATTGTTGCGTGAGGTATCCCATGTGGTCATTTTGCTTTGAAACATAACCGCGAAACAAAAATTATAATTCACAATCGGCGTCCAGATTTGAGTCATTTTCGAGATCGGTATCGACGTGTTTTTCAAATCCTGGCACCGAACCACCTTCAGAAACTACCTGTTTATGACTTAAGGGAAACCTTTGTTTTTTTCAAATGGCAGCGTTTGCAAAGCAAATTGTACAACCTCCCCCCCCCCCCCCCTCCCCCCCCCCCTCCCGCTTCTACCTTCTTCACTGCCCCGGCCCTTGCGGGACTAAATTGCGTGACTGCGGCCCGCAGGTTGAGTTGAGTTTGAGACCCCCGCAATAGAGGTTCGTTGTGAAGCTCTGACAGCACGCTGATTGCTTTGCTTCATTGTCATTATTTCCTGTGTTTATACTCTATCACTGTTCTTGTGCGGGAACACGTTTAATCCACTTGTTCCGACGCCCCGATTTCAGGAGCTGCCCTAAACGACTCTTTCAGTGACCCCTCGATAACCGTCGTAATTGCTTCCGCCACGCGTTTCAGTTGATGCGATGCCGATCAGATAAGGTTCCACTTCGGAAACAACCTCCGGAATCTGCTTTTTGTAAGGCTGATAACATATTTGCCGGCCATTTCGAGGTGAGCCCGAGAGAGCTGGGCCAAAATGATCATGCCACCATTCAGGGGCATAACCAGAAATAACTTTTTCGGGGTTTTGGGAGGGGGGGGGGGGATTCCATTGTCCTTTACGTATGTTCGTGCGAGTGTTTGTACGTATGTAGATACATGCACAATCAAAAAATTTTCGAAGGGGGCAAGTTGACCCCCCCCGCCCTCGGCTATCCAAAGTTTGGGTTTCTTTTTATAGACCTTTCTATCGGAGATAGGAAACACCCCCTTTCTGGACTGTTGCACGGGAGTACGAAAGACGACGTCACTGCCTCGACGGTTTAATTTGGGGAGGTCAGGCCATATTTCCAACAGCCCAGAGGGGAGAATGGCGGCAGCCATGGAAATTCTTGTTGAAAAGGTGCCTAGCAATCGTGTAGCTATAGATCCCGGCAATACTCGACAGCGCCGTACCTTCAGTGGCTCACAATACGATGTATTGAGTTAAATATTATTTAAATTCCGGCGTTTTACGTTCCATTACCAAGGTGTGATTATGAGGCACGCCGTAGGTGTGGTCTCCGGAAGCAGGTATGACCATCTGGGTGGCTTTACCTTGCACCTAAATCTAAGTAAACGGGCAATTTTTTTTTCATTTCGCTCCCCATCGAAATGGCCAGCATTCTAACCCGTACCCTCGTGCTTTGCAGTGAAACTCATTAGTCGGCAGGACACCATAGCGGGTAGGTATCAGGTAACGGATGCGTTTGGTCAAGTCACTGACGAAGAAGATGTGATGATTAAGGCGTTATGGGAATTCTCTCGTAATACAATGTTGGGTATGCCGCGTTAGGACCAATGAACAAAATGGTAAAGCGCTATTGTGTAATTTTCGTTGTATTCGCAACTTCGTTGTATCCGTATACTGCATTGTTATATAGGCGTAGGAGAAGGTAACAAAAGCGCACCTGTTGAAATTCATGACGCACGCGCGCGCAAGCGCGAACGCAACCTCATTGCCTTGCGCGAAGCCGAAATCACGAAGCACATAATTCGAATGGCAACACTTGATCTAACCATGCCTTCTAGCTGCACACATGAAGTCGACTTCCATTGCCATAATTAGCATTACTCGCTTTTCCAAGCGGCCTTATATACTGTTTTGTTCGGTCATTAAAGGGCAGATCACGCAGTTGTTACTTTTTTATTTCCGCATAATGAACCACGCCACATAGTTGCGTTCACTTCGCGCGGCGTGCGCAACCAGTGAGCACATTACGCAACCTCGTTAATGACTCGTCCCTTCTGATCGTTTTAGAGGCGTTTGGAAACCAGCCAAAACCGAGTGAGTCATGATAACGGGCCGTGATGACTCCCAGTGGCATTTTATCTGTTTCAGGTGTAAACAAAAATAATAAAGGCAGCCTTAATCACAAGGACATATCGAAATGAGTCACAAAGAACCTCGCTTATGGAGCAGACTTGCATCGTGGCTGTATTTATTTATTCATTCATTCATTTACAGAGTACTGTGGGACCGACGAAGGGCCCAAGCAGGAGCGGCAAAACAACATAAAAATATATCCAAGCATATATGTGGGTTGAAATATAATCCCTCGGAGTTCGCTTCAGCTTACAACATTACACATAATTGGGCTACCTATAACTGCTATCCCTGGATAATAAACGTGAGTTTTTTACCCTTGGTTTTTAACGCGCAGAGGAACTAAAGTCCACTTATGGCTGAATTAGTACGTCTGTCTTCTTTTCTTTATTTCGGAAACCCTCTGTTACGAAGTAAGCTTTCACAAATGAGCATGTCATCGTCAACTTCGCGTAGAAAATTTAGAATGACGCCAGCGAATAACGGATTTAACGTGAGGCAAGATCCGGTTAGCTGTACCCAGCTCGTGGTTCAGCGTAAGCTCATGTAACTCGTTCTGGTCATCCGATCGAGGAACCGTTTCTTCGTATTAAGCAGCGTAAGCGGGGAAACTCCGAAGGGATTTTCCCGTTGTATACGGTCTTGTCGGAGCGGTAGTTCTCTTACCTTGGTGCGCGGCCATCTCCTCGAGCATCTTGTTCCGGAAGTCCTCCACATGGACTCGCGTCACGACGAAGTCGTGCTCGCCGAATACGTCGTCTCCCGGCCTGCTGTGTTGCGGCATGATGATGATGTTGATTTGATGCGCGGGGGTGGAGCTGTTTGGTGGTGCCTGCGCGGCAAATCCTTTGTGTACGGGTGGGTGGGCGTTCGTCTCACTCGATTGTCCAACACTTTCTCTTTTTTCTTCGCGCAGCCTAGACGCCTTCTGTGGAGTCCGTCCTCTGCTAATCCGTTTTCCGGCGGTGAAGTCGAAAGGGCACGGAAGTGAACGCGGCCAATGTCAAGGCGAACGACTGCACGCTTCGGGCTTGTGAGCGTACTAAGAGAGAAAAAGGAGACCAAGTTCGCGCTCCGGCAATGTTCCAAAGATCCTCTCTCTCTGCAACGTCCCGCGACTGCCTCACTTCTTTATAAGCGGCTACGAGGGGAGCTCCAAGGTCGGCTCACCGGACGCCACCGCCCTGCGGAACCGCGAACGCACAGACGCGCCGCCGAAGGAGGAGGAGAGGTGACTGACGCGTTGACGTCAGTGGTCACGTGACGCCTCGGCGCCTGTTTTGTTTGCGGAGCCCTCGCCACTTCCTCCCCAACGAATGCACTGATACTCGTAGCTTCTGTCTGTATGTGTACGCCGTTTTGTTTCTTTTTTGCTTCGATTACGTTGTTTCGTCCTCTCTCCCGGCAACAAGCGAACCCGCCCGCCACTTTCACTTTCACCGGATCGAGAGGTTGTTGGCATCAGAAGAGCGTGCGTGAGTGCGTGCGTCCACATGGACCGTATTGAATCTTTCCCACGAATGCTGGTGGGTGATGCGGCGGAGCGAGTTGGAGAACTTTAGTGTGATACTCGACAGGGCTTGGCCGTGGGCGTACTTGAAAAAGAAGCCGCCGAGGCTTCTTTTTAGGACACGCGCCGATTGGTGGCTCGTTTCCGTGCTTGTAAACAACACAAACTTGGACAACATTCTTCGTTTATCGGGAGTGCCCTCGATGGGGGGAAGAACGACGGAAATAAACAAATTATGAAATGCGCGCGCGCAAAAGAAAAAAAAAGGAAGCAACAGTGCGGTTAGGGGGAGTTAAAAAGAGACAAATCGCAGGCGTCATTACATGGCGACAAAAGGCCGGCCTGACCATGCCTTGGCGCGCACGTTCCTACCTGTCAGACCAGCGCCGATGACCGGTTGGGGGGACGGCAGAAGAGCGCGGGACAGTGACCACACAACACGCACCGGCATGTCGCTGATTGTCAACGTTTTCGTTATTTTGTAGTTGCTGAGAAAGAAATGGCCTAACGGCGGAAGCCGCGCGTACGGACCTTTTCACAGAAGGCTCCCTGGGCACCGCCATAATCCTCTCTGGGCTGTGGTGAATAGGCGCGACCCCCCCAAAAACGCGCTGCCGAGGTTGCGACGCAGCCTTTCTACTCCCGCAAAAGGGTCTAAGCTGGGCTCTCTGCTCGACTCTGGTGCACTGGTCTTCCTTCTGGGCCTCTCAGTGGTATAACGATCAGCTACTACCGCTGTTCGAGTAACGGTTTCACTCGGCCGTGATGTGCGTGGTGTACGCCTCGCAAGTCGACCAGGTGGTTCCGGGATGAACTCCCACAGATGAAAAAGATTAGAAAGCGGCTGGACAACAGTTCATCCAACTGGAATATCCTATTGCTTTCAAATATATTGGCGGAAGCAGATAAGACAGGTAGAGGTATCAGAAGTGGCCTCCACGTCACCCCGCGTAGGAACCTTTTGCTTGGTTGTCTGTTTGTTAGCTTGCTTGTTTGTATTTCCTGGAGTCAAGTTAAACCTGCAAAAATTAAAGGCTATTTTTGTCACGCAGCCTATCTATAGGCCCTTTAACGATTGTCTACCTATCCGCTTCAAGCAGCTGTCCGCTGAACTAAGTAATGCTGTTACGAAACTAAAGTAAGTGAACCAAATAAAAGACTGTGTGAACCCGTCACATGACGTAATGCGCGGAAAACTGAATCATTCCAACTTGTCGCTTTCCGGTGTAGTCCGGC